>CM053034.1:26045766-26660874 GCA_028564925.1 Lithobates sylvaticus
CCCAACATTACATGTCTCAGTGAGGACCCTCCTGATTAGAGTTGGGTCTTTTACTTGTGTGCCAACATAGAGCCCAGGAGGGGAGGGCAGAAAGTGCAGGAAGTCCTATAGGCACCAGAGTCTGACCATACTGCCCAGTGCACTCTGTAACCTAACAGGTCTGGTCAGACACTACCCTCTCTGGTCAGACCCACCCCCTCTCTCTGGTCAGATACCCCCCTCTCTGTTCAGACCCACCCCTCTCTCTGGTCAGATACCCCCCTCTCTGTTCAGACCCACCCCTCTCTCTGGTCAGATAGTCCCCTTTCTGGTAAGAGACACCCCTCTCTCTGGTCAGGCACACCCCCTCTCTGGTCAGACACACCCCCTATCTTCCCCAGCATTGCACATCTCAATAAGGATCATTGTGACTAGGGGTGTGTCTGTTACTTGCTATGCCAACATAGAGCACAGGAGGGGAGGGCAGGAAGTGCAGGAAGTCCTATAGACACCAGAGTCTGACCATACTGCCCAGTGCACTCTGTAACCTAACAGGCCTGGTCAGACACTCCCCTCTCTGGTCAGACCCACCCCCTCTCTCTGATCAGACCCTCCCCTCTCTGTTCAGACCCACCCCTCTCTCTGGTCAGATAGTCCCCTCTCTGTTCAGACACACCCCTCTCTCTTGTCAGACACTCCCCTCTTTGATCAGACCCATCCCCTCTCTCTGGTCAGACACTCCCCTCTCTGTTCAGACCCACCCCCCTCTCTGGTCAGATAGTCCCCTCTCTGTTCAGACACACCCCTCTCACTGGTCAGGCACACCCCCTCTCTGGTAAGACACACCCCTCTCTTCCCCCAGCATTGCACATCTCAATAAGGATCCTTGTAATTAGGGATGTGTCTGTTACTTGCAATGCCACATAGAGTACAGGAGGGGAGAGCAGGAAGTGCAGAAAGTCCTATAGGTACCAGAGTCTGATCAAACTGCCAAGTGCACTCTGTAACCTAACAGGCCTGGTCAGACACTCCCCTCTCTGGTCAGACCTGCCCCCCCATTATCTGATCAGACGCTCTCCCTCTCTTCCCCAGCATTACACCCCAGCATTACACGTCTCAGTGAGTACCCTTGTGATTAGAGGTGAGTCTGTTACTTGTGTGCCAACATAAAGCACAGGAGGGGAGATCAGGAAGTCCTATAGACACCAGAGTCTGATCATACTGCCCAGTGTACTCTGTAACCTAACAGGTTTGGTCAAACACGCCCCTCTCTGGTTAGACCTGCCCCTTCTCTCTGGTCAGACACACCTCCTTTCGGGTCAGACACACTCTTTCCCAGAATTACATGTCTCAGTGAGGACCCTTGTGATTAGAGGTTAGTCTGTTACTTGTGTGCCAACATAGAGCACAGGAGGGGAGAGCAGGAAGTGCAGGAAGTCTAATAGGGAACCAGAGTCCTGGAACCTAACAGACCTGCTTAGACACTCCCCTCTCTATTCAGACACACCCCCCTCTCTCTGGTCGGACACACCCCCTCTGTGGTCGGACATGCCCCCTCTCCCCCAGCATTGCACATCTCAATGAGGACCCTTGATTAGGGGTGTGTCTGTTGCTTGCTGTTTATTTATTACAGGTACTTATATAGCACCGTCAATTTATGCATCGCTTTACATATATATTGTACATTCACATCAGTCCCTGCCCTCAAGGAGCTTACCTAGCTCGCCTTCATACATACGCATATTAGGACCAATTTAGACAGGATCCAATTAACCTACCAGCATGTCTATAGTGTGCTATGCCAACATAGAGCACAGGAGGGGGAGGGGTGGCATTTCCAAAAATCAAGGCATTTTATGACAGATCCGAGTGACAATCAGTTAATTATCAGATGAAATCAATGAGCTTCCGACACACCAAGCTGTCCTGCAAATTTTTTGGCCACAATGCATCAGTATGCAATGCCTCGGTGCGCGGCGGTAACACTTCCATTAATGTAGAGATGTAAATTGGCCCCAAGACTATAACTGTGGTAAACTTTAGTTAAATCATTGCGGATAGATTATTCCGCCTTCCTTATTCCAGTGTCTATATCAGGGGTCTCAAAACTGGCGGCCCTCCAGCTGTTGCGGAACTACAAGTCCCATCATGCCTCTGCCTTTGCTTGTAACTGTCAGCCTTGCAATGCCTCATGGGAATTGTAGTTCTGCAACAGCTGGAGGGCCACCAGTTTGAGACCCCTGGTCTATATGGTAAGCGTTGGCCTCGTGTGATGACGCTTTCACTTTTTTTCCCATAATATATCGCACAGTATGAGCTCTGTTATCTCACACACCCGGAGATGCCGTCTCCATCCACAGCGCAACGCCATCGCCAAATCCTGAGTCACTTTATCCAGAGATCGCCAAGACTGATAACATTCACAGCAGAGCCCATTGTTTACCCAACTGGTGGATAAACCATAAAGACAGAGCTGAACTTTATTCATTTGTATTTTCTGATTGGAGGAAGATAATCACTGCCTGGGACCAGTCACCAATCAGATGTCACAGAGCTATTACAGCAATAGAAATCATGTCCAATCACACTGGTATTTCAGTTATGGGCGGATCCTCCACCTTCCCTCCCTGTCATTGGGGGGGATTCACCAAAACTGGAGAGTGCAAAATCTGGTGCAGCTCTGCATAGAAACCAATCAGCTTCCTCGTTTTATTGCCAAAGCTTTATTGAATAAGCTGATAGTTAGAAGCCAATTGGCTACCATGCACAGCTGCACCAGAGTCTGAGTGCACCAGTCTTAGTAAACCTCCCCCATGGTTTACGAGTAACGCGGTTAACAAGCGTTATGAAAGACGAGTTTTTTATTTTATTTTTTATTCTCACTCGGTTTGTGAGTGTTGTCTCGCAAAACTAGCAGAATTCAAGCTAATGGGGTGTGCGGTACTGCATTTGGCCAGAGGTGCGGGGGCGCCAGTGACACTCGGAAAGGGTTGGGAGACGCTCGTAAATACTCAGAATCACTCGGAAATACTCAGTTCCCGAGTGTTTCTGAGCCTTTCCGAGGCTTTCCGAGTTCAGCCGAGCTGTCCCCGAGTATTTCTGAGGCTCTCTGGCGCCCCCCCCCACCCCCCTGGCCACATGCGGTATTGCATGCAATAGAAGTCAATGCAGAACTAATTATCTTCGTTTCCATTGACTTCTTTGGGGAAACTCGCTTTGATATGCGAGTGCTTTGGATTACAATCATTCTCCTGGAACGGATTATGCTCGTAATCCAAGGTTCCACTGTATATATATTTTGAAACTTTCAATTCTTTTTTTTTTGTCATGCAGTGCTCAGCGGAGGACCCCTTAATGACTCGTATAGGCTGAAGCAGTTCCATTTCCACTGGGGCACCCAGCGCCATGAGGGATCTGAACATACGGTGGATGGGAAGTCTTTCCCCTGTGAGGTGAGGGACAGGCGAAATTCTGAGCCCTACCAAGGACAGTGCTAGGCACTGATGCAAGCGGGAGGGGATGGCTGTGATTGGCTAAAGAATTTGTTATAAAAACTGGAAAAATAAATGCTTTTCTCTTACTCTTACTAGTACATACATACCAACTGTTTCAGATTTACTGGGACAGTCCCAAATCTTGGCCCTCTGTCCCTCTGGTGTCCAGGGATCACACAGCATAAAACATATAAGAGATACTGCACATGCTCAGTAAAGTGCACTAATTGCAAGGACTGGTGCCATGAGTGGGTGGTCCCTGCATATTTAGAGGAGAATCTGGACAGGACTAACCTGTAACGTATAAGTAATGGGCAGTCCTAGCGTATTTACAAGTGTGGTCTGGGCAGGACCAACCTGGAAAGTGGGCATGATTTGGGTATGGCTACCAGAAAAGTGGGTGTATTGAACGGGGGCCATAGGTGGATTAACAGTGTCTTGAAATCAGGAATATAAGGTACGTAAGTATGTTAGTTGCGGGAAAAAAAAAAAGATATCAGTAAAGAGATTGGCTAGACCAGTGGTTCTCAACCCTGTCCTCAAGTACCCCCAACAGGCCATGTTTGCAGGTTTTCCTGTATCTTGCACATGTGCTTTAAATCAGAGTCAATGGATTGGTATTTTGGACAGCTATTTTATCTAAGAGAAATTCCCAAAACATGGCCTGTTGGGGGTACTTGAGGACAGGCTTGAGAACCACTGGGCTAGAAGAATAGGTTGAGTCATTTTGGATAAACTGATTTTGCCACAAAATTCAATATATTGCCTTTGGTGAATTTTTTTACAAAGCCGGCTTCTAATTTTGCCAAATTTTCTGCTTAGGCTTGGGAAAAAAATACACCTTTAAGAAAACCTGTTGCATAGATGCCAACTGCCCCAGATTAGTAGTCTCTCTGCCCCAGATTTTTAGTCTCTGTTGGCTATGAGGTAAGGAGGAGGCAGAGCTCTGTGTTCCGCAGGGGCGGGAGCCTGTGAGAAGCACTTTGTGGTTTGGTTGGGACATATGAATAGAGGCATAGATGCCAAATTTCCCAGATTTGTTGGGACAGTCCCACAATCTCTGATCTCAATCCCAAGGATGCTGTGTCTCAGGCCATCTCACGGGATCACAGTGTCACCCTTATGTGAGCTACTGCACATGTGCAGTAACTCAATAAGGTATTTATATAGTAATCAAGGGCTGTGAGTGGGTGGTCCCAGCACAATTAGAGGCAGGGTTTAGGTGGGCCTTTCCAGTAAGTAGGTGTGGTCTGAGTTGGTCCGTATGGGAGGACTTGAGGCGGACTGTGAGCAGGACTAACTCTGCCCTGGGGACTAAGACTGAAATGTTGGTACGTATGAAGTTGCTTTGTGAAGAGTTTATTTTTTATTGTTTGTTTATTGTAAATTTTATCGATATTTGATTTTTGTGTCCACCAAAAAAGTAAAAAATTAAATATTTAAAGCAACAGTACATGGGAAAAACCTCCAGGAGTCATTTGCAGCCCACTGTCTCTATAACTTACCTCCTCCTCCAAATCCTTCTAATTTCTCCATTCCCCATTGACTCAACTGGCTTTGGCCAAAATGGTTAAATTCTTTTGGTTAGTTTTCACTCATTCCCAATTGGCAACAAAGTCACAGTTCAATAATATGTCAATCCAACATTTCATATACCTGATATGTGCCTACTGTACCATGTACTTGTATGAGAAAGTCTCCTGTTCTCTTTGTATTGCCTTCTTTGTGTGAAATCCTTGGTATTCCTGCCAGTCACTCAGTTTTCCTATTAAAACTGACCACACTAGGCATGAGAGCACAGCGAGGTCATTTTTTTTGGCTCTGCTGAGATTTCAGCCTACTCCTAATCCAAAGATCAGACTTGTGCTGACATGCCCCCCCCCCCCCCCCCCTGCACAGATATTCACTGGAAAGATCAGTGTCCTTCTATTTCTCATCCCCCAGCTCTCAGAGCTCCTTAAAGTGATGTTGCCATCAAAAAAAAAAAAAAAAATGTGCTTAAAAATCATAAACAAAAAAAAAAAATAATTGGAAAAAATATTTTTTTTTTACTCACCTCTAAATGCCTGTTGCTAGGGGGTTCCTCGTAGTCTGCCACCTTCAGTGCCCGGGCACTGACATCACTTCCCCTCGGTCACGTGTCCCAGATGACTGAGTGTCGTATCACGGCGCACAGTGCCGCTCGCTCATGCGCAGTGGGTGCCCGGCTGTGAAGCCACAGCCGGGTGCCCACAGTAAGGATGCCGGCGCCGCGAGCGGAGCGGGGAACGAGGGGGGTCTTGTTCCCCTGCATCGCTGGACCCTGGGACAGGTAAGTGTCCGATTATTAAAAGTCAGCAGCTGCAGTATTTGTAGCTGCTGACTTTTTAAAAAAAAAAAAAATTTAGTGGGCACTCCTCTTTAAGCAGCTGAGAACAGAGGGAATGTGATCATTTATTTATTTTTTTTAAAGGGGAAAAATCTGTATCTATGTTTATACACACGTTTTGTCTTTAATTTCTATTTTAAATGGAATGGGTGGTTTTTCAAAGTGAGGGTTTACTTACTACTTCAAGCTGTCGTCTGATTGGACGGGACGCACATCAAACTGACCTGGTTTGATCCTCTCACCCGCAGCTCCACCTGGTTCACTGGAACGCAAAATCGTACCCCACTTTCGCAGAAGCAGCCGCTGCGTCCGACGGCTTAGTTGTCATCGGGGTCTTCCTGGAAGTGAGTATTTCCATCCAATCACAGGACACGCAGACGGATGACTTTCTGTTAAACGCTGAGATCTAATACAGAACTTCTCTTGTTTTCAGATAGGGGAGGAGCACCCGAGCCTGAACCGGCTCACCGACGCGCTCTACATGGTGAGATTTAAGGTGAGTGGTAGTTTTTGGTTGTTTAAAATGGAACTCCAGGCAAGTGGTAACAAGTGCTTCACATGATTCTCAACCAGATTGGAAGCCGTTTTCTGCTGAGATAGACTCAATCAGCACCATGGTGTAAGTTTTTACCAGTCTGAGCTGACCTGTAGCTTTGCATTATAAGGCTGGATTCACACCTGTGCATTTTTAGTGCTTTTTGCATTTGGCAGATTTGCACTACAGTCCATTTAACATGGTTTCCTATGGAACACGTTCTGTAGAGCAAATCTGCTAAATGCAAAAAGCACAACAAATGCCTAGGTGTGAGTCAGGCCTAAGAAAGGAACAGGAAAGCGCAACATGCCCCGCCCTCATCAACATGTAATGACATTGATTAACCACTTCCCTACTGGGCACTTATACCCCCTTCCTGACCAGGCCAATTTTCAGCTTTCAGTGCACCCACACACACACAACACTGTACCCATATGACATTTTTGTCCTTTTTTCCCCCCCACACAAATAGAGCTTTCTTTAGGTGGTATTTGATCACCTCTGGGTATTTTTTGCGCTATAAATAAAAAAAGACCAAAAATTTTGTAAAAAAAAAAAATTTTTTTTTTTTCTTTGTTTCTGTTTAAAATTTAGCAAATTAGTAATTTTTTTTATAAATTTTGGCCAAAATTTATACTGCTAAATTTCTTTGGTAAAAATAACCCAAATAAGTGTATAATATTTGGTCGGTGTGAAAGTTATAGAGTCTGTACGCTATTGAAAATTGATCACATCTGATGTACTGACTTTCTTATCTTGTTTCTTGAGACACTAACAAGTCAGGAAAGTACAAATACCCCCCAAATGACCCCTTTTTAGAAAGTAGACATTCCAAGGGTATTTAGTAAGAGGCATGGTGAGCTTTTTAAAGTTGTATATTTTCCCCACAATTCTTGGGAATATTAAGATTTTTCACAAAATTGTCACATTAACAGGTTATTTCTCTCACATGGCATATGCATACTTGCAACTACACCCCAACATACATTCTGCTACTCCTCCTGAGTACGGTGATACCACATGTGTGAGACTTTTACACAGCCTGGCCACATACAGAGGCCCAACATGCAGGGAGCCCCTTCAGTTCTAGGGACATAAATTACACAGATCATTTCTTGACAACCTCTTATGCCCCGTACACACGGTCGGAAATTCCGACCACAAAATCCGTCTGATTTTTTCCGACGGATTTTGTCCGACACTGGTGTTGCATACACACGGTCGGACAAAGTTGTCGGAAAATCCGATCATTCTGAACGTGGTGACGTTCGTTGCGTACGATGGAACTACGTAGAGGCTAGTAGCCAATAGCTTTGGTCTTGTAATGTGATCTGAGCATGCGTGGCACTTTGTCCGTCGGAATTCGCTACACGCGATCGGAAAAAGTCCAATCGGACTTTGTTGTCGGAAAATTTGAGAGCAGGATATCAAACTTTTTCCGTCGGAAATTCCGAAGGAAAAAGTCAGATGGAGCCCACACACGGTCGGAATTTCCGACAACATGGTCCGATAGGACATTTTCCGTCGGAGAATCCGACCGTGTGTACGGGGCATTACACTTTTGAATGTCCTGGAGCACCAGGACAATGGAAATGCACACAAAATGACCCCATTTTGAAAGCAAACGCGTCAACCTATATTCTATGAGGCTTAATAAGGTATTTTATCATGTTATTTTTTTCCACAAGTTTTTGGAAAACGTGGAACGAAAATGAAAACGCATTTTTTTACACATTTTTATGGCACTGACAGGCGTTGATGAGGATACACTAATAGGGTGGCACTGATGAGCACTCACTGATGGGCACTGATGAGCATTAATAGGGCACTGTAGTGGCACTTATGAGCACAGAAGTGACACTGATGAGCCTACGATGGCCTCCCAGAACTAGCCGACCACTCTGTAGCCATTACTCGGCTACAGCGTGGCCGGCAAGTGGTTAATTACATATCTTATTTTAGACCCAGTGATGTATGGGTCTCTGTGCTTCTCTATCCATTGCAAACAGATCATGGCTGGTGGGAGGGACTGTCAGGGTTCTGTACATAGTTTCCAGAAGACATCACAGCCCCCCGTCTCAGTACTTCTCTCAAGAGCCCTCAGTCCTGATGCAAGCAGTGGGAGGAGTTATGCAAATATCAGAATGGGTGGGTGTCAGTCTGGAGGAGTGTTCTGAGGCAGACCACCCTAAGGTAACACCCTCCATGATCGAAAGAACTGAAATCCAATGAATGAAAGGGGCGGGCCAGGGACAGTCAGGCTTGGAAGGAAAGTGCTAGATGATGCTGGATGTCCACCAGCCAGTATATGTGGTGGGCTCTATTTGACTTGCTGCAGCTTCTAATGTACATTGTGAGAAGCTCACAGTGTGCAGTGAAATCAGAGTAAACCACTTCAGAAAAGGAGTCGGTACAACTGTGCAAGACTGAAATGAAGGCTGGAGGTCAGATTTGAAGGTTACATTGGATTCAGGAGCAGGCGGGTCAGGTGGGCAGTGGGTGGACAATGGCCGCCGGTACACCTGGCTGTGAGTTGTCACCCCGTCATATCTCGTCAGGAAAGGTAAACCTTCTAATCTCATCTGGGTCAGTGATATTTACACTGGGAGCCACCAGTGATAGCAGCATTGAGTCACTATACATTAAATCCGCCTATTGTAAACCTTCCACCACCTCCAGCCTTCCAGGTTCAGCTGTAGGTGGAGCTGATATGTGAGCCGTGTTCTCTATACTGCTCTGTGTATGGAAACATATAGAAGAGAATTCACAATATTCCTCCCATTGGATGTTCTTGTCCCGGCTCTGATTTCATCCCCCCCGCCCTGAACAATCGGGTGATGTCAGGGTCTTTGTGCGCGCCGCATTGTGCGCTCTATGGATGGTATTTGCGATAAATGGGAGTTTTTGTTCTGATGGTTTGCTAACATTACAGAGAATTGTCTTCTGCACGGAAAATCCATTCTTTGTCATCTTCTGTGAAAGACATTGTGTGTGAGTGGAGGAACACAACTCCCATACATCTCAAGTGACACATATAGAGGGATACAATGGGGGTGGGGGGGGGGGGCATAGGAAAAAGGAGCTGGATTTATATTCAATGTATACATTGTTCTCTGTATTGTCATCAGCCGAGTGTGGCAGCTCTGCTAGGATAGGAATGGTCATAAGGGGGCTGAGGGACAGGCAAAAGAGGCACCTGCCTTGGGTGCTTCTGAGGGACAGGCAAAAGAGGCACCTGCCTTGGGTGCTTCAGCAGGACACGGAGGCAAAAAGTGCAGCAACTGCAACCTGCTCACAAGGAGCACACTATGGCCTTTTTGTCTTGTGTGCTAAAGGACTTTGTCCTGGCACTAATGGGCACAACAGGTGTAAAGACCCAGGAACTCAACACAGGGATGGTGGGAACCCCCTCGTAATGGGCACAGCAGGTATACACACACGATAACTCAGCACAGGGATGGTATGAATCCCTTATAATGGACACAGCAGGTGTATAGACCCAGGAACTCAGCACAGATATGGTGGGAACCCCTCATAATGGGCACAGAAGGTGTACAGACCCAGGAACTCAGCACAGATATGGTGGGAACCCCTCATAATGGGCACAGCAGGTGTACAGACCCGGGAACTGACCACAGGGATGGTGGGAACCCCCTCATAATGGGCACAGCAGGTGTACAGACTCAGGAACTCAGCCCAAGGATGGTGAGAACCCCTCATAATGGGCACAGGAGTTGTACAGACCCGAGAACTCAACACAGGGATGGTGGGAACCCCTCACAATGGGCACAGCAGGTGTACAGACCCGGAACTCAGCACAGGGATGTTGGGAACCCCTTTTAATGGGCACATCAGGTGTACAGACCCAGGAACTCAGCACAGGGATGGCGGGAACCCCTCACAATGGGCACAGCGGATGTACAGACCCGAGAACTCAGCACCCTGCCAGCTCCTCCCATCAGTGATGACATCACAGTGTCTAAAATAGAAAGGTTTTATTTATTTATTGAGTTAGCGTGTTGATGAAGAGGGGGGGGGGGGGGACCACGGAAGCAAAAACATAATCAGATTAAATGTCATCTTTCATCTTGTTGAGTGATACAGAAGAAATTTCCTTGTAGGATTGATGGAACTCTTATCAGCTGCTACTGTGACGATAGCATGGCCTAATTGCCAGGACCTTGCACTGATCGCAGTTTAATTGAGGCCATCATGGATTTTTTTTTTCTTTTGAAGATGCGGGTGGACTCATTACAGCAGAGGGCTGTGAGAAATACTCACTGTTCTCCATACCTTTAAGGGGAACCCCGTTCCAATGAAATCAGTTCATCAATATCTGAGATTTATTTCTTAAATGTATTTAAATATAAAGACAGCAGAAAGGGAAGGGAGGACTCTTCTGTGTGTATGGGAATCCTAGTTCTCTAACAGTCAGGAACATGCTAGAACCTTTCTGTGTTTCCACTCCTCCTGCTTAGCACATCATAGCCAAAAAGTTCTGATCCAAGGAAAAAAAAAGTTCTGTTCAAAAAAGTGCAAAAAGGATGTCCTCTATTTCAGGTGTTGTATCAGTTAGAGGACATAGTAAAGGGGATGGGGCACAGACATAGGGGTAGATTTACTAAAACTAGGCATACATAATCTGGTGCAGCTGTGCACGGTAGCCAATCAGCATCTAGATTTTATTGTCTAAGCTTAATTGAACAAGCTGGTGTTAGAAGACGATTGGCTACCATGCACAGCTACACCAGATTATGTGAGCTCCAATTTTAGTAAATCCCCCGCCCCCCATGATGGTACTATAGGGTATATAAAATGGACCTGTCAGTAACTTTTCAAGTCCCAATGAAGTCTAGTAGAAAGTTTGAGGAATCTCCTTGACAGCACTAAAACATGACAGAGGTTCTATCCTTCTGCGATCCTAGCTGTGGCCTTAGGGCCACATGTGACTCTTTGGTACTGATGGTTCGGTTCTCAAGCACCGGCAGCTAGTACTCAATTTTCCGTTGCCTAAGTTCTTACTTAGGAAGAATGGGGTAAAATACTGTACTGAACTGGTTTCTACTGGCTGAAGGATTTGCTTTACTTCTTATAAATTTTTATTTTTTGTCTGTGTTGCCCGTTTTCTTTTTTGCCTTTTTTTGGGATTTTTTTTCTCTTACCTATTATAATGAATCTTATGGTGCCATTAATTATTTAAGGTAAGCAGTAGGGGGTGCTGGCTTGTAAATGAACTATAATGATCTCTAGCAGGTTTCTTGTAATGTCCCCAGTATCTTGCACCGTGCCCACAGTCTCTGGCCAGTTTGTGTAGCACTGCCTAAACCATACTTACCAACATATTAGTCCCAGTCCCTGGGACACTATCACCCCCGCCCATAGTCTATGCTTGACACGGACACTTGAAGCCCACCTACTTGCAGCCGCAATCTCCTTCAGATAATACAATTTTTTAAAGTTACTGCACATTCTGCAATACGGTTACTCAAATACGGGTGATACTGTGATCCCTGGACACAGCCCAGGACACAACCTCAATGGGACAGAGGTCTGAGATGTGAGCTTGTCCCAGCAAACCCAGGACAGTTGGCATGTACAGTATCATACCTCCCAACTTTTTGAGATGGGAATGAGGGACACCTATTAGCAAAAGTATGCAGGCATAGGACACACCCCTTGCAACGCCCCCTTAAAGGAGAATTGTAAAAAAAACGAGATTGGTTAAACCCACAAGACCTTTTTTTTACCACAACTATTACTTTATATTGGCTTTTGGAATTTACAAATGCAGAAATTTAGAAATCAGATGAAAGGTTTAGCGCTGGAAAACACTTTTCGATAGATAAAAAGTGCATTTTATATACATCTATATAGATCAGACCAAAATGAGACCCTCAAAAAAAAAAAAAATGAGGGACAAAGGGACATTGCTCCAAATCAGGGACAGTCCCTTGAAATCAGGGACAGTTGGGAGCTATGCAGTATGCATACACTGAACATTATCTACACACCTTTGGTGAGGGCCACACCTGAGGCCCCCACAGCAGGTTGACCACCACTGTTCTACTCTTCTCACACATTTGGATGTGGTTCCATTTAACATTGGGTTCTCTTGCAGGGGACAAAAGCACAGTTCGACAACTTCAACCCCAAGTGCCTCCTGCCAAAGAGCCTGGACTACTGGAACTACCCCGGCTCCCTGACCACCCCGCCGCTTAACGAGAGCGTGAACTGGATTGTTCTTAAAGAGACCATCAGTGTATCAGAAAAACAGGTGAGAGTGACCATGCCTCTCCATGACTGGCCACCACAGAGGGTCAATGGGAAGGGGCAGATGTTTATAGAGCTAATTGTTTCCAGCAGTTCGATTGTGAGAGAGAGAGAGAGAGAGAGAAGGGGCAGCCATTTTGGTTCAGCAACTTTATCCTCCTGAAGGATTGTCATGTGACTGCACAGGAGCAGTTCCAGTCTCAGGGGATTATGGGAGAGAATGGAGACACAGTGATGGAAGCTGCAAGGTTGCCAAGACTTTGACTTGAGACCTACTGCAGACCTACAGATTGAGGGCCCACTCAACCCACTTAGCAGCATCCCTCTCATGGCCATAGACAAAAACTGGAGACAGGTTTGCCCCCTCACTCTTGCCTATGACAGGGCTCTTGGGTTGTTGGTCAGGTAGGGTTCCCAACTGACCTCCTCTACTACAGGAGAACCACAACACTGAAAAATATGGAGACTGTAATGGTTCATATAAGGGCCATATCAAGGGGCCCCCACCTGTATGATTCTGTTGCAATGGAATACAGACTACTTTCATGGCAAACATATACAACTTCTGAAACTTACATTAATTTTATCCAAATTTATTTGCCAAGTGCTGTTTCTAAATGACTGTGAAGTCAGACAGCTCTGGGCCCCTTAGTAGTCATATGGTGTGTTAAGGCTTGATTACACCCTTGGGTTCATATCATCCAGAGGTGGCTCTTCCTTGTTCTACTGTAAAAATAGGACTGGAATCTGAAGGCACCAGAGATGGCAGTTGGATTATTGGGCATTGGGGACCCCCGGTGCTGAGCTGCTTCCCCTAGTTGTAATTATAAAATGCTCCTCCTGAACCCTTCTGCACCCTTCCTTCTCAGTTGTAAGAAGATTAAACTTTGTACCAGATTGTGATTTGATGACTGAATTAATGTGCAATGGTTTGTTTACCTTCAGATTGAGGAGGTGATGAGGTGAAAGGAACAAAAGATTATCTGCACTTACTGTGTAAATGGTGTGCTGGGCACTGCCGTGTATAGTATGGGCGGTGGTGGTGGGGAGGGCTGGAGATTATTTAGTGGGAGTGAAAGCTATAGATACTGGTAATACACTTAATGGGAACGTTCCACGACAGCACCACCATGACACTTTCCACACTTAACAAGTTAGAAGAGGGAGTGGAGTTCAGAAGGCCCTGTGGTGCTACACCTTCACAATGTCATTTGGAGAAAAAGGCATGTCTACAAAAAGACAATGTATATATTATGTTACAATATAGGAAATTATCTAAGTGTTTTCATGAAGGATTCCTAGAAAAATAATTATTGATAAGTGTAGATCTCAATTTTCCCATTCATCCTCCACAACTGGGATCTAACCTGGCCTGTAAATGTAGCTCCTCCCACATCTGAATCTTTTGAAGTCATGGAAGCTCACTTACCTACTGAAAGAACAATCCTTCCATGTATAGATGAGAAGCTAGACTAGAGGAACATAATTCACACATAGCATTGCAACCTTTATGAAGAATACACTATGATCTTCTGCACCCAATTTCTGGTCTTCATATGGACAGAAGACATTGAAAACTTAACAATAAGTCACCATCTTAATAAGAAGACATGGAAGGTTCCTCCAGACCATGTCAGGAATTTTAGCTATGGAAGTTTATAAAAACCTTTTCAAAATGTATCCAAATAATCTCCATTGTTTGTGTGGACTCAAGGTCTTGGTGTTAGTAAGATTTGTATACAAGGTCACCAGTTTTGCATTTTTGGTTGACCTCAAGCTTTGAACATACAAACTGGGTATTTGGTTTGGCAGAAGATGCCAAATTAATACTGCATACTCAAGGTACCAAAGATACATTCTACCACCTGGCCAGTGGTCTCCTTTTCAGCTGCAGATTTTGAAGTTAATTTTGGTCAGTTGGCCACTTCTGGCATAAAGTCACCAAACACAGTTCAGTGTCAACCAAATCAGGAGGGTGGACACCCTTCCTTTATCTTGGTCAGATGGCCACTGAGTCACTGCTCAGCCATATCAGGGGCTCTAAGTAATGCCCATGACATGGTCAATGGGCCACTGAGCCCATGCTTTTCACCTCCTAAGGCTTGGATGATATTCAGTATACCAAAGATACCTTCTACCATCTGGCCAATGGTCTTCTCTTCAGCTACAGATGTGATGCATTCCCAAATATTCAAAGTGTCTTCTTCACCTTGGTCAGTATGGCACTTTCCACTTTCAACCATACCATCAGACAGGAAGTCACCAAGACACAGTCATCTTGGTCAGATGACCACTGAGCCACTGCTTAGCCATATCAGAGGCTTGAAGTAATGCTCAGTATAATGTCAACCATATCAGGAGGGAAGAAGCCCCTACTTCATTTTGGTCAGATGACTATTGAGTCACTGCTTAGCCATATCAGAGGCTCTAAGTGATACTGCCCGTGGCATGGTCAGTGGGCCACTGACCCTCTGCTTTTCACAGCCCGTGGCTTGGTGTTGCCTGTACCATTAGAAACTAGATGTGTCCCGTTGGGACCAGACTTCTGTCCCTTCTCCTTTTCCTGGCACAATGAGGGGAAGAAGTGAGAGATGTTAGAAGGGGGGGGGGGGGAATTCTGCTTCTCCCATCTTTTTCACCTTTCTTTGTCCCCCTCTTTACCGTATACCCTTTCCATTTCTGCCCCAGCTCCACCCCGTTCACTCCCCCTTCCCTTTTTTTGTTAATTTTTCACAATGCCCCTTTACTGATAGTATTCCAACCATTGGTCCCATTTTTATATGGGATCTCCAATTCCCGATTCCCCTGATACGCCTTCCAGCTCTACATTATAAGATAAAATATTGTGTACTAGACGTGACCGATTTCAAGGTTCCTAAAGACTTGAACTGGAAGTCGTCTGATCCAGATATTTTTGATCAAATTAGGCAACAATCACAGATCTTTGAAGGTAAGCTAGATGGCCACTCAGACTGAGGTCTTGTAGGTCAGTAAGTAAATGTTATCACTTCAGCTCTACAATTTCATAGGAACAGTTTGTTGATCCAGGGAGGCTCTGGTTGCCTTTTGAGTTTCGAAAGGTTTTTTTTTTTTTTCCCTGGTAGAGCACACTATACGTTTTTATTTTTACCTTCTTTTTTTACCTACTCACCAAACCATAAGCTGTAACAGGTACAGCAGGGTACAGCATACAGCATACACAGCTGTATCTGCTGTACCTTTTATAGCTTATGGTCTAGTGAGTGTGCATTTGATTAAGGTGATGGCACTCAGTGTTTTCATTACACTACAAGGATCTGCTGGACGGTGGAAGATTATGGACTTTGATTTAAGAGAGACTTCCCGTTTGGCACATTGAGCACTGTTTACTTTTATTTTTTTGTTATATTTACTGGTGCTGCATCATTTCATGATATTATAATTTATTAGTCTGGGCCCCTTAGGAGTAAGGAAGGTTGAGTCTGTGTCTCAGTTGGGGAGATTTCCCTTTGCCCTGGTACTGGGTACTACAGAGACAGGAAGTGATGGATATTTCCCTAATGGGGACATAAAAATCAGAAATAGTTCCCCTACAGAGGGCCTAAACATCCAAAAACTGCAGGATGTTTTGGATGAAGTTCAACTTTTACCGAAAATATGATTTATTAAAAAAAAAGGTCTGTCCTTTATTTTGTCAGATGGAACGATTTCGTAAAACACTGCTTTTTAACGGAGAGGAGGAACAAGAACGAATCCACATGGTGAACAATTTCCGCCCACCTCAGCCGCTGAACGGCAGGAAAGTGCTGGCGTCCTTCAAGTGCTGATATCATGGAGAACGCTCACAAGCAGAACAGACCAAACTTACCATTGTGCCGGGGCCCCAGGGGCCACAACCTGCTTTAGGGCCTGTGCCGAGGGGCTACCAGCTTGTGTCAATGGCATCAGTTTGATACTCTTTGAGATCATTCAGAATTCATTGACAGGTACAGTTGACCTCCTTCTGACCTGCTGCAAACAGGACTTACATTTTTATAGACTGACATTGACACAAGCCCCTCGGCACAGGCCATTTGTCTATTGTTCTATGCATGAATGTGTGATTGCTGATCCTCTGCCCCACTCACATTTCTTCCCAAAGTATCTCAGCCAATTTGCAGCATACAGGATATATATTCAAGACGATCAAGATTTACCCAATCTGCTTGATTCTCAAAGAACTTACTTGTGTCTTTAACTTTAAAACTGCTGTCTTTGCCTCCTTTGGAGAGATTTACCCTTTACTACCTGTGTGTGTCACCAGGACAGGAAGTGAGGTCAATCAGCCCAACGGGAACAACCACAGAAATAAGACAAAATTGTCTATAGTTGGGTTTTAAAGTGAAACTCATTTTTTTTTTTAAGTGGGTCAAGCCTGGGGCTTGATGCCTGCTGGGTCTCTATTACAGTCTATGAAATGTACTTTCATGATATCCAAGGTTGGTGCCGTGAGTTGGACCCTCGTTGCCCTTTTTGAAGTACACCCCAATATATTCCTATAAAACAACCACTAGGGGACCTCTAACAACACAGTGCTTGTACTACGGTTAGGATGGTATGATGGTGACAGCACCCTCTAGTGGTTGCTTCATAGGAATATGTGGAAATGCACTGCAAATCAGAGGGGCAGGTGTGCCAGCCCTCAATGTCATATGTGTGTGAGGGAGGAAATCTCCTCACTAGGGTTTAACATGTTTAACAGTAAGGACCTTATTTAACTTATTTATTACAGTGCCCCCTTTGATTACCTGCATTACCACCCAATAAACCACAGACTGGATGAGAGGTGTACAACCTGTATTACCACCCAATGCACCAAAGACTGGATGAGAGGTGTACAACCTGCATTACCACCCAATAAACCACAGATTAGATGAGGGGTGTACAACCTGCATTACCACCCAATAAACCACAGATTAGATGAGGGGTGTACAATCTGCATCACCACCCAATAAACCACAGACTAGATGAGGGGTGTACAACTTGCATTACCAACCAATGCACCAAAGACTAGATGAGGGGTGTACAACCTGCATTACCACCCAATAAAACACAGACTATATGAGGGGTGTACAACCTGCATTACCACCCAATAAAACACAGACTAGATGAGGTGTACAACCTGCATTACCAACCAATGCACCGCAGACTAGATGAAGAGTGTGCAGCCTGCATTACCACCCAGTAAACCACAGACTGGAATCTAGTCTGTGGTTTATTGGTTGGTAATGCAAGTTGTACACCCTTCATCCAGTCTGCGGTTTATTGGGTGGTAATGCAAGTTGTACACCCCTCATCTAGTCTGTGGTTTATTGGGCGGTAATGCAGGTTGTACACCACTCATCCAGTCTGTGGTTTATTGGGCAGTAATGCAGGTTGTACACCCTTCATCTAGTCACTAGATGAAGGGTGTACAACCTGCATTACGAGTACCACTCAATAAAACACAGAATGTATGAGGGGTGTACAACCTGCATTACCATCCAATACACCAGAGACTAGATGAGGGGTGTACACCCTGCACCACCACCACCCAACATGCTCATCCCATCCTACCCAACCCAATCCTCTTTCATCTTCCCTCCAACAGTCCTTCTTGCAGACACACAGATCACTGCCACAATTACTGTTTTTACTGCCTATACAGCATGTTAATATTATATTTATATATAGAGATGATATAGCTAGAACCAGATTTATATGTTTCTTT
This sequence comes from Lithobates sylvaticus, assembly GCA_028564925.1. Lineage (NCBI taxonomy): Eukaryota > Metazoa > Chordata > Amphibia > Anura > Ranidae > Lithobates > Lithobates sylvaticus. The sequence continues at coordinate 26,064,141 of CM053034.1, forward strand.
AATCTACGAGGGATTGTTAGTGTGATACATCGATTTCTGCTAATTCTAACTTTAAAAAAGACACTTAAAGGGTAAACTTCAGTCAGTCAGCAAACTCCACCATGGAAAGGCACATAAGGGTGGAGTCCCCCTGCCCGCGGCTCTGGTTTTCTTCTCAGCAGTGCCGCAGTTTTCACAGACCAACCTGCAGTGTACAATCCTCTGCATTCCTGGGATTCTGGGAACACCTAATCTGGAGACTGCAGGCAAGGGATTCCCAACTCCGCCCCTTATATATATATATACTGGCAATAGCCTGCAGATCCACCCAGTCTGACACTGGCGTGTTTCTACAGGTGGTGTTTGTGCTGAAATCAGAAACTGGAAAAAACTCCAGCAATTTCATTGAAATGGATTTGGTTTTAGAGGATTGATTGCCACAAAATTAATCCCATCTCTTTGTGGCCAATCTAATTTTCGAGTCATGGTTGGCGTTAAAGCTCCTCAGATGGAGCAACGCATGTCATGGGACTCCAATCATCCTTTACATCCAACATCTGGGTAACTGAACGCCCCCTTTGGGTGATAATGTATATATACCCTTGACAAAACTTCAGCATCATATAACATTATATAACATGATTACGGAAAGGAGCACATTTATAAAGCAGAAAATCAGACATTCACTCAACATTCTCTGCAGGTGAATCTTCCAGGTCCATGTGTGTTATATGACTGTGATTGATTCTTCACCAGAGAATGTTTGGGGAATGTCACATTCACTGCTTTATAAATGTACCCCATTTCTGGAGTTACCCTTTAAGTTTGGCTTTCTTTTGATACATTGTAATTTTTCAGTCACTGACAATTGCCAGCTGTACCTGATTGATTCGCTCATGGCTTCCATTAATCTGTCGCCAATGTGTTTAAGCAGCAAATAAATTGTGTTTTTTTTATATCTAAACATTGTGTGTAAATGAATATGTATGTATATATGTGACACCAATGAAGGGGCACTATTCCTCCTACTTACACCTATGATGGGGAACTATTCCTCCCCCTAATACCAATGATGAGGTACTTTTCCTCCCACTGATTCCAATAATGGGGTGTTATTCGTTCCACGGACACCAATGATGAGACAATATTCTTCCCACTGACACCAACGATGGGGTACTATTCCTCCCACTGACACCAATGATGGGGCACTATTCCTCCCACTGACACCGATGATGGGGCACTATTCCTCCCACTGACACCAATGATGGGGCAATATTTTTCCCACTGACACCAACGATGGGGTACTATTCCTCCCACTGACACCAATGATGGGGCACTATTCCTCACTGACACCAACAATGGGGTACAATTCCTCCCACTGACACCAATGATATGGCACTATTCTTCCCACTAAAACCAACAATGGGGTACTATTCCTCCCATTGACACTGACAGATAGTTAGCGCGGAACATATTCCAGAGGGTAGTATTGGGGGCATTAGTGATAGGTTGACTAAAGCACATAAACCAAAGGTAAATATAATAGGAAGTCCTAGTTTCAATCTCAGGAACACCCAATAAGAGGATAATATGCGACCGGTCTAAACTACGTGGCATGTTCACCAATGCCAGGAGCCTGGCGGACAAGATGGGTGAGCTAGAGATTTTGTGAGAATTTCAGAGACCTGGTTCAACAGTTCTCATGATTGGCTGGCAACCATTCAAGGGTATTCCCTTTATCGCAAGGCTAGAGAGGGTAAAAAGAGAGAGGGTAAAAAAGGGGGAGGGGTATGCCTATATATCAAGAATAATATACAAGTGAATGTGAGAGATGACATCACTAAGGGAGCTAGGGAGGAGGTGATATCCTTATGGGTAGAGCTTCAAAGGGATGAAGCTAAGGGGAAAATAATACTGGGAGTATGCTATAGGCCCCCTAACCTGAGGGAGAAAGGGGAGACTGATCTCCTATCACAAGTTGAATTAGCAACAAGGATGGGAAGTGTTATCATAATGGAGGATTTTAATTATCCAGACAGGAGGGAACCACACATTTGTCTAAGGCTCGCCAGTTCCTAAACGTCTTGCAGGACAATTTCATGGTTCAGATGGTAGACGCACCAACTAGAAATAAAGCATTACTGGATCTACTGATTACCAACAATACAGACCTGATCACGGATGTGGAAATACGGGACAATTTAGGAAACAGCGATCACAGGTCAATTGGTTTCATTATAAATCACACAAATAGGAAACATAAGGGGAATACAAAGACAGTGAATTTCAAAAGAGCCAACTTCCCTAAACTACAAACCTTGTTAGAAGGCATGAATTGGGATAAAATCTTAGGAACAAAGAACACGGAGGAGAGATGAGTTTGCTTTAAGAGCATATTAAATAAGGGCATTAGCCAATGCATCCCATTGGGTAATAAATTTAAAAGAGCGAACAAAAGTCCTGGGTGGCTTAACTTCAATTTAAAAATGCATATAAAAGCAAAGAAGAAGGCCTTTAATAAATACAAGGTTGAGGGATCATCAGCAGAATTCAGACTTTATAAAGAATGCAACAAGAAATGTAAGGGTGCAATTAGGGTGCAACTAAGCTAGAACATGAAAGACACATAGCGGAGGAGAGCAAAAAAAAATCCCAAGAAATTCTTTAAGTATATAAACAGTAAAAATGAGAGGACAGACCATATTGGTCTCATAAAGAATGAGGAAGGACATCTGGTTACAAAGGATGGGGAGATGGCAAAGGTATTCAATTTATTCTTCTCCTCAGTCTTCAGGAGGGAATCGGGAGGCTTCAGTAACCAAAACTGCAGTGTTTATTCTTATGACACGTCACAGGAAGCACCTCCGTGGTTAACAGAGGACAGAATTAAAATTAGACTTGGGAAACTTAACATTAATAAATCACCGGGACCAGATGGCTCGCATCCGAAGGTACGTAGGGAACTCAGTCAAGTAATTGCCAGACCATTGTTCCTAATTTTTACTGACAGTCTACTGACTGGAATGGTACCAGCTGATTGGAGAAAAGCCAATGTAGCACCAATATTTAAGAAGGGCCCAAATACATCCCTGGGAATCACAGACCAGTTAGCCTAACATCAATAGTTTGCAAGCTCTTGGAGGGGATGATAAGGGACTATATACTAGATTTTAGTAATGAGAACTGTATCATTAGCAGTAATCAGCATGGATTCATGAAGAATCGTTCTTGCCAAACCAATCTATTAACCTTCTATGAGGAGGTGAGTTGCCATCTAGATAGAGGAAGGCCTGTAGACGTGGTGTATCTGGATTTTGCAAAAGCATTTGACACAGTTCCCCATAAACGTTTACTGTACAAAATAAGGTCTGTTGGCATGGACCATAGGGCGAGTACATGGATTGAAAACTGGCTACAAGGGTGAGTTCAGAGGGTGGTGATAAATGGGGAGTACTCGGAATGGTCAGGGGTGGGTAGTGGGGTCCCCCAGGGTTCTGTGCTGGGACCAATCCTATTTAATTTGTTCATAAACGACCTGGAGGATGGGATAAACAGTTCAATCTCTGTATTTGCGGACGATACTAAGCTAAGCAGGGCAATAACTTCTCCGCAGGATGTGGAAACCTTGCAAAAAGATCTGAACAAATCAATGGAGTGGGCAACTACATGGCAAATGAGGTTTAATGTAGAAAAATGGAAAATAATGCATTTGGGTGGCAAAAATATGAATGTAATCTATACACAGGGGGAAGAACCTCTGGGGGAATCTAGGATGGAACAGGACCTGGGGGTCCTAGTAGACGATAGGCTCAGTAATGGCATGCAATGCCAAGCTGCTGCTAACAAAGCAAACAGAATATTGGCATGTATTAAAAAGGGGATCAACTCCAGAGATAAAGCGATAATTCTCCCGCTCTACAAGACTCTGGTCCGGCCGCACCTAGAGTATGCTGTCCAGTTCTGGGCACCAGTCCTCAGGAAGCATGTACTGGAAATGGAGCGAGTACAAAGAAGGGCAACTAAGCTAATAAAGGGTCTGGAGGATAATAGTTATGAGGAAGGTTGCGAGCACTGAACTTATTCTCTCTGGAGAAGAGACGCTCGAGAGGGGATATGATTTCAATATACAAATACCATACTGGTGACCCCACAATAGGGATAAAACTTTTTTGCGGAAGGGAGTTTAACAAGACTCGTGGCCACTCATTTAATTAGAAGAAAAGAGGTTTAACCTTAAACTACGTAGAGGGTTCTTTACTGTAAGAGCGGCAAGGATGTGGAATTCCCGTCCACAGGCGGTGGTCTCAGCGGGGGACATCGATGGTTTAAAAAAACTATTAGATAAGCACCTGAATGACCGCAACATACAGGGATATACAATGTAATACTGACATATAATCACACACATAGGTTGGACTTGATGGACTTGTGTCTTTTTTCAACCTCATCTACTATGTAACTATGAATTCGTTTTTTAACCAATTTCGACAAATTCATAAATTCGGAGATATCTAAATTAACAAAAACCCGTTTAACGCATTTTTCTGAATATTCAGTTATCAGTTATTATTTCAGATTTTCGTATTTCCGTATTTCCAAATTATAAAATTCGTAAGTTCGAAAATTCGTAAATTCTAAATCCGAAGATTTGCGAATTTGGAAATTCAAAATCCGAAAATTCTAATTTCCGAATTTTCGTATTTACGAAATTAAAATTTTCGAAAATTCTGAATTTCAGGATTTCAGAACTTACGAAATTCAGAAATTCCAAATTCGAAAACCCGAAAATTGTAATTTCGGAAATACGAAAATTCGGAAATTAGAATTTTCGGATTTTGAATTTCCAAATTTTCAAATCTTCGGATTTCGAATTTACGAATTTTCGAATTGGCAAATTTACGAATTAAAAAATTTGGAAATACGAAAATCTGAAATAATAACTGACTAATAATAACTTAACTATTGCTAACTATTAAATTATAGGTATTGGGATTTCTCTTCAAATTTAAAGTAAACGTAACAAATACGAATTTATCCGAAGTTACAAATTTTCAGAAATAACGGCCATGTCTTGGTAGGTTTGCAGTTGTGCCATACGCTTTCCATCTCCAGATGATGGATTGAACAGAGCTCTGTGAGATGTTAAAAGCTTGGGATATTTTTTTATAAACTAACTCTGCTTTAAACTTTTCCAGAACTTTATCCCTGACCTGTCTGGTGTGTTCCTTGGCCTTCATGATGCTGTTTGTTCACTAAGGTTCCCTTACAAACCTCTGAGGGCTTCATAGAACAGCTGTATTTATACTGAGAATAAATTACACACAGGTGGACTATATTTATCAATTAGGTGACTCCTGAAGGCAATTGGTTCCACTAGATTTTAGTTAGGGGTATCAGAGTAAAGGGGGCTTAATTCAAATGCAAGCAACACTATTCACATATTTATTTGTAAAAAAAATTGGAAAACCATTTATCATTTTCCTTCCACTTCACAATTTATGTGCCACTTTGTGTGGTCTATCACATAAAATCCCAATAAAATACATTTACGTTTTTGGTTGTAACATGATAAAATGTGGACAATTTCAAGGGGTATGATTACTTTTTCAAGGCACTGTATAACATGTGAAAGATATAACACCAAAAAAATCCAAAAATTCAAAAAAAGAATCACTGAGTTGGAAAAAGGATCACCCCCTTTCAGTATTTTGTTGAACCACCTTTTGCTTTAATTCCAGTCTGTTGTATATGTTTCTAATAACTTTGCACATCTAGACTTTGCAATATTACTTCTTTGCAGAACTGCTCAAGTTCGGTTACATTTGATGGTGGCCGTTTGTGGACGGCAGTCTTTAAGTCATTGCACAGATTTTCAATGGGGTTTAAGTCTGGGCTCTGACTAGGCCATGCAAGGACTTTCACCCTTTTCTCCTCCAACCTCTGTGTGCTTTGGGTGATTGTCATGTTGGAAGATAAATCTTCTTCCCATTGACAACTTTCTGGCAGAGGGCAGCAGATTTTCCTCAAGAATTTTGATGGTATTTTGTCCCGTCCATTTGTCCTTCGATCCTGACAAGTTCTCCAGTCCCTGCTGCAGAGAATTTTTAAGAGTTTTTAATTTTTTTTTCTGACATATTGGTGTTTATACCATTCACTTGGATGTTATAAGTTGCACTGAATACATACAGCTGGATAAAACAAACACTGTGTCTGTCTTCATTTCAGGCTGCAAAGCAGCAAAATGTGATTATTTTAAAGGGGTTGATTCTTTTCTATACCCAGTGACAGAGCTTTACTGTTCCTATCTAGAAACCTGCACTGACAGCGATATGGCCACTGACACTGCTCACCCCTCCATCTGAAAATACCAGCTGCCTGACTGCCTAATGGCTCCAAAGGTGTTATTCCTTACTGAATCACTGCTCCAAAAGGAGTTTGTTGTTCAAGGGTTCCTACTTCTCTAGCTACCTGCTTGTTCCAGGACGACGGCTTAGAAAGTACTGAAGCCAGACGTAGTCTGACAAGTGGTATTTTTAGGAGGCGCTCAGGAATGGCAACCTTCATATATCCCTCATTACAGGTTCCCTTTAACCGATTGCCGACCAGCCGCCGCAGTTCTACTGCCGTCATGTTATGTCACTGCCATATTCAGCCACTAGGGGCGCGCCCCCTGCTCGCCCACGGAGCCGATGCGAGTGACCAGCGGTCGCGATCACCGCCGGGCTCCCGCGATCACTCGGGGCACACGGAGAACCGGGATCTCTGTGTGTAAACACACAGCTTCCGGTTCTCTGAGGGGAGAAGTGACAGATTGTCTGTTCATACAGAATATGAACAGCGATCCGTCATCTCCCCTACACAGTCCCCTCCCCCCTTCAGTTAGAACACAGAGAGGGAACACATTAACCCCTTGATCGCCCCCTAGTGTTAACCCCTTCCCTGCCGGTGACATTTATACAGTAATCAGTGCATTTTTATAGCACTGATCGCTGTATAAATGCCAATGGTCCCAAAAATGTGTCAAAATTGTCCGACGTGTCCCCAATAAAAATTGCAGATCGCCACCATTACTAGTAAAAAAAAAAATGTATAATAAAAATGCCATAAAACTATCCCCTATTTTGTAGACGTTATAACTTTTGCGCAAACCAATCAATATACGCTTATTGGGATTTTTTTTGCCAAAAATATGTAGAAGAATATCGGCCTAAACTGAGGAAAAAAAATGTTTTTTTATATATTTTTGGGGATATTTATTATAGCAAAAATTTTAAAATGTTGTGTTTTTTTCAAAATTGTCTCTATTTTTTTGTTTATAGCGCAAAATATAAAAACCGCAGAGGTGATCAAATACCACCAAAAGAAAGCTATATTTGTGGGAAAAATACGTCAATTTTGTTTGGGAGCCACGTCGCACGACCGCGCAATTGTCAGTTAAAGTGACGCAGTGCCGAATCGCAAAAAAGTGCTCTGGTCGGGAAGGAAGGTAAAATCTTCCGGGGCTGAAGCGCTTAATCACTGACACAGCCTGCCTGTCTGATGTACAATCCGCCACTAGGTGGGGAATAAATAAAAACATGGAAATATGGAACAGCAAATGTGCAAAGTGATCAAAGATGAGATTCAAAGAAAAGGTGAAATCCGAATTATGACCCAATTACTTCCACATTATTGGCCGAGGAGGTCACTAATTCCCACTGGCTCTCCTTTCTTGGCGGTCCGGTAAGTGGATCGGGGTTGTCGGGTTTCATGAGTCACCTCACCGCTCCCGTGAAAGTGGAGCCGAGTATTCTATCTGGAGTCTACGTTTCACACCACGGTGAGGTCTCGGCACCGCTGATTGAAGAGGGGTGGGGGGGTCAGATTTCCAGATATCGCAGTTTTTGGCTCCATCCTCTCTTAAAGGGTCACTCCTCCTTTCCCATCATGTGTGATATAAAGTATGTGGCAGGTTTGGTGGATTGACCTGGAGATAAACCTAAAGCTCACCACAGATGTTACAATCTGATTGTACAGATACCTCTATGTCTGAGCACAATGTGAACTAAACACTATGATATGCTGTGCAATAGGAAGTGACAGGTTCTCTTTCTAGGGATTATATAATAAAAAGAGTGACAACATTTCTCACAAGGTGGAGACTTTGGGGTTGATTTACTAAAGCAAAAAGGCTGCGCACTCTGCAAGTGCAGTTGCTCCAGAGCTTAGTAAATGAGGGGAAGCTCTGCTGACTTCCATAATCCAATCATGTGCAAGCAAAAATGCATTTTTTTTATTTTCCTTGCACGTGATTGGGTATTCTATGCAAAATGAAGCTTTAACTCATTTATTAAGCTCTGGAGCAACTACACTTTGCAAAGTGCACAGTCTATTTGCCTTTAGTAAATCAAGCCCTGTGCATCACTGCCACTGTGGCTCTGCAGACTCCGTGTCACTGCCCCGCCCCTCTAATCTCCTCGTTAGTCTAGTAGTGATATCACCACACCGGTGACACCCTCACTGAGCTCTCCCTCTGGTAAGACAAACGAAGTCATTCCTGTTTCTGTCCATTAGCACGCAGAACAAGCTCTCCAACTGCAAGCCTGATTTCAGCTTTCAGCTGGTGTGTGTAAATACAAAGGCAGGCTCTGGTTAATTGCACTGGCTGAACTGAAAAATGATTTCATAAATGACTCCCATTTGCCTGCAGCTGTCTTTGTAAGTAGATAAATAAGTAAAGCCAATTAGTAAAATCTCATATAAGCCCCAACATGCTGAGGTCATTTCAAATGACACGCAGATGATGTTTTCTATCTGCAGCTCCCATTAATCCCTGTCAGGCACTGAGAGGGTTAATAGATAGAAAGTGGGCCCCATCAGGCACTGAGAGGGTCAATACATAGAAAGGGGGCCCTGTCAGGCACTGAGAGGGTTAATACCTAGAAAGCGGGCCCCATCAGGCACTGAGAGAGTTAATACCTAGAAAGCGGGCCCCGTCAGGCACTGAGAAGGTTAATACCTAGAAAGCGGGCCCTGTCAGGCACTGAGAGGGTTAATACATAGAAAGCGGGCCCGTCAGGCACTGAGAGGGTTAATACATAGAAAGCGGGCCCTGTCAGGCACTGAGAGGGTTAATACCTAGAAAGCGGGCCCTGTCAGGCACTGAGATACCTAGAAAGCGGGCCCCGTCAGGCACTGAGAGGGTTAATACCTAGAAAGCGGGCCACGTCAGGCACTGAGAGGGTTAATACCTAGAAAGCGGGCCCCATCAGGCACTGAGAGGGTTAATACCTAGAAAGCGGGCCCCGTCAGGCACTGAGAGGGTTAATACCTAGAAAGTGGGCCCTGTCAGGCACTGAGAGGGTTAATACCTAGAAAGCGGGCCCCATCAGGCATTGAGAGGGTTAATACATAGAAAGTGGGCCCGTCAGGCACTGAGAGGGTTAATACATAGAAAGCGGGCCCTGTCAGGCACTGAGAGGGTTAATACATAGAAAGCGGGCCCTGTCAGGCACTGAGAGGGTTAATACCTAGAAAGTGGGCCCGTCAGGCACTGAGAGGGTTAATACCTAGAAAGCGGGCCCTATCAGGCACTGAGAGGGTTAATACATAGAAAGCGGGCCCTCAGGCACTGAGAGGGTCAATACATAGAAAGCGGGCCCTCAGGCACTGAGAGGGTTAATACATAGAAAGCGGGCCCTATCAGGCACTGAGAGGGTTAATACATAGAAAGCGGGCCCTATCAGGCACTGAGAGGGTTAATACATAGAAAGCGGGCCCTCAGGCACTGAGAGGGTCAATACATAGAAAGCGGGCCCCATCAGGCACTGAGAGGGTTAATACCTAGAAAGCGGGCCCCTCAGGCACTGAGAGGGTCAATACATAGAAAGCGGGCCCCATCAGGCACTGAGAGGGTTAATACCTAGAAAGCGGGCCCTGTCAGGCACTGAGAGGGTTAATACATAGAAAGCGGGCCCCTCAGGCACTGAGAGGGTTAATACCTAGAAAGCGGGCCCCGTCAGGCACTGAGAGGGTTAATACCTAGAAAGCGGGCCCTCAGGCACTGAGAGGGTTAATACCTAGAAAGCGGGCCCTGTCAGGCACTGAGAGGGTTAATACATAGAAAGCGGGCCCTATCAGGCACTGAGAGGGTTAATACATAGAAAGCGGGGCCCTGTCAGGCACTGAGAGGGTTAATACATAGAAAGCGGGCCCTGTCAGGCACTGAGAGGGTTAATACATAGAAAGCGGGCCCTATCAGGCACTGAGAGGGTTAATACATAGAAAGCGGGCCCTCAGGCACTGAGAGGGTTAATACCTAGAAAGCGGGCCCTCAGGCACTGAGAGGGTTAATACCTAGAAAGCGGGCCCTATCAGGCACTGAGAGGGCTAATACATAGAAAGCGGGCCCTATCAGGCACTGAGAGGGTTAATACATAGAAAGCGGGCCCTCAGGCACTGAGAGGGTTAATACCTAGAAAGCGGGCCCTCAGGCACTGAGAAGGTTAATACCTAGAAAGCGGGCCCTGTCAGGCACTGAGAGGGTTAATACCTAGAAAGCGGGCCCTATCAGGCACTGAGAGGGTTAATACCTAGAAAGTGGGCCCTGAAGTGCGAAATAGGAGTCGGTGTCGTTTATAAATATAGCATGCGGAGCCCCGCCCCCTGCGCTGTCTGGATCTGATTTCTGGATGATATGATGGAGACATGCGAAGCTCCGCCCCCTGCGCTGTCTGGATCTGAGTTCTGGATGATATGTTGGAGACATGCGAAGCTCCGCCCCCTGCGCTGTCTGGATCTGAGTTCTGGATGATATGTTGGAGACATGCGGAGCTCCGCCCCCTGCGCTGAAATATGGAACAGCAAAGGTGTGAATTGATAAAGAGACGTCATTCACAGTAAGATTATAACAAGAATGTAAAATGTGGTATAGTAATGGGTAGTAACGCACATCACTTCATCTTGAATGCTATCCCTATGTACTAAGGTAGTGCCAATCCATCCAAAGCCTCTCACCCAGGCATTGCTCTTCCATGGGAATACATGGTTATAGCTGGCATAGATGTTTGGTGCCACCTGCTGGCTGCCTGTGGTAATTACACCAAGATCTTCTCTTCCTTCCTTCATTAGTAGAGTATTATACTCACTATGACATCATAATCCAATCAGAGGCCCCAAGAGGAAATTAATACTGTTCATGGAAAAGCTTTCATCCAATCACTGAAGAGGAGACAACAAAATTACAGTGTAAGTATAAAAAGTAGCTGAGGTCAGAGGTGACTGACCAACAATATCATGAAACTTCCTGTCTATCATAAATAATGAATGTAACCACCACCTACCGTGCTCACCAAAACCAAAGGGCAAAGGTTTTTATTTATTTTTTGAGACTAGAGAGGGATTAGAACCCCTGCCAAGTTGGTATTGTTGTCTGTGCCCCTGTTGGGGAGATTCATCACAGAGAGTGAAAGAAAATCCCACATTTTGGGTTGTCATCAGAACAGGAATAGAGGGGAAATCGTCCAATGGGGACATTAGTTCAGGGATTCCCTCTCACTTCCTGTTTTGGCAATGGGACAGGAAGTCAATAGAAATCTTCCCAATGGAGACACAGATGGCAAAAAAATGAAAAAAGGGATTATAACCTTGCCTTACTCTAACCAAAATGAAAACAAAAAAAGTGGTTTTAACTTTAGTTTTGCTTTTATAAACTTTTGGGTGATTGCTACATTGATTATTATTTGGCATAGGATGCACAGAGTGAGAAAAGTGCTACAATGGAGTCAGGCCGATACACTGAGGATACTTTGCTTTTTTTCTTGTGATTACTATCCGCAGATAATCCAGCTTTGTGTATAAAAGATTGAGGTTCCTTGGGGGGGGGGGGGGGGCTGTCCACAAGGTTTAGGAGTGTGTCTATGGGAATGTTTGACTATTTTTCCAGAAGCACATTTGAGAAGTCAGGCACTGATGTTGGATGAGAAGGCCTGGCTCACTGTCGGCACTCTAATTCATCCCAAAGGTGTTCTATCGGGTTGAGGTCAGGACTCTGTGCAGGCCACTCCAAACTCACTCATCCATGTCTTTATGGACCTTGCTTTGTGCACTGGTCCAAATCAATTTGGTGGAGGGGGGATTATGGTGTGGGGTTGTTTTTAAGGGGTTGGGCATGGCCCCTTGGTTCCAGTGAAGGGAAAACATTTTGGACAATTTTATGCATTTTATGGGGATGTCCCCTTCCTGTTCCAACATGACTGCGCACCAGTGTACTAAGCAAGGTCCATAAAGACATGGATGAGCGAGTCTGGGGTGGAGTAACTTGACTGGCCTGCACAGAGTCCTGACCTCAACCTGATAGAATACCTTTGGGATGAATTAGAGCAGAGACTGCTAGCCAGGCCTTCTCTTCCAACATCAGTGCCTGACCTCACAAATGCGCTTCTGGAAGAATGGTCAAACATTCCCATAGACACACTCCTAAACCTTGTGGACAGCCTTCCCAGGAGAGTTGAAGCTGTTATAGCCGCAAAGGGTGCGCCAACTTAATATTGACCCCTACGGACTAAGACTGGGATGCCATTAAAGTTCATGTGCGTGTAAAGGCAGGCGTCCCAATACTTTTAACAATTTAGTGTATATAATGGAGAGAGAGATCCCTGATCATTAGTCAGATCACATACAGTATATAAGGGAAATAGAGAGGGGAGGGAGCCCTAATCATCAATCAGATCACATAGATAAGGGAGAGAGAGATCTCTGATCATCAGTCAGATCACATATATAAAGGAGAGAGAGAGATCTCTGATCATCAGTCAGATCCCATATATAAAGGAGAGAGAGATCTCTGATCATCAGTCAGATCACATATATAAAGAAGAGAGAGAGATCTCTGATCATCAGTCAGATCACATATATAAAGGAGAGAGAGATCTCTGATCATCAATCAGATCACATATATAAAGGAGAGAGAGAGATCTCTGATCATCAATCAGATCACATATATAAAGGAGAGAGAGGTCTCTGATCATCAATCAGATCACATATATAAAGGAGAGAGAGGTCTCTGATCATCAATCAGATCACATATATAAAGGAGAGAGAGGTCTCTGATCATCAGTCAGATCACATATATAAAGGAGAGAGAGAGATCTCTGATCATCAGTCAGATCACATATATAAAGGAGAGAGAGATCTCTGATCATCAGTCAGATCACATATATAAAGGAGAGAGAGATCTCTGATCATCAGTCAGATCACATATATAAAGAAGAGAGAGAGATCTCTGATCATCAGTCAGATCACATATATAAAGGAGAGAGAGATCTCTGATCATCAGTCAGATCACATATATAAAGGAGAGAGAGAGATCTCTGATCATCAGTCAGATCACATATATAAAGGAGAGAGAGATCTCTGATCATCAGTCAGATCACATATATAAAGGAGAGAGAGATCTCTGATCATCAATCAGATCACATATATAAAGGAGAGAGAGAGATCTCTGATCATCAGTCAGATCACATATACAGCACATAAGACTGTATCAGCGCTCGCAGCCACTCTTCCAGATAATCAGCTCTGAGAATGGAGCACATGATACGGTTTTGTGGGTCCAATGACTGTAGTATTTGGGTCACAGAGAACACAGCGAATCAATTTCCTCATCTCTAGCAATAAACTTTACTTAAAGTGGTTGTAAACCCTTTTTGTGGTCCTACAATAAGGCTTACCTATAGGTAGTGAAAATATCTCCTGAACCTGCACCGTTTAGGAGATATTTCACTTGTAGTGCGCCAATGTCGTCATCGGCGCATGCGCTGTGAATTAGCGGACCACCGTGCCGTTTCTTCCCCCAACGTGTGCCGCGACTGACGGCTCCCGCGCAGTGACGTCACACGGCTCCAGCCAGTCACAGAGCCGAAGTTCGCGGCCCAGGAAGGAAGAGGGGCGAAGATGGACACCGGGGACATCGCGGGCTTCGTTTGCAGGTAAGTGTCATATAATGGGCTAGTATGCATTGAATACTAGCCCATTATGCTTTTAATTTGCTGGCCTTGCGGGGAGCAAAAGAGGAAGTAAAACCCATTATGGTTTACTTCCTCTTTAATATATCTGCGATTTTCCAGAGAACTTTAAAGTAGACCTTCAGTCATTTTTTCAACTTTCCATCTATTAAATCTTCTGCCCTTGTTGCTGTTTTAACTTTGGATGGTAAAGCATTTTTTTCTGCCATACATCCCTTATACAGCCCACTTCCTGTTTCTTGTCTGGTAAAAAGCCTAGGCTAATGACATCATGCACAGCTCTCTGTGAGAGTTCTCCAGGAAGGGAGGGGGGATGAGCCATAAGAGGGCCAATGAGAGCTGCAGAGCTGGAGGTGTGCCTCTGTGTGTCTGTGTAAATCCAGGAAGTGAACAGGCAGCAGCTCCGGCTGCCCACAGTTAAAATGGCTGCAGCCAGACTCAGTGGAGGAAGATTTCTGCAGCATTTTTGGTACAGAATCGCAGTATATATAAAATAATATGCAAAGTGGTTGGAGGGAAGCTTCAGAATGGCAAAGATGTTTTTATTACAAATTATGTGAGCAGACTGCAGTTCCTCTTTAATTGCATGTGTGTGATAAAGTTCAAGTGGCATTGGCTTGTAATAAACTCAATTGGCCACAAGATGGCGCTCAGTGATTCCTCTTGGCTGCTGTCTTTAGCTAGAAATTATTTTTAGACACTTTTTATACTATAATAACAAACATCTTTATTATGTATACATTCATTAGCAACACATGCTTGTTTTATATAATCCAATTAGAATGACTTCAAATAAATAAATGTCAGCCTGAGCCTTCTGAAAGTAAAGACTTAGGCCCCTTTCACACTGGGGCGTTTTTCAGGCGGTACAGCGCTAAAAATAGCGCCTGTACAGCGCCTGGAAAAATCCGGCCCCATTCACTCCAGTGTGAAAGCCGGCGGGCTTTGACACTGGAGCGGTGCGCTAGCAGGACGGTCAAAAAAGTCCTGCTAGCAGCATCTTTGGAGCGGTGAAGGAGCGGTGTATTCACCGCACCTATACCGCTCCTACCCATTGATTTCAATGGGACACCGCGCCGTTACGGGGGTGCTTTGCGGGGGATTTTAACCCTTTTTCGGCCGCTAGCGGGGGTTAAAACCGCACCGATAACGGCCGAATACCGCGGCTAAAACGATGGTAAAGCAACGCTAAATATAGCGCTGCTTTATAGTCGCTGCCGCTCCCGCCCCAGTGTGAAAGGGGCCTTAAAGTGGGGTGCCCCTTAAAAAAAATAAAAATTGAATGTCAGCAGCTACAAATACTGCAGCTGCTGACTTTTAATAATCGGACACTTACCTGTCCCGGGGGCCAGCGATGTTGGGGGAATCGAAGCCCCTCCCTCGTTCCCCGCCGGTGTTGTATCATTATCCGTCCCCCATCACCAAGTGTCCGAGGTGTACTGCGCATGCGCAGTACACAGAACGCCCATATTCCGAAAATTGCCGAGGATGAACGGCGCCTGCGCCGTGAGTCCACTTTCAAGCCCCACCATCCCAGTGGACATAGAGTTAGAATATAAAAGTGCCGAGCGCAGCAAGGCCGTGCCCGATGCGTGGCGAGCGAAGCGAGCCCGCGAGGGGCCCTCTCAATTTGACTAACCCTATGTCCGCTTGGATGGTGGGGGCTTCTCCTCGACTCACGGCGCAGGCGCCGCTCATCTTCCGACAATTTCCGAAAATCTTATGGATCCGGACTGCGCATGCGCTGCGCATGCCCAGTAGACTTCGGACACCTAGTGACAGCCGGACACTTGGTGATAGAACACCGGCATTCTTACTGTGGGCACCCAGCTGTGGCTTCACAGCTAGGCACCCACTGCGCATGAGCAAGCGGCGCCGCTCGCCATGATACGCCGTGCAGTCATCTGGGACCTGTCACGTGTCCCAGATGACTGACTGCGCCGAGGGGAAGTGATGTCACCAGCCCGGGCACTGAAGGAGGCAGACTACGAGGGACCCCCTAGCAACAGGCATTAATTATTTTATTTTTTTAGGGATTTTAAGACATTTTTTATTTTTTTTGGTGGAAACACCACTTTAATTTATTACAAACCTCTTCTGAAAATGCTAGTTTTCCTGGCTGTCTCTGGTTTGATTACTTTCCAAGTCACAATCCTGGAGCAAACACGCAGCGAGCAAAGTCAGCATAGAGTAAGCATTGAAGCCATTGGATCGGATTTTGGAATGAAGCCAGAGGAGCCCTCCTCTGTATCCTTCTCATGACAGGTGCACTTTATTGCAGAGATTTCCCGGCGCTGTGGAGTGACGCCCAGCAGACGCTCTTTGGGATCAGACAATGTAAAATGCACAATATCCAGGACCAGGCAATGTGGTGCCGGAGAGCCGAGTCCGTATTCCGGATGTGTTTAGAAGACAATTGTCATCAATGAGCTCTCTGAGCGCTGAGCTCCAGGAATTATTGCAGTTTGTTCCATTCTCTTCAGCCTCCACAAAGACAATTACCATGAAGCTGGAGGACACATGGAGCATTTAAAGGGGAACTCCTTTTGTGTTCAGTATTTTTGATGATTGTGTTTAATTTACAGATTTATAGATTCTCCTTCTATCAAGCAGTACAGTCAGCACTACTGCTAAATTCCTCTGGGATCAGCCAGACAAAGGGCCCGCCCTGCAGACGCTTTAAAGGAGGCAACCTCTAAATTGCTCTCCTTATAGGCAACCCATAGGAATTCTTTGTATTTAAATTAAAGCTAAAGATTGAGATTAGCCTATTGTCGGGTATTGGAAAGAGATATTGAATTTAATAACCCGGGTCACCACCTTACCACTCCAACCCTCAATGTCAATCTGCATGCTGGGCCCGATAGCGGCGATAGAGCAAATGATTCCCACGGTGGCAGGATGCACTCTAGTTGGGTTACTTCTATTCTATGCCCGCAAAGCCATAGCCCTTAGTTGGCGCAAACCTATTCCTCACCCCTCGTTCCCTGTGGAAACAACTGGCTTGCCCCTATACAAAGACTGTTATGCCAATAGAGGATGCCCTCAAAAATACGACAAGGTCTGGTCCAAATGGCCCTCCACAGCTTCAGAAGCGCACTAGATTGAACCCGGTACCCAGGACCAGGGCCGTCTTTAATATTGATTGGACCCTGGGCAAAACTTTTCTTTCTCCACCTGCTCTGAGACATACA
Source organism: Lithobates sylvaticus (assembly GCA_028564925.1). Taxonomy (NCBI): domain Eukaryota; kingdom Metazoa; phylum Chordata; class Amphibia; order Anura; family Ranidae; genus Lithobates; species Lithobates sylvaticus. Next base: position 26,081,317 of record CM053034.1, read on the forward strand.
ATAAATAGCAGCTAGACTCAAAATCAGTTTACTGAATCAGATCAGGCAGTTATTGCGATTGGTTGCCAGAGGTTACATTGTATCATTACCGCTCCCTGACTGGTTGCTAGAGGTTACAGCACACATTACGGCTCACTGATTAGTTGCTAGAGGTTACAGCGCATGATTTCTGCTTGTTGATTGGTTGCTAGAGATTACTGTGGATATGACCTCAGGGGGGCATGATATACATATGAATGACGCCGCTATTTACATTTGAATGCCGGTAATTTACATGTAAACACAGGGTCTACAGGTGAGTCATCTGTGCACAACAATAGGGCAGAGTTGGGTAGCATTAGTAGCAGCACTTCACACTGAGATATTGGGACACAGCACAGGACTAAAACCTCAAGGCATGAGGGAATTTAAACCAGGATAGTTGGCAAGTATGAGGCAGCGGCTTTGGGCCCCACAACAATGACAGGGCCCAGGGCAGCTGCCCCTTTTGCCCTGCCTTAAAAACGGCCCTGCCCAGGACACTCCTTGCCAAATGCTAACCATACACTGCTGTAAATTTGATGTCTTATCTTGGGGTGCACATTCTAGCCCTATACTGTCCTACTACCCCAGGAGCCAGCCTGTTGAGATTATCATGGTGACCCACGATACCAAATGACATTTCTCTTGTAAGAGCCACATCTGATACCCTTCATAACCAATGTATGTTGTTTTGTATTTGATGCTCTGAAAACCATTAAAAAAGATAAACAAAAAAAAAAAGCGATTAGCCCATATTGTCTAAATCCATTCATCATGTGTATTCTTCTTCAATCTTGGTGCTCTTCTGTATTTCTCCAGTGTGAGACTTCCTGTGCTAAAGACCACTCACTGCTGCCCTCTCTCATTGTGCAGGGGCACTGGTCTTGTCTCCGCCCCCTCCTGTAGTTTTCTACAGGCAGACTGTAGTGGGTGGAGCCTGCTGGGCCCCTCCTACAGCTCTGCTCTCTGCACAGACGATGTACAGCACAGTGGTGATGTCCCTGCTACTTTTACAAGGTTATTTTTGGGGTTTGCAAAGGCATTTGTTGCACACAAAGTGGATTTATATACTTTCTGACTATTGAGCTTCAAATATTTTTTGTCTATAAAAAGAAAATAAAGATTGTGTACTGTGCAGCTTTTGAGCATCCAAAATTGTCATCACCCATGGTGATTCTCTGATATGTTGGCCAATCTTAAGCTGGCCATGAATGGGTCTTAGCTAGTGAGCTGTACAAAAAATAAACAAATTGATTCCTCCATCCACACCATTGAGGTGGATAGAGAAATCCTCCCTGTTGGGACATTCTGAGAGTGGGGACTCCTCCACTGATCAGCAGCAATGACAAAAATCAATCTAACGGTCAACTTCTGTCAGACAGGTACGCCCACACCTGGATCAAAATGTTTCTGGTTCCCGCTGAACCAGCCAAATTTTGACCATCAAATTATGGCCAGATTTAGTGAGATTGGTGGCAGATTTTTATCTTTCCAGTGAACTGACCTTCCGTGGTTCTCCTGTCACACCAGAGGAGATGGCAGTCGCTGTGGTAGATTTACTCATCTATAGACACGCACAGAAAGAAAGATATAATATCATTTAATTATCAATATGTAAGTAATTTAATCCACAACCTGAATAAAGGGGGAGCAGATAAGAGCACAAAAGCTCACAATCTACAGTGACTTCTCAGAACGTGCTCTGTACACGCTGCTAGTGACGTTATTTTACATAGTATGTACCATGTCCTGGAGTACGGACATCTTGCTGCAATCCCACAATCAGGACTTTGTTATCGGTACAGTTTGTACTGAGGGAGAGGTGAATGAAGGTAAAAATAATCTGTGTATTGCATCAGATGGTATGTGCTATATAGATCAGCACTCCTCGTTCCTCATCTGAGGCCCCTTATCCAACAGATCTCATCCAATGCTCCTCATCTGAAGCCCCTCATCCAACAGATCTCATCCAATGCTCTTCATCTGAAGGCCCTCACCCAACCCTTCTCATCCAATGCTCCTCATCTGAAGCCCCTCATCCAACAGATCTCATCCAATGCTCCTCATCTGAAGGCCCTCACCCAACCCTTCTCATCCAATGCTCCTCATCTGAAGCCCCTCATCCAACAGTCCTCATCCAACACTCCTCATCTGAAGCCCCTCATCCAATAGTCCTCATCCAATGCTCCTCATCTGAAGCCCCTCACCCAACCCTTCTCATCCAACACTCCTCATATGAAGCCCCTCACCCAACCCTCCTCATCCAACACTCCTCATCTGAAGCCCCTCATCCAACAGTCCTCATCCAATGCTCCCCATCTGAAGCCCCTCATCCAACACTCCTCATCTGAAGCCCCTCATCCAATAGTCCTCATCCAATGCTCCTCATCTGAAGCCCCTCACCCAACCCTTCTCATCCAACACTCCTCATATATAGACCCTCATCCAACAGTCCTCATTCAACACTCCTCATCTGAAGCCCCTCATCCAACAGTCCTCATCCAACACTCCTCATCTGAAGCCCCTCGTCCAACAGTCCTCATCCAATGCGCCTCATCTGAAGCCCCTCATCCAATAGTCCTCATCCAATGCTCCTCATCTGAAGCATCATCCAACCCTTCTCATCCAACACCCACCTCATCCAAACACTCCTCATCTGAAGCCCCTCCTCATCCAATAACAGTCCTCATCCAATGCTCCTCATCTGAAGCCCCTCACCCAACCCTTCTCATCCAAGACTCCTCATATATAGACCCTCATCCAACAGTCCTCATCCAATGCAAGCCCCTCATCCAACACTCCTCCCTATCTCATCTGAAGCCCCTCATCCAACAGTCCCCATCTGAAGCCCCTCCAATCTAAAGCACTCCTCATCTGAAAGCCCCTCATGTCCACCCCCCATCAAAAGCCTCTCATCCAAATCCTCATCCAATGCTCCTGATCTGAAGCCCCTCATCTTTCATCTGAAGCCCCATCATCCATCTATAATGCTTCTGAAGCCCCTCATCCAAATGCCCCATCTGAAGCCCCTCATCTAAAGCCCCTCACCTCATCCAATGCTCATCATCTAAAGCCCCTCACCCAACCCTTCTCATCCAACACTCCTCACCTATAACCCCTCATCTAACCCTTCTCATCCAACACTCCTCATCTATACACCCTCATCCAACACTCCTCATCTGAAGCCCCTCATCCAACAGTCCTCATCCAACACTCCTCATCTGAAGCCCCTCGTCCAACAGTCCTCATCCAATGCGCCTCATCTGAAGCCCCTCATCCAATAGTCCTCATCCAATGCTCATCATCTGAAGCCCCTCACCCAACCCTTCTCATCCAACACTCCTCACCTATAACCCCTCATCTAACCCTTCTTATCCAACACTCCTCATCTATACACCCTCATCCAACACTCCTCATCTGAAGCCCCTCATCCAACAGTCCTCATCCAATGCTCCTCATCTGAAGCCCCTCACCCAACCCTTCTCATCCAAGACTCCTCATCTATTGCCCCTCATCCAACAGTCCTCATCCAATGCTCCTCATCTGAAGCCCCTCATCCAACACTCCTCATCTGAAGCCCCTAACCCAACGCTTCTCATCTGAAGCCCCTCATTCAACACTCCTCATCCAATGCTCCCCATCTGAAGCCCCTCATTTAATGTTCCTCATCTAAAGCCCCACATCCAGTGCTTCCCATCCAATGCTCCTTATCTGAAGCCCCTCATGTAACACCCCCCCATCAAAAGCCTCTCATCCAAATCTTCTCATCCAATGCTCCTGATCTGAAGCCCCTCACCCATCACATTTCATCTGAAGCCCTTCATCCAACACTTCTCATCTATCCAATACTTCCCATACAACATTGCTCGTCCAACTCTCCTCATCCAACAATTTTCTCATCTTAATTACCTCTCCTTATCCAACACTCCTCTTTCAATGCTCCTCATCCAACTGTCTTCATCTGACACGCTTCATTCAACTTTCCTCCTTCAACATTTCCTCATCCAACTCTCCTCATCTAGAGCCTCTCATCCAAATCTCCTCATCTTGCACTTAACATCTGATTCTGCCCACCTAAAGCTCCTCACCCAACACGCCTCATTCATAGCGCTACAGATCACAGCAAACATTAATTATTTTTAATCTCATTTACTTACAGCCACAGTGAAATAAATTTGTGTTCAATAAGTGACATGTATGCGTTCTGCACACCTGCTGTGCCCTTTATGAGGGTTTCCCACCACCCCTGCACTGAGCTCCTGGGTCTGAACATCTGGTATGGGATGGTACCCAAGTGGTATCAGAATCCAGCAGTTGTTCATCTCACTAGACACCATCTCTAATTGAACAGATCACTCTAGTTGGATTATTGGACCCTATTGTTGCTGTACAGCCATTGAAATGTCCTTGTGCTGTGCTGGGACCTCGGGATCCAATTACAGGAAGTCCCTGAGTTACAAACACAATAGGCACCATCGGTTTGTTCGTAAGTCAAAGTTGTTCGTAAGTCGCAACACTGCATTGGTAAGTGTAACGTCCGCCTGTGCATGGATGTGGGATGTTTCGGGCGCTTGTTATGTTATCTGGGGCTCTTCTGGCCATGCAGTACATGTAGTACTGCAGTATGGGATGTGTCCGGAGGTATCCAGGACCAGCGTGGAGCACAAGTGGCTGGAATTTGAGGCCGTTCGTAAATAGGAGTCATTCGTAACTCGGGTGTTCGTAACTCGGGGACTGCCTGTATAATGAATCTGAGCAGTAATAACACCTTGTGGAAATGTGTGATATTTTCTCAGATAAATGTCAGATGTAAGAACATTCTTCTGTCACATATTTTATCTCTACAACAAATGCCGACCTCAGAACATTTCTGCCGAAGGTTGCAATTATATATCTCTGTAAAAACCAGACTAAGATTAAAATATAGAATTTGAGAATGGTTTGGTTTGTCGGTTCTGGGCAGATCATTCTTGGTGACATCTCACTTCGGCATGGGGATTTCCAGTCTGTACAGAAACTCTCAGGTTCCTGCATTCTTTACAGGAGGTGTAAACCCCAACTAGGTGACATTTAGTGTTCTCTGTGTATAATAAACCCTTGCTTTTCTTTTTACCTTTGCTACATCTCAGCACTGCTGATCTTCTGCAGCCTATTTGCAACCACATCCGGTCTACATGCATTCCAGTAATGGCTGCATGGCATTTCTCAGAGCGGGCTTCCTGGTGGTGGTGATAACAGTGGACCATGCAGTTTGGTGTATAAAGGTTTTGGAAATGGTACAAGGACTTCTTTTATGTGTTCCTTGTGCGTAGGGAAGCCCATAGAAAGTAATTAGCTAGCCCTCAAATGACACATGGGAGCACTTGCACACTGGGTCTCACCTGTGTGGTGTATTGTTATAATTTAATAATGATATAGATTTGTTCCTTTTTGTTTATTGATCCAGGGATGAAAGGTTATCTGAATTCTCATTGTTGAATCCGTTATTGTGCTGACTTCCCAGCCACTGAGTGTGCCTATTTGCATCCAATAATAGAGCCTAATATGAGGGAAGGCTGCAACCTGTTTGATACTGCTATGTGCGTTCAGATGCCAGTAGACAGTGTGTGATGTCCAACAGATGACAGGACAGCGATTGTCAGACCTCAAGTGACCTTTGAGCCCTCACTCACAAGCCGATGAGCCAAAGTGGCCACAGACATGGGCGTCCGCAGAACTTTTTTCAGGGGTGGGGGCATCATTTTAGGGTCACCCATGCACCGCCCCTTTTCGACAATTTCATTATCACATTATCATGGTCAGAGACTGCAGACATAGTACATACAGTCCCTAGGATAAGTAATGGATAATGGCCAACAAGCCCTTTTACCAGACCCAGCAGAATGACAGCAGTGATTCCTCCGGCTGGACGATCGCTCACTCTGGGTTGCCCAGGGTGACTCTGGTCAGTAGTTAGTGTAGCATGTCTGTATCCTGGTAGTGGCTCAGTCTTTCTCTCTCTGGTGGTGCTGGGCAGCGTGGCTCTCTCTCTGGTGGTGCTGGCAGCGTGGCTCTCTCTCTTGTAGCGCTGGGCAGTGTGGCTCTCTCTCTTGTAGCGCTGGGCAGCGTGGCTCTCTCTGGTGGCGCTGGGCAGCGTGGCTCTCTCTCTTGTAGCGCTGGGCAGTGTGGCTCTCTCTCTTGTAGCGCTGGGCAGCGTGGCTCTCTCTGGTGGCGCTGGGCAGCGTGGCTCTCTCTCTTGTAGTGCTGGGCAGCGTGGCTCTCTCTCTTGTAGCGCTGGGCAGCGTGGCTCTCTCTCTTGTAGCGCTGGGCAGCGTGGCTCTCTCTCTTGTAGTGCTGGGCAGTGTGGCTCTCTCTCTTGTAGCGCTGGGCAGTGTGGCTCTCTCTCTTGTAGTGCTGGGCAGCGTGGCTCTCTCTCTTGTAGCGATGGGCAGCGTGGCTCTATCTCTGGTGGCAATGGGCAGTGTGGCTCTCTCTCTGGCTTCCGCCCAGCACACTCCTCGTTCTTTGTCCTGTAGCGCTCTCTCCCTCAGCTTTTTCCCAGGCTGCAGTCTCTCAATCTCTCTCTTGATCGAGCTGTAGCCTCCTCCCTGTGGAAAATGGGGCCGCCAATCTTTGGGACTACATGTCCCATGATGCTCTCCTCTAGTAGTCTCCTTTGAATGGCCCTCAGTTATGGCCAATAGGGAAGGAACGGGGCGGGGAACCTGGTGAGAGCCGCCATCTCTTTTCCCTGACAGTAGAAAGAGGGGGTGAGCAGGGGAAACCTCTGATAGCCCACAGCTCGCCTTTCTCCTGTCACAGCGGCGCCAAGTTCTCTGCTGGACTGAGCGGGGAAAAGAGCCTGAAGTCAGACTACACTGATGGGGGGGGGGGGGCCTGACAGCACCTTGAGGGTGGCACCTGGGTGCGGGCTGCCTGCACCCCCATAGCGATGCAACTGTGCTGAATTTAAGATCCGATCCCTGATTACAGGAGGGGGGGGGGGCACTTGGCCCCCTTGCCCCTACCTGCGGACGCCCATGTACACAGACAAATATCTGGTGGGGGGACATCTGTCCATCTTCTATAACAGAATCTTCTGCAGCTTCTCTTTTGGCTTACCCAATAAGCTGAAGAGTCACACTTTGGGGTGTCCTAAAGGTGAATAAACTGTGCACTTTGCAAAGTGCAGTTACACTCTGCAAGTGCAGTGGCTCCAGAGCTTAGTAAATGAGGTAAAGCTTTACTTTGCAAAGAATACCCAATCACATGCAAAGGAAAAAAAAAAAAAAAAACACAGCATTTTTGCATTTTTGCTTGCATATTATTGGATGATGGAAGTCATCAAAGCTTCACCTCATTTATTAATCTCTGGAGCAACTGCTCTTACAGAGCGCACAGTCTACTTTTCTTTAGTAAATCAGCCCCATTGGGTTAACACTTTATTTCCACCTTCTCGGTCTGAACCTCTCCTGAACTGAGCTGAGGGTGAGATCTCCGCTTTTATAGCCAACCTCCGATGCCAACCCGAACAAGAGAATCGAAAAATCTGTCAGCCTGCGCAATACTGATCACTGATTTCTGTACGAGTCTGAGAATGACCGGTTCTCTTTAAAATTGCCGTCATAACAAAGGTGAGATCCTTTAATGTATAACACAGAATATCAGCTCCACTCACAATAATTAACTTTGTCCCATCATGCGTTTTTATTTTTATAGCTCGGAGCAGAAAAGCTCGAGAGCATCATGTGCGCAGCATGCAGCCGAGTAATCATTAAACGCAGTTATCTGATCGCCAAATAAACAGAACGCCGGCGCTACGGGGGGATGAATTAGCGGTGAAGGTAGCCCTGAGAGGAAAGAAAACAGAGCTATATAAATGTCTAATATAATAATAGTGTGTGACTGTGGGGGGACCTCATGCCGTGTACACACGATCGGACTTTCCGGCGGACTAGAGTCCGTCGGACAATTCGATCGTGTGTGGGCACCAGCAGACTTTTTCTTCCCAAAAGTCCGGCGGACCTAGAAATAAGACTGGCTTCAAATTTGTCTCGAGTCCGGTCGAAAAATCCGGTCGTCTGTGTGCTAGTCCGAGGGACTAAAACCTACGCTAGGGCAGCTATTGGCTATGAACTTCCTTATTCTACGTCATCACGTTCAAATCCGTCCGACTTTTGGAGTGATCGCGTGTGGCCAAGTGCGCTCGCTTGAAAGTCCGGCGAAACTCAGCTGCAAAATCCATCGGATTGTCCACCGGAAAGTCCGATCGTGTGTATGCAGCATTAGAGTGTAAGCTCCTTTGGTTCAGAGGTTGATGTGACTGGGTCAGTACTCTGTACAGTGCTGCAGTATACAGTGCCTTCAAAAAGTATTCATACCCCTTGAAATTTTGTTACAACCAAGAACATAAATGTATTTTATTGGGATTTTATGTAATAGACCAACACAAAGTTGCACATTATTGTGAAGTGGAAGGAAAATTATAAATGGTTTTCACATTTTTTACAAATAAATATGTGAAAAGTGTGGCGTGCATTTGTATTCAGCCCCCTTTACTTGGATACCCCTAACTAAAATCTAGTGGAACCAATTGCCTTCAGAAGTCACCCAATTAGTGTAGCGAGGTCTCTGGCCTCCTTCAGTCTAATGAGAGCCTCCAGGGCCAGAGATAGCTGACATCCTTCTGTATGTAATGGGTTGTGAGGCATAGTGGGTGCAAGGTGGAAGTTATTGGGCGCCAGACACTTCTTGAATGCAAAAGAGATATTTATTTATCTTACAAACTTTTATGGGGGAAAGAGGGTTAGGGTCAGGACACCCTTGAGTAGTTGCAAGTTCAATTAAGGCTATTTTCGAACCGAGACGCTGGGTGCGCTGGCGGTAAAGCGGCGCTATATTTAGCGCCGCTTTACCGTAGTTTTAGCGGCACATTTCGGGCGCTAGCGGGGAGGTTTTACCCCCCGCGAGCGGCTGAAAAGGGGTTAATACCGGGTTCAGAGCGCTGCCCCATTGTTTTCAATGGGAGGGGGCGCTTTAGGAGCGTAAATACACCGCTCCTACAGCGCACCAAAGATGCGGCTTGCAGGACATTTTCCAGCGTCCTGCAAGCGCACCGCTCCAGTGTGAAAGCCCTCGGGTTTTCACACTGAAGACACAGCAACGGCTGTTTCAGGTCGGTTTGCAGGCGCTATTTTTTAGCGCAATAGCGCCTGCAAACCGCCCCAGTGTGAAAGGGGCCTAACAGACTCCGAGACTTCAATAGAAGGACAGCCGTGCAGGGAAAGGCCTCCAGCAGGAAGCCACATCTGCACGTGCAGGAATGCTGTCTCCTATGGCAACAGTCTTTAACAGTTCACCTTCACTACAACTTGTCATTGTAGTTCTTCAGCACACTGAGCTCCCGGTCTCTCACTAGACCCGCTGATTCACTGCCACTGAATCCCCTGAGCTCCTCCAATCTTCCTCAAGCGTCACCGCCGCCTCTCTGCTGGGTCCCGAGCTTGGCACTCCCGATACTTCTCAAGCTTCACCCCACTGGTCTGCTCAGTCCCTGGCTTGGCACACAAGGCTTTTGTGGCCCCCAACGAATCCCTGAGCGCCGGACGTTGAAACAAAATGGGACGTTGAGTTCACATCCGACAAAAATTTTATAATCTGCACATCCGGCTTTTGTCTGACAAAAAAGTGAAACCAGCTGTTGAAAGCACCATATTAACGCTGCGAAAATCGTCAGACAGCTTGTCGCATGAATTTTTCCATCCAATTTTCGGATCGTGTGTATGGGCCTTAAGTTCACCTTAGTGAACTTACACTTTAAAGAGGAAATAAACCCTGATGGGTGTTACTTCCTCTTTGTCTCCCTGTAAAGGTAAAGCATAATGGACTACTATGCATCGCACAGTAGTCCATTATGTGTCACTTACCTGACACAGGAGCTAGTGATGTCACCGCTGTCCCCTGGTGCACGGAGCTTCCATCTTCTTTCCGGGCATCGCGGCTCCGGCGCTGTGACTGGCCGGAGCCGCAATGACGTCACTCCCGCGCATGCGCACGCGCGCCTGCGCCGTAGACAGTGGTGCCTGTCATTTGCAAATATCTCCTAAACCGTGCAGGTTTAGGAGATATTTCTTGGACCTACAGGTAAGCCTCAATCTAGGCTTATCTGTAGGTCAAAGTGGTCTGTAAGGGTTTACAACCACTTTAAATGTGTAATAATAATAGTGTGTGACTGTGGGGGGACATTAGAGTGTAAGCTCCTCTGGTGCAGAGACTGATGTGACCGGCTCAGTGTTTCTTGTACAGCACTGCGGTATATGTTAGAGCTACATAAGTGTATAATAATAATAATAATAATGTGAGACTGTGGGGGACGTTAGACTGTAAGCTCCTCTGGTGCAGTGGTTGATGTGACTGGGTCAGTACTCTCTGGACAGCGCTGCAGTATATGTCAGAGCTATTTAAATGTATAATAATAGTGTGTGACTGTGGGGGGACATTAGAGTGTAAGCTCCTCTGGTGCAGAGACTGGTGTGACCGGCTCAGTGTTTCTTGTACAGCACTGCGGTATATGTCAGAGCTATATAAGTGTATAATAAGAATAATAATAGTGTGTAATAATAGTCTTATGTCGGAGCCGCTGTGGTGAAGGTTTGTTCCTTTTTCCAGAAAACAGGAACAATCGCTCATCGGTCAAAACAACAAATGATCGGCACATGGGGGCAGAGATGTGACAATAAGAGAAAAACCTCCGACTTGAGCCAACCAGCTGTAAAAGGATAACAATAGCTAAACATGAACATGCATCACTCTGAAGATTCCAGTGTCTTCCATTTTCTCATCAATTCCTGGTGATCCTGCCAGTCAAAGAGTGACAACGCTTCCTTCCCTGCGCTGAATTCCCAGCAGCGTTGTCACCATACATGGCTGCTTTCTTACACATGCTATGGAATCATGTCTCATCCAATCAGTGAAGGATATGTGATCTAAGTGGAAGGAACACATAGAAGGTACTGAAGCATCAGCATGGAAGCCAGGAAACTACAGTGGTGTGAAAAAGTGTTTGCCCCCTTCCTCATTTCCTGTTCCTTTGCATGTTTGTCACACTTAAGTGTTTCGGAACATCAAACCAATTTAAACAATAGTCAAGGACAACACAAGTAAACACAAAATGCAATTTGTAAATAAAGGTGTTTATTATTAAAGGTGAAAAAAAATCCAAACCATCATGGCCCTGTGTGAAAAAGTGATTGCCCCCTAAACCTAATAACTGGTTGGGCCACCCTTAGCAGCAACAACTGCAACCAAGCGTTTGCGATAACGTGCAATGAGGCTTTTACAGCGTCCTGGAGGAATTTTGGCCCACTCATCTTTGCAGAATTGTCCTAATTCAGTTACATTAGAGGGTTTTCGAGCATGAACGGCCTTTTTAAGGTCATACCACAACATCTCAATAGGATTCAGGTCAGGACTTTGGCTAGGCCACTCCAAAGTCTTCATTTTGTTTTTCTTCAGCCATTCGGTGGTGGACTTGCTGGTGTGTTTAGGATCATTGTCCTGCTGCAGAACCCAAGTTCGTTTCAGCTTGAGTACACGAACAGATGGTCGGACATTCTCCTTCAGGATCTCTTGGTAGACAGCAGAATTCATAGTTCCTTTTATCACGGCAAGTCTTCCAGGTCCTGAAGCAGCAAAACAGCCCCAGACCATCACACTACCACCACCATATTTTACTGTTGGTATAATGTTCTTTTTCTGAAATGCAGTGTTCCTTCTACGCCAGATATACTTGGACACACACCTTCCAAAGAGTTCCACTTTTGTCTCATCGGTCCACAGAATGTTGTCCCAAAAGTCTTGGGGATCATCCAGATGTGTTGTGGAGAAATTGAGACGAGCTTTGATGTTCTTTTTGCTCAGCAGTGGTTTTCTCCTTGGAACTCTGCCATGCAGGCCATTTTTGCCCAGTCTTTTCCTGATGGTGGAGGCATGAACGCTGACCTTAACTGAGGCAAGTGAGGCCTGCAGTTCCTTGGACGTTGTTGTGGGGTCTTTTGTGACCTCTTGGATGAGTCGTCGCTGCGCTCTTGGGGTAATTTTGGGCGGCCGGCCACTCCTGGGAAGGTTCACCACTGTTCCATGTCTTCGCCATTTGTGGATAATGGCTCTCACTGTGGTTCGCTGGATTCCCAAAGCTTTGGAAATGGCTTTATAACCCTTTCCAGACTGATAGATATCAATTACTTTCTTTCTCAATTGTTCCTGAATTTCTTTGGGTCTCGGCATGATGTGTAGCTTTTAAGGATCTTCTGGTGGACCTTACTGTGTCAAGCAGCTCCTATTTAAGTGATGCCTTGATTGTGAACAGGTGTGGCAATAATCAGGCCTGGGTGTGGCTAGAGAAATTGAACTCAGGTGTGGACAACCACAGTTATAGTATGTTTTAACAAGGGGGCAATCACTTTTTCACACAGGGCCATGATGGTTTGGATTTTTTTTCACCTTTAATAATAAACACCTTCATTTACAAATTGCATTTTGTGTTTACTTGTGTTGTCCTTGACTATTGTTTAAATTGGTTTGATGTTCCGAAACACTTAAGTGTGACAAACATGCAAAGGAACAGGAAATGAGGAAGGGGGCAAACACTTTTTCACACCACTGTAGTATTTTCAACAGGAGAGGTCAGCCCACATACTTCTCTCATTGAGTTGGGCAGAAACGAGCGAATAATGGGAAATCCGGGATCTGAATTTTTGCTGCCAGAGTTCCACTCTGATGATTGGTGCAGATCATTACTATACAATTGTAAACTGTCCATACAGTCTTTGTAAATGTGACGTTTAATCTGCTCAGATTTTGCCCTCCCTGGTTACCCCTTCCCCTCCCCCAACACCCCATCAACATGCTAATGACATTTTTAAATAAACCTTTCAGTTTTCTTTACATACCTTATTTAGGCTGGGCATAGACAGTGCAATTTAGCTGTTGCAGGAAAGAAATTGGCACAATTCCACAATCGACACAGACAGCGCTGGCAAGGGAATCCCTCCTGCCGAGACATTGCATTCAAAATTTTTTAAAAATACACCCCAATAATACCCTATGTAGAAATACACCCCAATGATACCCTATATAGAAATACACCCCAATAATACCCTATGTAGAAATACACCCCAATGATACCCTATATAGAAATACACCCCAATAATACCCTATGTAGAAATACACCCCAATAATACCCTATGTAGAAATACACCCCAATGATAACCTATGTGGAAATACACCCCAATGATCCCCTATGTAGAAATACACCCCAATGATAACCTATGTGGAAATACACCCCAATGATCCCCTATGTAGAAATACACCCCAATGATACCCTATATAGAAATACACCCCAATAATACCCTATGTAAAAATACACCCCAATGATCCCCTATGTAGAAATACACCCCAATAATACCCTATGTAGAAATACACCCCAATAATACCCTATGTAGAAATACACCCCAATGATAACCTATATAGAAATACACCCCAATGATGCCCTATGTAGAAATACACCCCAATGATACCCTATATAGAAATACACCCCAATAATACCCTATATAGAAATACACCCCAATAATACCCTATGTAGAAATACACCCCAATGATGCCCTATGTAGAAATACACCCCAATGATACCCTATATAGAAATACACCCCAATAATACCCTATGTAGAAATACACCCCAATGATACTCTATGTAGAAATACACCCCAATAATACCCTATGTAGAAATACACCCCAATGATACCCTATGTAGAAATACACCCCAATAATACCCTATATAGAAATACACCCCAATGATGCCCTATGTAGAAATACACCCCAATGATACCCTATGTAGAAATACATCCCAATGATACCCTATGTAGAAATACATCCCAATAATACCCTATGTAGAAATACACCCCAATAATACCCTATGTAAAAATACACCCCAATTATACCATATGTAGAAATACACCCCAATGATACCCTATGTAGAAATACACCCCAATAATACCCTATATAGAAATACACCCCAATAATACCCTATGTAGAAATATACCCCAATGATACCCTATGTAGAAATACACCCCAATAATGCCCTATGTAGAAATACACCCCAATGATGCCATATGTAGAAATACATCCCAATGATACCCTATATAGAAATACACCCCAATGATACCCTATGTAGAAATACACCCCAATGATGCCCTATATAGAAATACACCCCAATAATACCCTATGTAAAAATACACCCCAATAATACCCTATGTAGAAATACACCCCAATAATACCCTATGTAGAAATACACCCCAATGATAACCTATATAGAAATACACCCCAATGAGACCCTATGTAGAAATACACCCCAATGATGCCCTATATAGAAATACACCCCAATAATACCCTATGTAGAAATACACCCCAATAATACCCTATGTAGAAATACACCCCAATAATACCCTATGTAGAAATACATCCCAATGATAACCTATGTTTAATACACCCCATTCCCCAATGATACATCTAATAATCTAATGACGATTCTATACTCTCATGATACTCTATGTAGAAATATACTGATGATCTGAGTTTGGGATGTTGGAAAGTTGCAGGGTGACTCATGCGGATTGTTGTGTAAGCCTTGCCCGGTCAGGTTTAAACATGAATTGTATTGGAGGATTCTTGTTAATATACAATACAAAGTAACTTCAGGAAGAATAACAATAGTTCTATTTGGGGTGGCAGGGAGGTCCTCAGACCCTCAGCCTCGTCTATTGATTTGGTAATGAACATCTCACAATGACTCCCTGTTTCAGGTGACATCTCTGGAGCTTCTCTGTGATTGGATGGGACTTTGTGAGTTCATTTCAGTTGAGATTTATAAATGGAATCATTTACATGTAAGATAACAATGTGGAAATGTTTCTGAATGATGACTAAACCTTCCTACTGCTTTGTGGCACATTCCCAGAATTGGGAGACGGGGAAAACTAGGGGAAGCCACCGCTCCAGGATAGCCCTTCAGGGCAAATGCTCTTTCTCCCAATCAGGAGCCCCAGGTGCTGGCTAATGACACAACAGGCAGGAAGCAGCAGAAGAACTCTGGACAGCCGCACACCGGAAAAAGATAAATTCTGTGTTGTTTAATTAAAAAAGCTATGAGTAAGCACTGATCCTAGTGCGAAACGCGTCAGTTTGGGACCCCTTTTACCCTTTTGCTGTGGACCATTTGATGTGATGTGATTTAGATTTTTTATTAAACAACACAGAATTTTATCTTTTTCCGGTGTGCGGCTGTCCAGAGTTCTTCTGCTGCTTCCTGCCTAATTGGGAGATGTGGACAGAGCGTTGTCACCCTACAACAGGAAGTGCCTGAACAAGACCACCATGGCAGGATCACCAGGGATTATTATTATAATGAAAGTTATATAGTCAGGTTGAAGAAAGTCATCTAGTTCACGGCTATGCAGATCGATTCAGGGTAAAGATGACTTTTACAGTGTAATGCCCCGTACACACGGCCAAATTCCAACGGCAAAATCCGACGGATTTTTCCAACGGATTTTGCCCCAAACTTGTGTTGCATACACACGGTCGCACAAAAATCCGATCGTTCTGAACGCGGTGACGTAGAATACGTACAACGGGACTATAAACAGGCCAGTAGCCAATAGCTCTGGTCTCGTAATTTATTCTGAGCATGCGTGGCACGATCGGATTTTCCGACAACATGATCCGATCGCATATTTTCCGCCGGAGAGTCCGACCGTGTGTACAAGGCATTAGGCCCCGTTCACATCTCGCAATTCGGGATCACGAGGAGAATCGGTGCGATTCTGTCCACAATTCCTAATTGCCGCAGAACGTGTGACCTGCTTCTGGGGAGCCATTATTCTTTAATGGTACCCACAACACGATTGAATCCATATACGATTGTCACAAGACGTGTGCCGATTGCGGCGAAATCTGAGTTTTAAAAAACGCACTAAAAGGAGTTTTTCGTTGCTCAAAAAGACGCAGGAGCTTACACATATACGGCAGTCCGTGAAGTGAATGGTCTGCCCTATGTGCGAAACGTAAAATCGCATGTAAATCGCTCAACCAAAATTGTGAGCGCGGACGCTTCTTCCCTCTACAGAAAAATGTGAACGCAGCCTTCAGCATTCTATAAGAGTCCAGACAAGTTAAAGTTTTCTGATTCACACTCAGGAGTCCCATAATGAGGGAGGTTTTTTTTGGAGGCCCATTCAGATCTATGTAGTAAAAGGAAAGCCGGCAACTCGATCTTCCGCAAGGAATACATTTATTAACCCAGGTGTGGTACAAAAAAATACAGGGATTTACGCGTTTCGTGTGTAGCCTTAGATTAACCGCTTCCCGACCGCCTCACACAGATATACTGCGGCAGAATGGCACGTACAGGCAGAATCACGTACCTGTACATTGCCCTTTAAGAGGCGGGTTGCGGGTGCGTGCCTGCCGGGAGCTTTGTGAGCGTGATCGTGGGTCCCGCGGACTCGATGTCCGCGGGATACCCGCGATCGTCTCACGGAGCTGAAGAACGGGAGATGCTAATATAAACAAGCATCTCCCTGTTCTGCCTAGTGACACTGTCACTGATCATAGCTCCCTGTATTCGGGAGCGGTGATCAGTGAAGTGTCACACACAGCCCCTCCCCCTCTTAGTTAGAAACACTCCCTAGGACACACTTAACCCCTACAGTGCCACCTAGTGGTTAACCACTTCACTGCCAGTCACATTTACACAGTAATCAATGCATTTTTAATTGCACTGATCGCTGTATAAATGTGAATGGTCCCAAAATCGCACCAAAAGTGTCCGATGTGTCAGCCATAACGTTGCAGTCACGATAAAAATTGCTGATCGCTGCCATTACTAATAAAAAGAAAATATTAATAAAAATGCCATAAAACTATCCCCTATTTTGTAAACGCTATAACTTTTGCGCAAACCAATCAATATACGCGTATTGCAATTTTTTTTTTACCAAAAATATGTAGAAGACTACGCATCGGCCTAAACTGAGGAAAACATTTTTTTTTATATATATTTTTTGGGGATTGTTATTATAGCAAAAAATAAAAAATAATGTGTTTTTTTTCAAAATTGTCGCTCTGTTTTTGTTTATAGCCCAAAAAATTTAAACCGCAGAGGTGATCAAATACCACCAAAAGAAAGCTCTATTTGTGGGAAAAAAAGGACGTCAATTTTGTTTGGGAGCCACGTCGCACGACCGCGCAATTGTCAGTTAAAGCGACGCAGTGCTGAATCGCAAAAAACGCTCTGGTCTTTGGCCAGCCAAATGGTCCGGGGATTAAGTGTTTAATCACTTCAGCTTCAGAAGGTTTACCCCCTTCCTGACCAGGCCGTTTATTACATTACGGCACTGCGTTATTTTAAATGACAATTGCGCGGTCGTGAAAACGATGTACTGAAATAAAATTGCACTGCGATTTTAATTTTTTGCACTATAAACCAAAAAAATACTATATTTCTAACTTTCTGCTATAAAACATCCAATAAATAAAAAATGTTTTCATCCATGTAGGCCAATATATATTCTGCTACATATTTTTGGTAAATAAATCCCAATAGGCGTATATTGATTGGTTTGTGCAAAAGTTGTAGCGTCTGCAAACTATGGGATAGATTTCTGGACTTTTAAAATTTTTTTTTTTTTACTAGTAATGGCGGTGATCAGCGATTTTTAGTGGGACTGCGACATTGCGGAGGAAAAATCTAACACTTTTTGGGGACCAGTGACACCAATACAGTGATCAGTGGTGCACTGTAATGCACCGTCACTGTACTAATGACACTGGTAGGGAAGGGGTTAACATTAGGGGAGATCAAAGCGTTAAATGTGTTCCCTGGGAGTGCTTTATAACTGTGTGTGGAGGGGGGAGGGGAGGTGTGCTTTGACTGGGGGAAGACAGAGACACAAGATCTCCATCTTCCCCTCTCACAGAACGGCGATCTGCCTTGTTCACATAGGCAGATCATTGTTCTGTCTGCCTTGGGAGCGATCGGCGGATCCCATCACAGCGGGGCGGGTCTCCGCGCGACGCTCAGACAGCGCATTCTATGGACGCCCTCCCGGCAATTAAGGCCATCGCTGTAACCGTCTTTCTGCTATAGCGTGGGGGGCGGCAAGAAGTTAAAAGCTTGAAGAAGCTTGTGCTTTTTTGTGCTCTTTTGCACGTTTTTATTGAGCTTCTTATTTGCGCTTTTTGGAGCATAAGCGTTTTTTTCACAAACTCTCCCCCCAGCTAATCTTTCCTTTTTTTTTAAATGTGTGTCTTGGAGCTTCCTTGAATTTGTATGCGCTTTTTCAAGCGTTTTTGGGCACTTAGGCATCTTTTCTGCTCGAAAGCTCCGCTCAAAAACGCAGGTTTGGTGTTTTTTTTATGCCTGCAAACCCCTCACAGAGCCATAGTGTGCATGGACAACATGGAGTTTTCAGGCAGTTTTGAGCTGCAGCGGGCACGAGCCCTAATGCCGCGTACACGCGATCGGACTTTCCGGCAGACTTGGTCCGGCGGACTGGAATCTGTTGGACAATTCGATCGTGTGTGGGCTCCAGCGGACTTTTTTTCCCCAAAAGTCAGACGGACATAGATTAGTTTCAAATCTGTCCAACGGACTCGGCTTTCTAGCGTGCAAACCGTTCGTAACAGAAGTCAAGGCAAGTTGTGTTGAAGTCGCCCCAAAGTAGTACAGGAAACTTTTTCTCAGTTGGAGCGACTTGAGTTGCAGCGATTAGAACAGTTCCATTGCTGTTAATTGGGCGCAACTTGCCAATGCGACTTTGAACTGTCAAGTCGCATTGGCAAGTCGGGGCAATGTAAACTGAGGCTTAAAGAGGGAGATTTATTAGAACTGGAGAACACAGAATCTGGTGCAGCTGTTCATAGTAACCAATCAGCTTCTAGGTTTTAGGCTGGGTTCACACCTATGCAAATTGGATGTGGATTTTCAGCATCCAATTCGCACATCAAGAGATTGTGACTGTCTCTCTATGGAGCTGATTCACACATCTCTGTAGCTGCTGCGGAGCGAATTGCACTTGAGCCCTGTGCGTTTTCAGGTCCGTTTCAGGTCCGAATTCAGCCAAAAATGAAATTGGACCTGAAACGGTGAATGGAGACGCACCGGACCCCCTGCTCCGTTCCTCAGTGTGAACCCCGCCTTCCACAGCCCTTATTCACACCAGTGCTACTTCAAAGCCGCAGAGCAGTGCGATTTGCACATCTGATTTCATTGCAGCTTGTGACTTCATTCAACAGAAATCTATGGAAACAAATAAAATCTGAAAATAGTCGTGCAGGAACCTTTTTTTTTTTTTTAGGCTGGGTTCACACCATTGGTTCGCCGCATCCAATTCGCAATAGCAGAAGATTTCGACCGGCTTTCTATGGAGCCAGTTCACATATCTCCACTGCGGGTCTGGTGCGATTCGCAGGCGTCTTTTGGTCTATTTCAGGTCCGAATTCAGCCCAAAAATAGGGGATGAAATCAGACACGAAAACGGTGAACCAAGACGCACCGGACGCCGTGCTGGGAGTCGCACGCGGCTCACATGTGGACCCAGCCTTAGAGTCGCTGGGACACGAGTCGCAGCAATTTAAACGGTTCCAGTGCGATCAGGAAAGGTCAAATCGCATTAAAAAATGCATCGGGGTGAACCAGGGATGGTTGTCAAAGCTTAATTGAACAAGCTGAAGTTAGAAGCGGATTGGTCCTCTGTGCATTGCTGTGACGATGGGAAGGGGCCGCGTCTGCGTGATGACGAAGAAAAGTCCCATTTTTCAGCTGATAGTTCCTGAAATGTAAATGAAGTGACTCAGCTGGGGGAGCAACAAACACACGTGTGGCATGGTAGTCAGAGGGCGTGGAGGGGGCGGGGCTGGGCACAGGGGGGGGGGAGGGGCTGGACACATGGGCTTGTCTCTAGCTTCCAATCCTCTGCTGGAGTCACAGATCAGACGCTCATTGACGGAGAGTCAGCAGAGGAGCAGCACGGCGTCCCACCGACTGACCGATCGACTCCATATTATCCGCCCAGCTGGTGAGTCCACCATCCATAATCATCATTATTATTATTAGTAGTAGTAGTAATATTATTATTATTATTATTATTAGTAGTAGTAGTAGTAGTAGTAGTAGTAGTAGTAGTAATATTGTTATTACATCTGATCCCTCGTCTCGTGGTGATGATCTCCCGCCTTCCACGATCGCTCTGCCCTCTCTGCGGGAGTCCCGGGACCCCCCAATACTGGATCCCCCCCATCGTCACAGCATTGTGATGAAAGGTTCTACCCCTGGAATCCAGATGAGGGGCGTGTCCACTTTTGGCACGATGGAACGTTTTTGCTCCACCTCCCCGTATCAGGACGGCTAAGATCGAAAGGAATTCAGCGATTGTACAGGGGGGTCCAATCAGATTGTGTGTGATGTACATAGAGTTGCCACCTCATCCCTTTAAACCCCGAACACCTTTGAATGACACGGGTTCTGAGGCTAATTTTATATGCATATAAGGTACCAAGTGAGTTTAATTACCACCTTAATCAGCCACAGACCCCGTGTAATCAATATGTGTAAAGGGATGAGGTGGCAACCCTAGATGTACATCATGTGTGATTCCAGTTCTGTGCGGGGCAGTTTCAGCCCATTCATTTTGAATGCGCTAAAATCGCACCGCACCAAAACGAGTGCATGAACTACTTTGTACCCCCCACAATCCGCTGTGCGCAAAGCCGCAAACGCACCTGCATTTCGGGTCTCGTTAACGTACTATTGACACTCGCTGCAGATCGCATAGGCGGTGCGTGGAATGTGCACGGAACTCAGGTTTCGCTTTTGCTGTGAACCAGCCCTGAGCCCCGGTTCACAGCGGTGCGACTTGTCATGCGATTTGACAGGTCCAAATTCACATGACTAGTTGCACCCTATTGTCAGCACTGGAACCGTTCAAATCGGTGCAGCGCCGACTTTTCGGTGCCGCACCAATTAAAAAAAAAAAAGTAGTTCCGGCACTGTTGGCGATTTCAGGTGTGACTTGCATAGATATCTGTGCCTGAAGCCGCACAGATGTCAGCCAAGTTGCAGTGACGTGCAGCTTTTTAAATGCGATTTCAAGTGAAGACGCACAATTTCAAAAGCACGTTAAGCCCCCGTTCGCATTGAAATCACCACCTAATTTCAAAGCCGCGAGTCAGTGCAACTTAGAAGACATCTGCGGCTTTACGCACAGCTGTCTATTCAAGCTGCACCCGAAATCGCCAAAAGTAGTACAAAAATGACATTTTCAAATCGATGCGGCACCGCAATGTCGGCGGTGCACCGATTTTGCACCGCTGAGGGCTGTGCACACGGTGCAGCTGTCACTTTACTTTGTGGCTGCAGCAAAACTTAGACCCCTTTCACACTGAAGCGCAGCAAAAACTGCCTTTTTAAGGTCGCATGACAACATGACCTTTAAAAAATAAAAATGTCAAAGATCCAAAATCTTCCCTCCCCCGCCCTGCCTGTCCGTTCCCCATCTGTCTGTCTGAAGATTCAATCTCCCATTAATATCTAAGGAAACAAATTTATTTAATGTTTCATACTTGGAGTACGAAGGGTTAAAGCCTAAATCCATTCCTCCTCTCCCTATAATGTATCCAGGTCTATATTCCTGTCTGTGACCCCCAGTGGGGAGATTCTCCCTCACTTCCTGTCTCTGTGACACCCATACAAGAACTAGGGGGTGCAGTGCTACTCATTTCTCACTGTATAAAGCTTTGTGTCCCCGTTTTTAGAGGGATTTCTTTGCACTTCCTGTCCCAGCAGGAAATCTCCCAAATAGGGAGACCTGACAGGGGCTCTAACCCCTCCTCACTCCATCCAATATGAAATCGGTTTTGGTTGGGCTTCATCCTGGCGGCGCCTCTAATCGAATTCCCAGGACTTGTATCTGTCGGTGTAGATTTACTCTGAAGGTGGCCGATCAGGAAATTCCGGAAAGTCTGCAGATCTACAAGCATGTGTTCAGTGAAAGACGGAGCCAAAACCGGCCCCATAGAGGGTCAGATCATCTGCAAATACACAATCCAATCCATGCAGACCTACACGGTACAATGTCCATTGCTGCACCCAGTGATCAATCCGGGACCCGATATTGTCCAGCACGCTGGAAGATCATTGGATGGTTCTACCGACACACATTGGAGGGGGGGGGGTTCTACCGACACACATTGGAGGGGGGCGGGTTCTACCGACACACATTGGAGGGGGGGTTCTACCGACACACATTGGAGGGGGGGGTTCTAGCGACACACATTGGAGGGGGGGGGGGGGTTTCTACCGACACACATTGGAGGGGGGGGGGGGGGGGTTCTACCGACACACATTGGAGGGGGGGGGGGGTTCTACCGACACACATTGGAGGGGGGGGGTTCTACCGACACACATTGGAGGGGGGGGGGGGTTCTACCGACACACATTGGAGGGGGGGGGTTCTACCGACACACATTGGAGGGGGGGGGGGGTTTCTACCGACACACATTGGAGGGGGGGGGGTTTCTACCGACACACATTGGAGGGGGGGGGGTTTCTACCGACACACATTGGAGGGGGGGGGGGGTTTCTACCGACACACATTGGAGGGGGGGGGGGGGGGGGGGGGGGGTTCTACCGACACACATTGGGGGGGGGGGGGGGGGGGGGGGGGTTCTACCGACACACATTGGAGGGGGGGGGGGGTTCTACCGACACACATTGGAGGGGGGGGGGGGTTTCTACCGACACACATTGGAGGGGGGGGGGGGGTTCTACCGACACACATTGGAGGGGGGGGGGGGTTCTACCGACACACATTGGAGGGGGGGGGGGGTTCTACCGACACACATTGGGGGGGGGGGGGTTCTATCGACACACATTGGAGGGGGGGGTGGATTTTTAAGTCGCACAAGTGTGACTAGACTCTAATGGCCCGTACACACGATCCGAATATCAGACGAAAATTATCGTCCGAGGAAGGATCTTATTTGATCGGACATGCACAATAATTTTCCTCGTACGATTCCCGATCGTAAGATTTTCGGTTAGTCGGTATAGTTGTCGTCCGAAAATTCAATACAAATACATTACAACACATGACTTCCGATTTTTATTTTTTTTATTTTTTCTGTCGTACGAGATTTTCCGTGACTTTATTTAGCTATTCGATCTCTACTTGCGACTATTAAGCGAAATCGGCGGTACGATAATCAGATGGTGTGTACGGGGCATTACACTTCTATCTCTGAAAGAATTCTTCATTTACAGCATTTTCCCCACACCTGCACAGTACTGCGTGCCAGGAGATAACAACGTAGTTGGCGGATAGCTGGAACGCCCCCCCCCTCCCCCCCCCCATGTAATAAAGTAACATTGGAGTGTCACACCTGACATTGTTTCATCATGTGATCTAAAACGTTTCTTTATGATCGCCGGGATCTGCGATTTTTATCATTCCTGTCATTTAATGATTCATCTGCTGCGGCCCAGCGAAGGGTTAAACACGACGGAGCCGGATTCTTCTTCTACCGCTTCCTGGTCATGTGACCCGCTGCAGGAGAGCTGCCAGTCAGTGTCAATAAAGCCGCATGACCTGCGGAGCATTGCACAATACAATCTGATTGTACAATCTCCTTCAGATCCACCAATAACTATGTAGTACGCGGGACCATCTGATTGGATGCAAAGTGACCGGTGTCCTGACGAATACTGTCCCCCATCGGACTTGCGCAGTACGGAGGACAAAGACGCCCAAAGGCTCTGAAGATGAGGTCCAGGTTCAAGCCCCACCATCCAAGTGGACATGGGCGAGGCTGTGCCCGAATCGTGGCGAGCAAGGCTGTGCCCAAAGTGCGGCGAGCGAGGCTGTGCCCAAAGCGCGGCGAGCGAGGCGAGGCTGTGCCCAAAGCGCGGCGAGCGAGGCTGTGCCCAAAGCGAGGCTGTGCCCAAAGCGCGCCGAGCAAGGCTGTGCCCGAAGTGAGGCTGTGCCCAAAGCGCGGCGGGCGAGGCTGTGCCCAAAGCGCGGCGGGCGAGGCTGTGCCCAAAGCGCGGCGAGCGAGGCTGTGCCCAAAGCGCGGCGAGCGAGGCTGTGCCCAAAGCGCGGCGAGCGAGGCTGTGCCCGAAACGTGGCAAACGAGGTGAGGCTGTGCCCGAAGCAAGACTTGTGATTGATCATAAACAAGGAGCTCCTTATTGACAGATACAACACATACAGTATTGATTGAAAATGATCATTTAATTGATTGGCATTACAATCAGTTGTCTGACACACATTTGTCCAATCGATCAGAAACAATTAATGAAAATTCTGCCACAACTGATCGATTTTGAAAGCTCACTATGTTGATAAAATGGAGGATCTGTTTACAATTTGTATATAAATTCGATCATTTCGGCCATACATGGTGCAAATTTCTTTCCTGCAACCACAGGTTGCAAGAAAGAGAAATTCACACAATTCCCCGATTGACGCTGACAGGGGAATCCCACCTGCCACTGTCTTCTCCTGGTGGGGGATGGTGGGGTTGTTCAGACAGGTGGGGGGGAGGGGAGAAAACGGTGATTATTTTTACCCGCTAGCAATAATCGTAAAAAAAAATTTGTCTGGTTGATCGATCAACATGGTACATTTAGCTTGCCCACAAACTTCTTCACCCCGGCACCTCTTGTGCGACTTGTCCTGCGATTTGGGACTGCAAAGTCACATGACAAGTGGTCCCCCCATGATTTCCAATGAGTGCCGTTCATATCTGTGCGACTTTAAAGTAGTCCCTGTCCGACTTTGATGCGACTTGATCCATAGACCTCAATGCTACACAGACATTGCTTCAAGTCGCATCAAAGTCGTGTGACTTTCAGGTCGTAGAAGTGTGAAAGGGACTCAAAGAGGTTTAGGCTGCCGGGAGGCGGGGCTTTAGCCCCCGTGTCTGCCATGATTGGTCTGAAAAATCCCGATGTGAAGCGGTGATTGTAGCTTTTGATTGGGTGTCGGGAGTGTGGAGGGCGTGTTCTCGGCTCAGCTGTGCGGATCTCGGTTCCCACCAATATGTGACCCGCTCAGCGCCAAGGACCAGACGCCGTGTATTTGAGTGCGGCAGGCGCTAAGGGGTTAATGATTGGATCAGTGTGTGGCCGGCCTTGGTTTGCATTGATCGGATCCATACAAGTGTGACCACCTTTCAGGAGATCGTACAATCAGATTGTATTGTGTATGGTGAGCGTTAGATCTTCTCAGTCAGCATGTCTTATGTGATACAACCAGAATGGTTTAGGATTGTCCTCCTAGGACAGCGGGGGAGGGGGAGAGTAGACAAATCTCCCCCCTCCCCCCCCCCCCTCCTCCCTCCCCCCTCCTGAAATCCAACAACCCCCACCACACCTCCTACAAAAAGACAACACAACCCCCTCCCCCCCCCATGGTTTCCAATAATCAATCCTTTAAGTGTGACTTTGCAGCGACTTCATTCACTACTTTGGTGCGACTTTCATGCAGTTTGAGACCCATAGACTTCCATGTGAACCCTCAGAAGTCACATGAGGACCAGTCCACACCGCATGCAGTCCAGTGCGGGTTTTGTTTTATTTATTTATTTATTTACATCAAAAACGCACAGAGAGGTTATATGGTTTCCAATGACATGGTTCACACCAATAAAGTCCCAGTGCGTTCCAGGGAAAAAAAAAAGTACAAAATTCTGCATTTTTTTTTTTATCCGTACTGTAATGCAGTAAAATGCATCAAACGCACCTTATTTGTTGACGAAAAAAGGGGGAGGGGATAAGCACCAGAAAGCATCAAAATAGGGCCAAAAACGCATCAGAATGTATTTTTTTTTTTAAAAAGACCCACATACAAAAAAAGCACCTGGAACGCATCTGGACTGCGTTTCTATGATGTGAGCTGGGCCATTCTGGTGCATTTTTATTTTTTATTTTTTTTTGTTTTTATGCCTTTTTCCGTTTTTTTCACTGTACTTGGAGGTCCTGTGCATTTTTGATGCGTTCCAGTGCGTTTTTGATGCATTTTTTGCACTAGTTCACACCAGATGCATTTTTTTTTCTTTTTTTTACTGCATGAAAAAATGCGCACACACAGTGTAGTCTAATGGCCCCAGTTCACACCAGTGCAGTCAGTTCCAGTGCAGCAAAAAAAAAGTAGAACGTGCTGCATTATTTTATTTTTTATTTTTTTGCACATCGCTGTACCAGAACACAGCAAGACGCACCGAAACTGCGTGTGGTGTGAACTGTAAGCAAAAACTCACCCGTCACGCATCAGGACTGCGTTTCTTTGGGGGGGGGGTCTTAGGGCCAGTTCACACCACATGCAGTCCAGTGCGTTTTTTTTTTTTTTTTTTTTTTTTAATAAAAAAAAAACGCATGGAAAGTAGGTTATATGGTTTTCAATGGCATCATTTATACCAGTGCAGTCAGTTCCAGGAAAAAAAGTAGAACATTCTGCATTTTTCCTGCACTGACCACCTCAGACCATAGAAATGCAGTCCGGATGCGTTCCAGATGCTTCTCTGCATACACAGTTTTGATGCGTTCCAGTGTGTTTTTGATGCGTTTCTGATGCGTTCCAGTGCGTCCCCCCCTCTTTTGTCTTAACCTTAAGGGCCAGTTCACACCTTTAGAAACGCAGTCCGGATGCGTTCCAGGTGCTTTTCTGCATACGCGTTTTTGATGCATTCCAGTGTGTTTTTGGTGCGTTTTTGATGCAGTCCAGAGCTTTCCCCCGCCCTTTTTTTCCTTAACCTCCTTAAATAAGGACAAGTGTGTTGCAGTGCATTTAGGTGCGTTCCAGTGCATTTTTAATGTGTTTTACATCGTTCCAGTAAAGTCCAGTGCAGAAAAAATGCAGCATGTTCTACTTTTTTTTTTTTTCTTTTTTTTTTTTAACTGCAAGCACTGGTGTGAACGATGCCATTGAAACCCATATAACCTACTTCTTGTGCTTTTTTGATGTAGAAAAAAAACGCACTGGACTGCATGTGGTGTGAACTGGCCCTTAAACACATCAAAAACGCACTGTAACACACGTCCTTATTTAAGGTTCAGAAAAAGAGGGAGGGGGAAATGCACTGCACCGCATCAAAAATGCTCATGCAGAAAAGTATCGGGACTGCGTTTCTATGGTGTGAAGTGGCCCTGAAAGTTAGACCTGAATGTTATACAACACAATTTGTGTGCGATTAGTCGTCCGTTATCTCTGGCCAAAGTCGTATCCAAGTTGCACCCATCCAAAGTTGTGTCAAAGTGTACCGACTTTGGAGTGCAAATCTGGAGTCTTACAAGTATTCCGTCCTGGGCTGTATAGTGCGGATTTTCTTCTAGCTTTTCTTGCGTCATCCTACGTGGTAATATGCGTGTATTCTGCGCACGTGGAAAAGACGGCAACACAGATTTTTGTGTTTTTTTTTTTTTTTGTTACTGATTATATACACGGCACAAGTGTTCCTGCCTGTGTGTACAGGGCCATTAAAAATAATGAGCTGTCACCGGAAATCCTGCAGAACGCAATGCCTTTTTAATGCACGCCAAAATGTGCGTTTAAAATTCATATCCAAACGCGCATCAATGCAAGTCAACGTGCGCTAAAAGGGGCTTAGATGGGAATGTAATGTACTCCATTTCCCTGCATTTTATCGCAAATCTGTGTGAATTCAGCCTCTGTCTTCCCAATGTAGCTCACCGACATGCCCACCAATCAGTGTGGTGTGTTGTAGTGTGGTGCGTTCTGGTGCGGTGCGTTGTAGTGTGGTGTGTTGTGGTGCATTGCGTTGTAGTGTGGTGCGGTGCATTGTAGTGCGTTGTAGTGTGGTGCGTTCTGGTGTGGTGCGTTGTAGTGTGGTGTGTTGTGCGTTGTGTGGTGCATTGCGTTGTGGTGCTGTGCATTGTAGTGCGTTGTAGTGTGGTGCGTTGTAGTACGTTGTGTTGTAGTGTGGTGCGTTGTAGTACGTTGTGTTGTAGTGTGGTGTGTTGTAGTACGTTGTGGTGTGTTGTGGTGTGTTGTAGTACGTTGTGGTGTGTTGTAGTGTGGTGTGTTGTAGTGCGTTGTAGTGTGGTGCGTTGTAGTACGTTGTGGTGTGTTGTAGTGTGGTGTGTTGTAGTGTGGTGTGTTGTTGTACGTTGTGGTGTGTTGTAGTGTGGTGTGTTGTAGTACGTTGTAGTGTGGTGCGTTGTAGTGTGGTGTGTTGTGGTGTGTTGTAGTACGTTGTGGTGTGTTGTAGTACGTTGTGGTGTGTTGTGGTGTGTTGTAGTGCGGTGTGTTGTGTTGCGGTGCATTGTAGTGTGGTGCGGTGTGTTTTGTGTGTTTGGTGCGTTTTTAGTGTGTGAACTGCTGAATTCAGGCGGACTTGTTCTAAACTGCTGGGGAAACGGATGTACATTTCCATTCATTTTATGCGTGTTTTTAGCCTTGGTTCACATTGATGTGGGATTGAAATTGCGCAAATTCAGCTGAACTCTCACAATTTCATTCCTGCATGTCAGTCCAACGATTTCAGAGACATCTGTGCGATTTCGTGCACAGATGTCTGTTGAAATCGCACTTGAAATCGCCAAAAGTAGTACAGAAACGACTTTTGGGAATCGGTGCGGCGCCGGAAAGTCGCACCGATCCAGACGGTTCCATTGCGGGCAATAGGAGCCAATTTGACATGCCAAATCGCATGATAAATCGCATCAATGTGAACCAGAGCTTAACACATCGATTTTTGCCTTGATCTGCATTTGTAAAATGCCGGCTGACGCACGGACACGCAAAGAAAATGTGTCCGGTTCGCACTACAGCACTGTGTTGACCTGCGCTGCGTTAAAATGCAAAATGTATGCATTTTAACACAGTGCAGGTCAACGTAATGTGAACAGGGCACACAGAAAACTTTTTTTTTTTTTTTTTAATTTTATTTATTTTACGTGCATTTTCAAGTGTGCTAAAACGCAGATCAACGCATAAAAAATAAATACAAAATTTGCATGCATTTTAGCGCAAGTCGGCGTGAATTCAGCCTTCGGGAGCTTAGCCAAAAATAAATTGTACAGAACAGGTTTACATACATGAAATTGCGACTCATTCCAACCATAAATGGATCGCATATTTGTCGCAGATCGCCATTTGATGTGATCTGGTAATGGAATTCTCTTGGGGGGAGGGGCGCTGTACCCTAAAAAGGACACTGTGCACCTTCTTCAGATTGTTTAATGCTGGAGATTCGCCGCCGCTATCTGGATTCGCCAAATCTCACTGGAGCCAATCTGAACGGATTTGCTCCTCGCTGGCGGCACTTTCCAGTCTGAACTTTCTGCGAATGGAATTTTCCGGCACGTGTGTGAGAGCCGCAGATGGTTCTGGAATATGTTTCCCTTTTTATGATCTGCAGATAAGACTGAAAGGCGGAGAGGCCGGCGGCTGTGCACACTCATGGGAGGAGGGGACATGAACCCGTTCACCTTCCACGTTCCTCAACTCAGCTGCCGCCCCCTGCTGGGGACTCTGAAAACTGCACACATAACACTGTGCTGGGGCTCATTCACACCCAATGCATTGATCAACGCAAGGATACTGCAAATTCTACTGCTGCGTCCAGTTTACACCAAAGTTTTGCATTTTTAATTTTTGCTTTGCAAGGCAGTGCATTATTACATGCATCAATGCATTGCAATGGGCTGCAGTGTATAAAATGTACATAAAAGAGAAAAGAATAAAAAACAAACAAACAAAAAAAAAAAGACTGCATGTGTTTAAACAACGTCATCCAGCTCATGTCGCTGTGTATTCAAACCGCAATCCAGTACAGGCGCATTATATGCACAATAACGCACATCAATTTACACACGTGTCACTGTAACATAATTGACCGGGGCTCCAACGCACGTACGTGGCAATGCATGGTTGTGTTGCATTGCCAAAAATGGGGCACGTCTGACACACTAGGGATCGTTTGCAGTCCATTCTTTTCAATGGACTTTCTTAACGCAACGCAGCATGTAACACAAGTTAACATTAACGCACTTCTAAAATGTAAAAGGGCCATTTAATACGTTTTTATTTTTATTTTTTCTATGTATAGTAATAGGTGTAGAGAACACATTCTTTTCCACTAAGGATTGTGCCTTTAGAGTGACCTGATACAAAGGTGTATATACTCTCTGTATTATATTCCTGGGCAGGTGGGGAGAGAGGTTGAGGAGGACTCCTGATTTACATGTAGCGACCTCCTGGACCTCTAGAGGCCTAATGGTGTCCTCCAGAGTCAGGGAGAGCTGACATCCTTCTGGGTAGAGTGGGTTACAAGGCGTGGTGGGTGTAATACAAGTTGAAGTGATGGGCGCCAGTCACTTTTTGAATGATAAGATATTTATTGTCTCTTGAACAAGAACTGTGTGGGAGAGAGGGTTGGGGCCAGGACACCCTTAAGTAGATGCAATGACAATTGGCAGTCCGAGACTTCTATAGGTAGACAGCTATACAGTAGAAGGCCTCCACTTCTGTATAGGTAGGACCGCTGTCTTCTATGGTAACAAATCTTGTAGCGGTCACTAACGGTAGTTGTATTTAACTATTAGTAACACAAATAGTTTGACTCTCACTGTAGGTCTTCACTCACCGAGCTCCCAGTCTCTCGCTAGACTCTCAGATCCAGTCGCCACTGGATCCCCTGAAATCTTCCACTTCCATAACTTGGTATCTTCCTCAAACGTCACCCCCGCTTCCCTGCTAGGCCCCAGGCTTGGCACTCACTGATGCTCCTCAAGCGTCACCCCGCTTCCCTGCTGGGCCCCAGGCTTGGCACTCACTGATGCTCCTCAAGCGTCACCCCGCTTCCCTGCTGGGCCCCAGGCTTGGCACTCACTGATGCTCCTCAAGCGTCACCCGGCTTCCCTGCTGGGCCCCAGGCTTGGCACTCACTGATGCTCCTCAAGCCTCACCCGGCTTCCCTGCTGGGCCCCAGGCTTGGCACTCACTGATGCTCGTCAAGCATCACCCCGCTTCCCTGCGGGGCCCCAGGCTTGGCACTCACTGATGCTCGTCAAGCGTCACCCCGCTTCCCTGCTGGGCCCCAGGCTTGGCACTCACTGATGCTCCTCAAGCATCACCCCTGCTTCCCTGCTGGGTCCATGGCTTGGCACTCACTGATGCTCCTCAAGCATCACCCCTGCTGGGTCCATGGCTTGGCACTCACTGATGCTCCTCAAGCATCACCCCTGCTTCCCTGCTGGGTCCATGGCTTGGCACTCACTGATGCTCCTCAAGCATCACCCCTGCTTCCCTGCTGGGTCCATGGCTTGGCACTCACTGATGCTCCTCAAGCATCACCCCTGCTTCCCTGCTGGGTCCATGGCTTGGCACTCACTGATGCTCCTCAAGCATCACCCCTGCTTCCCTGCTGGGTCCATGGCTTGGCACTCACTGATGCTCCTCAAGCATCACCCCTGCTTCCCTGCTGGGTCCATGGCTTGGCACTCACTGATGCTCCTCAAGCATCACCCCTGCTTCCCTGCTGGGTCCATGGCTTGGCACTCACTGATGCTCCTCAAGAATCACCCCTGCTTCCCTGCTGGGTCCATGGCTTGGCACTCACTGATGCACCTCAAGCATCACCCCTGCTTCCCTGCTGGGTCCATGGCTTGGCACTCTCTCTGATGCTCCTCAAGCGTCACCCCCCGCTTCCCTGCTGGGTCCCTGGCTTGGCACTTGTTGAAGTTTTCCCAC
Organism: Lithobates sylvaticus; assembly: GCA_028564925.1. Taxonomy (NCBI): domain Eukaryota; kingdom Metazoa; phylum Chordata; class Amphibia; order Anura; family Ranidae; genus Lithobates; species Lithobates sylvaticus. The sequence goes on from CM053034.1 coordinate 26,113,140, forward strand.
TTCTTTACCGGCCCCGGCTGGTGAGAAGACTGCACTGGTACTGGCTCCAGCTTACTCAGTGGTCTCCGGTAACAAGGTGGATGGTCCCCTAGTGGCAACAGCTTCCCCTCTACCTCCGACCACAACTGCTTCCCCGTCCCGCTGAACCGTTACTCTCAGTTGGACTCCAATCCTGCACTGTTTTTTTCTGCTTCTGGATAGGCCCTCAGGCAGTCTAGCAGCAAGATGTCCCCGGGATAAGCCTCAGGCTTCTGGTCTAGCAGCCAGGGACAGCATAACACACGTCCACCCAGACCGCCGTCCAGGTGGCACAGAGCCCCGATCACCTGACTCCACCCAAATAACTAGGCTCTCCCAGCAGGCCAGGGGGCTAAAGAAACCCCCGCCAATAGGCTGAGACACCCCATCCATTCATAACCTGACTTTGCTAAGCCCTTGTCTGTCGAATGTCACCAGCATAACGCCTCCTAGCGACAGAAAGAGAAAAGGTGCAGCAAGTCCAGAAGTAGAGAGGAATCGGATCTACTAACAATTAACCAGGGTACCTACCGCCTGGCAAACGAAATTTACTAGCATCAGAGGGAAAAAAGATCCATGGGTATGAATCCAGCCCCACTGAATCTAGGGGCCCATTCACACGTGTGCGTTGTGACAATGCATGCTCATTAATGGGCATTGCCTCAATGCATCTGCTCTGTGTTGCGGTGCCTTTTTATTGTGAATGGCACACCAACTCACTGTATAGTGCAGCCCAACGCACAATGCAAATACCATGCATATTGACGTGCTGCATTGTTAAAGGGTCATACAGTTTTTTTTTTTTTTTTTTGTGTTTTTTAATTTTTTTTTTTTTTTATCTCGTGGGATGCCTTGACGCAGTGCATGCAATAATGTGTGCATTAATGCACCAGAATGGAACACTTGTGTGAATATGCCCTAAAAAAAAACCCCCAAAAAAACCTTGTACTGATAGGCTGCCAATGCTGAACCTTTTCTGGAAATGCTAGTTTCCTGGCTGTCTCATCACTCCTTTTGGCTTCAACACATTTGACTGAAGGCCGTCTGGCTTGGGCTCTGTCTGGCTTGGGCTCTGTCTGGCTTGGGCTCTGTCTGGCTTGGGCTCTGTCTGGCTTGGGCTCTGTCTGGCTTGGGCTCTGTCTGGCTTGGGCTCTGTCTGGCTTGGGCTCTGTCTGGCTTGGGCTCTGTCTGGCTTGGGCTCTGTCTGGCTTGGGCTCCGTCTGGCTGGGGCGCCTCCTGGCTTGGGCTCCGTCTGGCTGGGGCGCCTCCTGGCTTGGGCTCCGCCTGACTGGGGCGCCTCCTGGCTTGGGCTCCGCCTGACTGGGGCGCCTCCTGGCTTGGGCTCTGCCTGACTGGGGCGCCTCCTGGCTTGGGCGCCTCCCTGGCTTGGGCGCCTCCTAAGCCTGTGCCTCCTACTAGAGCGAGAACTTAGAAACCAGTTTGTGAAATTAAAATACGAAAGAGCAATGTAAAAAATAATTTACAGATATTATGACTAAAATGAGTACTTGGTGTGCACACACATTTGTTGGTAATATTGTAAATTGGAAATAATAGACTAATGGGTTTGTTTTTTGTTTTTTTTTTTCTCCTGCAGGAAACCAAAGATTTCTCTGATCTACAGACCAGAAATCAGGATATCTTTGTCTGGTGTCTGTTAGAATGTCCAGCACCTTCTCCGGTTGGGTCCTGAGAACCGCAAAGCGTCAGATTAACCTTCTCCATGGAGGGAAACGTTCTTATTCACAAGGTCTGATGAGAAGAGGCCAGGCAAGATGTCGGCGAGCACGGTCTGGTAGTGCCGCCACGCAGATGTGTCTGTGCTACCCACTGCTCTACTCCACTGACCGGTCCTACCGGCCCACGGCTGAGGATGTCAACTATCAGTTGCTACCAGAGAAGATTAACGACATCCTGCGAGCCAACGAGCAGTCCTGCAAGATGTCGGACAGCGATCCCAAGAACCATGGCACAATCCTGAAGTTCGAAAGCAACGTCCTGGCCTCTAACATGCCTTGCGAGGATCGCCGGAGCGCCGCCACATGCCTTCAGAGCAAAGGGAATCTGTTTGGGGTCTTTGATGGCCACGCTGGGGCCGCGTGCGCTCAGTCGGTCAGCGAGCGCCTCTTCTACTACATCGCCGTCTCCCTGATGTCACAGGCAAGCTTGGAGGAGATGGAGATCGCCCGAGAGAAAATGAAGCCCGTCCTTCCCATCCTCCACTGGCACAAGCACAAAAATGACTACATGTACCGAGAGATCGCCTCGCTCTACGCCGACCACCTGCGGGTGTTTTGGCAGGAGCTCATCGACCTGGACAACGAATCCGGCATGAACGTGGCAGACGCCATGACCTACGCCTTCCAGAGGCTGGACTCCGACATGTCGCTGGAGGCCCAGGTCACCACTGACAACCAGTTGCTCAGGAACATCACCTTGCAAGTTGCCTTTTCTGGGGCCACGGCCTGCGTCTCGCACGTAGACGGCATCCACCTGCACGTCGCTAATTCTGGAGACTGCCGGGCGGTGCTGGGCGTTCAAAACCACAATGGCACTTGGTCCAGTGTCCCGCTTACAGCTGACCACAATGCTTTTAATCTATCCGAGCTGCAGAGGGTGCAGTCAGAGCACCCCGAGTCCGAGGAGGAGACAGTTGTGTCTGACCAACGGTTGTTGGGGCTCTTGATGCCCTTACGGGCCTTTGGGGACGTTCGGTTCAAATGGAGTGAGGAGCTGCAGAAAAGCATCCTTCAGGGCGCCTGCGATGCGGAACCTTTAAATATTTATCAGTATTCCCCGGCAAACTACCACACCCCTCCATACCTAACGGCGACCCCGGAGGTCACCTACCACAAACTGAGGCCGCAGGACAAGTTCCTGGTCATGGCCTCCGATGGACTTTGGGACTTGCTTGACAACCAGGAGGTGGTGCGCCTCGTATCGGAACACCTATCCGAAATCAGCATTCGGGAGCCCCAGATTTCCACAGAGAAGCGTAGCCTAGGCACCATGCATGACCTGCTTCTTCAGAGGCAGAGCAGCAGGGTCAACACACAGGACCGGAACGTTGCCACACACCTGATCCGGAATGCCGTCGGCACCAACGAGGATGGAGAGGTGGACCAGGAGAGACTGGCTGCCATGCTGAGCCTGCCCGAGGATCTGTCCAGGATGTACAGGGACGATATTACCATAACAGTCATCTACTTTAACTCCAGGGCTATTGAGGCACAGTACCAGGAGAGCGAGGAGCAGTAGAGGTGCCAAAGCAGTACGCCATCTGCCACCTTGTGAAGTTTTATAAATGATTTTATTTTTTGTACAGTAATGTTGATGTGTGACCATTAGGTAAAGCTGTTTGAATTTTTTTTATTAGATAATATGTTTTATTCTACTATACAACGCTGTGTCTTTCTTTATTTCAGTGGTGTATGCAACCAAATATCAGTGAAGAACTTAGTAAGTGAAGAGAGAGGCTTCATTCTCTGAAATATAACTCCAGCCCATAAAATGCCAACCCTCCATACAAAGTTGTTCTAAGCAGAACTGGTATTGTTTGTTACCGGATCTGTACACCTGCTGTGTCCTTATGAGGGGTTCCCACCATCCCTGTGCTGAGTTCCTTGGTCAATGTGGATTTAGGGGGTTCCCACCATCCTTTGTGTGTGTGTGTGTGTGTGTGTTTGTGTGTGTGTGTGTGTGTGTGTGTGTGTGTGTGTGTGTTTGTTTTGACTGATATATATATATATATATATATAACTTTAATGACATCCCAGTCTTAGTCAGTAGGGTTTAGTATTGAGTTGGCCCACCCTTTGCAGCTATAACAGCCTCAACTCTTCTGGGAAGGCTGTCCACAAGGTTTAGGAGTGTGTCTTGCTTTGCACACTGGTGCACCGTCATGTTGGAACAGGAAAGGGCCACCCCTAAACTGTTCCCACAAAGTTGGGAGCATGAAATTGTCCCAAAATGTCCTGGTATGCTGACGACTTAACCAGGGCCATCTTTAATATTGATTGGACCCTGGGCAAACATTTTTTTGGGGCCACCCCCTCCAAAGCCCCCACTCTGAGACATACAATAAATAGCAGGGGGACTCAAAATCAGTTCACAGATCAGGCAGCGATTGGTTGCTAGAGGTTACAGCACACATTATGGCTCAGTGATTAGTTGCTAGAGCTTATAGCACATAATTTCTGCTTGCTGATTGTTTTTTAGCGGTTACTGCACATTATTACTGCTCACTAATTGGTTGATAGAGGTTACTGCACATCATTATTGTTGCTCACTACTTGGTTGCTAGAAGTTGCAGAAGATCATTACTGTTCACTGATTTGTTACTGCACATCGTTACCACTCACTGGTGCTAGAGGTTACAGCACATCATTGCAGTGCAGGGTTGAGGGGTGCGCTGTGTATAGAGTGCAGGGTTGAGGGGGGCGCTGTGCGTGGAGTGCAGGGCGAAGGGGTTGCTGTGCAATGCATGTAAGTGAGAAGCAGTAGAACGATAATTAGAGGTTTAAATCAGGTGTGAGGAGGCGACATTGGGCCCGGTGATCTTTGACGTCTCCCCTGCTGTTCAGGTAGATCTCCACCTCTTTAACACCCCTTTCGTACTGAGGCGGTTTTCAGTCGTTTTAGTGCTAGAAATAGCACCTGTAAAGCGCCTGAAAACTACCTCCCCTTCATTTCAGTGTGACTTTTCAAACTGGGGCGGTGCGCTTGCAGGATGTTAGGAAAAGTCCTGCAAGCAGCATCTTTGGGGCGGTTTGGGAGCGATGTGTTTAGCACTCCTAAAACGCCCTGCCTATTGAAATGAATGGGCAGCTCTTCGGAAGTGCGGCAACATGGGCGCTTTTAACCCTACATAAACAAAGCTTAAGCACCGCTAGAACAAGCTGTGATTCTTCGCTAACGTGGCTGTGGCCCCAGTGTGAAAGTGGTCTAAGGTTGCCTACCCCTGCTCTACAGTATATGTAGTGCTCTCAGTCTAGCCCCTGCCCTATATTGGTTTTTAAAGAGCTAAAAAATTATGAGATTGAAAAAAAAAATAGAGAGAGAGAGACTTTCTCTCATTGATAGATGAGAATGAATCTATGAGTAATAAAGTGTAAATAATGATTGCTTTATGGGTCATGTGTATTTCAACACTTTCCATTCTCCTAAACTTCAGATCAATCCAATCTGCAGCTCTTGAATACACAGGTAGCATACAGGTGGGAAATATAAAGGTACAAAGATCCATCTGCCCCCTGCTGGCCATAACTGGTAATACCTTATTTCATACAAATTTTCCTGCCATAAAGCACCTGAGACCCTCCTCTACATTCAGGTTATTCTTCATCCATATCTGCCAATGGCCCTATTCTGCAGCACTGTATAGGAAACAGTCGCATCAGTCTCTGCACCAGAGGAAATGCATTTTAATGTCCCCCCCCCCCTACAGTCACACACTAATAATATACATTTATAACTCTAACTTTTTAAGGAGTCCCCTCTGATATCCAGGAGTACCCAGCAGAGTATTACCCCCCCCCCCCAACCCCTTACATCCAGGAGTACCCATCAGAGACTTACCCCCCCCCCCCACCCCCAACCCCTTACATCCAGGAGTGTCCATCAGAGACTTACCCCCCCCCCCCCCAACCCCTTACATCCAGGAGTACCCATCAGAGACTTACCCCCCCCACCCCCAACCCCTTACATCCAGGAGTGTCCATCAGAGGCTTACCCCCCCCCCCCAACCCCTTACATCCAGGAGTGTCCATCAGAGACTTACCCCCCAACCCCTTACATCCAGGAGTACCCATCAGAGACTTACCCCCCCACCCCCAACCCCTTACATCCAGGAGTGTCCATCAGAGACTTACCCCCCAACCCCTTACATCCAGGAGTACCCATCAGAGACTTACCCCCCCCCATCCCCAACCCCTTACATCCAGGAGTGTCCATCAGAGGCTTACCCCCCCCCAACCCCTTACATCCAGGAGTGTCCATCAGAGACTTACCCCCCCCAACCCCTTACATCCAGGAGTACCCATCAGAGACTTAACCCCCCCAACCCCTTACATCCAAGAGTACCCTTCAGAGACTTACCCCCCCCAACCCCTTACAACCAGGAGTACCCATCAGAGACTTACCCCCCCCCAACCCCTTACATCCAGGAATACCCTTCAGAGACTTACCCCCCCAACCCCTTACATCCAGGAGTACCCATCAGAGACTTACCCCCCCCATCCCCTTACATCCAGGAGTATCCATCAGTCTTACCCCCCCCCCAACCCCTTACATCCAGGAGTACCCATCAGGGACTTACCCAGCCCCTTACATCGAGGAGTATCCATCAGTCTTACCCCAACCCCTTACATCCAGGACTGCCCATCAGAGTCTTTCTTTCTCTACACCTGGGAGTTCCCATCTGAGTCTCTGGATCAGTGAAGTACCCGTGACCCGCAATACAAGGTACCTGAATCTCCCTTAACCCTCCATCCTTCTATCTGATTCTCTCCTGTCAATAAAAGCATTGGAAAAAGAAACTAAGTGTTTGGAGCCGAAATCTGTGATCAACTATTTAATGGGACCTCTATGGCGGACACGGTGGAACGGTGAGGTAACGGTAAGCCCAATCAAATAGCAGCAGCTCCTTCGGGGGTTAGTGCTACACTAGCAAAGGGGGATGGGGTGAGCTGGAGGGTCTTTTGATGATGACTGCTGGGGATCTACTGTAGCTGGGGGTTGTAGTGTTGCTGAGGGGACAGTCGGTGGCCCTTGAGGCAAACCCCATAGTCTGGGGGGGAGGGGGGGCTCTGCCTCAGGCTGGGGCTCGGGAGATGGCCTGGGAGGATCCTGACAACAGGAGCAGTTTGTAGGGAGTCTTCCCGTTGCTGAGGGATCTATTGTTGCTGGTGGGAGAACTTTTGCTCTGGGGCTCTTATGGAGTGGATCTACTGTTGAGGGTGAAGGATCTATTGATGCTAGATACTGGGGGATCTATTGTTGCCAGTAGCTTTTGTTGATGGGGCAGATCTATTGTTTCTAGTGGGGATCTATTGTTGCTGGGGAGCAGGTTTTGTTCTTTCGGAGGGTCTGTAGATGCTGGGGGGGGGTCTATTGGTGCTGGGAATGGTCTGTTGTTGCTGGGGGAAATGTGTTCTTTCTTGGGGGGGGGGGGGGGGGGGGGGGTCTATTATCATTAACCAATGTTGTCACATGAAAAGACATAAAATATTTACAAAAATCAGGGGTGTACTCACTTTTGTAAGATACTGTACATGGGTTCTCATCATTCCCTGGCCCAATGGCTGAATGTAAACAAAGGATGAGAATTCTGGCTGATGCCATTGACCATGTAAATGTTGGTAAATGTCCTCGGCCAGCCCCTTCGTTTACATGGGACGAGGATGACGCCATTGTCCTATGACCAAGGAAGGAGGGCCCTGAGCAGGAAGATTTAACATTTAGTGATGGTAGTAATACCAACAGTCAATAACAGCTGCAGGTTCCATTCAGCAGGCAGATAAACGGGCCTTTCAGTCTTCCTGATGATACTTCAGAGTCTCTATATCTCTGAAATACTGGTAAATTGCATTGTAGATGGTCATCTTTGGTGCAGAAATGGTGATGGCCAATTGCAGCAGATGATGCAGAGAGTGAGATGATGACATCATCGTATGTGTAGCACCCTCTAGTGTTCTACTAGGGTCAGTACAGGAAAATGTATGTTTTTGACTCATGCTTAAAGCGGTGGTTCAGCAAAAAAAAAAATTTTTTTTTAAAAGTCAGCAGCTAAAAAAAAGGTAGCTGCTGACTTTTAACCACTTCAGCCCCGGACCAATTGGCAGCCAAAGGACCAGTCCCCTTTTTGCGATTCGGCACTGCGTCGCTTTAACTGACAATTGGGCGGTCGTGCGACGTGGCTCCAAACAAAATTGGCGTCCTTTTTTTCCCACAAATAGAGCTTTCTTTTGGTGGTATTTGATCGCCCCTGCGGTTTTTATTTTTTGCGCTATAAACAAAAAATAGAGCGACAATTTTGAAAAAAATGCAATATTTTTTACTTTTTGCTATAATAACTATCCCCAAAAAATAATATATAAAAAAACATTTTTTTTCCTCCGTTTAGGCCGATACGTATTCTTCTACATATTTTTGGTAAAAAAAATCATAATTAGCGATTATTGATTAGTTTGCGCAAAAGTTATAGCGTTTACAAAATAGGGGATAGTTTTATAGCATTTTTATTAATATTTTTTTTTTTTACTAGTAATGGCGGCGATCAGCGATTTTTTTTTATTGTGACTGCGACATTATGGCGGACACATCGGACATTTTTGACACATTTTTGGGACATTTGTCATTTATACAGAAATCAGTGCTATTTAAATAGCACTGATTCCTATGTAAATGACAGTTGCAGTGAAGGAGTTAACCACTAGGGGGCGGGGAGGAGTCAGTGTGACGTGTTGTGTTTTTTTTTACAGTAGGGGGCGTGGCTGTACGTCTGACGATGACAGGGAACAGCCGATCAATGACAGGCAGAGTAGGAAGCGCGGGGAGAGGTTTGTTTACACAAACCTCTCCCCGTTCTTCAGCTCCGTAACCCGATCGTGGGATACCAGCAGCGATCGGGTCCGCTGGTCCCGCGGGCGTGGTCACGGAGCTCCCGACCGGGTCGCGAGCGCGCCGCTGGCGGAGCGCGCGTGACCCACGGGCAGGCAAATTAAAGGGGACGTACCCGTACGTGCTTTTGCCTGCCCGTGCCATTCTGTAGACGTATATCTACATGAGGCGGTCGTGAAGCGGTTAATAAGTACATGTACCCTCCCAGGGCGCCCGCGATGTCGGTCGTGGAGGCCGAGATGTCCCTCGGCGCTCCGGTCCCAGCGCCGCCATCCTCAGTAAGGGAAACGGGCAGCGAGCGCTGTTTCCTACTGCGCATGCGCGAGTCGTCGCTCGGCGCTTTGTGAATGGGGAACGCGATGTGCTGTGGGACACAGTTCCCATAACACACCACGCCCCATTCACTAGAAGACGGCGCTCGGAGCAGAAGAGAAAACAGCGCCGCGGAACAGGAAGAGGCAGATTAGGATGATCTGCCTAGCAACAGCCATTTCTGGTAAGTAAAAAAATAAATCAAAATTTAGATAAGATAACTTTCACTCAACCAGGTGTGTCAGAGGGGCTGGGGATGTTCCTGGAGTCGAGGCGCAGAAAAGGTTCTGGTAGGCATTTTGGGGGGTCCCTATGTGTTTTTTTTTTTTTTTTTTAAGCAAGCTAGCAGGGAAATGTAATTTAGCAGCAACTTTTTATTTTTTTCTAAAATGCCACCAAATGTCAATCAGGCCGCCATGTGGATCCTGACAATATTGTCAGGATCCTTCCTTAAAGTTGAATTCCAGGCTAGAACGAACTGCATTTAACCACTTTCAGACCAGACCAATTTGCAGCCAAAGGACCAGGCCCCTTTTTGCAATTCGGCACTGCGTCGCTTTAACTGACAATTGCGCGGTCGTGCGACGTGGCTCCCAAACAAAATTGATGTCCTTTTCTTCCCACAAATAGAGCTTTCTTTTGGTGGTATTTGATCACCTCTGCAGGTTTTTATTTTTTGAGCTATAAACAAAAATAGAGCGACAATTTTGAAAAAAATTCATTATTTTTTACTTTTTGCTATAATAAATATCCCCAAAAATATATAAAAAAAAACATTTTTTTTCCTCTGTTTAGGCCGATACGTATTATTCTACATATTTTTGGTAAAAAAAATCGCAATTAGCGATTATTGATCGGTTTGCGCAGAAGTTATAGCGTTTACAAGATAGGGGATAGTTTTATAGCATTTTTATTAATATTTTTTTTTATTAGTAATGGCGGAGATTTGCGATTTTTTTTTTTTTTTTTTTTTTTTTATTTTTATGACTGCGACATTATGGCGGACACATCGGACATTTTTGACACATTTTTGGGACCATTGTCATTTATACAGCAATCAATGCTACTTAAAGCGGTTCTGCACTCTGTAAAAAAAATTTTTTTTTTAGGACGTAATATAAAGTATGCTTACCTTTATTAGGGGACTCACCTGTTCCATCTTCCATCTCGATCGCCGCCGGTTTTCGTCCGATGAAGTTCCTCGTCTTCTTCTTTAGTGCTGGGGGCCATCTTGCCTGTGGGCATGTGAAACACCCACAGGAACTTTAGATGGCCCAGCATGCACCGCCGTTACTCGCGCGTGCGCAGTAACGGCACATCTGCCGACATCTCACGAGATTTCGGCAGATGCGGCCGAAATCTCGGGAGATTTCGGAAGATGTGGCCGAAATCTCGCGAGATTTCGGAAGATGCCCGCACTGACTCCTGGGATCAATGACACCAGATCCCAGGAGACAGTGCGGCGTGACGACGATGGACGCAGAGACCCCGCCCACGGCCGCAGAGAGAGAAGACCGGAAGTCTTCAATTACAAGTTAATTAAAAAAAAAAAAAAAAAAAAAAAACATTTCATTTAGTACTCTTTGCCTGATTTGGAAGGCAAAGAGATTTACTAAATGAAATGGGTGCAGAACCGCTTTAAATGCATTGATTTCTGTATAAATGACACTGGCAGTGAAGGGGTTAACCACAAGGGGGCAGTGTAAGGGTTAAGTATGCCTAGGGGTGTGTTTCTTACTGTGGGGGGGGCGTGGCTGTCAGCTAGTGAATGCTGATCTCTGCTCCAATCAGAGGGAGCAGAGATCGGCGTCACTAGTTGCTAGGCAGAACGGGGAGATGCTGTTTATCTCGGCATCTCCCCGTTCAGCCTTCCCGTGAGACGATCGCGGGGGTCCCCACGGCGATCGAGTCCGCGGGGACCGGGACCGGACTCACGGGGGTCTCGACCGGCGCGGGAGCGCGCTGCTCTCGGCGCGCTCCCGATGGCATGGACAGGCAGAAAGGAGGGACTTATATATACGCCCTCCTGCCTGTACGTGCCATTCTGTCGACGTATATCGTCGTGCGCCGGTCGGCAAGTGGTTAAAACAGCTTCCACCCCTTCTAACTCTTATACTAACTAACCTGTAGAAGGAAGATGCTTGTACTTATTATACCTATTCTCGGTCACGTGATCGTCTCCCAGCGGCTGGCTTCAGAGGAGGGAAGGGATAACTGACAATGGTTCCTCATAGAAGAAACCCCATGGGGGATGTTACCACCCAGACATTCCACCCCTTGTCTGTGATCTCTCCTCTCACCTGATGCCGGCCGCTTGGGAGATCACGTGACCGGACCAGAGCGCCTTTGAAATAGGTAAGTGCAAGCAGGGTTGGTGCTATCACTAGGCAAACTAGGCAGCTGCCTAGGGCGCACTGCTGCCTAGGGTGCCCGGCCACTGGGGTTCCTACTCTCTTCTCTCTGCAGCAAGCAACTAAGTCTCAGCATCAATGGGCAGTTGCTGCTCCGTTCGCACATAGTGTCAGTGGCGCAGCGGAGGACTGTGTCTGTGTCCCGACTCCAGAATGAATGGGAGCAAGCAAGCATTCATTGATGTGCACTAGTAGGCTGCATTTGATGGGTGCTGGTGAGGCTGCATTGATGGGCACTGGTGAGGCTGCATTTGATGGGCGCTGGTGAGGCTGCATTTGATGGGCGCTGGTGAGGCTGACAAGGGCCAATGGAGCTGGTGGGCTGCATTTGATGGGCACTTCATTAAAAAGTTGGGGTATACATGAGCAGGGCAAAGGGGGTGGAGTCAGGGGTGGAGCCAATGGGGGAGCAAAATTAGGTTTCGCCTAGGGTGTCAAAAATCCTTGCACAAGCCCTGAGTGCAAGCATCTTCCTTCTACAGGGTAATTAGCATAGGTGATAGAAGGGGGGTGGGAACAGTTTTAAGATTAGTTCGTTCTTGTCTTGAATTGCACTTTAACCCGGCTCTGCCCTGCCATCTGATAGTGGGCAATAGTGATCTGTCAGCTGACTCTGGGTCAGGAGAGCAAACATAAATGTGCTCCAGTGACCCAAAAAAAAATATACCCCAAAAACCCCCGACCTCTCTTCTCTTTTAATAACTAATGATGTTTTATACTTTTGGCATTTGAAATTTGTATACAACTGTCATTTTAGATAATTCTACCATCTGGGGTATCACTCTTAGCCATGTGCAGTGGCATTACTAGGGGTTGGCTTTTGGGGCTACAGCCCCGAATCTGGGGCCCATAGCCCCGGGTCTCTGCAGGGGTCCCCAAGGAGAGGGGAGGCTCTCTGGGGACCCTGATGTAAGGGGGGCTCTCTGGGGACCCTGATGTAATAGGGGGCTCTCTGGGGACCCTGATGTAAGGGGGGGCTCTCTGGGGACCCTGATGTAAGGGGGGCTCTCTGGGGACCCTGATGAAATGGGGGACTCTCTGGATACCCTTATGTAATGGGGGGGGCTCTCTGGGGACCCTGATGTAATGGGGGACTCTCTGGGGACCCTGATGTAAAGGGGGCTCTCTGGGGACCCTGATGTAAGGGGGGGCTCTCTGAGGACCCTGATGAAATGGGGGACTCTCTGGATACCCTTATGTAATGGGGGGCTCTCTGGGGACCCTGATGTAATGGGGGGACTCTCTGGGGACCCTGATGTAAAGGGGGGGGCTCTCTGGGGACCCTGATGTAAGGGGGGCTCTCTGGGGACCCTGATGAAATGGGGGACTCTCTGGGGACCCTGATGTAAGGGGGCTCTCTGGGACCCTGATGTAAGGGGGGCTCTCTGGGGATCCTGATTTAAGGGGGGGCTCTCTGGGGACCCTGATTTAAGGGGGGGGCACTCTGGAGACCCTGATGTAATGGGGGGCTCTCTGGAGACCCTGATGTAAGGGGGGCTCTCTGGGGATCCTGATTTAAGGGGGGCTCTCTGGGGACCCTGATGTAAGGGGGGGGGGCACTCTGGAGACCCTGATGTAATGGGGGGCTCTCTGGAGACCCTGATGTAAGTGGGAGGCTCTCTGAGGATTTATACACACGCACGTATATTACCTGTGTATGCCCGCCCACGCTTATGACTTTCTTTACTACTCTGCTATGGGCTCTAGCCCCAGATCTTTTGTAGACCTAGCAACGCTCCTGGCCGTGTGACTTTAATACAATATTGATTTATTTTTTTATTTTTTTTAGCAGTTTTGCCCATTCAGTGTTGTCCTTTTATCAATCACTCTAATCTCCTCTTATCAGGAAAATCATATATTATTATTCATAAAACCCCTTCAACTCTCTGATCTCATAAAACCTGACTATTCTACTAATGAGATGCTGCTGTGTGCAAATTCAGACACCAGATGGCAGTATAAGTCTACTATAGACCCCTAGAGACCTAGAAAACTCTATACTGTAATATGTATAATATGGAATTATCTGATTTCTGACCTAGAGAAATGATCATACCATACACTGCGCCAAAGGTAAACGAAGGGATATGAGACTGGGGCTCAGTACAACTTCTCATGTCCTGTATGCTGGGTGTAATTCTCAGTATCGGTTCTTATTCTGTATGTATGGACTCTGCACAGTACTACTTCTCTTGTCCTGTATGCTGGGTGTTATGCCGCGTACACACGATTGGAAATTCCGCTAGCAAAAGTCCGATGAGAGCTTTTGGTCGGAAAATGCGACCTCGTGTATGCTCCATCGGACTTTTGCTGGTGGATGGAGAGCAGGTTCTAAATTTTTCGGTCGGAAATTCCGATCGTCTGTATCAATTCCGACGCGCAAAATTCCTACGCATGCTCGGAAACAATGCGACGCATGCTCGGAAGCATTGAACCTCATTTTCTTGGCTCATCGTAGTGTTGTACGTCACCACGTTCTTGATGGTCGAAAGTTCAGCAAACTTTTGTGTGACCGTGTGTATGCAAGACAAGCTTGAGCGGAATTCCTTTGGAAAAAACATCCAAGATTTTTCCTACGGAAAATCCACTCGTGTGTACGCAGCATAATTCTCGGTATCTGTTCTTATTCTGTATGTATGGACTCTGCACAGTACCACTCCTCTTGTCCTGTATAATGGGTGTAATTCTCGGTATCGGTTCTTATTCTGTATGTATGGACTCTACACAGTACAACTTCTCTTGTCCTGTATGCTGGGTGTAATTCTCAGTATCTGTTCTTATTCTGTATGTATGGACTCTGCACAGTACCACTTCTCTTGTCCTGTATGCTGGGTGTAATTCTCAGTATCGCCTCTTATTCTGTGTATGTATGGACTCTGCACAGTACAACTTCTCTTGTCCTATATGCTGGGTGTAATTCTCAGTATCGGTTCTTATTCTGTATGTATGGACTCTGCACAGTACAACTTCTCTTGTCCTGTATGCTGGGTGTAATTCTCAGTATCGGTTCTTATTCTGTATGTATGGACTCTGCACAGTACAACTTCTCTTGTCCTATATGCTGGGTGTAATTCTCAGTATCTGTTCTTATTCTGTATGTATGGACTCTGCACAGTACCACTTCTCTTGTCCTGTATATTGGGGGTCATTCTCAGTATCGGTTCTTATTCTGTATGTATGGACTCTGCACAGTACCACTTCTCTGTATTTTCTGTATCTGGGAGGAATTTGGGGGGGGGCGATGATCTCGGTGTTGTCACTCTGAATGGTCGCCCCGTCACTCATTGTTTGCTTCCCTTCAGCGATGAGCGATGATAAATAGACTTTAATAACACATCATGACTCATGGCAGCGTCTTCCACTCTTGCTCTGCCCTCCCCCAAATCCGTCTTCCGTCGCTCGCTGCATTACCGAGCGCAGACATAATCGCCACTTAGCTTAAATGCTTCTGACAAGTTGAGAGAAAAGATGTTTTTTTTTTTTTTCCCTTCAAATAATAAAACGGAATAAAAATAGACGCGGGGCCTCGCTGAACCCGCCATAAAAGCCAAGCGACGCTGCGAAGGTGACGGGGGCCGCAAACATTGTTTTTTTTTCTGTATAAATGTCGCTATTTGAGAAAAGCAATTACTTCTTATCAGAGCAGAGTTTAGTTCCCGTCAGGCGCCTGCGTTATACATATAGCGCTATGACGTCAGCGTCACCGAGGACTCGTACGTGTCAGATGAGGCCAAGAATAGGGATCAGGGAGGTGGGTGAAGGTCGGGTTGCAAATTTTTTATTTTTTTTTTTAAAGCCAGTTTGCTTTTCCTAAAAAAAAAAAAACAAATAAAAAAAATAAATAAATGCGGCTTAACCACTTCAGCCCCAGACCATTTGGCTGGCCAAAGACCAGAGCACTTTTTGCGATTCGGCACTGCGTCGCTTTAACTGACAATTGCGCGGTCGTGTGACGTGACTCCCAAACAAGATTGACGTCCCTTTTTCCCCACAAATAGAGCTTTCTTTTGGTGGTATTTGATCCCCTCTGTGGTTTTTATTTTTTGCGCTATAAACAAAAATAGAGCGACCATTTTGAAAAAAACGTATTTTTAACTTTTTGCTATAATAAATATCCCCAAAAATATATAAAAAAACATATTTTTTCCTCAGTTTAGGCCGATACGTATTCTTCTACATATTTTTGGTAAAAAAAATTGCAATAAGCGTTTATTGATTGGTTTGCGCAAAAGTTATAGCGTCTATAAAATAGGGGATAGTTTTATGGCATTTTTATTAATATATTTTTTTTTTTACTAGTAATGGCGGTGATCTGCGATTTTTATCGTGACTGCGACATTATGGCGGACATGTCGGACAATTTTGACACATTTTTCGGACCATTGTAATTTTTAAAGCAATCGGTGCTATAAAATGGCATTGTTTACTGTAAAAAATAAGTGTGTCCTGGGGAGTGATTCTAACTGTGGGGGGGGCGTGGCTACGAATGACACATCACTGATCATAGCTGCCGATCACAGGGAGCTGTGATCAGTGACAGTGTCACTAGGAAGAACGGGGAGATGCTTGTTTTACTTTAGCATCTCCTCGTTTTTCAGCTCTGTGAGACGATCGTGGGTATCCCTGCGGCGATCGAGTCCACAGGACCCACGATCACGCGTACCTGTACGCCCATTTGCCCAGCCGCGCCATTCTGCCGATGTATATGTACATGCGGCGGTCGGCAAGTGGTTGAGGTGTAACAAAATTTGTAAATTAAGGTCCCATTTACACTTTGCGATTTGAAATCGCAGGCGTAATTGCCGCAATTCTGCCAGTAATTCCAAGTTTTGCGGCAATCACCGCAAAACGCGCGGCGTACGTTCTGGTGCCATTTAGACACCCCAAATGCTTTGTGATTTTGCTGCGATTGTCACGCAGCAGAATCGCACAGCAATCTCAGCAAAACGTGCCTCTAAAAATCGCATGAAGCTTGTCACCCAAAAAGTAGCAGGAGCTTCTTTTGGTTGAAAAATAGGCATAGGGCAGCCCATTCGAAGTGAATGGGTGACATGCAGAATCAAGTTTTTTTTTAAATTGCAGGCGAAAACACTCGTTCCTGCTGCGCTTAGTGGGAATGGGGCCCAAGAGTCCAATCACACTTGTGCAACTTAAAAATCGTGCAATTACTATTGCGACTTTACAGTGCAACTTAACAGTGCGACTTTAGGCTCCATTCACACTTGTGCAACTCCAAAGTTGCACAGACTTTGGAGTGAAACTTTGGTGCACCTTTGATGCAACTTTGGATGGGTCATGGGTGCAACTTAGTGGTATTTAATCACTGCTGTGTTTTTAATTTTTTGCGCTATAAATCAAAAAAGACTGAAAATTTTTGACCGCGCTGTAGCCATCTTTCGGCTATGGCCCGGTCGGCATGTGGTTAAAACCTAAAACCTAAAAAAATTATACATTATTGTTTGACTTTTAATGTGCTCATTCATATATTGTATTTTCTAGAACTTTTTACTTTTTTTCCCCTAGAAGAAGACCTTTACTACATATGGTCGAAACGCGTCGGTGTTGTTCTAGTATGATCTTATAAATGTACATCATGCTTAATTTTATATGTTTACTCCACGGCTGTATCATCACGAATGTTTGTTAGCCTCATCCACAGAGCTCACGTTTTAACAGATATTTATGCCTCTGTATGTTCAACTTTTGTAATAAATATATTTTTACAATTGACTTTGAATTTCTTGGCTGCAATACAAAACCCCCATAGGGAAACCTTTTCCATTCTTCAACCTCAATCGGGGAGCGCAGCAATTGTACTTTTTATTGTTATTTACCAGCTTCCAAAACAAGGATATTGAAAATGTATTCAGTTTGCATGGAGGAATCCAGGGGGCGCCCTTCGCTCAGTGTGTTTTATTTTAGTTTTGTTATTTTGTTGCTTTTTTTTTTTTATATGTCTTCAGTTTTTCCTTTATCATGCTTCATGTTGATAAACTGTTTGACAAATCAGCATTGTTTGCAGATCTGTCCTTCATGATAAATAGTCCGCTTTATAAAACAGGACTATCCAACCGTCTCCGCCGCATCGGCTCCTTTTAAGTACATCAAAAAAAATCTGATGAAGGATCTGCTCGCCGAGGCGTGACTCCACCTTGATCGTTTTCCCAGCATGCCCAGGCGTGGTGCTGATTCTGGAGCGCTTACGGTGTCAGAGGATGATATTAATGGAGCGAATCGCTCTCAGGTTGGATCGTTCTATTCCTAGCAGAGCAATTTTCCTGCCGCAATTTTCAGTTACTGACATCAGCAGCTGGGCGGGCGGGGGGGGGGGGCATCATCTAAGATGAACGTTTTTCCCTGCCAGCTACACAGCGTGCAAATCTTGGGGCTCATTCACACCAGGTGCATTGATCTCAATTGATCGATGTGGGCTCAACGCCAGGACGCAACATCAATGCCAGGGGCGGACTGACCATTCGGCCACTCGGGCAATGCCCGAGGGCCCTGGGCTACTAGGGGGCCCCATCAGGGTTGCCAGCCTCAGTACAATCAGGGACAGTATGCAAAAATCTGTGTTTTTTTTTTTTTTTTTTTTTAGATCTGTCTCTGAAATGTCCCTTACCGACATCCTTTTGGTTTAAAAATCCAGAGATTATAGCTGCCCCACCTCTCCAGTACCTTCTCAGCCAATAGAAACATGTCTGTGTATACTGTGTGTGTGTGTGTACTGTGGGGCCCCATAATCTCCTATTGCCCGGGGGCCCCATGAGTTATCAGTCCGCCCCTGGTCAATTCATATGAACTAAATCACACCGGAGTGCATGGGAAGATATTGTCATTCATTTTAATGTGATATCTTTTAACCACTTTAAGAACAGGCCAATACTGAAACCCCAAACATTATATATTACCAAAAGTATTGGGACACCGGCCTTTACACGCACATGAACTTTAATGCCATCCCAGACCAGTCTTACCATCGTACACACGATTGGATTTTCCGCAGACAAAACCTTGTCCGAAGGCGTGTGCCTGGATTTTGTCTTGCATACAAACGGCCAGGAATTGTCGGCCAACAAACACGAACCTAGTGACGTACTACGTTGTTTTTCAGCTCTTTGTCCGAAGGCGTGTGCCTGGATTTTGTCTTGCATACAAACGCCCAGGAATTGTCGGCCAACAAACACAAACGTAGTGACGTACTACGTGGTTTTTCAGCTCTTTGTCCGAAGGCGTGTGCCTGGATTTTGTCTTGCATACAAACGCCCAGGAATTGTCGGCCAACAAACACAAACGTAGTGACGTACTACGTGGTTTTTCAGCTCTTTAGCGCCACCCTTTGGGTCCCTTCTGCTAATTTCATGTTAGTAGAAGTTTGGAAGAGTGTTGATTCGCGCTTTTCATTTTGCGCTTTTCATTTTGCGCTTTTCATTTAGCGTTTTTCGTTTTGTGTTTATCAGTTCGTTTCTGAACGGCCGTTCGTCAACCAGACATGTTGTGGAATCAGAGGAGATAACGTGTTATTTATTATTGGCCTTGGAGTTATTGCTTTGACCCAAGTCCAGTCCAGGCACAGGAGGAGGAGGGTTTCTTGGACCAAAAATTTGTTGCTTTATTAATCGTGACCAATTATGTAATCATGCCTTTGCTGCGGGAGCTCCAGGAGAATAATCCAGATGATTTTCTGAATTATCTCCGGATTACAACCCCTGCTTTCACCAACTCTTGGCATTGTTGACCCCCTATATTAAGAAGCAGGACACATGCATGAGGCTTTTATTTTATTTTTTGGTTGAATAATAATGATTTGATTTGGTATATTTTCGATATTTTTGGTTGCATAGAATGCTTTCTTTGGTTAAGTTCTATTGGTAGATATCATGTCTAATTTTATTTGTTTTCTTTTTTTAATGCGCAATAAAAAAATTGTGTAGAATAATACTTAGCTGTGTGTTTTACTTCAAATGACAGTTTGGGAGTCGGCAGTTACATTTAAAAAAATACAATGTAAAATTAACAAGAGACACCAACATAGTTGTATCTTTGATCTTAAAAACTACAGGATAATGATGTTGTGGCAATTTACCCCAAAAAAACAAAACAAAAACATAATAATATTATTCTTGATATCACTAGAAAAAAAAAGCCTTTGAAAATTTGTTTGCAATAACCCATCAGTATCACCAGCAAAGCAGCTTCATTATTATCCCATTAAAGAAGAAGAGAATTGTGTGCTGCATTTCCAGATTTCATAATTTGCCGCGTCACGAATGTTAATTCTCCATTACGAGCGCTAGTTTACGAAACAGACCGCCTCTGCTTCTGGCTCATCCTTGCTTCCGAGCATGCGTGTTTGGACTTTGGACTTTTGTCTGACGGACTTGTGTACACACGCTCGGAAAATCTGTCAACAGACATTTGTCCACGGAAAATTTTAACAGCTGCCATCCAACATTTGTCCGCGGAAAATCCGACAACAATTGTCCAATGGAGCATACACGCGGTCAGATTTTTCACCAGCAGCCTGTTATCACACATTTCCCATCGGAAAATCCGATCGTGTGTACAAGGCTTAAGTCTGTAGGGTTCAATATTGAGTTGGTCCACCCTATGCCGCTATAACAGCTTCAACTCTTCTGGGAAGGCCGTCCACAAGGTTTAGGAGGGTGTCTATGGGAATGTTTGACCATTCTTCCAGAAGAGCATTTGTGAGGTCAGGCACTGATGTTTGATTAGAAGGCCTGGCTCACAGTCTCCGCTCTAATTCATCCCAATGGTGTTCTATCGGGTTGAGGTCAGGACTCTGTGCAGGCCAGTCAAGTTCCTCCACCACAAACTCGCTCATCCATGTCTTTATGGACCTTGCTTCCTGCCAAAACAGGAAGCGAGAGGTAATCCCTCTAAAAGTGAGGTTATTACCAGAACAAGTGTCCCCATTTGGAAGATTTCCCCTCTTTTCCTGTTTTGGTGACAACCCAAAATTTGTGATTTTCTTTCACTTTCGGAAATAACAATAAACAGGACAAGTAGAGAGGGTGAATCTCCCTAACGGGGCACAGACAGCACTGAAAATCTGACAAAACTAAAACTATTTTCCTTCAGTTATACTATAGATGTGTTTTTTTATATGTGTGCTTGTTGGATACAGGAAAGTGGTGAGCTCCTTTAAGATAGAGAATTATTGGCGGGGAATACGCAGAGCGGAGTCCTACTAATGACCTTAGAAGAGCCTCGCCGGGCTCCTGCTTATCTTGCGTTTCTAGTATTTAAGTCAATACTTTCCAGAGAAGCTGCATTAAATTTTTATAGGAGTTAAGTGGAGACGCCGGATTTAGCTGATGCAAAAATAGCCGCATTCAAAAATAAAGGCTGATCCAGGAGCCTGATGGAAATCGTGCAATATCAGCTTCTTCTCCGGTAAGCCTTTTCCTGTCCGCTGGGAATTCTCTCGTGGAGTCGCGTCATACGTATTTATTGCTTCTGTGATGCTGGATTCTCCTTTCTATAGATATCCCATGTGAGGATCGGATATCGCTATATAAAGATTCCCCTTCCAGTAATACATCTGCCTAATGCTCGCCATACATTGATCTGAGGAGTATTTTTACTTCTCTTAGGCTGATGACATGGACCATCTGAGAGACTCAATCTGCTCGTTCCTTTCCTAAAAGTGACCTTGTTTTCTGAAACATGCATGACAGAAGCCAGGCCTACAACATATCCATCAGATCTCGAACCCCTCTGTCCTTTTCTTCTTCTCAACTGTTCCCCTTATAGACACAAACCCCTCTTTCCTCTACAACTGTCCTTTTATAGACCCAAACCCATCCACCCTTCTCTCCTCCACAACTGTCCTCTTATAGACCCAAACCCATCCATCCCTCTCTCCTCCACAACTGTCCTCTTATAGACCCAAACCCATCCATCCCTCTCTCCTCCTCAACTGTCCTCTTATAGACCCAAACCCCTCCATCCCTCTCCCCTCCACAACTGTCCTCTTATAGACCCAAACCCCTCCATCCCTCTCACCTCCACAACTGTCTTCTTATAGACCAAAACCCCTCCATCCCTCTCCCCTCCACAACTGTCCTCTTATAGACCCAAACCACTCCATCCCTCTCACCTCCACAACTGTCCTCTTATAGACCCAAACCCATCCATCCCTCTCTCCTCCTCAACTGTCCTCTTATAGATCCAAACCCATCCATCCCTCTATCCTCCTCAACTGTCCTCTTATAGACCCAAACCCATCCATCCCTCTATCCTCCTCAACTGTCCTCTTATAGACCCAAACCCCTCCATTCCTCTCTCCTCCACAACTGTCCTCTTATAGACCCAAACCCCTCCATCCCTCTCCCCTCCACAACTGTCCTCTTATAGACCCAAACCCATCCATCCCTCTCTCCTCCTCAACTGTCCTCTTATAGACCCAAACCCCTCCATCCCTCTCCCCTCCTCAACTGTCCTCTTATAGACCCAAACTCCTCCATCCCCTCACCTCCACAACTGTCCTCTTATAGACCCAAACCCCTCCATCCCTCTCTCCTCCTCAACTGTCCTCTTATAGACCCAAACCCCTCCATCCCTCTCCCCTCCACAACTGTCCTCTTATAGACCCAAACCCATCCATCCCTCTCCCCTCCACAACTGTCCTCTTATAGACCCAAACCCCTCCATCCCTCTCACCTCCACAACTGTCTTCTTATAGACCCAAACCCCTCCATCCCTCTCCCCTCCACAACTGTCCTCTTATAGACCCAAACCACTCCATCCTTCTCACCTCCACAACTGTCCTCTTATAGACCCAAACCCCTCCATCCCTCTCCCCTCCACAACTGTCCTCTTATAGACCCAAACCACTCCATCCTTCTCACCTCCACAACTGTCCTCTTATAGACCCAAACCTCTCCACCCCTCTCCCCTCCACAACTGTCCCCCTTATTGACCCAAACCACTCAATCCCTCTCTCCTCCACAACTGTCTTCTTATAGACCCAAACCCCTCCATCCCTCTCCCCTCCACAACTGTCTTCTTATAGACCCAAACCCCTCTATCCCTCTCCCCTCCACAACTGTCCTCTTATAGACCCAAACCCCTCCATCCCTCTCCGCTCCACAACTGTCTTCTTATAGACCCAAACCCCTCCATCCCTCTCCCCTCCACAACTGTCTTCTTATAGACCCAAACCCCTCTATCCCTCTCCCCTCCACAACTGTCCTCTTATAGACCCAAACCCCCTCCATCCCTCTCTCCTCCACAACTGTCCTCTTATAGACCCAAACCACTCCATTCCTCTCCCTTCCACAACTGTCCTCTTATATACCCAACCCCCTCCATCCCTCTCTCCTTCCCAACGGTCCTCTTATAGACCCAAACCCCTCCATCCCTCTCACCTCCCCAACGGTCCTCTTATAGACCCAAACCCCCTCCATCCCTCTCTCCTCCACAACTATCCTCTTATAATCCCAAACCTCTCCATCCCTCTCTCCTTCCCAACGGTCCTCTTATAGACCCAAACCCCTCCATCCCTCTCCCCTCCACAACTGTCCTCTTATAGACCCAAACCACTCCATCCTTCTCACCTCCACAACTGTCCTCTTATAGACCCAAACCCCTCCATCCCTCTCTCCTACACAACTGTCCTCTTATAGACCCAAACCTCTCCACCCCTCTCCCCTCCACAACTGTCCCCCTTATAGACCCAAACCACTCAATCCCTCTCCCCTCCACAACTGTCTTCTTATAGACCCAAACCCCTCCATCCCTCTCCCCTCCACAACTGTCTTCTTATAGACCCAAACCCCTCTATCCCTCTCCCCTCCACAACTGTCCTCTTATAGACCCAAACCCCTCCATCCCTCTCTCCTCCACAACTGTCCTCTTATAGACCCAAACCACTCCATTCCTCTCCCTTCCACAACTGTCCTCTTATATACCCAACCCCCTCCATCCCTCTCTCCTTCCCAACGGTCCTCTTATAGACCCAAACCCCTCCATCCCTCTCACCTCCCCAACGGTCCTCTTATAGACCCAAACCCCTCCATCCCTCTCTCCTCCACAACTATCCTCTTATAATCCCAAACCTCTCCATCCCTCTCTCCTTCCCAACGGTCCTCTTATAGACCCAAACCCCTCCATCCCTCTCCCCTCCACAACTGTCCTCTTATAGACCCAAACCACTCCATCCTTCTCACCTCCACAACTGTCCTCTTATAGACCCAAACCCCTCCATCCCTCTCTCCTACACAACTGTCCTCTTATAGACCCAAACCTCTCCACCCCTCTCCCCTCCACAACTGTCCCCCTTATAGACCCAAACCACTCCATCCCTCTCTCCTCCACAACTGTCCTCTTATAGACCCAAACCACTCCATTCCTCTCCCTTCCACAACTGTCCTCTTATATACCCAACCCCCTCCATCCCTCTCTCCTTCCCAACGGTCCTCTTATAATCCCAAACCTCTCCATCCCTCTGTCCTTCCCAACGGTCCTCTTATAGACCCAAACTCCTCCATCCCTCTCACCTCCCCAACGGTCCTCTTATAGACCCAAACCCCTCCATCCCTCTCTCCTCCACAACTATCCTCTTATAATCCCAAACCTCTCCATCCCTCTCTCCTTCCCAACGGTCCTCTTATAGACCCAAACCCCTCCATCCCTCCCCCCTCCACAACTGTCCCCCTTATAGACCCAAACCACTCCATCCTTCTCTCCTCCACATTACAGTGGCGGCCCATGCATTAAGGGTGCACGGGCGCCGCCCCCTCTCTCCTGCCACCCCCTCTTGCCAGCCCCAGTGCCGGGTGGGCACTTTAATCTGCGAGTAGCCAATTAGCTATGTTTTTATTATGTCAGTTTTAATAAATTAGCAGTATCACGCTATGTAGCTGTCCTTTTGCCTTTTTATGTACATCCTACCTGAGTTCCTGAGAGGAAGATTACCTACTACTGTCTCCTGCTAGACCACATGTGTACAGGCACAAACCTGTAAAGGCCTTTATTGACTCTCTTTTGGGTAAAGGAGTCAATAACATCTGGTAAGCAGCCAGCTGTTTTTTCACATTGGGTGACTAAAAGAAGATAAGATTATGGTGAAGGGTTTCTCATAGATCTACAGTTAAAGAGTGGTGCCCTGCGGTTGATTTCTTTGACTACATCACAGAAGATTATCGTTTCTATTATATTATATTTTCACAAAGAACTTTATTCACTTAATGGACTCTGTATATGTTACCTTAGACTGTTGTGAATTTTCCATAGAGGAACAGTACGGATATATACTATGAGATATTGAATCAATCTACACGCATATGAATATATTGCCATTGTATTTTTCTCCTCTATACTACAGCGGGTCATATATAGGTCATATATATGCACTAGATATTTATATATTATTTATAAATTTATTCCTTAATTATCTAGTAAATGTGGCGCTAGCGCATTTAACTGGAGCTATAATAACTATATACACATATATTTGATATATTTTTAACACGCTAAAATTATGATAGGTGTTTACTAATACACTTAATTAGCGCCCCTGTCACACCACTTTAATACCATTCAATCTCACGATTTTTAAGGGAGCAGCTTGATATATATTTCATTTATTAATTATTTGAGTCACAGTTTGATTAATATTGTTTTTCGTGGCGCGGAGCTATACAGCTCTATATAAGAGCTGCCTGTTCAAATACTTCAATTTTAGCTGCCTCGGAGGGGACAGGTAGAGGGGCGGGACGAACGCCGTCAGATTACATACAGTGAGAATCTCCTGTTTGCTTGGCGGCCTCTGTAATAGGAAGTCCCGTCTCCTGGGAAGCCATTGGACCACTGTTCTGTTTATCATAGGAGATTCTCACTGTATGTAATCTGTCGGCGCTCGTCCCGCCCCTCTCCCTGTCCCCTCTAGGCTGCAGATGGGCATCAATCAGGCTGCACTGATGGCAATGGTGAGGCTGCTGCGTTGATGGCAATGGCGAGGCTGCTGCATTGATGGCAATGGTGAGGCTGCTGCATTGAAGGCAATGGTGAGGCTGCTGCATTGAAGGCAATGGTGAGGCTGCTGCATTGATGGCAATGGTGAGGCTGCTGCATTAAAGGCAATGGTGAGGCTGCTGCATTGATGGCAATGGTAAGGCTGCTGCACTGATGACAATGGTGAGGCTGCTGCATTGATGGCAATGGTGAGGCTGCTGCATTGATGGCAATGGTGAGGCTGCTGCATTGAAGGCAATGGTGAGGCTGCTGAATTGATGGCAATGGTGAGGCTGCTGCATTAAAGGCAATGGTGAGGCTGCTGCATTGATGGCAATGGTAAGGCTGCTGCACTGATGACAATGGTGAGGCTGCTGCATTGATGGCAATGGTGAGGCTGCTGCATTGATGGCAATGGTGAGGCTGCTGCACTGATGGCAATGGCGAGGCTGCTGCATTGATGACAATGGTGAGGCTGCTGCATTGAGGCAATGGTGAGGCTGCTGCATTGATGGCAATGGTGAGGCTGCTGCACTGATGGCAATGGTGAGGCTGCTGCACTGATGACAATGGTGAGGCTGCTGCATTGATGGCAATGGTGAGGCTGCTGCACTGATGGCAATGGTGAGGCTGCTGAATTGATGGCAATGGTGAGGCTGCTGCATTGATGACAATGGTGAGGCTGTTGCATTGATGGCAATGGTGAGGCTGCTGCATTGATGGCAATGGTGAGGCTGCTGCATTGAAGGCAATGGTGAGGCTGCTGCATTGAAGGCAATGGTGAGGCTGCTGCATTGATGGCAATGGTGAGGCTGCTGCATTGATGGCAATGGTGAGGCTGCTGCATTGAAGGCAATGGTGAGACTGCTGCATTGATGGCAATGGTGAGGCTGCATTGATGTGGACTGATAAGGCTGCATTGATGGCACTTTTGAGGCTGCAGATGGGCATTAATCAGGCTGCATTGATGGCAATGGTGAGGCTGCAGATGGGCATTAATCAGGCTGCATTGATGGCAATGGTGAGGCTGCTGCATTGATGGCAATGGTGAGGCTGCAGATGGGCACTGCCTGTTATTTTGCTTCAAAGTTCCTTATTTAAAATTTTAAGTTTTTTTCCTGAAACTTCCCTCTTAAAATGAATGTGCGTGTTTTACGCCGATTAAATACGGTAATTCCATTTATTCACAGTGTTGGAAATAGCGCAGCATGTTTTTTCTGCATTTCGTATGATGGTGTTAATATCTCATAGTGTGTTTCCAGCTTTTTCCATCCCAAAAATATAATTTTTTCGTACACCTAAACGCAGTTTACGCTCCTGATAGTAATCAAAAATGAGTAACTGCGCATTTTTCCAAAAAAGATCGGAGCCCGCATATGAAAGCTCATTATAGGCTGTTCTCCAGACTGGATAGTCATTTTTTTTCCTGCAGCCCCCAGGTGAACAATGCCCTGGGTCTCCTGCGCCCTTCACGGTGAACGCACCATTGAGCTGTGACATGACACTAAGCACGTGTGACAACATATTTTCCATGTCATTTGGCTGAGACGCATATCTGTGCCGAGCACTTTATATTATATTTAGCCGGAGTCAAGCGACATATTGCCCTGCTATAAAGAGCAAGCCTTGCTAATCATAGGCCTCACTGTTCATTGAACTCTCTAAGACCGCGCTCCAAAAATAGCCGCCGTTCAATAACTGCGAATCAAAGAGCTGCTATTAACAGCACCCACTTAGGCCGTGGAGTAGTCTCCTCGCTGTGTATGGGAGGGGGATTGTTTTATTGCTCTAGGTGATGATGGCTGCCTCTTGATGCTGAGTGCATTGTAGCTGCAGGGGGCGCTGCATGACAAATCTGCAGCTTACGGCATTTTACCGCGGCACCAGCGGACTGCGGCTTCACGTATACCCGCAAACGTGTTTTTTCCATGAGATATCTGCACCAACATCAATTCACAACCGCTGATCCTCAAAGTCAGGACACTTCACTGGCATCCAAAAGTTTCATTGTTCAGAAAAACTCCACCTCTTATCATTAAAAAGACGTCCTTGACCTCCAGGCAGTGACTTTGCCTAGGCTGAGATGATGTCATCAGTCTGCTGCAGGCAGGAGGAATTATTTCCTCAGTCTCCCCTCACCCAGTGACCCGTCTGCTGCAGCTAGGAGGAAGCATTTCCTCAGTCTCCCCTCCCTTAGTGATCAGTCTGCCACATGCAGGAGGAAGCATTTCCTCAGTCTCCCCTCCCTTAGTGATCAGTCTGCCACATGCAGGAGGAAGCATTTTCTCAGTCTCCCCTCCCTGATTAGTCTGCTGCAGGCATGAGGAAGCATTTCCCCAATTTCTCCTCCACCAGTGATCAGTCTTGTGCAGATAGAAGGAAGCATTTCCTCAGTCTCCCCTCCCCAGTGATCAGTCTGCCACTGGCAGGAGGAAACATTTTCTCAGTATTCTCTCCTCCAGTGAGCAGTCTTGTGCAGACAGGAGGAAGCATTTCCTCAGTCTCCCCTCCCCAGTCATCAGTCTGCTGCAGGCAGGAGGAAGCATTTCCTCAATCCCTCCTCCACCAGTGATCAGTCTTGTGCAGACAGGAGGAAGTATTTCCTTAGTGTCACCTCCCCTAGTGAACTGTCTGCTGCAGGCAGGAGGAAGCATTTCCTCAGTCTCCCCTCCCCCAGTGATCAGTCTGCTGCAAGCAGAAAGAAGGATTTCTCCAGTCTCTCCTCCACCAGTGATCAGTCAGCTGTAGCCAGGAGAAAGCATTTCCTCGGTCTCCCCTCACCCAGTGGTCAGTCTACTGCAGCTAGGAGGAAACATTTCCTCAGTCTCCTCTCCCTTAGTGATCAGTCTGTTGCGGGGAAGGAGGAAGCATTTCATCAGACTCTCCTCCACCAGTGATCAGTCTGCTGCAGTCAGGAGGAAGCATTTCCTCAGTCCCCCTCCCCCAGTGATCAGTCTTCCACAGGCAGGAGGAAGCATTTCCTCAGTCTCCCCTCCCTGATCAGTCTGCTGCAGGCAGGAAGAAGCATTTCCTCAATTTCTCCTCCACCATAAATCAGTCTTGTGCAGACAGGAGCATGCATTTCCTCAGTCCCCCCTTCCCCAGTGATCAGTCTGCTGCGGGGAAGGAGGAAGCATTTCCTCAGTCCCCCCTTCCCCAGTGATCAGTCTGACACTGGCAGGTGGAAACATTTGCTCAATCTCCCCTCCCTCAGTGATCAGTCTGCTGCAGGCAGGAGGAAGCATTTCCTCAGTTTCCCCTCCACCAGTGATCAGACTGCAACACTGTCACTTTGTAGCAAGTCACAAGGGGAGAGCCTGCAGCAGGGGCTGATCTGTGTCAGACATTTGTGAACACAGCCAAGAACAGCACAGGCATCGGGATATACATGTCTGTGTCATCTCTGAGCCGGCATTTGAGTCCAGAAGAAGATGGCGCTGTCCTTCTGGAGACGAAGATGAAGTAATTGACGGAAGGAGTACTGTGATCTGGGTGAGAGGAAATAAATACCAACAAGTGTTATAAGGACACATTACTTAGGATGCTGCACTACTATATACCTTGTAGCAGAGCGTCCCAGAGAGAGCCAGGAGAAGTCTTGTTCGGGGTTTATACATCTCCCAGGCTCCTCTCATACACATTCAGAGGTCTCTGATACAAGATCCAGTTCGGATCTTAGTCCTCCTCTCCAGGCTAATTTAAGCTCACCTGAGCAAACAGCCTTTGCTCTCTGCCTGGGACACACAAACAGGGATGGTTTGTGAGGAGCCAAAAGGTTGGTAAAACCCTTTAAAAAAACTCTTTACAGAAACTGACAAGCGGTAGGCTTGCTCAGCTTGATAGTTAGAGACGGTGTATGGTATAGTTAGAGCCGAGACACGGCTAGGACTTTTGTTTTGTTATTTCTGTTTTGATATGTTTTCTGGAAGACTGTGCAGCACCTGTGTATGGACTTGTATTTAAAACCAATAAACCCAGCACTGTTTTCACTACCTCAAGTGGATTTGGTATCTGTGCCTAAATAAACAGCTCATCCCAGGGAGCTTTGTACCTGCTACCTGTCCCCCAGGTTACATATGGTGGATTTCAGCGGGCAGCTGTAGTAAGTTACTACTTAAAAGGCCAGTACCTAGAGTGACTAAACATGGAGGAAATCCTAAAACAGTTGATGATATCCAACGCTGCGCAACAGCAAGCAAACGCTGCACAACAGCAAGCAACCGCTGAACAGCAGAAAACAAACGCTGCACTCCATGCGGCACAACAGCAAGCTAATGCTATCGCACAGGAGCAATCGCAGAGGCTGTTTGAACAGCTAGCCACTGATGCAAAAGCAGATAGGAAAACCTTGTCTGAGGTTGTGGAGACAATAGCACAGTGGTCACCTGCTAACATTGATAATATTGGAGACAAGCCCTCAGCCATCCATGTGGCCCGCTTTTTGTCCAAGATGACTACAGGTGATGATCCAGAGGCCTTTCTGCTAACGTTTGAACGGACCGCTGAGAGGGAAGGTTGGCCTAAAACCCAGTGGGCAGGACTGGTCGCCCCGTTGCTTACTGGGGAATCGCAGAAGGCCTACTATGATTTGGAGTCAGCAGAAGCAGCAGACTATGAAAAGGTCAAACAGGAAATACTGGCACGACTTGGTGTCACTTTGGCAGTTCGAGCACAGCGGGTCCACAGCTGGTCCTTCCAAGACGAGAAGCCCCCAAGATCGCAGATGTTCGACCTAATTCACCTGGTGAGGAAATGGCTACAGCCGGAGTCCCTGTCTGGGCCACAAATAGTGGAGCGTGTGGTCATGGACCAGTTTCTGAGGTCACTACCCATTCCCCTGCAGGAGTGGGTGAGTCAAGGAGACCCCAATTCGGCAAACCACCTGGTGGAACTTGTTGAAAGGTATTTTGCTGCAAAGAACCTGGTCACCACCCCTACAGCCGCACGGACTTTCCGCCCAAAGCCACGGTCTCCCCAGGCAACCGGTAAGACTGTTCCAGGGGAAGTGGGTGGTAAGCATGGCAAGGAAATAGGGGGGAGGATTTTTGGTGCCAGGACTGAAGCTTGGCCTCCCAAACAAGGGAAGCCGGTGCCTGTCAGCAAACCAAACTGGGGAAACGTCAGGTGTTTTCGTTGCCAAGAAATGGGACATGTTGCGGCAAATTGTCCATTGACAGATGAACCAATGCAGTGTGATTTATCTATTAGAAGGCAGTCTATGTTTGCAGCGGTTTCATGCACTGCAACGCCAAATATGAGAAAACCAATGTGCCAAATGACTGTGAATGATAAGCCTATTACAGCCTTGCTGGACTCTGGAAGTCTAGTGACTTTGGTTACAGCTGAAATTATTGAACCTGTGAATTATCATGCTAAAAATGTTGCTGTGATCTGTATACATGGGAATACCCGGGAGTATCCTGTAACCACTGTTCAGTTTAAAACTGGTTTAGGTACAGTGACCCATCCGGTTGGACTTGTTCCCCACTTGGTGCATGAGGCCATCATTGGTAGGGACTTCCCTAAGTTCTGGGAACTGTGGGATCATCCCAACCCGGTCGCAGTACCCAACTCAGTCGCAGAGCCAGAATTCCTGGCCACTACTGACAAGGTGGGTTCAGGGGACTCTTCTCAGGGCTCCCCGGGTTTTCCTCTATCGGTTATGGCAGGAGAGCTGGAGGACCCTGAGGAAGTCCCTACTACCAGTAGAGCCGGACAGCCGTCTGCTGACCCCGAGCCTATGTTAGAGTTTGATGACCTTAATGTGCATAAGGAAAATTTTGGTACTGAGCAGAGAAAAGACCATACCCTTTCCAGGGCCTGGGAAAATGTAATAGTGATTAATGATGTACCTGTCGAACCCAGGGACAGGCCCTGTTTTCCTTATTTCAGCAGCAATGAGGATTTACTGTATCGTGTATGTAAAATGAATGATGAAGTGGTTGAACAGTTGGTGGTCCCTAAGCCATACAGACGGCTGGTGTTAGAACTTGCCCATGGGCACTTGCTAGGAGGCCATTTAGGGGTTGAAAAAACTACTGAAAGGGTGTTGCGCAGGTTTTACTGGCCCGGGATACAGAAAGATGTTAAGAATTATTGTCAATCCTGTCCTGTGTGTCAGATGTCAGCCCCACTATCCCACTTCCGAAGTCCTTTAGTACCTTTGCCTATCATTGAAGTGCCCTTTGAGAGGATTGCCATGGACCTTGTGGGCCCACTTCCCAAGTCTGCCAGGGGTCATCAGCATATCCTCGTAATCATGGATTATGCTACCCGCTACCCTGAAGCAGTTCCCTTACGCGCCGCGTCTGCTAAAAACATTGCCAAAGAACTGTTTATGGTGTTCAGTCGGGTTGGCATCCCGAAAGAAATCCTTACAGACCAGGGCACCCCGTTTATGTCGCGAATAACTAGGGAGCTCTGCAAGTTATTTAAGGTGACGCAGCTGCGAACCTCAGTGTATCATCCTCAAACGGATGGCTTAGTGGAACGCTTCAATAAGACGTTAAAGAGCATGTTAAAAAAGGTTGTGGACAAGGATGGGAAAAACTGGGACTTCCTGATACCATACTTGATGTTTGCCATCAGGGAGGTTCCCCAGTCCTCTACGGGGTACTCCCCATTTGAGTTGCTTTATGGGAGACACCCTCGGGGACTCTTAGACATAGCCAAAGAAACTTGGGAGGGAGAACAGACACCCCATAAAAGTGTCATTGAGCATATTGCCCAAATGCAGGAGAGGATTGCAGCAATCATGCCAGTGGTAAAAGAACACTTACTGCAGGCCCAGGCAGCCCAACAGAGAATATACAACAGGGGGGCCCAACTCCGTGTTTTCTCACCTGGTGACAGGGTCCTGGTGTTAGTTCCCACTGTTGAGAGCAAGTTCCTGGCTAAGTGGCAGGGTCCCTTTGAAGTAATTGAGAGAGTTGGGGAGGTCAATTACAAGGTTTATCAACCAGGAAAAAGGAAGCCCGAACAGGTTTACCATATAAACCTGTTAAAACCCTGGAAGGATAGAATGGCGTTAACTGCGAGGCCTCTCCCAGTAACGCCTACGGGTACTGAGTCCCCTCTCATCCCTGAGGTCACGATTCCAGACACCCTCTCATATTCCCAAAAACAGGACACTAGAGAATTCCTGATAAGGAATAGAGAGAAGTTTTCAGAGTTACCTGGCACGACTTCAGCAGTTCAGCATGATATTGTTACTGAACCTGGGGTACGTGTCAAGCTCAAACCTTACCGAATTCCTGAAGCGAGGAGAAAGGACATCAGCAAGGAAGTTAAAAAAATGTTGGAGCTAGATGTCATTGAGGAATCCAATAGTGACTGGTCTAGCCCATCGTGTTAGTCCCAAAACCGGATGGCACGTGGAGGTTCTGTAACGACTTCAGGAAGCTTAATGCGGTGACAAAGTTTGACACATACCCAATGCCCAGAGTAGACGAACTTATAGACCGACTTGGCAAGGCTCGCTATCTTACCACTTTGGACTTGACAAAGGGTATTGGCAAATACCCCTAACTGGTAGCGCCAAAGAGAAGACTGCGTTTGTGACCCCAGACGGTTCCTTCCAATATAAAAAAATGCCTTTTGGGTTGCAAAATGCCCCGCAACATTTCAGAGGGCCATGGACAGGACCCTAAAACTCCACCGACGATATGCAGCAGCCTATCTAGATGACATAGTGGTACATAGTACTGACTGGGAGTCTCACTTGCCTCGTGTCCAGGCTGTTCTTGATTCCCTCTTCAAAGAAGGTTTTTACGGCAAATCCAAAAAAAATGTGCCATTGGTCTAGAGGAAGCCAAGTATTTGGGCTATACTATTGGCCGTGGTGTCATAAAACCTCAAGTGAGTAAAATAGCAGCCATCCAGGAATGGCCACGCCCTGCAAACAAGAAGCAGGTCAGGGCCTTTCTTGGTATTGCGGGGTATTATAGAAGATTTATCCCAAATTTTGCAACTATAGCTGCCCCTCTGACAGACCTTACGAAAGGGAAAGATTCTGTAATGGTGAAATGGTCCCCAGTAGCAGAGGAGTCTTTCCAGGTCCTGAAGAAGGCTCTGTGTGCACAGCCAGTACTGTACTCTCCCGATTTCTCCAGAGAGTTTTTGGTTCAGACGGATGCGTCTGATGTTGGTATCGGGGCAGTACTATCACAGGTATACAATGGGGAAGAACACCCTGTCGTGTACCTAAGCAGAAAGCTCAATGACCATGAGAAAAAGTATGCAGTCATTGAAAAGGAATGTTTAGCCATAAAGTGGGCCGTGGACGCGCTCAGGTACTATTTGTTAGGGCGTCAGTTTGACTTAATAACTGACCATGCTCCCCTGAAATGGATGGCCCAAAAGAAGGAGACTAATAGACGGGTGAACCGGTGGTTTTTGGCTCTACAGGATTACTCCTTCACCGTAAAACACAGGCCAGGTGTGGAGATGGGGAATGTAGATGCCCTGTCCCGTGTTCACTCCTGTTGGGCCACAGGTGTTCCAACCCTGGGGTTGAAACAAGGGGGGAGGATATGTAGCAGAGCGTCCCAGAGAGAGCCAGGAGAAGTCTTGTTCGGGGTTTATACATCTCCCAGGCTCCTCTCATACACATTCAGAGGTCTCTGATACAAGATCCAGTTCGGATCTTAGTCCTCCTCTCCAGGCTAATTTAAGCTCACCTGAGCAAACAGCCTTTGCTCTCTGCCTGGGACACACAGACATGGATGGTTTGTGAGGAGCCAAAAGGTTGGTAAAACCCTTTAAAAAAACTCTTTACAGAAACTGACAAGCGGTAGGCTTGCTCAGCTTGATAGTTAGAGACGGTGTATGGTATAGTTAGAGCCGAGACACGGCTAGGACTTTTGTTTTGTTATTTCTGTTTTGATATGTTTTCTGGAAGACTGTGCAGCACCTGTGTATGGACTTGTATTTAAAACCAATAAACCCAGCACTGTTTTCACTACCTCAAGTGGATTTGGTATCTGTGCCTAAATAAAACAGCTCATCCCAGGGAGCTTTGTACCTGCTACCTGTCCCCCAGGTTACAACCTGATGACAGGTCCACTTCAGTTTGAAGGGTCACCCAGCAATTTCAGAAAGAATTCTGCAATGTTGGCCAACACGTTTTATCCCTTTAACAAGAACGTACCCCTAAACCAAATTAATAATAAGAATGCCCTAATACTAGGCAAAGTGGAGCCAAGGCTTGGGTCCAGCTGGCCTCAGCAGTTTGGTATGAAGTTCAAGGTCATCCTGGGTGAGGACTGGTCCTTTGGGTATCAGTACCAAGGCAGACGCATGAGTGTACCCATCATGTCACTTCCCCCTCTCTGTTGGTTATGAGGAAGTGTGGAGGCGGAGCTCTGTGCTCCGCAGGGGTGGGAGTCTGTGAAAAGCACTTTACACTCTCTATGTATAGTGGGGTATGTTTGGTTAGAACGTGTGAATAATTGCATACATTGGTAGATGCTCATTGGCCAGATTTGCTAGGACAGTCCCTCATCTAGGCCCTCTTTCCTACCAATCCTATGTCCAGGGCCATACCCCAGAATCACAGCAGCAACCTTATTTAAGTTACCACACGTGTGCAGTAACCCAAAAAGTCTTTAATGGCAGGTATTAAGGGCGTTCATATTTAGAAACGGGGTCTACATAGGACCAACTCATAAAGTGTGAGTGATGGGCAGTTCCTGTATATCTAGAGGCAAAGTCTGCATGGAAACAACCCATAAAGTGGGAGTGATGGGCAGTTCCTGCATATTTAGAGGAGGAGTCTCTGTGGGACCAACCCATAAAGTAGAATTGATTGGCAGTTCCTGTATATTTAGAGGTGGGGTCTCCGTAGGACCAAACCATAAAGTGGGAGTGAGTGGCAGTTCCTGTATATTTAGAGGCGGGGTCTGCGTGGGAACAACCCATAAAGTGGCAATGATGGGCAGTTCCTCTATATTTAGAAGCGGGGTCTGCATAGGACCAATCTATAAAGTAGCTATGATGGGCAGTTCCTGTATAATTAGAGGCGGGGTCTCCGTGGGACCAACCCATAAAGTGGGAGCGATTGGCAGTTCCTGTTTATTTAGAGGCGGGGTCTGCGTGGGACCAACCCATAAAGTGTGAGTGATGGGCAGTTCCTGTATATTTAGAGGCAGGGTCTGCGTGGGAACAACCCATAAAGTAGTTATGATGGGCAGTTCCTCTATATTTAGAGGCGGGGTCTGCATGGGACCTATCCATGAAGTAGCTATGATGGGCAGTTCCTGTATAATTAGAGGCGGGGTCTCCGTGGGACCAACCCATAAAGTGGGAGTGATTGGGAGTTCCTGTATATTTAGAGGCGGGTCTGCGTGGAAACAACCCATAAAGTGGCAGTGATGGGCAGTTCCTCTATATTTAGAGGCAGGGTCTGCATGGGACCAACCCATAAAGTGGCAGTGATGGGCAGTTCCTCTATATTTAGAGGCGGGGTCTGAATGGGACCAACCCATAAAGTAGAATTGATTGGCATTTCCTGTATAATTAGAGGCGGGGTCTCCGTGGGACCAACCCATAAAGTGGGAGTGATTGGCAGTTCCTGTTTATTTAGAGGCGGGGTCTGCGTGGGAACAACCCATAAAGTGGCAGTGATGGGCAGTTACTCTATATTTAGAGGCGGGGTCTGCATGGGACCAACCCATAAAGTAGAATTGATTGGCATTTCCTGTATAATTAGAGACGGGGTCTCCGTGGGACCAACCCATAAAGTGGGAGAGATTGGCAGTTCCTGTTTATTTAGAGGCGGGGTCTGCATGGGACCAACCCATAAAGTAGCTATGATGGGCAGTTCCTCTATATTTAGAGGCGGGGTCTGCATAGGACCAACCCATAAAGTAGCTATGATGGGGAGTTCCTGCATATTCAGAGGCGGGGTCAGTGTGAGGCCAACCTATAAAGTGGGTGTGATGGGCAGTCTCTGCAGGCTTTGGGACCAACCTGTAGAGTGGATGTGATTTGGGTGTGCCCATCCAGAAAGTGGGTGGATGAAATGTGGAGAATGGGCGGGTCCTGGGATCCGGGGCCATAATGTTGGTAAGTATGTAGTTGGGGCGGTGAAGGTCCAGAATCAGCACCGGGCCCCCGTGTCCTGAAGAGGACTGATGAAGTCAATCCGTTTTTTTACCTCCGTAGAATGATCCCCCAATCTTGAACTCCTGGAGGAGACCGCTCTGAAACGCGTCACTCGTTATCCTTATTTCAGCGATCGGAAAGAGACGGAGGAGATGACAGGTAGAACAGTGTGTTCCGATATTTAAGACCGGTGTGAAATATTGATGAAGTTTGATGTTTTGTGTTTTCAAAGCTGTCGCCTGCTTGTGTGCCGGAGATCGCGTGACCCTGGACTTAAAGGGGAAGTACACTCCTTTACATTTCTTTGTAAATCTATAGAAAGCTTTGTGTATATAATCTCATCGGGGGAGGGGGGGGGGCATGTTTTATAACATGTTGGCTGTTGAGGAGTAAGGTTGGTGCTTTTGGGCAAAGTGCGATATAATGCGTTTAACCACGCGCTGCCGCAACACAACCTAATGCATGGCGTGGTTTCAGTGTCATCTACATACTTAACAACATCCTGGTCCCGGGATGTTAAATTCTGCCCACCGCCTGTGTTTTGTCTGCCCATTTTCCGGTTGGGTGCACCCAATGGGTTTGTCCCACCACTTAATATACAGAGACCACCCATCACACCCACTTACAGGTTGGTCCCACCCAGACTCCACCTCTACATATGGGGGACTGGGGAGGACAGGCTTGGGAGGAAAGAGCTAGATGATGCAGCTTCTAATGCACATTGTGAGAAGCTCACAGTGTGCATTGAAATCAGAGTAAGCCATTTCAGTCCAGGAGAGGAGCCAGCAGTGGCGGTGCGTCCAATTGGGGATCACGGGCACCACCCCCTCTCTCCAGCCACCCCCTCTATGACCAATGGATATTGATTCATGCATTGCATGAATCTATCCATGGCCGCTGCTGCCACACACTATTCAGGCACCCGGCCCCTTTTCGGGATGTTGGGCGCCTGAATAACAGCTGCAGGGGTGTTTTTGAAGCACCCGATTAGAGCCATAGGCTCTAATAGGCATCAAAAAGGGTGACCTGCTAGCGCCATGCTTGGCGCTCGCAGTTCACCCAGGTGTGTTAGAACAGCGAATTAATATTCGCTTTCCTAACACTGAACCGCCTCTCCGCCAATTAGGTGCTCGGGTCTGTTACCCATCACCAGATTGGCTGAAACGACAGGCGCTGTGATTGGACGCCTATCAGGAGGAGAGGACAGGAGGAGACGTATGGAGGACACCGCTCGCCGTTGTCACCCGCTGCCCCACCGAGACAGGGTAAGTGCGGGCTTGGGGGGGGGGGGTCACAATGGCGGCATTCGATGGGCACAGTGGCAGCATTCGATGGGCACAGTGGCAGCATTCGATGGGCACAGTGGCAGCATTTGATAGGCACAGTGGCAGCATTTGATAGGCACAGTGGCAGTATTTGATGGCACAGTGGCTGCATTTGATGGCACAGTGGGTAAGTTTGATGGCACAGTGGCTACAATTGATGGGCACAGTGGCAGCATTTGATGGGCACAGTGGCAGCATTTGATGGGCAAAGTGGCTGCAATTGATGGCACAGTGGCTGCGTTTTGATGGCACAGTGGCTGCGTTTGATGGCACAGTGGCTGCGTTTGAAGGCACAGTCACAGCAATTGATGCGCACAGTGGCTGTGTTTGATGGCACAGTGGCTGCAATTGATGGGCACAGTGGCTGCATTTGATAGCACAGTGGCTGCAATTGATGGGCACAGTGGCTGCGTTTGATGGGCACAGTGGCTGCAATTGATGGGCACAGTGGCAACATTTGATGGCACAGTGGCTGCAATTGATTGGCACAGTGGCAGCATTTGATGGTCACAGTGGCTGCAATTGATGGGCACAGTGGCAGCATTTGATGGCACAGTGGCTGCGTTTGATGGCACAGTGGCTGCGTTTGATGGCACAGTGGCTGCGTTTGATGGGCACAGTGGCTGCGTTTGATGGGCACAGTGGCTGCGTTTGATGGGCACAGTGGCTGCGTTTGATGGGCACAGTGGCTGCGTTTTTGATGGGCACAGTGGCTGCGTTTGATGGCACAGTGGCTGCGTTTGATGGGCACAGTGGCTGCATTTGATGGGCTTTGTTTTCGCCCCCCAAAAATTTTGAGCACCAGCCGCCACTGGGAGCCGGTACAGCCATGCAAGACTAAAGGAAAGCTTGGAGGCCAGATGTGAAATCCGGCACGGGTAACGCACACAATCACCTCCTTAATGCTCCGACTTTGACCCACATCCAATGGCGGCCAAGCGCAGAGTCTGGAATGAATAGTTATTAATAAGTGGTCGCTGTGCCGCATTCGGCGTGGCCGTGGCCGGGCCCCAGGAATGGCGGGATATATATAGAGAGCCGTAATCCGTGTTTGCGTTCCCCCGGCGGTGATAAGTGACTTACATGAAACTCATGAAAGGCTCTTCTTTAAATATTTGTAGACGGTAATCTGACGGAGCGCTTCAAAGTCCTGCCGGATTCTGAAGA
The DNA here is from genome assembly GCA_028564925.1 of Lithobates sylvaticus. NCBI lineage: Eukaryota > Metazoa > Chordata > Amphibia > Anura > Ranidae > Lithobates > Lithobates sylvaticus. Next base: position 26,152,075 of record CM053034.1, read on the forward strand.
GGACATTAAAACGTGTCAGCGACACTCTACACTCGGCCGCGGGTGACCCCGTACCCTTCTCCGATCCCGGCATGGGAACCTTAAAGAGGACCTGTCACTGACGTCAAGTCTCCGTGTGTAAATCCCTGACATGCCACAGTGTACTGTGATTGGATCATTTCTCAGAAAAACTCCACCTTTTATCATTTAAAAGTTATCATTGAGTGACTTTGCCTAGGCTGAGATGATGTTACAAGTCTCCTGCAGGCAGGAGGAAGCATTTCCACAGTCTCCTCTCCCCCAGTGATCAGTCTGCTGCAAGCAGGAGAAAGCATTTCCTCAGTCTCCTCTCCCCCAGTGATCAGTCTCCTGCAGGCAGGAGGAAGCATTTCCTCAGTCTCCTCCCCCCCAGTGATCAGTCTCCTGCAGGCAGGAGGAAGCATTTCCTCAGTCTCCTCTCCCCCAGTGATCAGTCTGCTGCAAGAAGGAGAAAGCATTTCTTCAGTTCCCCCTCCCCCAGTGATCAGTCTCCTGCAGGCAGGAGGAAGCATTTCTTCAGACCCCCCCCCCCCCCCCCCCCCCAGTGATCAGTCTGCTGCAGGCAGGAGGAAGCATGAAGCATTTCATCAGTCTCCTCTCCCCCAGTGATCAGTCTGCTGCAAGCAGGAGAAAGCATTTCTTCAGTCGTCGTCCCCACCCAGTGATCAGTCTGCTGCATGCAGGAGGAAGCATTTCCTCAGTCTCCTCTCCCCCAGTGATCAGTCTGCTGCAGGCAGGAGGAAGCATTTCCTCAGTCTCCTCTCCCCCAGTGATCAGTCTGCTGCAGGCAGGAGGAAGCATTACTTCAGTCTCCTCTCCCCCAGTGATCAGTCTGCTGCAGGCAGGAGGAAGCATTTCCTCCGTCTCCCCTCCAGTGCTGGGACAAGGTCATGTAGAACCCAGGGCGAACATACAAAACTGTGCCCCCCTAAATTATGTGTCACCCCCCCCCCCAGTACAAATCTGCCCGCTACTGAAATCCCCTCACCTAGCACAAATCTTTGTCCCTCCCATCAGCCAAAATGCCCCTCCCCCCCAAAAAAACCCTCTGAGTACACTTCCTCTCCCCCACACTTCAAATCGCCCCTCCCAGCACAAATCGCCCCTCCCAATCCCTCCTTCTAGCACAACCCCCCCCCCCCCCAAGTTTTCCCTCGTAGCACAAATACCTCCCAATTATTCCTACTAGCACAAATCCCCCCCCCCCCCCCAAGAAAAAAAAAAATATAATTCCCCCCTCCCCCTATACCATATAATCTCTTCTATCACAAACCCCCCAAATTCCTCCTCCAAGCACCAATCCTCATGAACCGTTGCGCTAATATCGCGTGACATGAAAAATTGGAACTACAATTTTTTATTTTTTAACCTCTTGCCAACAACGCTATAGCTATATTTTTTAACCTCTTGCCCCCCCCCCCCCCCGGAGGACACTGCTGATCAGTGGCGGCCCGTCCATAGGGGGCGCCCGGGCGCCGCCCCCCCCTCCTTGCAGTTAAAAAAAATAAATAAATAAATAAAAAAAAAAAAAAAAGTTCAAAAAAAAAAAAAAATGTATTTAAACATGTCCCTTTAAGGGCGCACAGTGCAGTATGCACCGCTCTATCACCAATAGATAGATTCATGCATTGCATGAATCTATCTATTGGTCACCTCTGCCGCCCCCTATTCAGGTGTCCGGCCCCTGATCGGGCGCCGGGCATCTGAATTACAGTGGGGGGGGTGTTGCTGGAAGCGCCCCTATTAGAGCTGTAAGCTCTAATAGGGGACCCTATTAGAGCGGTGTGCTCTAATAGGCTTCCCTAAGTGTAAACAGCGGGCGCACGGCCGTGCGTTCGCTGATTACACAGTATTGTGTTAGAGAAGCGAATACATCGCTTCCCTAACACAGACCCGCCTCTCAGCCAATCAGGTTGCCAGGTCTGTTACCTGTCACCTGATTGGCTGAAGTCACAGGCGCTGTGATTGGACGCTAGGCGTCCAATCACCTAGCGTCCAATCACAGCAGAAGAAGACAGGAGGAGCGCGGGAGAAGACATCCGACGGAGACACCGCTCGTCGCCTGACGCCGTCACCAGCTGCACACCGGGACAAGGTAAGTGCAGAGGGCAGGCAGGGGGCACAGTGGCAGCACTTAAGGGGCACAGTGGCAGAACTTGGGGCACAATGGAAGCACTTAAGGGGCACAATGGCAGCACTTAAGGGGCACAATAGCAGCACTTAAGGGGCACAATGGCAGCACTTAAGGGGCACAGTGGCAGAACTTAAGGGGCACAATGGCAGCACTTAAGGGGCACAATGGCAGCACTTAAGGGGCACAATGGCAGAACTTGGGGCACAATGGCAGAACTTGTGGCAGAACTTGGGGCACAATGGCAGCACTTAAGGGGCACAATGGCAGCACTTAAGGGGCACAATGGCAGCACTTAAGGGGCACAATGGCAGAACTTGGGGCACAATGGCAGCACTTAAGGGGCACAGTGGCAGCACTTAAGGGGCACAATGGCAGCACTTAAGGGGCACAATGGCAGCACTTAAGGGGCACAATGGCAGCACTTAAGGGGCACAGTGCAGAACTTGGGGCACAGTGGCAGAACTTGGGGCACAGTGGCAGAACTTGGGGCACAGTGGCAGCGTTTGATGGGCACAGTGGCAGCGTTTGATGGGCACAGTGGCAGCGTTTGATGGGCACAGTGGCAGCGTTTAATGGGCACAGTGGCAGCGTTTGATGGCACAGTGAGGCTGTTTGTTTGCGCCCCCCCAAAAAATTTGAGCACCAGCCGCCACTGCTGCTGATCACAGTTTGAAGTAAAGAGCCAATCAGCAGCTCTTTACCACATGATCAGCAGTGTCCAATCACAGCTGATCACAGATGTAAACAGAAGTCGGTTATCGGCACTCCTTTCCTCATGCTGACAGTGCGAGGAGAGGAGAAGAGAGCCGATAACCGGCTTCTCTAAAAGCGGGGGTCTCCAAACTTTCTAAACAGGGGGGCAGTTTACTGTCATTTGAGCTATAGGGGGGCCGGATCCTGGCCATTGGCAGTAGAGAAGGTCAGCGAGGAAAAGACAATGCACCATAATTGGTGTCATTGGGCCCAATTGTTGGTATCATTGGGAAGAATTGTGCCCCATCTTTGGTGTCAGTGGGGGCGAATTATGCCCCAATGTTGGTAGCAGTGGATGAAACAGTGCCTCAAGGGCCACATAAACGCAAACAAAGGGCAGCATCTGGCCCCTGGGCCGCAGTTTGGAGACCACTGTCAAAAAGAGACGTTGTTACTGATAATCAGGGCACTGCCAATAAGTGCCCATCAGTGCCTCCTCATCAGTGTCACATATCAGTGCTGCCTACCAGTGCCCATCAGTGTCGCAGATCAGGGCTACCTATCAGTGCAGCCTCATCGTTGCCCACCAGTACAGTCCCAACAATGCCCACAGTGCTGCCAATAAGTGCCCATCAGTGCCTCCTCATCAGTGTCACATATCAGTGCTGCCTACCAGTCCCCATCAGTGTCGCAGATCAGTGCTACCTATCAGTGCAGCCTCATCGTTGCCCACCAGTGCAGTCCCAACAATGCCCACCAGTGCTGCCAATAAGTGCCTCACATGTGCCTCCTCATCAGTGTCGCCTATCTGTGCCGCCTACCAGTGCCCATCAGTGCCACCTATCAGTGGCCATCAGTGCAGCCTATCAGTGCAGCCTCATCGTTGCCCACCAGTGCAGTCCCAACAATGCCCACCAGTGCTGCCAATAAGTGCCCATCAGTGCCTCCTCATCAGTGTCACCTATCAGTGCCGCCTACCAGCGCCCATCAGTGTCACCTATCAGTGCAGCCTCATCGTTGCCCACCAGTGCAGTCTCAACAGTGCCCACCAGTGCTGCCTAGAAGTGCCTCCTCATTAGTGTCACCTATCAGTGCCATCAGTCATCAGTGCCACTTATCAGTGCAGCCTCATCGTTGCCCACCAGTGCTGCCTCATCAGTGCCCACCAGCGCCGCCTCATCAGTGCAGCCTTTCAGGGCCTATCAATGCCCATCAGTGCTGCCATATCAGTGTACATCAGTGTGGCCTCATCAGTGAATGTCAGTGCAGCCTATCAGTGCACATCAGAGAAAGAGAAAAATGACCTGTTTGCAAAATGTTATGACAAACTATGAAAACGTTTTGTTTTTTTTCCATAATTTTTGGTCTTTATTCGTTTGTTTAGCAAAAAATAAAAAAACACAGTGGTGATTAATTACCACCAAAGGAAAGCTCTGTTTGTGTGAAAAAAATGACAAAAACTATGCGACAGCACTGAAAGCTTAAAAATGGCCTGGGCAGGAAGGGGGCGAAAATGCCCACTAGACAGGTTAATGAAAAGCCGCTGCTATGCGTATCGCGGGAAATAAGAAACGCAACTTTACATTATATGGGTTCTGCGATTCCCAGAAGCAGACGATTTTGGGGAACGATCGTCTCCTATTAGTAAATGTGGAACCGGTCGGCAGTGAAAGCGTTAAGTCCTCGCTGCCAGTTGCCGATCGTTATCCCAGCGCCTCATTGTTCCCGGTAACGCTGACACCAGGAATTGTGTGTTGGGACGGATCGGGTTTCCCCGGCGCTCTCCATGGAAAAATGTCGCCTGAGATGTAAACACAAAAGCCGCGGCTCGATTACACGGGGGGCCAATGGCGGGCCGGGCCCCGCGGACAGACCCCCACCGCCATGAAAAATGGATGAGCCTGGCGGAGGCCATTATAGCGCTGTGCATACTGTTGGTACAATATATAAATCCTGTATAATAATAATAATAATTTTAGCGGAGGAACTGCGGCAGGTGTCCAGGAATAGCAGCGATAAGGCGATCGGGCGCGGGTGGGAATCGGGCGTGCCGCACAAAACGCGAGCCAAAATAGAAAGGCCTTCTAAGTTTAATCCAGATAGCTGAAAACAGACGGCCTCGCGCCTGCTATAATTAGGGGCCCCGCACTCGCTGCTCTTGTTAGGATACGAGGATGGCGAGCTATATTTGGCTTGACACCGGGGTCACCGCGATAGGCCTGGCGGTTCCCTGGTTACACAAACAAACATGGGAGAATCGGGAGGCTGGGAAGGTGTGAGGAGACAAAGGGGATGCGGTGTGCCTGTCATGTGCACGCCATCACGTGGTACGGCCCGATAAACAGAAAAGGGCCAAACATGGCAACTTCTCCTTTAACCTCTGGGACAGGTAGTGAGGATGGTCCATGGGGCCCAACAGCAATATGTGGTACCAGGTGGGCGCCTCTTCCAGTGACTGGTGGCAGCTTTACCAGCAAAACAATGTCAGAGGGGCCAGACGTTGGTGCCAGAAGTGGAGTAAATGCACAACAACTGCACCACCTGTGTAGAGAAGCTGAACTACACCCGCCCACAAGAGCGCACATCTGGCGAGCTGCTGGTGAAGAATTCCCAATGTGGTACCACCCTTAAAGTGAAAGTTATTTGCTTATGTTTTGTCTTCCCTGGATCTTCCCTCCTGTCCATTGTGGGAGGGGCAGAGACACAAACTACTGCAGGAAATCTCACTATTGTGGGAGGGGCAGAGACACAAACTAATGTGGGGAAATCTCACCATTGTGGGAGGGGCAGAGACACAAACTAAGCAGGGAAATCTCACCATTGCGGGAGGGGCAGAGACACAAACTAAGCAGGGAAATCTCACCATTGTGGGAGGGGCAGAGACACAAACTACTGCAGGAAATCTCACTATTGTGGGAGGGGCAGAGACACAAACTAATGTGGGGAAATCTCACCATTGTGGGAGGGGCAGAGACACAAACTAAGCAGGGAAATCTCACCATTGCGGGAGGGGCAGAGACACAAACTAAGCAGGGAAATCTCACCATTGTGGGAGGGGCAGAGACACAAACTACTGCAGGAAATCTCACTATTGTGGGAGGGGCAGAGACACAAACTACTGCAGGAAATCTCACCATTGTGGGAGGGGCAGAGACACAAACTACTGCAGGAAATCTCACTATTGTGGGAGGGGCAGAGACACAAACTACTGCAGGAAGTCTCACCATTGTGGGAGGGGCAGAGACAAACTACTGCAGGAAATCTCACTATTGCGGGAGGGGCAGAGACACAAACTTTGCAGGGAAATCTTACTATTGTGGGAGGGGCAGAGACACAAATTACTGCAGGAAATCTCACCATTGTGGGAGGAGCAGAGACACAAACTATTGCAGGAAATCTCACCATTGTGGGAGGGGCAGAGACACAAACTATTGCAGGAAATCTTACTATTGTGGGAGTGGCAGAGACACAAACTATTGCAGGAAATCTTACTATTGTGGGAGGGGCAGAGACACAAATTACTGTAGGAAATCTCAGCATTGTGGGAGGGGCAGAGACACAAATTTCGCAGGGAAATCTCACCATTGTGGGAGGGGCAGAGACACAAACTTCACAGGGAAATCTCACCATTGTGGGAGGGGCAGAGACACAAACTAATGTGGGGAAATCTCACCATTGTGGGAGGGGCAGAGACACAAACTACTGCAGGAAATCTCACCATTGTGGGAGGGGCAGAGACACAAACTACTGCAGGAAATCTCATCATTGTGGGAGGGGCAGAGACAAACTACTGCAGGAAATCTCACTATTGCGGGAGGGGCAGAGACACAAACTTTGCAGGGAAATCTTACTATTGTGGGAGGGGCAGAGACACAAATTACTGCAGGAAATCTCACCATTGTGGGAGGGGCAGAGACACAAACTATTGCAGGAAATCTCACCATTGTGGGAGGGGCAGAGACACAAACTATTGCAGGAAATCTCACATTGTGGGAGGGGCAGAGACACAAACTATTGCAGGAAATCTTACTATTGTGGGAGGGGCAGAGACACAAACTATTGCAGGAAATCTTACTATTGTGGGAGGGGCAGAGACACAAATTACTGTAGGAAATCTCAGCATTGTGGGAGGGGTAGAGACACAAACTTCGCAGGGAAATCTCACCATTGTGGGAGGGGCAGAGACACAAACTTCGCAGGGAAATCTCACCATTATGGGAGGGGCAGAGACACAAACTACTGCAGGAAATCTCACTATTGTGGGAGGGGCAGAGACACAAACTACTGCAGGAAATCTCACCATTGTGGGAGGAGTAGAGAGAGACACAAACTAATGTGGGGAAATCTCACCATTGTGGGAGGGGAAGAGACACAAACTACTGCAGGAAATCTCACCATTGTGGGAGGGGCAGAGACACAAACTTTGCAGGGAAATCTCACCATTGTGGGAGGGGCAGAGACACAAACTTTGCAGGGAAATCTCACCATTGTGGGAGGAGTAGAGAGAGACACAAACTAATGTGGGGAAATCTCACCATTGTGGGAGGGGAAGAGACACAAACTACTGCAGGAAATCTCACCATTGTGGGAGGAGCAGAGACACAAACTAATGTGGGGAAATCTCACCATTGTGGGAGGGGCAGAGACACAATCTAATGTGGGGAAATCTCACCATTGTGGGAGGGGCAGAGACACAAACTACCTGCTTGTGGATTATCTCTTGCCATGTTCTTGCAGATCGCTATGTACACACACCTAGAGAGCGGAGTGATGTTGCGTGCTCCATCCACGATCTCGGAGTGTATACACTGGGACATAAATTGTATAAACACTATAATCCTGATCCCAGGGAAGGAATTCAGTATTTGCGGCTTTATTTTATTGCCGCCCTCCTGGGCTCCGGCTGATTAATGGGCGGCTTCAGGGGAGGGGAAGAAATACGATTTTATTTGGATCCACAAAAAGGCATTTTCCATTCACTTTGATTGAGCTGGAATTTATTATAAATAAATGTATTGCTGAGTGGAGATTGGAGGATGGGAAAGGTAGGTACTCCGCTGCATTGCCAAAATAAAGGATTTAGAAAAATACAGTGCAATATTGTAACGAGTGCCCTTCCCCTCTCCACCTCCGATCATCTATAACTCGCTCAGCCACTTACTATAGAGTAATAAACTCACTGATTTACAGCTAGTTTGTGTCCAGTTTCCACTGCTGATTACTCTGCGATGGAGGTACAAGCAGTAGAATTGATTTCTACATTGTGTCATATTGTTCGCTAACCTGTGATTTAGCGTATTCTGGTCAGAGCCCTAATTATTGGACACAATCGGATCGGTGTCACTCATCAATGGACTCCCTGTGGGGGAGGGGTGCAGGCACGTACCATTCCTGACCCAAATCTCACCAGGATCGATGGTGGAACGCGTGGCAGATGTTGTGTTTAATTATCTCCACCGTGTGCGAGGTTGCCTATGGCGGAGGGGGCTTCCCCATTAGCAGTGCGGCCCAGTTGATACACTAATCTGCTTGATTCATAATCCATGAATATCCGCCGTTTAGACCGTGAACACAGAGCGACTGAGGCCCCGCCCCCAGCGCTCTGCTTCTGATTCTTTTAGTTATATTAAAGTAGAAACATCCTCATTTCAGTGTGAGTGTACAGACCCGGGAACTTGGCACAGGGATGGTGGGAACCCCTCATAATGGGCACAGCCAGAGAATGAACATGGGAACTCAGCACAGGGATGGTGAAAACCCCTCATAATGGGCACAGCGGGTGTATAGAGCCAGGAACTCAACACAGGGATGGTGGGAACCCCTCATAATGGGCACAGCCAGAGAATAAACCCGAGAACTCAGCACAGGGATGGTGGAAACCCCTCATAATGGGCACAGCCAGAGAATAAACCTGGGAACTCAGCACAGGGATGGTGGAAACCCCTCATAATGAGCAAAGCCGGAGAATATAGCCAGGAACTCAGCACAGGGATGGTGGGTACCCCTCATAATGGGCACAGCAGGTGTACAGAGCCAGGAACTCAGCACAGGGATGGTGGGTACCCCTCATAATGGGAACAGCAGGTGTACAGACCCAGGAACTCAGCACAGGAATGGTGGGTACCCCTCATAATGGGAACAGCAGGTGTACAGACCCAGGAACTCAGCACAGGGATGGTGGGAACCCCTCATAATGGGCACAGCAGGTGTACAGAGCCAGGAACTCAGCACAGAGATGGTGGGTACCCCTTGTAATGGGCACAGCAGGTGTACAGACCCAGGAACTCATCCCAGGGATGGTGAGAACCCCTCATAATGGGCACAGCAGGTGTACAGAGCCAGGAACTCAGCACAGGGATGGTGGGAACCCCTCATAATGGGCACAGCAGGTGTACAGAGCCAGGAACTCAGCTCAGGGATGGTGGGAACCCCTCTTTTGGGTGGAGTGACCCTTTGAAAACATATTCCACAATTAGTCAATTTATATCAGAGGAGTTTATTATACAGTGAATAGGGATAGGCGGAAAAGGGATTTTGACGGTGCATACAAAGAAATTCTAACTATAGAAAATGGATAATTCGTTTTATAATTCTTAATAAGTTTCAAAATTAAAAAACATTTCCACAGTAAAGAATAATTACAGATGTGGTGATCTGAACAAGCTGGTAAACCTGAAGCTCTAACCGGACTAAATTTACGTTGTATTATTATACAGGGGTGATATCGGTGGGGTGTCACAGAAACCTCTCTGGACCCTGAGGAGTGTAGCGGCCGGCGGTGGGAGGAGCTCAGACAATTAATTAATATTGGGTGGCTTTGGGAGGCCGTATTTAGTTGATTACAGAAGAGCGATTAGAGGAGAGACGATTTCCTGCGGTGATCCCAGAATTATCCGGAAATCCTCCACCAGGATCAACACAGAATATTTCCGGATGAAGAATTAGAGATCCGAAATCCGACTAAAGGAAACCTTCCCAGACAGCGACATGGAGGATGCCACTGCGGAGTTCCCATGATGTCACAGATATATAATATAACTTATATCTAGAGAGTGGTGATGTCACTCCCATATAATTTATCTTATATCTGGGGAGCGGTGATGTCACTCCCGTATAATATATCTCATATCTGGAGAGTAGTGATGTCACTCCCATATATAATTTATCTTATATCTGGAGAGCAGTGATGTCACTACCATATAATATATCTTATATCTGGAGAGTGGTGATGTCACTAGCATATAATATATCTCATATCTGGAGAGTGGTGATTTCACTCCCATATAATATATCTCATATCTGGAGAGTGGTGATGTCACTCCCATATAATATATCTCATATCTGGAGAGTGGTGATGTCACTAGCATATAATATATCTCATATCTGGAGAGCAGTGATGTCACTCCCTTATAATATATCTCATATCTGGAGAGTGGTGATTTCACTCCCATATAATATATCTCATATCTGGAGAGTGGTGATGTCACTAGCATATAATATATCTAATATCTGGAGAGCAGTGATGTCACTCCTGTATAATAAATCTTAGATCTGGAGAGCGGTGATGTCACTCTTGTATATCTTATATCTGGAGAGTGGTGATGTCACTCCTGTATATCTTATATCTGGAGAGTGGTGATGTCACTCCTGTATATCTTATATCTGGAGAGTGGTGATGTCACTCCTGTATATCTTATATCTGGAGAGCGGTGATCTCACTCCCATATAATATATCTCATATCTGGAGAGTGGTGATGTCACTCCTGTATAATAAATCTTATATCTGGAGAGTGGTGATGTCACTCCTGTATATCTTATATCGGGAGAGTGGTGATGTCACTCCCATGTAATATATCTCATATATGGAGAGTGGTGATGTCACTCCTGTATAATAAATCTTATATCGGGAGAGTGGTGATGTCACTCCCATATAATATATCTCATATCTGGAGAGTGGTGATGTCACTCCCCTATAATATATCTCATATATGGAGAGTGGTGATATTACTCCTGTATAATAAATCTTATATCTGGAGAGTGGTGATGTCACTCCCTTATAATATATCTCATATCCGGAGAGAGCGGTGATGTAACTCCCTTATAATAAATCTTATACTCGAAGATCGGTGATGTCACTCCTGTAGCGCTGTGGGAGGAGATGACGGCTCCCTGGCTTGCATGGACTTGTAGTTCTTCCACCATCAGAGTTCTGCAGTCCCTCCCGGACCAATGGAAGTTTCCTCCTCTAATTCTGAGTGATTGATGAAGTTGGTGGAGAGTTTATTCCGCTCAGACGCCACCTGCTCTAAATCAGCGCCTTTTATTACCGTCCGGGTGACTATAATGGATGCTTGTCATTTATTAGCGGGAGAAATCCAGTTTTCCACTCGGCGGGTCACATTCTTCCACTGCGCTCGCTAAATCCAACAATAAATCACAGAGCCGTGTAAGCGAGCGATATACCGAGCGCACCAACACCAATGTACGAGGCCGGAGAATAATCGTCTGACTTGGTATAATTATAGGGACAAGATGGCAGACAGAAGCGTCTGAGATGTGACAAATAGACCCGGGAGGACAGAACCAGAACCACCGCTCCGGTGTCTGTACAGAGATGTGCACATTTTATCCTGGCCTCCGGCCTTCCCTTCAGTCTTGCACAGTTGTACCGGCTCTTCTCCTGGACTAAAATGGCTTCCTCTGATTTCACTGCACACTGTGAGCTTCTCACAATGTGCATTAGAAGCTGCAGCAAGTCAGATAGAGCCTGCCTCATTTCCTGGCTGGAGGACATCCAGCATCATCAAGCTCTTTCCTCCCCAGCCTGACTGTTTCGCCCCTTTCATTCATTGGATTTCAGTTCTTTCAATTATGAAGGCTCAGCTTCATGTCGGTGTTGGAAAAAGGAAAAGGTTATCTGCACCGGGAAACTAGATCAGCAGCCAAGCACTATAACCCTGATACTAGCATAGCTCCCAACTGTCCCTGATTTGGAGCAATGTCCCTCTGTCCCTCTTTGTCCCTCATTTTGGTCTGATCTATATAGATGTATATAAAATGCATATTTTATCTTTCAAAAAGTGTTTCCCAGCGCTAAACCTTCCATCCAATTTCTAAATTGCTGCATTTGTAAATTTCAAAAGCCGATATAAAGGAATAGTAGTGGTAAAAAAAGCAACTTGTGGGTTTAAAACGGGGTTCCACCCTAAAGTGGAACTTCCGCTCATCGGAACCCCCCCTCCGGTGTCACATTTTCAGGGGGGAGGGGGGTGCAGATACCTGTCTAAGACAGGTATTTACACCCACTTTCGGGCATAAACTCCCACGGGAGTTTACACCACTTCCTGTCCCGGCACGCTGTCTGCCGGGACACACACGGGTCCCAGCAGACAGTGCGGACGATTCTCATTGCGCTACATGCGCAGTAGGGAACCAGGAAGTGAAGCCGCAACGCGACACTTCCTGATTCCCTCACCGAGAATGGCGGCGGCAGCAGCAGAGAGCCGAGCGATTGATCGGCCTCTTCCCTTGCCGAAATCGCTGGACCCTGGGACAGGTAAGTGTCCATTTATTAAAAGTCAGCAGCTGCAGTATTTGTAGCTGCTGGCTTTTAAAAAAAAAATTCAGTCTGATATCACATGTAAACTGTAAAACCCAATAAAAATCTTTGGTTAAAAAAAAAATAAATAAATAAAAAAAAAATTCAGGTACAGTCCCTCTTTAACTAATGATTTTTTTGGTATACTTCTCCTTTAAGGGGGCGTAGCAAGGGGTGTGTCCTATGCCTTCATACTTTTGCTAATAGGTGTCCCTTGTTCCCATCTCAAAAAGTTAGTAGGTATGTACTAGGCACACTAATAATGGAAAAAACAAAGCACAGCACTATACGTATTTTGTGTACATAAAACATTGAAAAATTGTGAGCTAAAAATAAATGTCCATAAAGAAGAAAGTCCCAGAGAAAACTCTGTGCTCAACAAAGAATCCAGATATCGCCACGGCGACGGTGACACCCACATAAAAAATTAACAATGGAGGCTTACCCGAGAGCCAGCGATCCCCCCTTAATGTGGGCGTGGTTTAAGTTTTGTATCCAATCGCTTTGGCTCGGGTGACATCTAGCATGGCTCCAACCAATCGGTATGAGGAAAGAGTGGATCACCAATCACGGAAGTTGTTTCAGCGAAACCTCATGCGTGCTCAGTGGACGGATTACATAGCTCTCAACTGTCCCTGATTTGGAACAATGTCCCTCTTTCCCCCCTATTTGTCCCTCATTTTGATCTGATCTATATAGAAGTTTTTAACCACTTAAGCCCTGGACCATTTGGCTGGCCAAAGACCAGAGCACTGCTATTCGGCACTGTGTCGCTTTAACTGACAATTGCGCGGTCGTGCAACGTGGCTCCCAAACAAAACTGATGTCCTTTTTTTCCCACAAATAGAGCTTTCTTTTCGCGGTATTTGATCACCTCTGCGGTTTTTATTTTTAGCGCTTTAAACAAAAAAAGACCAACAATTTTGAAAAAAAAATCATTATCTTTTACTTTTTGCTATAATAAATATCCCCCAAAAAATCTATAAACATTTTTTTTTTCTCAGTTTAGGCCGATACGTATTCTTCTACATATTTTTGGTAAAAAAAATCGTAATAAGCCTTTATTGATTGGTTTGCGCAAAAGTTATAGCGTCTACAAAATAGGGGATAGTTTTATGGCTTTTTTTTACTAGTAATGGCGGCGATCTGCGATTTCTATCGTGACTGCGACATTATGACGGACACATCAGACAATTTTGACACATTTTTGGGACCATTGGCTTTAATACAGCAATCAATGCAAAAAAATTGCATTGATTACTGTAAAAATGTCACTGGCAGTGAAGGGGTTAACCACTAGGTGTAGGGGTTAAGTATGTCCTAGGGAGTGATTCTAACTGTGTGGGGGAGGGGCTGTGTGTGACACATCACTGATCACGCTCCTGATTACAGGGAGCTGTGATCAGTGTCCTGTCATTAGGCAGAACAGGGAGATGCTTGTTTAAATTAGCATCTCCCCGTTCTTCCTCACTGTGAGACGATCGCAGGTTTCCCCACTGACATCGAGTCCGCAGGACCCGCGATCCCGCTCACGGAGCGCCCTGCGGGTGCGCGCGCCTGCAAGCCGCCTCTTAAAGGGCAACGTACAGATACGTTAATCTGCCTGTACGTGCCCTTCTGCCGCAGTATATCTGCGCGAGGCGGTCGGGAAGCGGTTAAAATGCACTTTTTATCTTTCAAAAAGTGTTTCTCAGTGCTAAACCTTTCCTCCAATTTCTAAATTGCTACATTTGTAACATTTTAAAGCCAATATAAAGGAATAGTAGTGGTTAAATAAAAAGCCCTTGTGGATTTAATTTAACTTTTTTTGGTTCATTTTTCTTTAAGGGGGTGTGGCAGGGGGCGTGTCCTATGCCTACATACGTTTTCTAGTAGGTGTCCCTCATTCCCATCTCAAAATGTTGGGAGGTATGCGGATTATATGTAAAACATAAAACTCCACAGCGCAATACACTGTATAAGTCACAATATTTAATAAAAGAATCGTAGTGCACTTACATGTAAAACGGCATAGTTATGCTTTAACATATGTCATTAAGAACAAGTTTATTTCCCAAATCCAAGATGGCGGAACCTGGGTCGCGCATGCGCAGTAGCGTGTGTACGTAGCTCAACCCAACGTTTTTCATCCAGTGTGAAGTTTCTTTTGGGACTTTTCTCTTCTACCACTAGGTGGCCGGGAACTTGGTGGTGCTAGATATGAGAAGGGCAACTTACAGATTAAGAGTATATAGGGTATCTCAGCCAATGGGCAGGGGTTTTCTTGAGTCCCTTGGCCTGCTGGGAGAATCTATATATTTGGGTGAGGTCAGGTGATCTGTGTTCTGTGCCACCTGGGTGGACATGTGTTGTACGCCGCTAGGCCGGAGATTGGGCCTATCCTGGGGGGCATGTGGCTGCTAGGCTGTCTGAGGGCCTATCCAGAAGTAAGAGAGCAGCGCAGGGTTGGGATTGCGGCTTGCAGTCCAACCAGAAGTGACCGTTCTGTCGGCCAGAGAACCAGTGGTCGGGGGTAGATGGGAAGCTGTTGCCACAAAGGGACAAACCACCTTTACCAGGGACCACAGTGAGTAACTGAAGAAAGTACCGGAACCACATTCTCACCGAATGGGCATGGTGGAGAATCAGGAAACTTCAGGCGGTGATCCAGTCAGGAACCCAACCAGCGGAGGAGACGCTTGCAGAGCAGCCTTGTGTGTCAAGCCAGGGACCTCACCGGTTAGCATGGGTGAAGCTTGAGAAGTAGCTGGAGTGCCAAGCTAGGGACCCAGCAGGGAAGCGGTGGGGTGACACTTGAGAAGTAGCTAGAGTGCCAAGCTAGGGACCCAGCAAGGAAGCGGTGGGGTGACACTTGAGAAGAATCTGGAGTGCCAAGCTAGGGACCCAGCAGGGAAGCGGTGGGGTGACCCTTGATGGAGATACCACTGCCAACCTTGGAGGAGCTCAAGGGATTCAGAGTCAGTGAATCAGGGAGTCTAGTGAGAGACCGGGAGCTCAGTGTGGAAGAACTACAAGAGGCAGTTGTAGTGAAGCTGAAAGAACTGTTAGGTTTGAGTTAGGAACTGTTAAAGACTGTTACCATAGGAGACAGCATCCCTGCATGTGCATATGTGGTGCCTTGCTGGGGCCTTTCCCTGCACGGCTGTCTTCCTATTGAAGTCTCGGAGTCTGCCAATTGAATCTACAACTACTTAAGGGTGTCCTGGCCCTAACCCGCTTTCCCCCAAAAATCCAAAAAAGGACCGTCAAAATAAATAAAACCTCTTTTACATCCAAGAAGTGTCTGGCACCCAATGACCTTCACCATCTTTGCACCCACTATGCCTCCCAACCCACTACATACTGAAGGATGTCAGCTATCTTTGGCCTTGGAGGTCCTCATTAGAATGGACAAGGCCGGAGACCTTGCTACAGTGGTATATCTACTATGAGAAATGTAAAGAATTTGGCGCTCTTATATAACATCTGATGGGTTTCTATGGGCTCGGTGTACTAATCGTTTCTCCCCTCGGTTATTCTCTTACTGAGGGCCGTCTGGGTGGTAAGACATAAACAGCACTTTCTGCACAGACTTCACTGCCGACAAATGTTTTTACAAAGCAGCGCGTGCTCGGCGGAGCCCAGGGATGGAAACTTCCTTAAAAACAACATAAGCAGAAGGATGTGCAGTTGGTGGTTTATTGGAGAAGTGGTTTCCTGGAGCAGACGGCTCTTCAATGTTTCAGGGGATGGAAAAAATCCATTGAGAGAGATCACTGGAAAGGTAGAATCACTTAAGAGATCTCTGGGCTCTGTGATCAGAAGGGAAATGTCCGATGTGAGAGATCCAGGGGAGGATTCGGCCTTTGATGGAGGCTGATGGAGAAGACTATCACAGGATTTGTCCTGGGTGATGGAATGGGACTAAGTACACATTCATGGAGCATTTCCTGAGCAATGTACAAATCAAGTGCACGAAGCTCTATGACAGTGGTCTCCAAACAGTGGCCCTGGGGCCAGATGTGGTCCTTTGCTTGTATTTGTCTGGCCCTTGGGGCACTATTTCATTCACTGACACTAACGAAGCGGCACAATTCCTCCCAATGACACCAACGATGGGGCACAATTCCTACCTTGGACACCAACGATGGGGCACAATTCCTACTAATGACACCAACGATGGGGCACAATTTTCTTCCAATGACACCAACAATAGGGCACAATGACACTGCTGATGGGACACAATTCCTCCCAATGTCAGGGCACAATTTCTCCCAATGGCACAAATGATATGGCACAATTCCCACCAATGACACCAACGATAGGGCACAGTCCCTCCCAATGACAACAACAATAGGACCCAATGACACCAATGATGGGGCACAATTCCTCCCAATGACACCAACAATGGGGCACAATTCCTCCAATGACACCAACAATGGGGCACAATTCCTACTAATGACACCAACAATGGGGCACAATTCCTACTAATGACACCAACGATGGGGCACAATTTTCTCCTAATGACACCAACAATGGAACACAATGACACTGCTGATGGGGCACAATTCCTCCCAATGACAGGGCACAATTCCTCCCAATGGCACAAACGATATGGCACAATTTCAACCAATGACACCAATGATAGGGCACAGTCCCTCCCAATTACAACAACAATGGGGCCCAATGACACCAATGTTGGGGCACAATTCCTCCCAATGGCACCAACAATGGGGCACAATTCCTACCAATGACACCAACAATGGGGCATAATTCCTCCCAATGACACAAACGACAGGGCACTGTACCTCCCAATGACACTAACAATGGGGCCCAATGATACCAATAATGGGGAACAATTCCTCCTGATGACACCAACAATTGGGCACACTTCCTCCCAATGGCACAAAGGATGGGGCACAATTCCTACCAATGACACCAACAATGGGGCACAGTCCCTCCCAATGACACCAACAATGGGGTGCAATGACACCACTGATGGGGCACAATGCCTCCCAATGACACCAACTAAGAGGCGCAATACCTCCAAATGGCACTAACAATGGGGCACAGTCCCTCCCAATGACACCAGCAATGGGGCCAAATGACACCAATGATGGGGCACAGTTCCTCCCAATGACCCCAGAAATAGTGCACACAATTCCTACCAATGACACCAACAATCAAGCCCAATGACACCAACAATAGGGCACAATTCCTCTCACTCACACCAAAGATGGAGCATTGTTTACCCCAACTGATGCTGGGACCTTTTCTACTCCCAATGGTCACAGTCTGGCCCCCCTAAAGTCTACAGGACAGTAAACTGACCCTTTGGTAAGAAAGTTTGAAGATCCCTGCACTATGAAAAAAGACTGAAATGCGTCAGTGGAGTCATGTCTGGAGGGAGGAAAGATACAAGTTATTGTGATTGAATCAGAGAAAAAGTACATGAGTGCATGGCTTGACCTTTGCTCGAGCTCTGAGGTTTGTTGTGTCATCAGACATGCTTCATCGGAGATGGAACGGCAGGCAAACAGCTGAATATAAATATATGTGTAATGCTGTTCAGCCAGTTCTGCAGTCAGGTAACACAGCATGGTGATTTCCCCTCTCCCAGCCTAACGATTCCATTATGATAATGCCTCTCCTATGCCCTCAGCAAGCTCCCAGTGTTGGAGTGACAGTTCTATGCCATAGTCTGGAGCTCATAGTGACTCATAGGGGTTGATTTACTCAAGGCAAATAAACTGTGAACTTTGCAAGAGCAATTGCTCCAAAGCTTAATAAATGAGCAGAAGCTCTGCTGACTTCCATCATCCAATCATGTGCAAGCAAAAATGCTGTTTTTTCTATTTACCTTGCACGTGATTGGGTATTCTTTGCAAAGTGAATCTTTACCTCATTTACTAAGCTCTGGAGCAACTGCACTTTGCAAAGTGCACAGTCTATTTGCCTTTAGTAAATCAACCCCACAGTGCCTTTATTTCTGCTTGTGCAGCAGATTACAGCGAGCTAATATAAAGACACAAACCTATAGACTTCTATCTAGAGTGCTGGGAATCCTGAGAGTGGTAGTTTGGAATGGTAGCCATATAATGGCTATATTATAATGGTTACACTTAGGGTTGCCACTTTTTCTTCAAGTCAAACCCGAACACTTTAACGGCGCACAGTAATTTTTTTGTTTTTTAGTATACACTATAGGATTGTAATTTGCAACAGACCTGGGGCACCTTTGGGCACTCCAAAGGGAATAATAATGCGCACATAGTGTCCCCTCACCCTCCGGTCAGGCCCTGTTCCAAGCCACATGCCTGTCTGAATAATGTAGGAAAGTCTGGGTTTTGAATTGTGTGTCCAGGTTTCAGTCCAGCTGAAACCCGGACACATGATTCAAAACCCGGACTGTCCGGGTGAATCCCGAACAGGTGGCAACCCTAGTTACACTACAGATCCCAACATGGACTGTGCAGTAGGAGGAGTAGAGAGAGGATGTTTATTAAACATGTGAAAGATATCCCTCCTGGCACTGAGGGAGTTAGAGGGAGAGCAGCTCTGTCTGGATACCCGGCTGCCAGTGGGAGACCATACCAGCAGAGATAAACTGGCACTGGGAGTGAGGACACCTGGGGCATCGCAGCACCGCCCACATAACAGGGCCTGCACCGCCGCAGCAGGGAGACTGGAGCGTTCATTCACCCTCTGCTTCTCACTGCCCCCCTATACCATACCTATACTGTACCATACCTATACTGTACCTATACTGCATGTAGGTCAACTGGGAGCATGCAAAGACACTCTTAAAGGGCCCCAACAATAGCCGGCAGAAGAACATCTCAAAGGACTGCTCCTCCCATAAAAAATTATTCTGCAAGCCCCCTTTGTTCCGACTACCGTCCTCCTTTTCTTTTGGACAGTGAATACCCAGTTGTCTAGCTAGGACTAGTATTGCCGCCATGAATGCGCCCTGGCAGTATAGTTCCAGCACTCGGAAGATTAAACTTTATTACTGATCATGCTGCACTTGAGGTGGTCTTGCTACTCTTTATGCTGATCCAGATGCCAAATGTCATCTTATGTGTAGTCCTTACTGTTTATCACTTTGTATGCTAAATTGTGTTATAGCCATTGTCTATTTTATGCTTGCCTAATTCCAGGGCCATCTTAAGAGCGTTATAGGCCCCCGGGCAATACATTGCACTGGGGCCCTGTCTACACGATCATGCACGAAAATAAAAATGCAAATTATCAATAAGGCTATATTTATTGGTACCTCCAACAAAATCAGTGTTTAAAAATTAACACAACAATATAACACGAGTTTGATGGGCACAGTGGCAGCGTTTGATGGGCACAGTGGCAGCGTTTGATGGACATAGTGGCTGAGTTTAATGGGCACAGTGGCAGCGTTTGATGGGCACAGTGGCTGTGTTTGATGGGCACAGTGGCAGCGTTGATGGGCACAGTGGCAGCTTCGATGGGCAAAGTGGCTGTTTAATGGGCAAAGTGGCTGTTTAATGGGCAAAGTGGCTGTTTGATGGGCACAGTGGCCGCTTTTGAGGGGCACAGACAGTGGCTGTGTTTGATGCACAACTTGAACTTATTTAAGTAGACATTGTTAGACTTACTTGAGGCCACCGGCCTGGTGCAGTACAGTGTGTCACTCACAGCAGAAAGGCAGCGCCAGCTATCAAGGCATGGCAGTGGTGGGCGGAGCCTGTTCACTAGCCACTGGGGCAGCCGCGGTGCACTATGAATGCTGGGGCGGTCGCGGCCTCTGATTGACGTCACTGGTTGCTAGCTAGATGCCGGCCGGCGAAGTGAGCAACCAGTGTAGTCAGTCAATTTAACCACTTACCGATCACTCACTATATATATACGTCATTTTTTTGAAGAGGGATATCTCGGTAACGACAGCAGCTGCTGCCACAACCAAGGTATCCCTCTTCACAGTGAGCGGTCCCCTTTCCGATAATGGTGGTCTCTGCGGCGGGTTCGCCGTAAGATCACCGTTATCGGTGGCGGGAGAGCTGCCCCCCCTCCCGCCGCTCTCCCGTGCCTTCTGCCGCTTACCGGAGCTGTCGGCAGCGGCGGAGGCGATCCGGTCCTTTCCCTGCCTGTGCATAGAGATGAGTGAGGCTAAGATGGCCCCCACTCATCTCTATACCATAGGAGGGCGGAAGCAACGTCAAAACGTCACTTCCGCCCATATGTCTTAAAGGGGAATTTCCAAATGTCATTTTTTTAAATGACATTTTTTTTTTTGCATTTAAGTCCAAATATGAGATCTGAGAACTTTTTGACCCCAGATCTCATATTTAAGAGGACCTGTCATGCTTTTTTCTATTACAAGGGATGTTTACATTCCTTGTAATAGGAATAAAAGTGATCCATTTTTTTTTTTTAAAACAGCTCGCGCGCAGAAGCGAACGCATACGCGAGCAGCTCCCGCATATGAAAACGGTAGTCAAACCACACATGTGATGTATCACCGCGATCGGTAGAGCGAGAGCAATAATTCTAGCCATAGACCTCCTCTGTAACTCAAAAAATGCAACCTGTAGAAGTTTTTAAATGACGCTTATGGAGATTTTTGAGGGTAAAAGTTTGACGCCATTCCACGAGCGGGCGCAATTTTGAAGCAGGACATGTTGGGTATCAATTTACTCGGCGTAACATTATCTTTCACAATTCAAAAAAAATTGGGCTAATTTTACTGTTGTCTTATTTTTTTATTCAAAAAAGTGACTTTTTTCCAAAAAAAGTGCGCTTGTAAGACCGCTGCGCAAATACGGTGTAAAAAAAAAGTATTGCAATGACTGCCATTTTATTCTCTAGGGTGTTAGAAAAAAAACAATATATAATGTTTGGGGGTTCTAAGTCATTTTCTAGCAAAAAAAACTGTTTTAAACATGTAAACACCTAAAATCCAAAACGAGGCTGGTTGCAGCACTGAGGACCAGCCCTGGATGGGGCCCTCCAGACAAGTGGGGCCCCTGGGCAACTGCCCAGCATGCCCAATGGAAAAAACGGCCCTGCCTAATTCTTGAGAAGGTCGAGGGAAAGAACAGAGGACCCATCCTATCCAGCAGCTCCTATGCAGGTAGTGCTACATGTTGTAACACAATCATGGGGTATAGAAGGGGAGGCAGCAGCAGTCTATGGAGTGGAGGGAATCACATAGCAGTCCTGTCTAATAATTCACATTACCGTGCATGAAATCTTTTCAGTGTCATTTTATTGCTCTTTATGTTCACTTCAGGAAAACATTTCACATATGAGGAGAAAACAGATAAAAATTATCTTTCTTTCAGATCTTCTTCCTATTTTTAGAAAAGATCACACATTTAAAGGACCATGAGTGCTTCACCAGAGACGATCTGTCCATATTAACTACACATGGAATACAGAGTGGGGACTTTTAGGGTGCCAGACAGAGATAATATACTACATCATATTTTAAAATTCATATCAATGTACTCGATACAGAGTACATTAAAAGATAGCTAAAAAAAAAAAGAATTTGAATAACGATCACATTCAATGCAGGTATACAGTACATTATTGCTCAACATGTTTCGCCAAAAGGTGGCTTCTTCAGGAAATTTTTATTTATTGTACTGGATGTTCACTGTAGACAGAAAGAGTACACATTTAGAGACAATATCCCGTGGGGCCATGTAGCCCTGTTATCCATGTTTCATACATAATTAATTCATATTACAACAAAGTTACAATTAATCATCTGAAGGACTGCTCATGATGATTCATTGTAACTTTGTTGTAATATGAATTAATTATGTATGAAACATGGATAACAGGGCTCCATGGCTCCATGTGATACTGTCTTTAAATGTGTATTCTTTTTGTCTACAGTGAACATCCAGTACAATAAATAAAAATTTCCTGAAGAAGCCACCTTTTGGCGAAACATGTTGAGCAATAATCGCTGTACTGTATACCTGGATTGCATGTGATCGTTAGTTAAAAAAAAAAACGATCACATGCAATCCAGGTATACAGTACAGCGATTATTGCTCAACATGTTTCGCCAAAAGGTGGCTTCTTCAGGAGACTTTTAATTTACTGTACTGGATGTTCACTGTAGACAAAAAGAATACACATTTAAAGACAGTATCACATGAAGGCATGTAGCCCTGTTATCCATGTTTCATACATAATTAATTCATATTACAACAAAGTTACAATGAATCATCATGAGCAGTCCTTCAGATGATTCATTGTAACTTTGTTGTAATATGAATGAATTATGTATGAAACATGGATAATAGGGCTACCTGGGATATTGTCTCTAAATGTGTATTCTTTTTGTCTACAGTGAACATCCAGTACAGTAAATTAAAATGTCTCCTGAAGAAGCCACCTTTTGGCGAAACATGTTGAGCAATAATCGCTGTACTGTATACCTGGATCGCATGTGATCTTTATTCAAATTATATATATATATATATAGTATCTTTTAATGTACTAAATACAATTTGATATGAATTTTAAAATATGATGTAGTATATTATCTCTGGCACCCTAAAAGTCCCTACTCTGTATTCCATGTGTATTTTCTAGTTTATGGGATGTGGTGCCTTGCTCCCCAGACCTCTGGCTGACAAATCTTTTTCACTATTCTGTCCATATAAACATTCCTATGTATCAATACTTCCCCTGGGAGGGGCTGTATACAATTAGCAGCATTCAGCCATATTGAATCTGTGAAAATATTGGGCATTATCTTAGGGCTAATCAGAACCACAGGGAGCCGAACACAAACTATTCTGCCGCTGGAAGGAAACGGTACAAAACGCTCCAACTTATAACTGTAGGTCTTCAAATTGCGCTCTTCAGCGGAATGTCTTCCATCGTTCCTGCCTTATGGCGCGGCGCTGAGAGTGCCAAGTGACTGAAGATAATGATGAGGATGATCCCTGCAATGGGGACAATATCAGATATGTTAGTACATAGCAGTGATAAGAACAGCTCTGCCCAAGTCCAATAAGAAAAGTTCATGTGTTCCCTTTTACCAGGTGGGGCAGAGCTCCATTTATTGCAACACCAATGAGCCCTTATGAGCAGGGGTGGGACAGCATCTTTTAGCACCCAATGTAAAAAGGCCAAAGTGCCCCCCCCCCCATAAGCTGTGAGTGGTGTGGTTATGATTAAGTGCATTCTGCATGAAACACGTTAAGTGCTGTTTCCTGTCTTCTTGTTACCCGGAATTGTGATGTTTTTGTTGACATGGAGTATATGCAATAAACTTTGCATTTCCCTGGCCATTGTAGTGTGGGCAACCTTCTTTTTCGTTACTTTTGTGAGCGGTGTAGGTTCCCAGATAGCAAGCAATTGTGTTGTAATTTTGGAAATGACTTGCTATGCTCTTGCTAGACTTGCCAGGCTTCACAAGTTTGTTGCACAATTGCAGCAAGTCTGCATTGCATGACTCCAGGTCAACTTTCTTTGCAAACATTCTGCAAGTCTGCTGCAACTTCTGGTTCAGTTATGTTGTGCAATAGTCATCCCACCACAGGGGGTCACTGTGACTTGACTTGCAGAGCTCTTGCTGTAGACTCACCACTGCAACTTTGTTCTTGCTAGAGGCTTGTCATGCAAATTTGCTACAAAGTGAAAATGTATAGCAAGTTAACAGACTTACAATTCAACACTGCCACAAATTTGTGGCAAGTTATTCTTGCTTTCTGGGTTGTAGGTTGTGCCCTTTTTCTTTTTGAAGAACCCAAGGCAGCCACCTCTCCTGCCTACCCTCTCTCACTCATTGTGCAAAGGGTTAAATGTTTTTTTCAAAAGCAATTAAATTATCCAAAAATATCTACAGATTCGGGGGCAGGACCACCAGATCGGACCATTGGAAAGCTCAAAGAACATTCTGGAACCATAGGCGTGTGCAGGGGGTGTGACGAGTGTGCTTGGGCACACCCTAATCACCCCCTGCACCAGGGCTACTGATAAGGCAGTCATAGGTGTGCGCAGCCTATTGCATTAGGGTGTGCACCCCAAAGCTCAAACACAGTGAAAGAGAAGTGCGTAAATAAATGAGGTAAGAGGGAGATTTTTCCCATCTCCCTGCCGGCAGAGCGATAATGTTAATATGCACTAGGTGATTAGGGTGTGCCCAGGCACACCCGGCACACTATGTGCGCACGCCTATGAAAGCAGTACAGCCGGCCCTCCTGTACCGGGCCCAAGTCCTAGTAGTTCAAAAGGTGGGCTTGGGCATCTGTCGAGCAGGAAGACTGGCTGTACTGCCTTATTGCAGACACCGATCCTCTTGTTCTTCCCCCTGCAGCACTGCCAGCTTCTCCTCATCCTTCTCTCTCCAGCTGTGCTGGAGGGAGGACAGGGAAGGGGCTGGTAAATATGCCGTCATTTACTAGTCCCTTCCTTTTCTGAATAAACACAGTGAGCGGTCAGTACCAATTGCTTTTGGGTCCATTCATCACTGAAGTATAGTAAACTGTGTTTACTATGCTTCAGTTTGTAAATGAATAGGAAGCATCCTATTCATTTTATCTGTGCATTTGAGGCTGAGTCTTAACTGTGAGACATTAGGGGTCTGTTTAGAGCCCTGATATTTCACCAAAGCCCCCCCCCCCCCCAACAGGGCACTTAAAAATGTAAAAATAAATAATATTAAAAAACAAAAAAAGTAAAAAAATCGAAATTGTAAAAAATATTGCTTTGCTCTTGGGGTACCTTAAATAAATAGGGACAATTGTAGACACGCCCCCACACTCACTCATGTTGAACTGGATGGACTGGTGTCTTTATTCAACCTTACTATGTAACTCTATATAATTTCTGCCATGGCATAGCATCACAGCCGTGGCATGTGCATACCCCTAGACATTGCCTCTGTTGCTCTGTGTTTGAGCTTTGGGGTGCACACCCTTGTTGTCTGGCAGCTGAAAGGTTGCCCATTACTAGATTAAACCAATCAAATAGCTCAGTTTCCGTAGCACACATCTGGTACCTACCTATCGCCCCCAGTGTGCCCAGGAGGATGCCCAATGCAGAGGATAGCGTTGGAATGCCTGGCATCTTGTCTACGTCCACTTTACATACAGCTCTGTTGTTACAACGACAAACCAAAACTAGGGGGACAGAAGAAGAGCATTAAAAGCAGAACCAAACCAAATCCTGATGAAATAACGTGACTTTAGCAATCAGAATGAAGGCTGTATGCAGAATCTCCTACACTGGTCCTGCCAGTGTCCCCCATGAGAAGCACGACTCTCATTCCCCATATATTTACCTGTGATTTCCATTCATGTTCGCATACACATGCCTGGATAAAGGCCACACCTAATATCTGAAATATGAGACTGTCAGAGCCTTAGAAAACCAAAGCAAGTTATGGGGAGAGGCTTAAGCAGCCAAGGGAAAAATCTCAGCTATGGATAATAGGAGTTCAGGTATTTATCCATAGCACATTTTACATAAATATACAGAATATAGCTGATGGCCGGGACTGTGTAACATTGGAACACTGGCTTTATGGGATGTATAATAATTTGCAAGGCTATTTGTTCTGGGAAATGCACTTTTGTTCTGTAGAAATGGGGACAAATTCACATGTTTCTATTTTCTCTCCAGGTTAAATGTTATTTATTCAGCTAGAGTGAATCAGGAATATACCGCACTATGGCCACTAGATGGCGCTTTGGACCTTAATACTTATTTACAATGATTGTCAGCTCAATCCAGGGCCGTCTTTAATATTGATTGGACCCTGGGCAAAACTTTTCTTGCCCCCCCCCCCCCCCCCATGCAGTTTTGCTCTCCGACCTGCTCTGAGACATACAATAAATAGCAGCTAGACTCAAAACTCAGTTTACTGAATCAGAT
Organism: Lithobates sylvaticus; assembly: GCA_028564925.1. NCBI lineage: Eukaryota > Metazoa > Chordata > Amphibia > Anura > Ranidae > Lithobates > Lithobates sylvaticus. The sequence goes on from CM053034.1 coordinate 26,178,375, forward strand.
CAGGCAGCTATTGCGATTGGTTGCCAGAGGTTACAGTGTATCATTACCGCTCACTGACTGGTTGCTAGAGGTTACAGCACATGATTTCTGATTGTTGAATGGTTGCTAGAGATTACTGTGGATATGACCTCAGGGGGGCATGATATACATATGAATGCCGCCGGCTGCCCCTATTTACATATAAATACCGGTAATTTACATGTAAACACGGGGTCTGCAGGTGAGTCATCTGTACACAACAATAGAGCAGCGCTGGGCAGCATTAGTAGCAGCACTTCACACTGAGATATTGGGACACAGCACAGGACTAAAACCTCAAGGAACAAGGGAATTTAAACCAGGATAGTTGGCAAATATGAGGCAGCTGCTTTGGGCCCACAACAATGACAGGGCCTAGGGCAGCTGCCCCTTTTGCCCTGCCTTAAAAACAGCTCTGGCTCAATCTAGTGGTCAGGATTTTTAATGAATGAATGACATTCAGCCTGGAGGGAAAATAGCCTAATAACATTTGATTTTGCCCCTATTTACAGAGAACGTGTGTAGATGCAGTTTCACAGGATGAATAGCTCTGCACCCCTCCCTATATGTGGGATTATTTTAGTTTTTTTTTCTATTTCCCTTTAATCATTAGGTGCTTTTTTAAAATCAATAAACTGATTTCTTTTTGCTTTATTCTTGATATTCCCCATTCAGAGAACCGCATCGGTTAGACCTTTCTCTTGGATTGCCCTCACATGTTCCCGTCGGCCGCCAGTCACCTGTCATGGGCTGAAGAGGCCTCGTGGATAGAAAAAAAAAAAAAAACATAAAATATTTTAATTGTTACATATGCCATTTAAAAGGTGCTGCAGGGAACTCTGGGAAAGCGTCTGAGTCACCCTTTCAGGAGAGAATAATGAGATACGATTAGCGCACATTGTGGAGCACTTCAATTTTCTGAAGATTATTTTATAATCGCCCTTAATAGCGGCAGTGGAGGGGGGAGGGGGAGCTGGGTGACAAGTACATAGAAGAATACAGACAAGGTCCCTCACAGCTGTCAGCGAGAGTGAAACCCCAAAAAAAACTGAGATCCGACGGGAGCTGCGAAAGTGACTCATTCAGTAAAATGGAGAAAAATAGAAATATTCAGTGAACTCACTGGTTGATGGTTGATGGTGGGAGGGGGGGGCTGATCACATGAAGCAAGGCTCCCCACCGTGCGGAAAAATGACTCCAAATGTAAAAACACAACGAGCATGTTAGAGCAAATGGTGAAAGAGCTCATGTAGGTTCAATGATCCATCATATGATCAGCCAATATGTTTCCGATGCTCCATATACCCCCCTTCATCAGGGCTTGAATATTGCATGTGTAGTGCCGACACATTACTAAAGTGTGCGCTATAGTGTAAATTTTGTTTCCCAGAACTGTAATGGAGTTCTGGGGGTTAATTGTACAGGTTTTTACTTTGGCATTAGTCTGGTTGGGCTGTACTAATGTTCCGCCTGGTCATGGGTGCAGTGAGGCACCTGTGACTGGCTGAGAACCAGGCCTGGTTGGACGTGTTAGGTACCAATCTTTCCCGGAGCCAATCATTTGGGGTATTTAAGGTGCTGAAGTCACGTGTTCAGGGTTCGGCTGCTGCTTTGATTCCTGGTTCTGGTCCGGGTCAGCCCTGTGAGGGGTCCCGGACCCAGGAGTGTCTGCCGTCCCCGCAAGCATGGTCGCCCTGACCAGCCCCAGAGGCCCTCATGGTCTGGGGTGGGGATCTGTCCGTTCCCGAGCCTCGGAACTGGCTAGTTCGAGGCCCAGTAACTGAAGGAGGATTCGGAGGGGTCCCAGTGTGCTTTCGATATTGGAGGGACACGGCAACTCGTACAAGTGACCAGGGGAGGACTCTTCGGAGGAGGGCCAACAAGATGGCTGCTCGGTAAGAGCCTGGGAGCTGAGTTGTATGGATACTAGAGAATCCACACTTCCCACAGTATCGCCAAGCAGGCTGAGAGATCCAGGTACTGTGAATGAATGAATGAATGAATGAATGAATGAATGAATGAATAACTTGTATAGCGCTACAATGCGAACTGAATCGCCTCAAGGCGCTGTATTGACATTTGGTTGTCGAGCTTCTAGAAGAGGTGGGTCTTGAGTTTCTTCCTGAAGGCCTGATGGTTTTCTTCCATGCGAATGTCGGTTGGTAGAGCGTTCCATAGCCGTGGACCTTGGACAGCGAATCTCCGTTCCCCCTTTGATTTGTAGCGGGATTTGGGAATGAGGAGGAGATTTTGATTAGCCGATCGAAGACTGCGATTCGGTATGTAGTGTTTTATTTTCTCGCGAAGGTATTGCGGGGCGTTTCCATGTGCGCATTTGTGGGTGAGGCAGAGGGTCTTGAATGCGACCCGACTCCTTACATTTAGCCAATGTAGGTTCCTCAGGGAAGGGGAGATGGATTCCCAGGGTTTTTTTCCTGTTATCAGCCTTGCCGCTGTGTTTTGGATAAGTTGTAAGCGCGCAAGTTGATATTGGGGTAACCCTATGTAGAGGGAGTTAGCATAGTCGAGTCGAGAATTGATGATCGTTCCAACTACCACTGCTTTGTCCTCTTTTGGAATGAAGGGGAGGAGTCTGCGTAGCAGGCGGAGCAGATGGTGAGAACCACTGACCACTGCTCCTATTTGGGCATCCATTGACATTTCTGAGTCAAAAATGACTCCGAGACTCTTAGCCTTGGTCCTTGGGGCGATGGTCTGTCCAAAGATGGTAGGAGGTGTCCAAGGGATCTTGGTTCGGGGGTTATGATTTGCATGTAGGATAAGAAGTTCTGTTTTTGATTCATTAAGTTTGAGGGAGCTAGTAGTCATCCAGTCGTCTATCATAGTGAGGCATTTTCCTAATTGCTGATGATGGTCTTTTTGTCCGGTGATACGAAAATATAATTGAGTGTCGTCGGCGTATGAGTGGAAGCAGAGGTCTGATCTTCTGATGATTTTGAGGAGTGGGCGAATGTATATATTGAAGAGGACTGGCGACAAGGGTGATCCTTGAGGGACTCCACAGGAGATTGCCCGGGTTTCAGAGGTGAAACCTCCTAGTTTCACTGTCTGAGAGCGATTTCCTAGGAAGGATGCGAACCATTGCAGATCTGAGCCAGTGACTCCTGCTACTTCTGTGAGGCGGATGAGTAGAGTATTGTGGTCCACAGTATCAAACGCTGCACTGAGATCCAATAGTACCAGGAGACATGAATCTCCGTCATCCGCTGCTTCGAGGGCATCGTCCCATATCTTCAGGAGTGCGGTTTCTGTCCCATGGCCTGGGCGGAATCCTGATTGTAACGGGTCCAGGAGTGTGTGTGTGTCCAGGTGGCATTGTATCTGTTGTACTACCGCTTTCTCCATAATCTTGGAGATGTTGTTCAAGCTTGTAATTGGTCTGCGATGGTTGGGGTCCCGTGGGTCGAGGTTGGGTTTCTTTAGCAGGGGTTTGATGATGCCTTGTTTGAGGGCGCCTGGAACAATCCCTTCTTTGAACGATTGATTTATGAGGTGCGTTATGGTGGGAGCCAGGATGTCGGAGCATTCTTTCAGGAGTTTTGTGGGGATGATGTCAATGGAGGATGTGCTGTCTCTGAGATTTTTGATGATGTTTTTAGTAGTATCCGTGGTAATTGGGATCAGAGAAAACTTTGGTGGTTGTGGGATGTTTGTGTCGATATCGACTTTTTGCTCTGGTTGACTGCCGTCGGATGTCTTTTTCTGACCAATTGTTTTCCTGATGTTGTCGATTTTATTGATGAAAAAATCTGATAATTCATTGCAGAAATCTTGGGTTTCATTAGCGGGGGGCTCTAAGCATGCCGGGTTCATCGACTGAGCGACTATTTTAAAAAGTTCCCGGGGGCGATTTAAGGCCGCTGAGATGGTATTTGAGAAATGGTCTTTTTTTGCTTTGAAGATTGCCTTCTGATAATTCTGTGTGAGTCCTTTGTATTTTGTGTGATTTCCATTGGTGGGATTTATTCTCCATGCTCTTTCGGCTCTTCTGCGTTCTTGCTTGAGTAGCGTGAGCGAGCTATTGAACCATCCTGCGTTTTTCCTCTTGATGAGAGTTCTGCGTTTTGGAGCCACTGAGTCTGCTGATTGTAGTAATGCATTGTTTAGGGAGCTGAGAGTTTGCTCCGATGAGTGGGTTAAATTCAGAGTTGCTATTTTGTTTGATAAGATGGTTTTGAAGGAGTCGGAGTGCAGTTTTTTCTGCGATCTGGTCCAATGAGTTGTTGTTGCAGGTTTCTGTTTTTGGCGGGTGGTGTTGGTGAAGATTTTGAATTTGATGGCGTGGTGGTCCGTCCATGGTAGTGGAATGTTGTCTACTGTGTTGATGTCCAGATTTTGGTTGAAGATGAGGTCCAGAGTATGTCCTGACCCGTGTGTGGGGGTCTTTATCAGTTGCTGGAGACCCAGTTCTTCCAGTTGGCTGATGCAGGCGGTCGCGATTGGGTCTTGGGTAGAGTTTGCCCAGAGGTTGAAGTCTCCAAGTACCAGCAGGTTTTTGGATTTCAGTGTGTGTATTGAGATAAACTCTGTGAGGGGTGTAAGCAGATTGGTCTTAGGTCCTGGTGGTCTGTAGCAAAGTAGAATGTGGGTGGTTTCATGGGGTGTTGATTGAAGATGTAGCGTCAGTGTCTCCATAAAAGGCACTGGGTTCTGTAAGATTGGTTTGGTGAGTGCCAAGTGCGATTTAAAAATCACTGCTAGGCCTCCTCCTTTTTTTCCTATCCGATGTTCCGTTAGGATCCTGTAGTTCTCCGGCACCAATTCGGTGAGGATGGTGTTGCAGTCGGGTGTTAGCCAGCTTTCCGTAATGAAGAGGCAGTCTATATTGTTTTGGGTGATGAAGTCGTGTACTTCTAGTCTGTGTTTGGCTGCAGATCTGGTGTTGATCATGGCGCATGCTAATTGTTGTGATTGGGTAGGTATCTTCCTGTTTTTGCAGGTTGATTGTAGGTCAGTCTTTAATAGATGTTCTTTTCGTAGAATTTTTTTGAATGGGAGCTGGCAATGTTGCGGTGGTATTTCTTAGTCTGTGGAGGACTTCAGCTGAATATTTAAGGTAGCACATGGCCAGAGGATGAAGTTGATGGTCCGGGATGACTGAGCTGATGATCCAGATCCGGGTTTGTCTTGTTATCAGTCTAAGTATCAGACTTGCCGCCGCGTAGACTAAAGCCAGCAAGTTGATCGTGTGGTGCCCTATGTGTGAGGATGCTGATCCTGATCCGGGTTTGTCCAGTTATAAGTCTAGGTATCAGACTTGCCGCCGCGTAGACTAAAGCCAGCAAGTTGATCGTGTGCCCTGTGTGTGAGGACTTGGTTTGGTTTAGTAGTGGTTTCCTGGCTGTTCCGGCTGCCTCTGCTTGTCGCAAGGAATCCTGGACCAGAAGAATGCTGCAGGTGACAGCTGTGGTGTGTTGCTTAATTGAAGCGAGTAGTTCCTGTAGGGGAGATGGGGGCCTGTTGAACCTACCGCCCTCTCGTTGATCCAGAGGAAGGCGAAAAAACCCCTAACTGTGCTGGCCAATTGCTCAGTGGGGGGAAAAAATTCCTTCCTGACCCCGAGAGGCGGTCGGACAAAGTGCCCTGGATCAACTACTGGTGGGGGGGGAAGGGGGGGATCCCGAGAGCTTACCTGTTTGGAGATAGTCCCTGAAGCGCTTGCTGTGTTGCCTGATGCTTCTGCGATGAAGTCCGGTTGCTGGGTAGGGGTGTGCTGAAGGGGGTGGGCACGCCGGCCTGCAGAAAGGAGGAAAGGATAAGCAGGGGGGTGGGATGAGTCTCATCCGCAGCCGGTTCCTTCCTTGTCTATGAAGCTAGAGCCGGGCGATGGCGGCTGCGGATGTTGCCCCACCTGGGGGACTGACCTGAGGTGGATGGAGTGGACGGAGTGCCTGTGGTGTCTGCTGGGGGGTCCTGGAGGTCCTGGGGATGTCCTGTGGTGGCTGGGTGGAGAGGGTGTACCAAGATGGCCGCCGGAGCAGGCCGGAGTCTCAGGCCTGCCTGGTCTCAGCTCCCTAGGGTGATGATGGAGGTGCTGGTGTGGTGGGGGGGGGGGACCGGTGAGAGGGGTGTCCGGCCGCGTGGGTGCCTGATGGGGGGGACCTGACGCTGGTAGGGCCGGAGATCCGGCGCCGGCCGGACTAGGCCGAAGCCGGGGAGTTTCCTAAGACCGCCTGCCCGGAAAGGCGGGTGGAAGGCGGCAGGTGACGGCGGCGGTGGGGATGGCTAGTTCGGATGTCAGGGGCTGAGGGGGGACTCGACCTGGTCCCCGAGGGTGGGAGGGAGGGGAGGGGGGCCTTGAAAGCCCGAAAAGGGCTGCAGAGATCCGGGAGGAAGGGGGGAGGCAGGGGGCCTGCAGAAGCCGGAGCTTCTCACGGAGCTGCTGACAGCACGTCCACACGTCAGCACCTCAGCGGGTTGGACAAAACAATGCAAGCACTGCGCTCTGCAGACATCTGTGAGAAAGGTTCCTACTTCAGTTACAATCTAGTCTGTGGCAGAGACTTTGCTAAGTTTCCGGATCACATGTTGGCTGCTAGATCTGTGGCTAGAGGTTTATCGGGCAGTGAAGCGCCCAGTTGCGAGTGGCTACTCTCTGGGCTAACTAGAGACATTCAGTGGATGTCAGCAGTTCAAAGTGCCTGAGTTTTATCACCCGTGCCCTCTATTCCCACCTGAGACTGTGTTATGTTGGATGTTACCGCTGCAGAATAAAAATTATCAAAAGGACTTTTGTGTGTCGGCTTCTGAAGTCACTGGGTACTAACCCTGGGACAACGAAAGACGAGCTACGAGGAGGTAATTGGTAAGGGGTTATGGCCGCTACACATGTGGTCCATGTCCCATGTAGACATGTGCGATTAGTTTCGTACGAATCTGAAATTCTTACGAATTTTTCGAAATTCGTACATTCGTACGAATCCGAATTACGAATTTTTACGAATACGAATTCTGTATGAAATACGAAATTTCGTTTACGAATTTCGGATCCTAATTATCGAATCCAAACTACCAAATGATGAATTTCAACTAATATGAAAGAAATTATAGCGGATATAACGAATGATTTGATTGAATTCAAGATTCAGTATAACGAATATCGACACTCTACGAATAATAACGAATTATCCAAAAAGGTATTAACGTTACATAACACAAGTCTATTGTTCACCAATCACTCAGAGGAAGTACGAAATACGAAATTTCGTATTTCGTACTTCCTCTGAGTGATTGGTGAACAATAGACATTTATAGACTTGTGTTATGTAACGTTAATACGTTTTCGGATAATTCGTTATTATTCATAGAGTGTCGATATTCGTAACGATTTGTAACGATTCGTACGAAATTCATATTTCGTACGAATCCGAATTAAATTTCGTACACGAATTACGAATTTTTTTTTATACGAAACGGAACGGAACGAAAAAAACATTTTTTTGACGGCTCCCATGTCTAGTCCCATGAGGACCCTTGATCATGATGTCTTACTAACTCAGAAGATATTTCATACATAATGTTTGACTAACATATCCTGGTATATCTTCCATTTTGAGTCCTTCTAGCATTAACACAATCCATGTTTAAATCTAGTGCTGGGTTCAGCTTAATTGAAAAAACGGAATTGAAAATCAGCTGAATGTTGGGCAAGTCATGGTATTAGATCGTTTTGGTAGACCCCAAAAAGGTTTGTGCAAAGAATGGCTGGAGTTAGGCTTTAAACATAAGAGTAACGGAAGAGGGAAGAGCAGAAGTGTTTGGGTCTAAAGGAGGGATAGTTGTGGAGGGGAGAGGGATGGAGAGGTTTGAGCCTATAACAGGGACAGTTTTGGAGGAGAGGGGGACAGGGGGTTGACAGTTGGCACTGCTGACTTTTGTGACCATTGTGGAGTAAAGAGGGATGGAAGGGTTTGAGTCCGTGAGAGGGACAGTAGTTGAGGAGAGGTGGACCAGGGGGGCTGGTTCTATAGGAACCAGTTGCGGGGGAGAGGAACAGAAGGGGTTGGGTCTGTAAAAGGGGCAGTTGTGGGGGAGAGAGGGATGGAGGATATTGGGTCTATAGGAGAACAGTTGTGGAGTAGAGAGGGATAGAGGGGTTCGAGTTTATGAGAGGGACAATCGTGGAGAAGAGAGGAATGAAGGTTTTGGGATATAAAAGAAGGGCAGTTGGGGAGGACAGAGGATTGGAGAGATTTGGGTCTAAAAGAGTGACAATTGTGGAGGAGAAAGGGGTAAAGGTATTTAGGGTATATAAAAGGACAGTTGTGGAGGAGAGAGGGACAGAGGAGTTTGGATCTATAAGGGTATACAGTGCCTTGAAAAAGTATTCATACCCCTTGACATTTTCCACATTTTATCATGTTACAATCAAAAACGTAAATGTATTTTATTGGGATTTTATGTGATAAACCAACACAAAGTGGCACATAATTGTGAAGTGGAAGTAAAATGATAAATGTTTTTCAATATTTTTTACAAATAAATATCTGAAAAGCGTGGCGTGCATTTGTATTCAGCCCCCTATACTATGATACCCCTAAGTAATATCTAGTGGAACCAATTTCCTTCACCTAATTAGTAAATAGAGTCTACCTGTGTGTAATTTAATCTCAGTATAAATACAGTTGTTCTGTGAAGCCCTCAGAGGTTTGTTAGAGAACCTTAGTGAACAAACAGCATCACAAAGGCCAAGGAACAAACCAGACAGGTCAGGGATAAAGTTGTGGAGAAGATTAAAGCAGGGTTAGGTTTTAAAAAAATATCCCAAGCTTTGAACATCTCACGGAGCTCTGTTCAATCCATCATCCGAAAATGGAAAGAGTATGGCACAACTGCAAACCTACCAAGACATGGCCGTCCACCTAAACTGACAGGCCGGGCAAGGAGAACATTCATCAGAGAAGCAGCCAAGAGGCCCATGTTAACTCTGGAGGAGCTGCAGAGATCCACAGCACAGGTGGGAGAATCTGTCCACAGGACAACTATTAGTCGTGCGCTCCACAAATCTGGTCTTTATGGAAGAGTGGCAAGAAAAAAGCCATTGTTGAAAGAAAGTCATAAGAAGTCCCATTTGCATTTTGCGAGAAGCCATGTGCTAAATACAGGGCAATCTTAGAAGAAAACCTGTTAGAGTCTGCAAAAGACTTGAGACTGGTGCAGAGGTTCACCTTCCAGCAGGACAACGACCCTAAACATACAGCCAGAGCTACAATGGAATGGTTTAGATTAAAGCATATTCATGTGTTAGAATGGCCCAGTCAAAGTCCAGACCTAAATCCAATTGAGAATCTGTGGCAAGACGTGAAAATTGCTGTTCACAGACGCTCTGATAGAACTTGAGCTATTTTGCCAAGAAGGATGGGCAAAGCTGGTAGAGACATCCCCAAAAAGACTTGCAGCTGTAATTGCAGTGAAAGGCGTTATACAAAGTATTGACTCAGGGGGGCCGAATACAAATGCATGCCACACTTTTCACATATTTATTTGTAAAAAAAAAAATGAAAACCATTTATCATTTAAAGGGGTATGAATACTTTTTCAAGGCACTGTAGTTCTAGAGGAGAGAGGGGTGGAGGGGTTATGGTCTAAAATAATGACAGTTGTGGCGGAGAGATGGATGAAAGTGGTTAGGGTATATAAAAGGACAGTTGTGAAGGAGAGAGGGACAGAGGAGTTTGGATCTATAGGGGTATAGTTCTATTGGAGGGGAGGGGTTTGGGTCTATAGTAAGACCATTTGTGGAGGAGAGAGGGGTCAATAAAAGGGACAGTTGAGGAGGAAAAAAGGACAGAGGGGTTTGGGTCTATAAGGGGGCTGTTTGGAAGGAGAGAGGGATGGAGAGGTGTGAGTCTATAAGAGGGACCATTGTGGAGGAGAGAGGGATGGGGTTGTTTGGGTATAGAAGAACAACAGTTGTGCAGGAGAGAGGGATAGAAGGGTTTGGATCTATAAGAGGACTTTTGTAGGGGAGATAGGATCAGAGAGGTTTGGGTCTAGAAGAGAACAATTATGAAGGAGAGAGGGATGGAGGGGTTTGGGTCTATAAGGGGGACAGCTGTGGAGGAGAGAGGGATGTAGATATTTAGGTCTAGAAGGATAGTTGTGGAGACGAGTGGGACAATGAGGTTTGGGCCATTAGGAGGAACAGTTGTGGAGGAGAGAGGAATTTAAGGGGTTTAAGTCAATAAGAGGGATGGTTGTGGGGGAGAGGGATGGAGGGGTTTAGGTCTACAAGAGGACAGTTATGGAGGAGAAAGGGAAGGAAGGATTTGAGTCCATAAGAGGGACAGTTGTGGATAAGAGAGGGATGGAGGGGGTTTGAGTCTATGAGAGGGACAGTTGTGGAGGAGAGAGGGAAGGAGATGTTTGGATCTGAAAGAGGGCAGTTGTGGAGGAGAGAGGGATGGAGGGTTTGGGTCTATAGGAGGACAGTTGTGGAGGAACATAGGACTGAGGGGTGTGTGTCTATAGGAGGACAGTTGTGGAGGAACATGTGACTGAGGGGTTTGTGTCTATAGGAGGACAGTTTTGAAGGATCGAGAAATTGGGGGGTAGGGGGGGGGGGGTTTGGGTCTTTAAGTGGGACTGTTGTGGAGGAGAGAGTGATGGAGGGCTTTGGGTCTATAAGTGGGACAGTTGTGGAGGAGAGAGGGATGGAGGGGTTTGGGTCTATAAGAGGGAGAGTTGTAAATTAGAGGGGGGTGAATATGTTGGGGTCTATAAGTGGGACTGTTGTGGAAGAGAGAGGGACAGGGGGGTTGGTGGAGACAGGTGTGGGGGAGAGAGGGACAGATGCTGGGATTGGGTCTATAAGAGAGACAGGTGAGGGGGAGAAAGGGACTGAGGGGTTTGTGTCTATAGGAGGACAGTTGTGGAGGAACATAGGACTGAGGGGTGTGTGTCTATAGGAGGACAGTTGTGGAGGAACATGTGACTGAGGGGTTTGTGTCTATAGGAGGACAGTTTTGAAGGAGCGAGAGATGGGGGGGGGGGGTGTTTGGGTCTTTAAGTGGGACTGTTGTGGAGGAGAGAGTGATGGAGGGCTTTGGGTCTATAAGTGGGACAGTTGTGGAGGAGAGAGGGATGGAGGGCTTTGGGTCTATAAGTGGGACTGTTGTGGAGGAGAGAGGGATGGAGGGCTTTGGGTCTATAAGTGGGACAGTTGTGGAGGAGAGAGGGATGGAGGGGTTTGGGTCTATAAGTGGGACAGTTGTGGAGAAGAGAGGGATGGAGGGGTTTGGGTCTATAAGTGGGACAGTTGTGGAGGAGAGAGGGATGGAGGGCTTTGGGTCTATAAGTGGGACAGTTGTGGAGGAGAGAGGGATGGAGGTGTTTGGGTCTATAAGTGGGACAGTTGTGGAGGAGAGAGGGATGGAGGGGTTTGGGTCTATAAGTGGGACAGTTGTGGAGGAGAGAGGGATGGAGGGCTTTGGGTCTATAAGTGGGACAGTTGTGGAGAAGAGAGGGATGGAGGGGTTTGGGTCTATAAGTGGGACAGTTGTGGAGGAAAGAGGGATGGAGGGCTTTGGGTCTATAAGTGGGACAGTTGTGGAGGAGAGAGGGATGGAGGGCTTTGGGTCTATATGTGGGACAGTTGTGGAGGAGAGAGGGATGGAGGGCTTTGGGTCTATATGTGGGACAGTTGTGGAGGAGAGAGGGATGGAGGGGTTTGGGTCTATAAGAGGGAGAGTTGTAAATTAGACGGGGATGAATATGTTGGGGTCTATAAGTGGGACTGTTGTGGAGGAGAGAGGGACAGGGGGTTGGTGGAGACAGGTGTTGGGGAGAGAGGGACAGATGCTGGGTTTGGATCTATAAGAGAGATAGGTGAGGGGGAGAAAGGGACAGAAGGGTTTGGGTCTATAGGAGAGACAGAGCAAAGTTTGGGGCTGTGAGTATGATATTTGTGGTGGGGAAAGAGATGGAGGGGGTTGGGAGCAGTGCTTTGATTTGGTGAGGTCATGAATTCAATTTGGTGAAAACACTGGATCATCTTAGCACTTCTGGATTGGCAGGTAAATGTTCCCACACAGAACATCAGAATATCTCCTCTCTCTCATGTAGAGTGGTGAAGGGTGAGATCGGATGGAATAGACGCAGGCTTGTTACCATGGCAAACCCGAACTACGGCTCTGTGTAAGGCCACTTCAGACTGAATAACAGCCAGGATAAATGATTTGGCCATGAACTGTTTACACTCAGAAAATGTCTGAGGAATGGGAAAATCTGAAATTCACAGACTGCTAAGACTTATTACCAAAATTGAATGGGGATCTGTGGAAAGAGAAGCACAAATTACTGCCCATTGCCTGGCTGTCATTGAGTACTTTAATGGAGCTTAAACATGTGTACAGATTTATGATTATGACTTCACTAGTTGCGTGCTGGTTCCAAGTCAGCGACCCAAAAAATGCTCACATCAATCTAAAATTTTAAATATTTGACTGTTTTTTTTTTACGTTTTCTGCAGTGAGAAGGTTGTTGGAAAGGTTTATAGGACACAATGCAATCAGTTGATTGGTGGTATATTCTCCAAAAAGTCCTGTCCTTCCCTCGTCCTGGCGGAGTTTCTCCCACAAGTCCTCACACGGTTATATTTATCTCCGTATTTTGGCTCTTTGCGGGGCTCATGGGACAAGCAACAGTGGGGGGGTGCCCAGCCCTCACCGCTGCTGCCGTGCTCACGAAATAAACAGCCGTAGCTCGGCTGAAGATGTATGGGTGCCTGCGCTCCCAAGACACTATAATTAGAAGCACTGGCTGCCAAAATTATGTTATTAAACAGCTCTGGGCAAATATACAAAAACACCCTTCACTTCTCTTCTCTACTGCTTCAGCTATGAAATCACTTCTTCCAGGGTCATTAGAAAACGTTTGTCTGCATACTGTGCTAGCACAGGCCAGTTGAACCAACCAGGGGCGTTAAAGTGTATTATGGTGGGTTCTGCCCTATGAAGAAACAGGCATTAACACCCAGCAAAACGGGAGCATCAGCTCTGGCAAGTAACACACTGCCTCCACTGAACAATTCTGGGCAGATTTTTAAACCCTGAAGAAGGGGCACATCAGAGCTCCGAAACGTGTTGACATGTTGTATGAATTTGGCGTGTCTACATTTCCATTTACTAAGCTTTGGTAAGCGCCCGCTGTCCTGACAGCCAATGCATTCCTATAGAGATGGCTGTATTTGCAAGTGAGTGCTGAAGCGACCACCCGCTGGAACCGCATGTAGTCAGAGAAAGTAATGTCACCAGCACACCAGGATCTCCAAAAAATGGGTCCAAAACTTTAATCAGTGATCACATCATTACAGCAGAAAGCAACAAAAGCCTGATGAAGGGGTCCTGTGTGGCTCCGAAATGTTGCTTTCTGCTGTAATGATGTGATCACTGATTAAAGTTTTGGACCCATTTTTTGGAGATCTTAGAGTGCTGGTGACATTACTTTCTCTGTCCTGACAGGTTCTCTTTATAAGGATAGAGTTTTTAAAAGCCACCATAGTTTGCTATTCCTCTAATCCTTCTGTACGGCATATTTCCCAGAAGCCCGCTGGGCACAGTACCTGTGATGGACACATGTCTTTTCTGAGGCTTCGCCCCGCTGTCAGCGATGATGATGGGCACTTTGTGGACTTTGGAATCCAGGTGATGGCTCCTCATTGACAGATAAGCGTGCGTCCCTGGCAATTAATAACACGAGATTCGGATTACTGACAGGGGATACACCACATGTTCTAATCCAATATTACAACCCTTAATAGCTCCGCTCCACATGGTTATTGATGTTTGTTGGATTTTAACTACATGGCACTTATTGACACGAGGATTAACGCTGCTGTGTGACCGCCAAGTATATAGAAATTATTTTTAGTCCTTAACCCTATCCTTCCTGGGTGGCATTTTAGAATTGCAACATTTCCTGCTCACTCTTAAGAAAAGTATATCTGAACCAGCATACCGTCACAAATCCCAGAATCCTACAATCAGCTGTTATGGACACCACCATTTGGATTGAGGGTGAAAGGGTTAGAACAGGGGGTTTTTACCACTCCCTACTCCATCAAAAACTAAAAAAGAAAAAACGTTTTGGCTTTAGACACACTTTAACACTAAAATATTGTAGGTGGTGGATGTACCATTAATGGCGGTCAGCTTCCATTGACTCCGCAGTTCTGCATTGTTGGGTAAGCTGAATGTGAAGGGGACGCTGTTTTCTGGTGAATCCCTGTCGAATGCCGTGATAATAGTTCTCTGCTCCTCCCTCTTTGGGGTGCAGAAATATTCAGATCTATAGTCTCCAATCAGAGTTGGAATATTATCATTGATGTCCAGGATATGGATCACAACTTCTGCAGAGGCCGAAAGACCACCGTCACCTGAAACAGATCATCAGCGGGTTACATGGCAGTGGCACCAAAAGTGTGCAAAAAGCCTAAAGCAAAATATCTTTGTTCATGTTGCACTAGCAACCACCAGCTCTTTCTAGAACATAACTATAAGTGTGTACTCTGTACTAGGGCCCCTGAGGACCCCCAGTTTTAATTGCCCTGTTCCCATTATTCCCCAACCTTTTCAGCCTATTGCAGAATTTAGGGAATGTAGATTTATTTTTATTTTTACCCAATTCTATTAAAAATTAGCATCTTCAGGGCTTAGGGAAATGTGAAGGTTTTTGTAGGAGAGATTGGGTTTAATTTGGCAACAGAACACCTGGCAGGACTTTTAGAGTTCCCTGAAATTATGCTGGGTGTGTCCTCTGACCAAGAGGGTACTTAAGCACCAACCTTTAAAGTGGCTGGTGTTGTGTCTTCAAACCAGCATGCATATGAACAGGAGCTACTGAAGCTTGTTACCCGTTGTTGCTAATGCAGATTGTTTGACCAATCTCTCGTCTTCTGCCTTCCTTGTTGCCAACCTGGTCTGTCTGACTACCCTTTACGGTCTGAATTTGATTCTGCTCTTGTCTCCAGCCTAGTTTGCTGCTTACTTGTTGCTGACCAGGACTGTCTGACTTCTCTCCGCTTACCACCCACCAAGACCTTTGGTTTATCCCAATGGCACTATGGTCTCTTGTCTCCGCACCGTAGCCCCCCCCTGTATCTGCTTCCTCTTGGTGCAGCAATCCCAAGGGTCATGGCCTGGGGCCACTTGCAGTGAAGTGTTCTGGTGGCCACTATGGTTTCCATCCCATCTCCACCATCATGACCTCTGATGAAGGCAAACTGGTATTTAGATTATGTGCCCTAAGAGGTTCTAAAGTATTGTAACAATAGTCCTTATCGGTAGTGTTCAGAGAAATGACCTCCGAAAAGTCACCAAGGTCTCATTTATCCCAGGTACATTGGCTGCATTTTCAATACAGGCAACATATGATGAAATTAAAAGAGAAAGTCTGAAGGCACACAGCTACAGCATTAAATGCAACAATATTTAGGATGAATGATTAAAAGAGGAAAGTCAGTGAAGGGTATAATGTGGGATGCACACAGTATCTTCTGTGGAATATAAAGTTTTAGCTTACGGAGGGGGAAAAAAGTTGGGAAAATGTTGGCACATTTAGTGAGAACCAATTCTCCTCCCTCCAGCGTCCCGGTGATCAAGACTGAAAAAGGTGAAATATCATCCAAAAAGTCAGTAATTACAGAAACTTTTAGATTATATTATGAAAAACTGTATAGATCGCGTGGGACGGTGGAGGAAGGGGAAATGGATATATTCTTCAGAAACGTTGATATTCCAGCTCTCACAGATGAAGAAAGAGGGATAATGGAGGCACCGCTAACACTGGAGGAAATCCAACTGGCGGTGAAAGAAATGGCCAATCAGAAATCACCAGGACCAGACGGCCTACCAGCAGAAACCTATAAACAATATGGGAAAGTACTGCTGCCAGAGCTTCTTAAAGTATTCAACTGGGCGAAAGAGGAGGGGAGGTTGCCAACGTCTATGACGGAAGCAACAATAATAGTTCTACATAAGGAGGGGAAGGACCCGTTAGAGACTAAGTCTTACAGACCTATCTCCTTGCTCTGTGCGGATGCTAAAATACTCGCGAAAGTTATGGCAATCAGACTAAATAAAATTATTTCTAGACTTATACATCCGGACCAAACAGGATTCATCCCCTGTAGATCTACCAGTATAAATATCAGGAGGCTGTATCTCAACATGCAGATACCAACAGAGGATACAGGGACAAGGGTGGTTATGGCCCTAGATGTGGTCAAAGCCTTTGATAGTTTAGAATGGGGATACCTGTGGCGGGTTTTAAGGGAATTTGGATTTGGCCCTTCATTCATTGAATGGATTAAAACCCTGTACACGGGCCCCAGCGCTAAAATCAGGGTTAACAATGATCTCTCTGATAAAATTCAATTAGAGAGGGGGACAAGACAGGGGTGACCATAAATTGGGAAAAATCTGCACTAATGCCCATAGACCCCCTAGGGAACCAGAGGTCACTGGATAGCTTACAGCTAGAAGTGGTCGAACAAATTAAATATCTAGGTGTAAATATAAAGAAGAACCCTAATAACTACATCAATGATAATATTGCACCATTACTAGCTAAATTTAAATCCAAAATTGCAATCTGGAGACGCCTCCCATTATCGGTTGCGGGGAGATGTAATTTGATTAAGATGCTGTGGCAGCCACAGCTTCTGTATCTGTTGCACAACTGCCCAACATGGATAGATAAAAAATGGTTCAGGAAAATCGACACGCTGTTTAGAGAACTTATATGGAAAGGAGGCCAGCCTAGGATAGGTTTACAAATATTACAATTAGGAACAAGAAAGGGCGGGATGGCACTGCCGCATCCACGAAGCTACTTCCTAGCCGCCCAACTACAACATATAGGGGGGGTTGGAGGAAGTAATAAGGATCTAATGACTGCAGGTACTCCGCATGGATCAATAATAGAGGCTCTTGAGGCAAACTCATTTTACTATAGAAACCCCACGGTGAGGCTTGGGTTAAAAGTCTGGAAAGCATTAAAAGCAGTAAAAGGGCTGGAGGGCATGACAAAATATACCCCCCTCTGGAATAACAAGAACCTGGAGGAAGTGGAGAAGATAGGGAAGTTTAAGGAGTGGGAGATAAAGGGGATAGTTAAATTAATTCAACTATACGAGGGAAAGATACTAAAGACATTTGTTTTTAAATTAATTCAACTATACGAGGGAAAGAGAAATTTACCCATATATATGTGAAGGCAGTACGACTTAAGAGCTGAAGGAAGTGGGAAACCCTGTCAGATGAACAATGGCTGAGATTAAAAAAAAAAAAGCAAAAAAATTTTAAATAAAAAAACTGAACCAGAGTTTCCTCATAAACAACGAAAAGCATTCACATAGACTCCACTACTACCCCAAAGCTAACCACTGTTGCCACCACAGCTACTACCAATGACTATGGTGCAGTGATCTGCAGATGCCTTGATAATCCTTCTACTCAGATACAGTCACAATTTTGGATAAAGACACAAATATTAGAATCATATAAGCAGACAGAACTGGTGCTGCTAAAATGTTGCTTATGTGACCTGAAAGCTAAGAACTAACCAGGCACAGTATACCACACATAATCATATTTTCTAAGTTCTATTTTACAATGGCCCTGATAAAAGCCAAATGCTATGTATTTCAGGACTTTAGTTGCTTGGAAGCATTGTGTACAATTGATACCAGACCACAGGGAACCTGAGTGTGTGAACCAACTCACCATGCAGGCTTAGTGGTTGGAACCCTATCTATTCATGTGAAGCATCAATGAGATGATCACGTCAAGCTTGGATAGTTTGGAATAGACCTATAGACTCTCTAGCCCTCTTATCCTTTGATCATACAACTGTAGCCTGAAATGCTTCCAATCCCTCAAATCAAGTGGATGGATAGTATAAAAACTGTTAGTGGACCTACACGATTTAGGGATTTATCGTGGTCTATTCCACATTTGATGAGGGCTTCCTTCTATGCTCCAACGCCCACCCAGGGAACCACTGTGCCGGTGCTGTTCTGTGTTGGGATGAGTGTTGTATGGTTTTCATGAACCCTGATGAAGTGCAAATTAGGCAAAACACCTTGGTACATGAAGACCCTTTTGTATCAGCATTCATCCCTGATGCTTATGTAACACACAGTGAATTTTATCAGCACCATTGTTTTTATACAGTATATTGAGACATACATCTTTTTATCATTGTTACTAATAAATTGTATGATTTTATAGCATTGTTTGCTCCCTGTGTGGCCCGTACAGCCCAAAATATTTCTGGTCATTTTCATCAAGTTGGAGATATCAAGATCCATGTGAAGGACATCCCAAGAGGCGAAACCCAATGTTGATAGGACTGGTAGCATGTAGAACACAGACTTAAAATACGATCATTGGTTCTTTTCCAGAAAGTGTGCCATGTTATTGGATATTACAGTCCCAGGGACCAATGAAAGGTCCAATAGAACATAAAAATAAAACATTTAGGAGTAGATCCATAAAAAGCACCCTTGGTTTCATTTATTTACCAATTCTCTATAATGTTCTCTTGAACTGTTACATTGTATCTCTGCAGTTATTGATAATATAATTGAAGGTTTCTGATCCTCATGTCAGACTGCAGTCCATATCACACGACACGATTAACAATTCCTCATCTGATGTCATCTGCTGGTGCCACCATTCACTAACAGATTGTTCATTCACATCTGAGATGGAGGGTATGTCAAATGTTTCTTACTGTATACAGTATATACTCAACATATTGTACAGGATGCCAGGGATGGGTCCTGGATAGGAGATACGTGCCCCCAGAATTTGGGTTATTGTCTTTTATGGGGGATGATGGGAACATAGCTTTGGGTTCTCAGGGGTTCTCACCCATGTAGGGTGAAGGGTTAAGGCTAGGGGTAGTCTAGTCAGAGAGAAGAGGACTGATTTACAGTGCTCTCTGGATTGGCAAGTCCTCATTTGAGACCCGGAATTCAGAGCCGCAAAGAGACTTGGGAAACATCCTCCCATTTGGAGTACAGGGATTTTGGTCCCGAAAAGGGTTATCCCACTTGCAGGGGAGGTCTGAAAAAGTGCAGTAAGAAGTCAGCACCGTCGGTGAGATGGAGCGGAGTAGTTGTTGTGAGCAAGTGGAGACTATCTGGCGACTGAGACATTTATTTGCTGAGCTCCTTTGCTTTATCCCCAGAGCAGATTGGAACCAGTGGCGGTGCGTCCATTTGGGGCCCCCTCTCTCCAGCCACCCCCTCTATGCATTATTGATAGATGCATGCATTGCATGCATCTATCCACGGCCGCTGTAGACACCCCCTATTCAGGCGTCCGGCCCTTTTTCGGGCGCCGAGCATCTGAATTACAGTGGCCGGGGTGTGTTTTTGAAGCACCTGATTAGAGCCATAGGCTCTGGACGTACAAGGGCTCATTGTACAAATTATATCATTCTTATGTGATTTTTAATCTTTTTGAATACTGTAATCATACTATGTACTTTTTTCAATAAATATTATTTTTGTTACTTCTTTATTGTTTCCTTGCTTTAAAAGTCCGACCTTTGGTTACTTTTTCTAGTACCACTTTTTTTCCCCCCTCTACTTTACGGATGTGGCATTATGAGTGCTGCCCTTTCTCATTTTGAGAAAGCCGCGCTACTGTCCCACAGCCTGCCGCTGGACCAGATGCCTGACACGCCGCCATGACGAGGTAAGTGCCGGGCAGACAGCGGGTGGGCAGGCACAGTGGCTGCATATTATGGGCACAGTGGCTGCATATGATGAGCACAGAGGCTGCATATTATGGGCAAAGTTGGCTGCATATTATGGGCACAGGTGGCTGCATATGATGGGCACAGATGGCTACATATGGTGGGCACAGTTGGCTGCATATTATGAGCACAGGTGGCTGCATATGATTGGCACAGGTGGCTGCATATGATGGGCACAGTTGGCTGCATATGATGGGCACAGTGGCTGCAATTGATGGCACAGTGAGGCTGCAATTGATGTTTTTGTTTCAGTATTTTTCAGAATTCTTCAGTTCCTTTGCGCGGCCCTAAAAATTTTGAGCACCAGCCGCCACTGATAGAAACCCTAAACCCTGGTGTGGAATTAGTAGACTGGCGAGCCATTATATTGTTGTAACTACGCCAGGATAATGGACTATTTGCCTGTTTTGAGAAACCAGTGAAGACTGTTCACTTTTACAAGCGACGGTTGGCTGGTGATCCGGGTCTCCTCATATTACTATATTTATATACACATATATATATATATATTATATAGACAGTATATGTCCCTGACCCAGAATCACACTCCCCTGCTTCTCTGCAGATGTTCTGGGCCCACAACTGGCGGGGAAGTAGGCGGGGGACTGGAGGGATTAATTGTGCAATGAGCTGCATTTAAACCACGCTGCAATTATCACAATTATTCCTAATATGAAAGGAGTGATCATTAAATGAGTAAAAGGTTAACCCCCCCCCTGTCTCTTAACTCTCTGATCTCCGTGTAACAGCCACCAATCCGACCGCAGCCCGTGAAAGGCGAAATGTAACCTCTGAGCTAATGATACCAATAGAAGATCATTATGATATCTAGATTATTTTAGCTAACAGAGGACATTGAAGCTGAGAATTACACCCAACATGCATGACAAGAGAAGTAGTACTGTGCAGAGTCCATACATACAGAATAAGAACCGATACTGAGAATTACACCCAGCATACAGGACAAGAGAAGTGGTACTGTGCAGAGTTCATACATACAGAATAAGAAAATATACTAAGAACTAGACCCAACATACAATAAAAGAGAAGTAGTACTGTACAGGACAAGAGAAGTGGTACTGTGCAGAGTCCATACATACAGACTAATAGGAGATACTGAGAATTACACCCGACATACATGACAAGAGAAGTGGTACTGTGCAGAGTCCATACATACAGAATAAGAATAGATACTGAGAATTACACCCGCCATGCATGACAAGAGAAGTAGTACTGTGCAGAGTCCATACATACAGAATAAGAGGCGATACTGAGAATTACACTCAGCATACAGAACAAGAGAAGTAGTACTGTGCAGAGTCCATACATACAGAATAAGAATAGATACTAACCACTTCCCACCCGGCCAATGTAGATATACGGCCGGGTGGGAGCCGTCTACTTCTGATAGGACGTTCAGGAACGTCCTTCAGAAGTAGAGGGATCGCGCGCGCGTGCCCGCGCAGCGGCGCGATCCTGATGCGGCCGTGTCACCCGGACACGGCGCATCTCGAATCGGCAGGAGGGCACGGTGATCGGCCCTCCTGATCACATGACGGCCGTGACGAATCACGGCTGTCATGTGATGTAAACAAACAGCCGGTTGCTAGGCAATCGGCCCTCCTCTCCTCACACGGAAGTCGTCGGTGAGGAGAGGAGAGCGGATCGCTGCAGCCGGCTGGTGATCAGTGAGTATGAGATGTTTTTTTACTCACTGATCACCAGTCTAGGGTCCCCCATAGTAAAACACACATGTCCCCACAGTAAGACACACATGTCCCCACAGTAAAACACACATGTCCCCAAAACACACATGTCCCCAAAACACACATGTCCCCAAAACACACATGTCCCTAAATAATAAAAACACATGTCCCAGACATATGTCCCACTAAAATCACATGTGCCAATGATTATCTGCACACATATGTCCGTGATCACCTGCACACCCCTTTTACATGATCATTTGCGTACATATGTCCGTGATCACGCGAACCAATTATTATACACTTAACGGAATTTTTTTTACAAAAAACATGTAGCAGAATACATTTTGGCTTAAATTTATGACAAAATTTGATTTTATTGGATTTCTTTTAAAAAAGAAAGGAGAAAATATTGTTTTTTTTCAAAATTTCCGCTATGTTTTCGCTTATATCGCAAAAAATAAAAAACGGAGTCGCGAATAAATACCACCAAACTAAAGCTCTATTTGTGCGAACAAAATGATAAAAAATTCATTTGGTTACAGCATTGCATGACCGCGCAATTGTCACTGAAAGTGCGCGAGCGCTGAAAGCTGAAAATTGGTCTGGGCAGGAAGGGTGTTTAAGTGCACAGTAAGCAAGTGGCTAAGAATTACACCCAGCATACAGAACAAGAGAAGTAGTACTGTGCAGAGTCCATACATACAGAATAAGAATAGATACTAAGAATTACACCCAGCATACAGGACAAGAGAAGTGGTACTGTGCAGAGTCCATACATACAGAATAAGAACAGATACCGAGAGCTGTGACTAACGTTTTGGGAATTGATTGATTGGTTTTGCTCTGCTCCTCCCATAACTGCAATATTCTTCCATTCCGTCCATGTTGATGAATACTTGTGAAACTTTCCATCCTACACTTGTCATTATGGTGAGATGAGGGGGTCTCTATTATTCTATATGACATCTTTTATGCTCCTCATGCGTGTGATCTTTCATTGTAGAAAAGGCTCCTTTGTTGGGAATGTACGTAAATTCTATATAATACAGAAGAAGTTTCTCTGGTGGCAGTGAAGGGGTTCAGCATGTCCGCCCCACTCCCCGCGATCGCCTCATTCATCATAAAATAAAAATCATTTTACTCAGCTACGTCTCCACAATGAAAACAAAAGCCCACATGGCAGACAGACCTCGGGCAGATCATAAACTGTATATGTAAGGAGAATTTATTAACGGCACTCGAGCAAGAACAGACCCAGAGAGAAAAGCATTAAAGTGTGCCTCCATGGAAAAATTCCTGGTAGTTTAATCTTGGATAGAGTAGGGAATGGTGAAAACTCCTGACATATTTTTTTTTATGTCCCGATTGGGGAGATTTTTTCTCACTTCCTGTCCTGGTGACAACATTGTTACTGTGACAGGAAGTAAGGAGGCATGGTTAAAATACTCACTTTTTCTTGGAATCCATTAATGGACACGGGAAGTCTTTCACATTTTTACTGCCTACAGGAGAAATAGATAATGGCAAACAAAAGTACTGTTGGCTACCCCGGGAACACCCCTCCTACTCCCAACATGTGTCAGGTTTAGCCCCCGTACACACGGTCGGAAATTCCGACCACAAAATCCGTAGGATTTTTTCAGACGGATTCTGTCCGAAACTGGTGTTGCATACACGCGGTCGGACAAAGTTGTTGGAAAATCCGATCATTCCGAACGTGGTGACGTTCGTTGCATACGACGGAACTACGTAGAGGCTAGTAGCCAATAGCTTTGGTCTCGTAATTTGATCCGAGCATGCGTGGCACTTTGTCCATCGGAAATTCTCTACACACGATCGGAAAAAGTCTGATCGGATTTTGTTGTCGGAAAATTTGTTGTCGGAAAATTTGAAAGCAGGATCTCAAATTTTTCCGACGGAAAAAGTCAGATGGAGCCCACACACGGGCGGATTTTCCGACAACATGGTCCGATTGGACATTTCCGACCGTGTGTACGGGGGCTTATAGCAAAACTGTACAGAGGGGCATGATCATAGACACATATAGATAGGAACTGGGCTCATCAATGGCCTCCAATTAAAGTACTTTAGGGGACGTACAAAATTCCTATTTTATTGTCTGTTAGACTTTAAACTATAGGATGTCCAAAAGAAGTCCACCTGAGGGGTGAGCATCACAGCAAAGAGTCACTAACAGGCCCAAGAAAATAACCGAGAACTCAGGATGGCCTGAAGCTCAAGCAGCCACCTGAAGGACCTTTGCCTGAAGCTGCATTAGATGTGGCCATGACGTCCACCATCCACACATGTCCACCTGGTAAAACTTGGAGAATATGTGAACAGAAGACTGGGTGATGTCCCTACATAGGGGAACTGATGAATGATGCTGGAAGAGCCAAGGACACTCACAACCTGTGAAATAAGTCCCATCAGGAAAGGGAACAATGATTCTAAAGACCCAGCTTAGAGCTGGAACCTGAACCAACCAAAACTGTAACGAGAACCAAATGACCCAACCAGATCTATCTGAGATTCCCAACACATCAACAGAATGTAGACTACCATAAAAAATGTTAGTAGTCTTTTAAAATCAGAGTTGAAGAAAAGACGTCCATCCTTCTAGGACATGAGCAAACAACAAATGCATGCTGGTAGCACGAGTTATCCTGGGCTGGCCTACAGTTTTTGTAGGTGGCAGTATAACCTGAAGGTATTTTCTTTCTCATTTGTTCAATTTTACCTTTCGGGACATCCAAAAGCAGTCCAACTGAGTGGTGGGCAGCAAAGCACTAACATGCCTTAGAAAAAACAAGAAGTGGGGATTGCCCGCAGCTTAAAGAGCCGCCTGAAAGAACCTTTATGGTCCAAGCTGCATCAAATGAGGCCATAATTTCCACACAATGTCCACCTGGTTGAACTGGGAGAACTTGTGAACAGAAGATCAGGCGGTTGCCTTGCTTAGGGAATCGATGCATGACACATACAAAAGCCAAGGGCTCATACAACCAGTGAGATGAGTCTAGACAGGAAAGGGAGCAAACAATTCTAATGACCCAGATTGGAGCTGGAACCTGAACCACCCAAGGTGGAACAAGAACCAAATGACCCAACATGATCCATCTGAGATGCCCAACACAGCAGTGTCAGTCAGTATCTGAGAGATAAAAACTCAAAACCTGAATAGTAGACAATAGAAGAAAATAAGCTACTTTTGGAAAAGTAGAGTTAGAGAGAGGGACTGAAGACTGATAATCTGGAAATGGAGAAGAAAAAAAAAGGTAGCAAAATGATGGTAGTCCTTTACCAGCAGAGCTAAAGAAAAAAACATCCATCCTTCTAGGACACAAGCAAACGATTGAGGCATACTGTAGGAGGGGTTATCCCAGGCTGGCCTACAGTTTTTTGTTTGCCAGTGTCTAATCTACCTGTAGGTGGCAGTATAACTTGAAGGTGAATAACTTCCCACCTCCCTCAATAAAAGGATTTTACGGAAAGTACAAAAATGCTCTTTTTCTCATCTATTAGTCTTAAACTTTCAGAACTTCCAAAAGTAGTTAACTGAGGGGTGAACAACACAGCAATTGT
Source organism: Lithobates sylvaticus (assembly GCA_028564925.1). Classification (NCBI taxonomy): domain Eukaryota; kingdom Metazoa; phylum Chordata; class Amphibia; order Anura; family Ranidae; genus Lithobates; species Lithobates sylvaticus. The sequence goes on from CM053034.1 coordinate 26,203,475, forward strand.
TAACATGTCCAAGAAAAGTACTGAGAACTGGGGATGACCTGTAGTTCAACAATCCACCTGAAGGCCGTTATGGTCCAAGCTGGCATGAGAAGAGGCCATGATGTCCACTGTACACACACTGTCCAACTGTAGAACTAGGAGAACGTGTGAACAGAAGAGTAAGTGGCGGGAATCAATGCAATGGTCAAACATTCCCATAAACACACTCATAAACCTTGTGGACGGCCTTCCCAGAAGAGTTGAAGCTGTTATAGCTGCAAAGAGTGGGCCAACTCAATATTGAACCCTACAGACTAAGACTGGGATGCCAAGTTCATGTGCGTGTAAAGGCAGGCGTCCCAATACTTTTGACAATATAGTGTGTATGTGCATGTGTGTGTTCCCATGTCAGTGCATGAGAATGTCTGGCACTGTGGGGTGTATTTTGAAAAAAATGTCTAAACTATTAACATTGTGAAACTCTATGTACAATCGTTCTGTGTGAATGCTAACAAAATCGAATGTCACCAGGCTATTTTCTTTCCATGGTGTGTGTTCTTCATTCATAAGAATAGTGTGAGTTAGTAAAATACTGTAATATGGCCAAAAGATGGAACTGGTAATCACAGTAAATACAGTGGAACCTCGGATTGCGAGTAACGCAGTTTACGAGCATTTTGCAAATAAGAGTTATTTTTTTTTTTTTTAATGCTGACTCGCTCTGCGAGCGTTGTCTCGCAAGACGAGCAGGATTCAAGCCGCTGGGGTGTGCAGTACCACATTTGGTCAGAGGTGCGGGGGCGCCGGTGACGCTCAGAGACACTCAGACTTTCGGAGACACTCAGAAACACTCCGTTCCCGAGTGTCTCCGGCGCCACCTCTGGCCACATACGTTACTGCATAGACAAGCAGTGGCTGTGGAACAGATTATCTGAGTTTCCATTATTTCCTATGGGGAAACTCTCTTTGATAGACGAGTGCTTTGGATTACAAGCATGCTTCTGGAACGAATTATGCTCGTAATCCAAGGTATAACTGTAAGTGTTTATTTCCTAGGATCATCAGCCCCATCTAGTGGCCATAATGCAGTATTTTCCTGATTTAAACCATTGTTATGAATGGAGAACATCTGACCTGGAGAGAAAATAACCTTCAATTTTGATGACATTCACACAGAACAATTGTACATGCCTTTTCACAGGAGATATATTGCTGCAATCTTATTAAATAAATACACCCCTAAGTGTGTCATTATGTGTGTTTCCATGTCACTGGGGCTTATTTAAAAAGCTGTCAATGTGCTTTTCACTAGTGGTGAATAAATCGTTGTCATTCAAGACATACACCAGGCAGATTCACCTGCAGTGAATGTTTGATGAATGTCAGATTAATTGCTTTATAGCTATGTGTAGAGATGTAAAATTTCCGGAAATTTTGAAGCTCAGAAAAAAACCCTGTTTTTTTCATTTTTTGGGGGGGGGGGGAAACTGAAATTTTCGGAAAAATAAAAAAAAATGCTACATTAGCACTTTTTTGTCTTTTTAAGATTGAAAGTCATTCTGTTACTAGAACGTTGAGAAAAACTATGTGCATTGTCATCATTGTTGTCCTCTTCACTTCGATCCATGAAGGATTTTTTAATATCTACAGGACACTTGTTACATACAAGAATGTGTTTTGTCATCCTGGTAGCATTTGGAAATGCATATTTCATCTGACAATATTTGCAAATCACATTTTTCTTTTCAGAAGAACTTGTAATGTGAAAATGCCTCCATATGCTAGATGTTGGTCTCACCATTTTTCTGAGGGGAGTAGGAAATAAAAACAAGAAAAAATGACTACTTTGCAAGAAGACACTAATCTATGGTTGTGTGTGGGGGTGGGGGAAGAACCAGATTACTGGTAATTAATTATTATTTACACAAAAGTTTATAAAGATAAACTAATGTAGCTAAATGATTCTGTTTTCTGCATTCAGAAACAGATAGATGTAAACTCTTACCTTTTTTAATTAAGTATATAGTTTTTGTTGCTCTGTATTTTCTTCCAATGCTTTTGAGGCCTAGTGAAGAGGTCAGAACAAACCAAACACACCCACTAACATGCAAAAGCAAAACTGAAACCTTTTTCTTGTTAAAATAGCAGCACAGCACCTCCTAAAGGAATAAATGCATACTGTTCTTGCATTGGAGGGTTCAGTTTGTTACCTAGGACTTGCTTGTCCTCACAGAAATTAGAATAATCTGATATCATACATTTTTTTTTAGAAATGATTTGGAAAATATTTGAAAACCCTGTCTTAAAATATTTTATTCATCATGTTAAAATAAAATATTCCACAATTTTTTTTTATTTTTTAAAATGTTTCCAATTTTTGGGGAAAAAACAAAAAAGCCTTCAGGAAAAAAACGGAAAAAAAAGTATTTTTTCTGAATTTTTCCAATTTTTTTCCAGGCCTTCACATCTCTACCCTTGTGTATGTGTGTGCCGTTTGAAAATGTTGATTTGCCCTTTAAGGATTTCAGTCTGAAGCCGTCTTTTATGTTGTTGAGTAGAAAGCAGCCACTCGGTGGTGACACCCCGCCATACCGCCATTGTGTGCTCTAATCCCTCGTTTCAGGCAATCTTTATTTCCATTCACAGTGTAACAATGAGGCAATCAGCCATAATTGCACTCCGTTGGCCTCTGCGAGTGGCGACTTTCACAGGGTTTTGTTTTGGGAAGATAATGAGATCTAGAAAACAGGTTCTCCCCAATAGCCGCCCTTTCACCGTCCAACATCTGGCCATGAATGGGCCCAACAGGTGGATCCAGAAAGCACACCCCATTTTATCACGGCTGTATTTGGAAGTCGGGAAATTTAGGGGGGTCGGTTTATGTAGAAAAGTTTGTGAAAGAACTCCGCAAAGAGATATTTGAATCTAAGATGGCAGAATATCTAAGATATCTAAGATATCTAAGATGGCAGAATGACATAAGGTACTTTTTTTTTTTAGAAAACTGGAAGGTTATTTTTAAAATATTGGCCCCCAAGGACACATTTTTTTCCAAGTAAAATAAACATTCCGAAGTGAACTCATTTATGAAATAATACAATGAATCAAAATAATCAGTGCAACGGGTTCATCTATTCATGTACAGCGATGACTTCATCAGGACAGTGCAGACTTCATCAGATATGAGCGGTGAATGGATTGATTTCATTGAAATTAATTGTGCAGCAAAATTAATGACTTGCTTCAATTTTCAGATCAAGAAATTGTTGAGCCAGGAGGTGCCCCCCAAGCCCACCCACAGCATACCTCCCAACTTTTTAAGATGGGAACGAGGGACATCTATTAGCAAAAGTATATAGGCAAAAGACACCCCCCCTGCCACGCCCCCTTAAAGAAGAATTTTTAAATAAAAGATAAGTTAAACCCTATTCCTTTATACTGGCTTTGAAATTTACAAAAGTCGCAATTTTAAATTTGGAGGAAAGGTTCGGCAATAGTAAACACTTTGAAAGATATATAGTGCATTTTATATACAACTATATAGATAAGATCAAAATGAGGGACAAATGAGGAGGAAAGAGGGACGGAGGGACATTGCTCCAAATCAGGGACAGTCCCTCCAAATCAGGGACAGTTGGGAGCTATGCCAAGACTTTTTCCGTCGGAATTTCCGACCGTGTGTACAGGGCATAACACTAAATTTTATTCCAACATAAATCCTAATTCTAAATCTTATCTTAACCAGGCCATTTTTTGTGATACAGCACTGCGTTACTTTAACTGACAATTGCGCGGTCGTGCGACACTGTACCCAAATAAAATTGATATCCTTTTTTTCCCCATAAATAGAGATTTCTTTTGGTGGTATTTGATCGCTCTTGCAGTGTTTTTGGCGCTATAAACAAAAGAAGACTCACAATTTTGAAAAAAATAACTTTATTTTTTACTTTTTGCATGGCCCTCTTCTGAAGAGTCCTGCCCTGGTTGCGTTCTCAGTTGCTGGGCCTCTCCAAAGACGAGAAGGCACCGGACCCCCTTAGAATCCTCCTTCCAGTTACTGTGCCTCGGGCTAGCCAGCCCTGAGACTCGGAAATGGATGGATCCGCACCCCAGGCCATGAGGGCCCCTGAGGGCTGGTCAGGAGGACCAGGACCAAACAGACAGAAAGATCTTCTGGACCCGAACCCAGAAGCATGTGATGTCAGTACCTTAAGTACCCTCTCCCAGAGTGCACAGCAAGACGACACACTCACTGATTGGCTCTGAGAGAGATTGGCACCCAATGCGTCCAACCAGACCGTGTTCTCGTACTTGCCAGAGGTGACCCCAACACCTATGGCCAAGCAGAACACAGTGCAATCCAGCCGGACTGGTACTGAAATCATAATTTAGTACAATTAACCCTTAAAACCCAACTGTGGTTTTAGGAACATAAAATTTACAAAACATATAGCGCGCGCTCATCAGGAGCCCATCGCTACATAAGGATCAGGTGATATTTTGGGGACATGCAGGGTTCTTTCCTACAGGTGACACTATGTGTGATTGGTTTGTGGTTCCTGTTTATGTGAAGGACTGTGGTTGTGTGTCATCTACTGCATGTCATTTGGAATTAACCACTTCCCGACCGGCGCACACAGATATACGTCGGCAGAATGGCACGTACAGGCAGGAGGGCGTATATATAAGTCCGTCCTTAATGCCTGTCCGTGCCATCGGGAGCCCTGTGAGTCCGGTCGCGAGCCCCGCGGACTGGATCGCCGCGGGGACACCCGCGATCGTCTCACGGGAAGGCTGAACGGGGAGATGCCGAGATAAACAGCATCTCCCCGTTCTGCCTAGCAACTAGTGACGCCGATCTCTGCTCCCTGTGATTGGAGCACAGATCAGCATTCACTAGCTGAAAGCCACGCCCCCCACAGTAAGAAACACACCCCTAGGCATACTTAACCCCTACACTGCCCCCTTGTGGTTAACCCCTTCACTGCCAGTGTCATTTATACAGGAATCAATGCATTTAAATAGCATTGATTGCTGTATAAATGACAATGGTCCCAAAAATGTGTCAAAAATGTCCGATGTGTCCGCCATAAGGTCGCAGTCACAATAAAAAATCGCTGATCGCCGGCATTACTAATAAAAAAAAAATATTAATAAAAATGCTTTAAAACTATCCCCTATCTTGTAAACGATATAACTTCTGCGCAAACCAATCAATAATCGCTTATTGCGATATTTTTTACCAAAAATATGTGGAAGAATACTTGTCGGCCTAAACTGAGGAAAAAAAATGTTTTTTTATATATTTTTGGGGATATTTATTATAGCAAAAAATAAAAAATAATGTGCTCTTTTTTGTTTATAGCGCAAAAAATAAAAAACGCAGGGGCGATCAAATACCACCAATGGAAAGCTCTATTTGTGGGAATAAAAGGACGTCAATTTTGTTTGGGAGCCAGGTCGCACGACCGCGCAATTGTCAGTTAAAGCGACGCAGTGCCGAATCGCAAAAAGGGGCCTGGTCCTTTGGCTGCAAATTGGTCCGGTCTGAAAGTGGTTAAAGGGGTCCACACGGATCATGAAAATAATCACTATAATCACAAATCCCTCCCAAAGTATCTCCTAAAACTGACCCTTGGTGTGCCAATTTTCATATTTTTTTTCCTCATTGGGCCCCTCCGACCGCGGGACCCTGATAGGGTGAGAGAAGAACACACTGGGACTTTCCAAGTCAAACAAGGACCTCCAGGTAAATGTTACAATAGCAATGTCGTGGGGCACAACCTTATTATAAGCCCTTCAAAGATTTGTTGCATTTAAGAAGCACATTCACCCAATTGAGTCCTTTTCGGCAAGTTGGGGACTAGGAGATTGCGAAGACCCTAAGACAACGCCGTCCTTTCTCATTTAAAGTCAGGAGCAGCCCAGCTCATCCCATGAGCGTGAGATGTGATTGTGCACGGCAACTAAACGGCAATTAACTGTCAGGTACGGGAGGGAGATGAAGTCCCATTATGACTCTGTATGACATCATGGAGATGTGAATCATCTGGAACAACTCAGTGCAATAAACAAACCACCGTTTACTCTACATTAGATCATTGGCCCAGCCAGCACTGTTAACTCTACCTAGGCATTCCTCTATTCTGGGGAGCAGGCCTGCACTGATGAGCCCTGGTATGGAGGGGGTAATGGAGGGAGCTTGTCTGAAGGGTGATTCAGGTTCGTGCTCTGAGTCATCATCCCAAAATTAAATATTAAACAATTAAAGGCCCGGCGGGATGGATGCTATTTTCGGAGTGTACAAACCCTTGGCTGTTAAAGGGAATCTGTCACAGAGCTCAATGCCCATGTGAGAAATTTCTGGTGGAAGCTGACTGTCAATAATACAGCTTGTAGATTCTTTTGCTTTGTAACGGGTTCCTTTAAAGAAGAACCCTGCTAAATGTTGTTCTTAACTAAAAAAACAAAAAAACAAAAATAATAACTAAATCTGATCACATTTAAGAAAAAATACAACCTTTTCAGAGACATAAAACATTCACTTTTCTTTGAACATTTGTTCTGTGGAAAGGCCAACAAAATCGAATGATATTAGGCTATTCTCTCTTCCGGTTGGATGTTTTTCAATCATAAGAATAGTATAAATCAGGAAAATACTGCATTATTGCCACTAGATGGTGCGGATGATTATGGGAATTAAGTACTTACAGTATCTCATAGGTGTGTCCTATGCCTACATACTTTTGCTAATGGGTGTCCCTCGCTCCCATCTTAAAAAGTCGATCGGTATGCTATAATACAGGGTCCAGAAGACTAAATACAGGGTCCATAAGATACAGTATCTCATAAAAGTGAGTTCACCCCTCACATTTTTGTAAATATTTTATTCTATCCTTTCATGTGACAACACTAAAGAAATTACACTTTGCTACAATGTAAAGTAGTGAGTGTGCAGCTTGTATAACACTGTAATTTGCTGTCCCCTCAAAATAACTCAACACACAGCCATTAATGTCTAAACCGCTGGCAACAAAAGTGAGTACACCCCTAAGTGAAAATTTCCGAATTGGGCCCAAAGTGTCAATATTTTGTGTGGCCACCATGGGCATGGAGTTCACCAGAGCTTCACAGGTTGCCACTGGAGTCCTCTTCTACTCCTCCATGACGACATCACGAAGCTGGTGGATGTTAGAGACCTTGCGCTCCTCCTCTTTCCGCTTGAGGATGAACCCACAGATGCTCAATAGGGTTTAGGTCTGGAGACATGCTTGGCCAGTCCATCACCTTTACCCTCAGCTTCTTTAGCAAGGCAGTGGTCTTCTTGGAGGTGTGTTTGAGGTCCTTATGGTGGAATACTGCCCAGTCTCCGAAGGGTGGGGATCATGCTCTGCTTCAGTATGTCACAGTACATGTTGGCATTCATGGTTCCCTCAATGAGCTGTAGCCCCCCAGTGCCGGCAGCACTCATACATCCCCAGACCATGACACTCCCACCACCATGCTTGACTGTAGGCAAGACACACTTGTCTTTGTACTCCTCACCTGGTTGACGCCACACACGCTTGACACCATCTGACCTAAATAAGTTTATCTTGGTCTCATCACACGACAGGACATGGTTCCAGTAATCCGTGTCCTTAGTCTGCTTGTCTTTAACAAACTGCAGGCATTCTTGTGCATCATCTTTAGAAGAGGCTTCCTTCTGGGACGACAGCCATGCAGATCAATTTGAATCATTGTATGGTCTGAACAATGCTGGCAGCACTCATACGTCTATTTCCCAAAGACAACCTTTGGATATGACGCTGAGAACGTGCACTCAAGTATCATATTACTCATTTGCTTAAATTATTGCATGCGGTAAAGTGAGTATAATTCACCCAAAAAAAAATGATGCTGTATTTAAAAAAAAGTGCCGCTAAATATCGCATACAAAGCTCTTACGTCCAATTCACAAACAGACCAGAGAGTAAAAAAGCATGTGATAATTACCACCAGGGTTTGGTGGTATCGCAGGCTGTTTAGTGACAAATAGCTGGTTGCTTAGGGAAGCTGGCCATCGCATCCTTAACAACCGATGACTGCAGGTTCCCCACTGACAGCTGAATGTAAAAAAAAAAAAGCAGACAATAAAAAAAGTTGAATCCCCACCAATGCATAAGGGGTATTTTAAGGGGAACCCCACGCCAAAATGAAAAAAGAAATAGCGTGGGGTCTCCCACAAAATCCATACCAGACCCTTATCTGAGCATGCAGCACCCCCCACCCCCCCCCCCCACCTGAACAATACCAGGCCACATGCCCTCAACATGGCCCAACGAGCATGCACCAGTATGTGATGTCACAAGGAGGCGGGCCACCAGGTGATGTAGCCCCTTACCTATATAAGAAATGTCAGACGGTAGAGCCTGCAGTAGGCAGCCAGCCTTCATCGACGGCGGGAGCGTCTTTGTTTTTTTTCTTCCTTCGGGGGGCACTATTTTTTTTATTGTTTAATAAAAAAATTGTCAAAAACTGTGTGTGTAGTTTTTATTACTTTGTGACACTTTTTTGGTGAATGGGTAAGGGTACTCTGTACCTGATACTCAATCACGTAGAAAAGGGGGTGGGATCTGGGGGCCCGCTGCTTAAAGGGGGCTTCCAGATTCCGATTAGCCCCCTGCCTGCAGACCCCCACAACCAACCACTGCCCACGGTTGTGGGGATGAGGCCCTTGTCCCCATCATCATGGGGACAAGGTGTTTTGGGGTGGAAGGGGCCCCCTGCCCCAAAGCACCCACCCCCCCATGTTAAGAAAGCACCCACCCGTCCATGTTGAGGGCATGTGGTCTGGTATGGTTTGGGGAGGGGGCGGTCAGTCACCCCCTTTCTTGACCTGCATGTTCGGATAAGGGTCTGGTATGGATTTTGGGGGGGGGGACCCCAAGCCGTTTTTTTTTTTCATTTTGATGTGAGGTTCCCCTTAAAATCAGACCCCACGCTGTTTCCCCGCACTGTTTTTTTTTCAACATTTTTAATTGTCTGCTTTTTTCTTTGACATTCAGCTGTCTGCGGGGGGTAGTCATTGGTAGTTAAGGATGCGGCAGCTGGCTTCCTATCCCGCTCCTTAGCAACCAGCTCAATGCAGTAAATTACCGCATTAACTAATGCGGCAATTACCGCTAAATCTAACAAATGCTGCATTCGGTACTTAACTCAAAATTCTTAGTGAATTGAACACTTGCACAGTTATTTCCGCATGCGGTATTTTACCCCATATTATTAGCCATTATTTAACCCTTAGTGAATTGACCCCACTGGCCCAAAAGTAGAAGGACGGCACCCCCACCTCCCTTCACCCAGTGCTGCCGAATATTACTGTACAACCCCTGTGAATGGAGTGACCAGTGGTGGCATGTGGCCCTTCATTCCCGGTGAATCTGGATAGATGAATGTTTTCAGATTCACCAAATTTTCATAGACAGCCTAGAAACCTGGACTGCTTGTCAGCTGAATGTGGGTAAGGAGGGAAGAGTATCTGCTGCATTCACTCTGCATTCAGATGATAGAGAGTTAAAAAAAAAAAAAAGACCAACCTGCCTCCTGCGCCAAGACCGACACACGGTAAATGTCACCATATTGCTCTCTGTCCATCAATTGCCGCAACTGAATTTTCCCAGAATCCTCCTGGATGGACAACAAATTCCTGCTGTCACCTCTGATACTGTATCTGAAATATAATAGAAAGGAAACATTAGACTGTAGTAAATATCGCTTACATATACCACAGTGCTATACAGAGAACATTGAGTCGGTCACATCAGTCTCTGCAGCCGAGGAGCTTACACACTAATATCTCCAATGCAGTCACACACTATTATTATTATACATTTCTATTGCTCTGACATATACCGCAGTTCTGTACAGAAAACGCTGAGCCAGTCTATGCACCAGAGGAGCTTATAGTCTAATGTCCCCCCCCACAGTTACACACTATTATTATTATTATATATTTACAGTTAGGTCCATATATATTTGGACACAGGCACAATTTTATTTTTTTCATGTATTTACCAAAACATATTCATGCTATAGATATAAGCAGAGGCAGAACTAGAATTGTCAGGGCCTCGGTGCAAGAAACCATGAAGGGCCCCCACCAGGGGCGTTGCTAGGTCTACAAAAGAACTGGAGCTAGAGCCCATAGCAGTGAAGTAAAGAGTCATACGCTTGAGCGGGCATACACATGTATATAATATACATGTGTGTGTATGTATGTATTTATAATATATATATATGACATCCGTGGTGAGGAAAGGGATGACATCAGTGGTGCAGTGGTGAGGATAGGGATGACATCAGTGGTGGGGATAGGAATGACATCAGTGGTGGGGACAGGAATGACATCAGTAACGGTGGTGGTGAGGATAGGGATGACATCAGTGGTGAGGATAGGGATGACATCAGTGGTGGTAGTGAGGCTAGGGATGACATCAGTAAAGGTGGTGGGGAGGATAGGGATGACATCAGTAATGGTGGTGGGGAGGAAAGGGATGACATCAGTGGTGGGGATAGGGATGACATCAGTAACGGTGGTGGTGAGGATAGGGATGACATCAGTAATGGTGGTGGGGAGGCTAGGGATGACATCAGTAATGGTGGTGGGGAGGCTAGGGATGACATCAGTGGTGGGGATAGGAATGACATCAGTAACGGTGGTGGTGAGGATAGGGATGACATTAGTAATGGTGGTGGTGAGGATAGGGATGACATCAGTGTTGGGGATAGGGATGACATCAGTAATGGTGGTGGTGAGGATAGGGATGACATCAGTGGTGGGGATAGGGATGACATCAGTGGCAGTGGTGAGGATAGGGATGACATCAGTGGTGGGGATAGGGATGACATCAGTAATGGTGGCAGTGAGGATAGGGATGACATCAGTGGTGGGGATAGGGATGACACCAGTGGCAGGGGTGAGGATAGGGATGACATCAGTGGCAGTGGTGAGGATACGGATGACATCAGTAACAGCATACCTCCCAACTGCCCCTGATTTGGAGCAATGTCCCTCTGTCCCTCATTCCTCCCCATTTGTCCCTCATTTTGGTCTAATCTATATAGATGTATATAAAATGCACCTTTTATCTATCAAAAAGTGTTTTCCAGCGCTAAACCTTTCCTCTGATTTCTAAATTGCTGCATTTGTAAATTCCAAAAGCCAATATAAAGGAATAATAGTGGTAAAAAAAAGCACTTGTGGGTTTAACCAATCTTGTTTTTTTTGTATGATTCTTCTTTAAGGGGGCGTGGCAAGGGAGGTGTGTCCTATGCCTGCATACTTTTGCTGATAGGTGTGCCTCATTCCCATCTCAAAAAGTTGGGAGGTATGGTAACAGTGGTGGTGAGGATAGGAATGACATCAGTGGCAGTGGACTGATGTCATCCTTATCCCCACCACTGCTACTGATGTCATCCCTATCCTCACCACTGCCACTGATGTTATCCCTATCCTCAGCATGTAGGCAATGCTGACAAAAGCCAGTGCTGGATTTTACTTTAAAAATGTATTTGTTGTATTATAATTTTACCAGGAGAGTAGAATATAATATACAGAGCACTGCCAGTGACTTCTACTTCTGCTGCTTTCCTGAACGTGTGCTTAGATCGTTCTGTCTGTAAAAGGGAGGGGGGAGGGCAGAGGAGGAAGAAGGGAGGGGGAGAGCAGCTCTGTGTGTTGTGTGAAGTCTCAGGAACGAGCAGAGAGCCGACATCAATCAAGCAAGATGACCGGAAAGTGGGTGGATCCAGACTCCAGAGCCAGACCATTGTCGGTATGACGCTGTATGAAAGTCTGTAGACCATCCCACAGGTAGTTAACTCTGTTTTAACAGAAACGGGGCACTTCTCAGAGGAGAGGAAAGATTTGTAGATACTAGCAGCACATAAGAATTAGGATTAAGCAAGAAAAAGGAAACCCATACTTGTCTTTTAAGCCGGTAAAGGGTCTGGAGTTGATTCTAAGTTTGGTATTTGCATTTGGAATCTATTGCTTTGAACCTACATTATGCATTCAAAGGAGCTGTCCATGCAAGTGAAACAGGCCATTGTAAGGCTTCACAAATGCAGCAACATTAGGAGTGGCCAAATCAACAGTTTGGAACATTCTGAGGAAAAAATGACGCACTGGTGAGCTCAGCAACATAGAAAGGCCTGGACGTCCACAGAAGACAACAGTGGAGGATGATCGCAGGATCCCCTCTATGGTAAAGAAAGACCCATATACAATATCCAGACAAGTGAAGGACACTCTCCAGGAGGTGGGCGTAAAAGTCTACAATCAAGAGAAGATTTCACAAGAGCAAATACAGAGGGTTCACCACAAGGTGCAAGCCATTCGTAAGCCTGAAGAATAAAAAAGCCAGGTTAGACTTTGCCAAAAAACATCTAAAAAAGTCAGACCAGTTCTGGAAAAGCATTCTTTGGACGGATGAAACTGAGATTAATCTGTACCAAAATGACGGGAAGAAAAAAGTGTGAAGAAGACTTGGAACAGCTCATGATTCAAAGCACACGTCATATGTAAAACATGGTGGAGGCAGTGAGATGGCATGGACATGCATGGCTTCCAGTGGTACTGGGTCATTGGTGTTTATTGATGATGTGAAATAAGACAGAAGCAACCGGATGAATTCTGCAGTGTTTAGAGATATACCGTCAGCCCAGATTCAGCCAAATGCAGCAAAGTTGATTGGCGGCGCTTCACACTACATAGTTACATAGTTAGTCAGGTTGAAAAAAGACACAAGTCCACCCGGTTCAACCACAAAAAAAAAATAATAATATCATACAATCCCATATACCAAATTCTATACCCACAGTTGATCCAGAGGAAGGTGAAAAACCCCAGCAGAGCATGATCCAATCGGATTTTCCCCAGATCAACTTTACCTATAAATGTCAGTACCCAGTTATATTATGTACATTAAGGAAATAATTCAGGCCTTTCTTAAAGCAATCTACTGAGCTGGCCAGATGGACAATGATCCAAAACACACTGCAAAAGCAACCCAGGAGCTTTTGAAGGAAAAGAAGTGGAATATTCTGCAATGGCCAAGTCAATCACCTGATCTCAACCCAATTGAGCATTTCACTTGCTGAGGGCAAAACTAAGGGCAGAAAGACCTACAAAGAACAACTGAAGACAACTGCACTTAGAGCCTGGCAAAGCATCAGAAAGGAGGAAACCCAACCTTTGGTAATGTCCATGGGTTCCAGACATCAGGCATTTATTGCCAGTAAAGAATTCTCAACAAAATATTAAAAATGAACATTTTATTTATGATTATATTCATTTGTCCAATTACATTTGAGCCCCTGAAAATGGCGGGGGGGGGGGGGGGGGCTGTATATAAAGATGGTTGCAGTTCCTAAAATTTGTACTTGATATTTATGTTCAACCCCTTGAATGAAAGCTGAAAGTCTGTACTTCAAATTCATTTTGATTGTTTCATTTTAATTTTATTCTGGTGGCATACAGAGCCAAAAGTATGAAAACTGGGCCTGTGTCCAAATATATATGGACCTAATTGTATATTGCTCTGGCATATACTGTAGTGTTGTATAGAGAACACTGAGACAGTCACATCAGTCTATGCACCAGAGGAGCTTACACTCTAATGTCCCCCCACAGTCACACACGATTATTAATATTATACATTTATATAGCTCTGACATATACCGCAGTGCTGTACTGAGAACATTGAGCCCATCACATCAGCCTCAGTTTTATAAAAACAGAACTATTGATTGAGAATTGTAAATATTTCTGGCTCTGGCAGGGGAGGGGATCTTTATATAGTACGGGTCGATGGTAATAATTTAGAATTCTTCTGGTGTAGATGGTGAGATGATCGGATCCTCGGAGTGTATTTCTGGATATAGAAACACCTAAAGTTACATATTTGTTACAGTTTATCAGATGTATTCACAATCACATATAACTACATGACATCTGTCTTTATATCGTCTCCCCACAATCCTCCACACACACCAGCACCATCACCCAACAAGGAGGGTTTTTATGATATGATAGTGATATGTAATATTGCATTATACAGTATTGCTGATCTAACATGTTTCAGGCACTGGGCACTGATAGGGGAAATCTTCAGGCAGTGCACAGGAGGAGCAGAGCACAGGGAGGACCTCATTAACTGCGGTAAATATGGCTTCCCCTCTGCCTGGACCATTTAGAGCTAGAGAAGGTCATCCATTGACCCTTTTGGGTTGAGTGACCCTTTACCCTGCACCAGGTTTGAAACACCTGCATAAGAACCATTTATAAAGGCGTCCATAGACATGAGCCTAGTGTGCCCCTCCACACACTGCAGCCTGGACCTACCTGAGGCCGGCCTGTTGGTGGACATCGGGATCGGAGGCTGACACATTCAGGATGAGCGCCCCAGGCAGAGTGTTCTCTGGTACTTGGACTTCATATTTCTCCTCTGTGAAGACCGGGGCTTCATTGACATTACTGAGAGAGATTATAATGGAGGCCGTAGAGTTGGGACCATACTCCACCCCGAGGAGCTCCACCACGTTTTTCACCGCGACCACAAGGCGATATTCCTGAACCCGCTCATAGTCCAGATCCTGCCAGAAAAGAATAATGTCATTATATTGACTCATCATCATCCACTGTCATCTACAACCTGGGTGTAATTCTCAGTATCTGTTCTTATTCTGTATGTATGGATGCTGCACAGTACTACTTCTCTTGTCCTGTATGCTGGGTGTAATTCTCAGTCAGTATCTGTTCTCATTCTGTATGTATGGACTCTGCACAGTACCACTTCTCTTGTCCTGTATGCTGGGTGTAATTCTCAGTATCTGTTATTATTCTGTATGTATCAGAATACCACTTCTCTTGTCCTGAATGCTGGGAGTCATTCACAGTATCTGTTCCTATTCTGTATGTATGGACTCTGCACAGTACCGCTTACTTATCTTGTCCTGTATGCTGGGAGTCATTCTCAGTATCTGTTCTCATTCTGTACGTATAGACTCTGCACAGTACCACTTCTCGTGTCCTGTATGCTGGGTGTAATTCTCGGTATCTGTTCTTATTCTGTATGTATGGACTCTGGACAGTACTACTTCTCTTGTCCTGTATGCTGGGTGTAATTCTCAGTATCTGTTCTTATTCTGTATGTATGGATGCTGCACAGTACTACTTCTCTTGTCCTGTATGCTGGGTGTAATTCTCAGTATCTGTTCTTATTCTATATGTATGGACTCTGCACAGTACCACTTCTCTTGTCCTGTATGCTGGGTGTAATTCTCAGTATCTGTTCTTATTCTGTATGTATCAGAATACCACTTCTCTTGTCCTGAATGCTGGGAGTCATTCTCAGTATCTGTTCCTATTCTGTATGTATGGACTCTGCACAGTACCGCTTACTTCGCTTGTCCTGTATGCTGGGAGTCATTCTCAGTATCTGTTCTCATTCTGTATGTATAGACTGTGCACAGTACCACTTCTCTTGTCCGGTATGCTGGGTGTAATTCTCAGTATCTGTTCTTATTCTGTATGTATGGACTCTGCACATTACCACTTCTCTTGTCCTGTATGCTGGGTGTAATTCTCAGTATCTGTTCTTATTCTGTATGTATGGACTCTGCACAGTACCACTTCTCTTGTCCTGTATGCTGGGTGTAATTCTCAGTATCTGTTCTTATTCTGTATGTATGGACTCTGCACAGTACCACTTCTCCTGTCATGTATGTGAAGCCTCCTATGTGTCAGATGATAGTTGCTGTGACAGGTTCACTTTACATCCTAAGGGTTGTGTATCACTAGTTACTATCCCAGGAGCTGCTCTGTAAATTATACACGGCAACCGTTATTGTACAGCAGTTAGAAAACAACGTTTTAGCACTGATGGCTCCAGCAGCCTGCAATCCATTTTGTTTTTGCTGTGCTGCGTGGGAAAATCCCACAATTTCTGTATTTTTGTCCTCTTGTATACAGACGCATTAACCCCCTGCGACACAGACTATTCGGCAACAAGGCTTACAATCACCTGGGCTATGCTGCTCTGGGCTGCAGTTCAATAACCCCATATGACGCCCCCCCATCCTTGCAGAATAGTAAAGTGCAGCACTTTCCCCCTTTACCGCCTCCTCCATACCTGGGGGTCGCGATCTATACGCCCCCTCTCCGCTCCAAAGTGCCAATTTCGTACAGCGGGGAGGCTGAACTGACAACATCCCTAAAAGGATGAAAACCTTTACAAAACATTGCTGAATTCACGGCTCTTTCATAGACGCGGCGGGGGGAAAGTGGCGAGAGGCTTCAATGAGTTTCAATCGAAGAGGGATAGATGAAAAAGGAGCTTAGCGACAGAAAAGGCGAAGGCTTATGAAAAGAGCGTAACAACGGCGATGGATACAGGACATTAGAGGAAATTCTACCAAGAGAAACTAAAAGGAAGAAATACAATGTAACTAATTCTGAGAAGCTCTGTCATTGGCTGAGCCATGCTGCGCCTTTAAATGTGAAGATTAAATATCACCAATCGTGTGCTCTGCGTACAATCCTTTAGAATGGAAAACACACACTGCCACCTTCATTTTCCCATAATTCAAAAGTCGGCAACAAGATGGTCAGATTGAAATCTCTTGTCTGTGCTTAAGTAGTCATAGAAGAAGTTAGAACATTAAAAAAAGGACAATACTTGGCATCATAAAGGTTAATTAGATCACGGTCTTCAAATGACTTCTGATGAGGTCCTATTGTAAATGGTCCTGTCATAAATGGCCTTGATGTAAGAGGTCCTGTCGAGAATAACCTAGCTATGATGGAACTGTCCAGCACCCAGCTTGGGTGATTCCATCAAGATATAGCTTCCGCCAGTCTGGAACCAGGAACCAGATATTATAGCTGACCCAACAAGACTAGCCGACAATAGCTTAGATGCAAACTGGAACTCTCTTTTTTTGAAAACTCACACAGAATATAGAGTATAGTAGACCAGATCAGATAAGGATTTGATCACATAATGCAAACAGTAAGATAGCTAACATAGCTAAGGAACAGCCAACATACACATAATGCTAATCCACATCTATCAACTAATAGCTGACAGTGATCTAATCAACCCATATGCTAATCAACATAAACACATGACATCCCCCCAATAGTTCTATAACAAAGGTACAGTGGTCACAATATTAATCACATCTGCAAGATGATCAGACAGACAGAAACAATAGGTGACTCAATTAAAGTGGATGTAAACCCACGATCACCCCGTGTAAACTAAATGTACCGTATTAAGCCGCCCATATGTATAAAGCTGATGCATGTATCCTTGCCTTTGTAGTCTTACGCCCTTCAGCTGTTGGAGCCCCGTAAAACTCAGAAATTGGTGGGCGGGTCCTTGCCGGCGCTCGATGGGGGCGGTGTCGTGACATCATACGACTCCCCGCCCACATCGTCACACTCCCCCTTGCCAGGCAGCGTTGCAAGGCGAAACCTCATGCCTGCACATTGAAAAGTGCACGCAGATCAGTCATGTCTGCGTGGACAGAACATGCAACGCTCAATGTGCGCATGTCAAATATACTAGGCGCCGGTGGAGGATTCCTGGCCACTAGCTTTGACAGCTCATCAGGAAAGGCACCACATGACTTCAGCATGCCCAATCATGCTGAGGTGTGGAGCAGCCAATCTTGGGAGAGCTTCAGAAGAAAGGAGGAGGGATGTGAAGCTGGAGTTGTAGACACGCTCTCTGCTCTCATGCATGAGATAAAGAAATCAAATGTCAGTCACAGCAGTGGGGAATGTGGCGACGCAAACTTATCTGTGTGTTGTTTTTTATCTTAGTAAAAAAAAAGGCAAGAGGATTGCTCAGAGCTGTACTAACTTTGTGGCAAGACTGGGCACAGGTGACTTGACATCCTCTACTCTACCAGGTAGAAGTCTTTCTTAAAAAAAATTAACAATGGGAATGCACACCTAAGAAGCACACAATGGGAAAAGTCACTTAACACATAACACCTTAAACAGATTATATCAGGAGACCCCAGACAGGTTGCTTTGAGCTGATGATATTAACATCTGCTCTGAGTACCGGTATCACAATCTAAAGCAGTCATTGCTGGTTTGGAGCATAGAGGCTATAAATATGTATATGGGCCCCCCAGTTCCCAGAGTCTGTGTGTTTTGGGGAGACATGAATTTGACTCAGAAACAAGACCACTTCAAGTGTCCCCTAGGCACACATCTCCCAAAGAGTAGTGTTCCCTTAAAAGCCAGGGTCCATAGTGAGTAGGCAAGAGGCCACCCTGCACCCTCTCCAAAAGCCCCTGTCCTGGTTGGGTCTGTCACACTAGTCATAAATGGCCCTTTTGTAAATAGTTACATTGTAAATGGACTTCTCATAAGTGGCCTCTTTGTAAATGGTCCCATAGTAAATGGTCATGTTGTAAATGGTCTGCCATGCAGTTTAGGAATACACAACTGTGAGGTAGAGGTTCTGACCTATAGCTGAATTCCTAAAGCCAGCTTTCATACATATGCCATAATTTCTATTGTAATGGAGTTACCTTCAGAAAAGGCAAGGTCTTCAGATGACTTCTGATGAGGTCCCATTGCAAAAGGAGGAGGGATGAATGTGGGCGATGAGGACCAATGAAAATGGCTGAGGAGGAGGGATGAATGTGGCAGAGGAGGAGGGATGAATGTGGCAGAGGAGGAGGGATGAATGTGGCAGAGGAGGAGGGATGAATGTGGCAGAGGAGGGATGAATGTGGCCAAGGAGAACCAATGAAAATGGCTGAGGAGGAGGGATGAATGTGGCTGAGGAGAAGCAATGAATATGTACAGGGAGGAGGGAAGAATGTGGCTGAGGAGGAGGGATAAATATGGTTGAGGAGGAAGGATGAATGGAGCTGAAGAGGAGGGATGAATATGCGTGAGGAAAAGTGATGAATGTAGCTGAGGAGGAGGGGTGAATATGGGCGAGGAGAAGCAATGAATATGGCCAGGGAGGAGCAAATCAATATGACTAAAGGGGATCAACTCCAGAGATAAAATAATAAAATAATAATTCTCCCACTCTACAAGACTCTGGTCCAGCCGCACCTGGAGTATGCCATCCAGTTCTGGGCACCAGTCCTCAGGAAGGATGTACTGGAACTGGATAGGGTCCAGAGAAGGGCAACAAAGCTGTTAAAGGGACTGGAGGATCTCAACTATGGGAAAAGACTGCAAGCACTGAACTTATTCTCTCTGGAGAAGAGACGCTTGAGAGGGGATATGATTTCAATGTACAAATACCGTACTGGTGACCCCACAATAGGGATAAAACTTTTCCGTGCAAGGGAATTTAAAAAGACATTTAGCACTTGGTTGGTGTCTCAAGTCACGCTCCTTTCTCAACAATAGGAGCGCGACTTGAGACACCAACCAAGTGTGCATGCTCACGAAACGCGTCCATTACTGATGACGACATCCCCCTGAGCCAGCCACATCCTGCGATCCAAGCCTCGTTTTGGGCCGCCTTCCAGAGGCGGGTCCTACCATCAAACGGAAGTGCCTCTTCTGATCTGCCTGGATAGATGGACCAAACACTACGCTGGGGATTCGTTTTCATCTGAGTGACATATACCATGCCTGCTTATTTCTTCACAAATGTGAGTGCATTACTGATGCTGATTAATAAAAATTCCTTGTGCTAAACTACTGCACCCAGAGGCGCCTTTCTATTTGTTTTTGCGGTTTAACCTTAAACTACGTAGAGGTTTCTTTACTGTCAGAGCGGTAAAGATATGGAATTCTCTTCCACAAGCAGTGATTTCAGCGTAGAGCATCGATTGGTTAAAAAAACTATTAGATGGGCACCTTAACGACCACAACATACAGGGATATACAATGTATTATTAACATAAAAGCACACATACAGGATGCACTTGATGGACTTGTGTCTTTTTTCAACCTCACCAACTATGTAACTATGGAGGAGGGATGAATGTGGCTGAGGACGAGGGTTGTATCCTTCATGATGGGTGATATTTGGGGTCATCTCCCAAATGAGATTCACAATTTTCCCTTATCTGCACTGTGGATTATCTGCAATTTCTACATCATTGTGCCAGTCTGTGCCATTGTATAATGAAGGATTTGGAGCTTTAGAAATTTTTATAGAGGATTGGCCACAAAGGGGCTCATTGAGCAAAACTATGTATAGAGGAGGTCGAGCACCACAGAGGAGGCCGAGCACCACAGAGGAGGTCGAGCACCACAGAGGAGGTCGAACACCACAATGGAGGACAAGCACCACAGTGGAGGACAAGCACCACAGTGGAGGACAAGCAATACAGTGGAGCCCAAACATTACAGAGGAGGCAAACCACCTCAGAGAAGGCCAGCCAGCACAGAACCGCACCACAGAAAAGGATGAGCATCATAGAGGAGGCCAAGTGGTACAGAAAAGATTAAACAGTACAGAAGAGCATCACAGAGAAGGACAAATAGTACAGTGGAGTCCAAACATTACAGAGGAGGCAGACCACCACAGAAGAAGCAGTACAGAAAAGACTAATGCCGCGTACACGACCGGTTTTGCCGTCGGAATAAACTCTGAAGGTTTCTCCGATGGAATTCCGATGGAATTCCGCTCAAGCTGTCTTGCATACACACGGTCACACCAAAGTCCGACCGTCTAGAATGCGGTGACGTACAACACGTACGATGGGACTAGAAAACGGAAGTTTAATAGCCAGTAGCCAATAGCTTCCTTCTCGTACTTGCTTCAGAACATGCGTCGTTTTTGGTGCGTCCGAACAGCATAAAGACGAGCGGTTTATCCGATAGTATTTAGTTCCGTCGGAAAAATATAGAAGATGTTCTCTATCTAAGTCCATCTGAATTTTCGATGGAAAAAGTCAGATGGGGCATACACACGGTCGGAAAATACGATGAAAAGCTCCCATCGGACTTTTTCTGTCGGAATGTCCGACCGTGTGTACACGGCATAAGTAGTACAGAAAAGCTCCACAGAAAAAGATAAGTATCACAGTGGAGTCCAACATCATAGAAGAGGGCAAGAAATACAGAGGGGTCCATTATAGAGGGGGCAGACCACCACAGAGAAAGCCAAGCATCAAAGAAGATGCTGAGTACTGTAGGGGAGGCTGAGCACCACAGAAGATGCTGAGCAATACAGGAAAGGTTGAGTAGCACAGAAGAGGCCAAGCACCATAGAGGAGGACAAGTACTACAGAAAAGTCTGGACATCTCAGAAAGTTTCTAAGCACCACTGGAGAAGTTGAGCACCAAAGAAGAGGCCAAGAACTACAGAAAGCCTGAGCACCACAGAAGGGGCTGAGCACCATATGTACAAGTACATGTACTCTAGAAAATGGTGATACCACAGAAGAGGCCGAGCACCACAGAAGAGGCCAAGCATTACAGAAGGAGTCAAGCAGCACAAAAGAGGCCGAACACCACTGAGGAGACCAAGCACCACGAGGAGGCTGTGCACTATAGAAGAGGTCAAACAGCACAGAAGAGCCTGAGCATCAATGAGGAGGCACAGCACCAGAGAGGAGGCCAAACGGCAAAGAAGAACCCATCCACTAAAGAAGAGGACAAGCACCACTGGGGAGGCCGAGCACCAAAAAAGAAGCCAAGCACCACAGTAGAGGTTTATTCAAACACGTTCTCCACATTCCGGGCAGTCACTGTTCAGACGGGTTGTACTAATTTTTGTATCTTTTTGTGTTATCCACTCCTCCTCCTCCCATTGCATTATATTTGATGTTCTGCTTTGACTGAGAAAATGTTAGGGTAATCAATGTCCCCGGAGAACAGGTTATGATGACTCGTAGAAGAGGTGACTCTCGTCACATAGGATGACGTCAGAGGGAAATGTTCTGGCCGTGGGTCTGAGTCAGCGGTTAGAGAGGGACAGCACCCCGCTGTGATCAATTCTCAGCCACTTCTCAGCATCCTTTTATCTCCTTATTAAAGAGCCCGCTCGCTCCTCTCAGCGACAAAACATTTGCTGCCTTTGTGTCATTGGTGTGCCAAGAAACAAGACGCTTAATTAGAGGAGCCACCCGCCGGGCATTCTGCTAAACGGTGCGTCAGAAGAGATTCGTATCACAGATGAGAAGGTGACGACTCAAGTCATATTTCTGCTTCCCCAGAGACAATTCTGAAATTTAATCAGAGAAGGAAACAATATGACCATGAAAAGGGGAACCTGGGGTGGTTAGGGGTCAGCTTTAGTTTTCCTTTCCTAAAGTCTATAAATGGAGATTTATAGGATTAGTTTATATTATATACAGAGGGGAAAATAATTATTTGATCCTCTGCAGATCTTGTAAGTTTGCCCACTTTTTTTGATGTCATAATGTAGAGAATAAGATTTCCTTTCATTTGAGCCCAGTCTTGCCACACAGATTTACTCCAGCCCTGAGAATTCCCCTTTTTTGTTCATTTAGAAATATCTTGACAAAGTGCTGAAATCTTTGTCTAAAACGCCCCCTTGCTGTGAGTGACAGGTGATTTACATATCTCATGCACTAGCCTGAGACAGGCACAGACCACAGATCCACAGACCAGAGTGAAAGAAAATGTATTCTCGAGTGAACAGCAAGAAGAATATAGGGGAGATGTATGTAGTCAGAGTTGGGCAGAGTAGAACATTCAGTGATCTGATGATTGTTATAGTGCAGTGTGTGTGTCTGAGGTCACCTGATCACAGATAGCATTCCTTTCCATCATTGTTATGTGGGGGAGGGGTGAATTTCTCACTTTTTATAATTACACAGGGATACAGGGCCGCAAAGTCGGGTCGGAAAATTTAATTTTTTGCTGCAGAAAAGTGCTTGACATTTTCCGACCCGAATTTGGGGCCACTTGGTGCTAGGAACCCCTAAATTTGGTGTGCAATCCCAGTGGAACCAACATTAAAACATATCCAAATTGGGGTTCCTAGCACCAAGTGGCCCCAAGATACACAGCCCCAAAGTCCATCTGCAGTCCATCTGCAGCAATGTCTTTTCGGGACCCTTTGGGTCCAGAGACTGCAGCTAGGGGGCATCTAGGAACCCTTAACTACCAAGTTTGCAGTTCAGGGGACCTATGGCTGCAAATGGGCACAGTGAGGCATGCAAATGGGCACAGTATGGCTGCAAATGGGCATTGTTGACCCTCTTTTCCACTTACAGTAGCTGCACATTTCTCACCCTAGGCTTATACTCGAGTCAATAAGTTTTCCCATTTTTTTTTTGGTAAAATTAGGTGCCTCAGCTTATATTCGGGTCAGCTTATACTCGAGTATATACGGTATGTGTTTTTTCTGGATTTTTGGTTGATATTCTGTCTCTATCATTTAAAATACACCTATTCAGTGGCAGCTGGTGCTCAAAAATTGCAGCCTCACTGTGCCCATCAAACGCAGCCACTGTGCCCATCAAATGCAGCCACTGTGCCCATCAAACGCAGCCACTGTGCCCATCAAATGCAGCCACTGTGCCATTTAAACGCAGCTGGCTACTGTGCCCATCAAACGCAGTCACTGTGCCATCAAACGCAGCCACTGTGCCCATCAAATGCAGCCACTGTGCCCATCAAATGCAGCCACTGTGCCCATCAAATTCAGCCACTGTGCCCATCAAATGCAGCCACTGGGTGGCAGCGGGTGATGGCGGCGAGCTCTGGGACCTTGCAGCGGCGATCTGTGTCATCCATGCGTCTCCTTCCCTCCTCCTGAAAGGTGTCCAATTGCAGCACCTGTCCTTTCAGCCAATCAGGTGGTGGGTAACAGACCCGCTCTTCCTGATTGGTGGAGAGGGGGTTCAGTGTTATAAAAGCAAATTTTAATTTGCTTCTTCAACACACCTGGGTGGACTCCGAGCGCAATGCTTTGCCCTCCGAGTTCACCTTTTTTGAAGCCTATTAGAGCACGTGGCTCTAATCAGGTGCTTTAAAAATACACCCCCGCCGCTGTAATTCAAGCGACTGGCTTCCGAAAAGGGGTCAGACGCCTAAATAGGGGGTGGCAGCGGTCCCTAAAATTCTATAATAATCAAGCAAGGGATATTTGAAGGGATAGAGATTTCCTCTGGGACTTGCTGGATACCTCAAGAGCGTGCTAAGGTATGCTATTTACAAAGTTGTTTATCTGGTTCCCCTGCTGTAAAGTCCGAGATTTGTCAGAAAACCGGAGACAGTCAGAGTTACCCGTTAAACATGGATTAGCGACCAGCAAAATTTACCTTTTCCAGGAAGACGATGGCGGCGTTCTCGTCCCCATCAGGTTTAATACGGAAGGTTCCGTCTTCATTCCCGGACTGTATGGAGAAATCCATGGCTTTATTCACTGTTTCCACATCATCATCAATCGCCGTCAGTGTCACAATGGTTGTACCAGGTGCAGCGTCCTCAGCGATAATAAACGTTAGAAACTGAGAAAAAAAAAAACAAGAACAACGATTCGGCGAAAGGCCATTACAGATATATATCAATGGCCAATGGATGGAAACCCCCATCCCCCGTAACCTCAACACTAACCCCCCTGTGACATCAACACTAACCTTCACTGTAACCCCGACCCTTCCTGTAACCCCAACACTAAGCTTCCCTGTAACCTCAACACTAACCCTCCCTGAAACACTAACCCTCCCTGTAACCCCATAACTAAACTTCCTTGTAACCTCAACACTAACCTTCCATGTAACAACACTAACCCTAACACTAACCCTCAACACTAACCTTCCCTGTAAGTTTAACACTAACCCTCCCTGTAACCCTAACACTAACCCTCAACACTAACCTTCCCTGTAAGTTTAACACTAACCCTCCCTGTAACCTCAACATTTACCCTCCCTGTAACTTTGACTAACCTTCTCTGTAACCTTAACACTAACCCTGAATGCAACCCTAACACTAACTGACCCACTCCCCATAACCGCAACACTAACCCTCCATGTAACCCCAACTCAACTCCCCCCTGTAACCTCAACACTAACCCTCCTTGCAACCTTAACACTAAACCTCTTGTAACCTCTACAGTAACATTCCCTGTAACTTTAACACCAACCCTTCCTGTAACCTCAACTTAACACCCCCTGTAACCTCATTAACCCTCCCTGTAACCTCAACACGAACCTTCCCTGTAATCTCAACACTAACCCTCCCTGTAACCTTAACACGAACCCCCCGTAACCTGAACACGAAACTTCCCTGTAATCTCAACACTAACCCTCATTGTAACCCTAAAACTAACCTTACCTGTAATCTCAACACTAACCCCGTGATAACAGTAACACTAACCCTCCCCGTAACCTCAACACTAACCTTCCCTGTAACTTTAACACCCACCCTCCCTGTAACCTCAACGTATCACCTCCCTGTAACCTCATTAATCCTCCCTGTAACCTTAACACGACCCCCCCCCCGTAACCTCAACACTAACCTTCCCTGTAATCTCAACACTAACCTTCCCTGTAATCTCAACACTAACCCTCCCTGTAATCTCAACACTATCCTCTCGATAACAGTAACACTAACCCTCCCAGTAACCTTAACACTAACCTTCCCTGTTAATTTATCACCAACCCTCCCTGTAACCCCAAAACTAACCTTTGCTGTAACCTTAACACTAACCCTCCATTTAACCTCAACACTAACCCTCCCTGTAATTTTAACACTAACCCCCCTATAACACTAACCAGCCCTCAACACTTACCCTCCCTGTAACTTTAACACTAACCCTCCCTATAACCCTAACACTCACCCCCCGTAACCTCAAAATTAACCCTCCCTGTAACCCTAACATTAATGCCCCATATCCTCAACTCTAACCCTCTATAACACCATCCCCCTATAACATCAACCTTCCCAATAACTCTAACACTAACCCTCCCTGTGGCCCTGAAACCAATACTACCTCCAACACTAACATTAGCCCTACCTGTCACCTCAACATTAACCTTCCCTGTAAACCCAGAATTTGCTATCTCTGTATAGATCTGCTCTTGACATTATCGTAAACTCTTTTCCTCCATATTGGAATGTGGGTGAAATACCCCCCCGTCCCCTTGTATAGCTAATCAATTGACCTCAACAAATTGCCAATGTGTCTATCCTCCTGAACCCATACACACAGTTCAATCTGCAGAGTACCTGACAATTCATGATTCTCAATTGCCCAGTTTCTTGGATTGTCAGAGAGTCATCGCCATGTTAGAGAACATGTGACTTCTTAGCAAATTTTTTGAGCCGCCATATTGGTCATCCTGCAGGAGGATGAAGTTCCTGAGCCACTATCGCTGCCACCACTGCCTACATTCCCACAACCCCCTGCTTCATCACTGCCTGGAGAACTCCACTGTCCATCATCTCAAGTATTTACTGACACACCACTCTGGAAGATTTACCCCACACGACGCAAGGAATATTCATATATCTTCCCTATAAAAACCTAATATACTGCAAATTCATCTTCCCTTAGGACATGATTCACCCATACACATCAGATGAGTATTTACAAAGTGATTATCAGAGCAGTGGGAGAGCTTTTCACACAATCTATTCTCCAGGCACTAATCAATAAAACCAATCTCAATGAAGAGGCCTTTTGTTTGGATCTTGGAAACATTGTGTTCTTTTGCTCAAGTACCACTCGTCTGCAAGTCTGACGCCATCATGACTTTGACACCTAAAACCCATTGTAGACTGTAAGACTGTAATGGGTGATGAACTTAAGTCATTCAGAAACATTTGCAGTTCAGTATTAATCAGCAATATCTACGTACATCAGTGGTTCTCAATTACCGGGCCAAGGCCTCCAGCCACCTGCAGATTCCCCAACCTCCCACAGTGCCACCTAATCTCCAATGGTGGCCCACAATGCCCCTCGACCTCCCACAGTATCTAGCTCCATAGTGCCACCCAACATCCAATAGTGGTCCATCCTGGCCCTCAATCTCCCATAGTGCCCCCAACCCCCTGAGAGCCCTCAGCCCCCATCATTTCCCCAAACTTCCATAGTGCCTTCCAACTCCCATAGTGCCACCCAACCTCCAAAAGTGGTCCACTGTGCCCCTCAACCCACCACAGTGCCCCCAGACCCCGTGAGAGCCCTCAGCCCCCATAATTTCTCCAACCTCCCACATTACCTTTCAGCTCCCATAGTGCCACCCACCTCCCATAATGGTCCACTATGTCCCTCAACCTCCAACAGTGCCCCTAGGCCCCGAGAGCTCTTACAGCACCGCCAGCTCTCTTTAGTGCCTCAAGTCCTCCATAGTGCTCTCAACCTCCAACAGTGTCTCACAGTTCCCACTACAGTGTACTCCAGTCTGCCCCTGGAAAACCCCAGCCTCCTGGGAAGACCAAAAGCCCTCTACAGACTTCCCCCCCAGTGGCCCTCAGTCCCCAAACCACCTTCAGAATGCCCATCCCTACCCAGTGACACCCAGTCCCATCCTGAATCTTTCAGCATTTCAATACATATTTTGCATTCCTATAGATTTATTATGTGAATATCAACTTTATTTTTTACTGTTGGGACATGGAAGGTTTTGGAAGAATTTACAGGGCCCTGCTCTCGCTAAAACTGAGAACCCCTGGCCCATATTATAGAATATGATTAGGACAGGAAGTGTGTTACTGGCAGGATCACCAGAAAAAAATAAGGACTCGAAAATGCAATTTATTAAATTTCTGTTCTTGGGTCTAGGTACTCTTTAACTCCTTCCCACTGGCTGAACGCATATATGTGGAAGGAGGTGATCCTTTTCCCCCGTACACACGGTCGGATATTCTGATGGAAAATGTCCGATCGGATAATGTTGTCGGAAAATCCAATTGTGTGTGAGCTCTAGCGGGCTTTTTCCGTCGGAAATTCCAACGGAAAAAATTTGAGAGCAGGATCTCAAATTTTCCGACAACAAAATCCGATCAGACTTTGTCCGATCGTGTGTAGAGAATTTCGACGGACAAAGTGCCACGCATGCTCAGATCAAATTACGAGACCAAAGCTATTGGCTACTAGCCTCTACTTAGTTTCGTCGTACGCAACGAACGTCGCCACGTTCGGAACGATCGGATTTTCCGACAACTTTGTCCGACCGTGTGTATGCAACACCAGTTTCGAACAAAATCCGTCGGAAAAAATCGGACGGATTTTGTGGTCGGAATTTCCGACCGTGTGTACGGGGGCTTAGTCTTGTCACGTATATCCATTTGGCTGGCATTGAAGTTTTGCTTGGAGTGCGCTCAATCGCGGGCCCCCAGCACTGTGACTACGCTGTCAACCGCAGTGACACAATAATGATCAGGAGGCTGTGGGATGGGCGCCTGATCAGGTGATCACGGGGGGAAGTCAATCACAGTGGTCATTTGATTTGAAAAGCCCATATAATTCATCTGTCACTATGAACTCTTAAGAGGTCAATAATAACCATAATATTAATAATAACCCAATACTTTGTTTACAAACAAATTCAAGTGATCGTAATGTTAGCGCTGTCTTATTGATTACATGGTTTTGTTGGTAAACAAAGTCATATCACCAATATCACAGCTTTAATGGGGAACATTTTACTGAGCGCATTTTTCTTGGGGTCGCGCTTGTTCTGACTCTGATCCTTACACCCCCCATGTACTCGTCTTCTTTTGAGGGACACCTAGCTATTCTGCAGAATGTTGGATATGTTTCCAGAATTGCGTTATGATAAAAAATAAAAGTCCTAAAGGGAATCCTCCCAAAAACGGTAAATCATTTACCTGATTGTGAATGAAGACTGGCGGATTGTCATTCACGTCCTTCACATCGATTATAACTGTGCAGCTTCCTCTGAGCCCTGGAAGAGAAATATCAAGAGCAATGTAATAATGTCTGCTGACTAGAGGGCGGATTTAAAGAGAAGGTCCCATGTTTTATTTTTTTGGCTGTTGGAGTTTTAAATGATCCTCTTTGAATGTGATGGGAATCTCTGCATAATGACTGCCGGGAGAGGTTCTGCAGGGGAGGAGCCCAGTTCCAATGCTGCCAGTAAGATCTGATGGTTTCAGAAGGAGGTCAGCGAAGGCAGTTTCCTTTAACTCATGTTTTGGCGGCTCCCAGCCTCTCTACAGCCACTAGAGGCCACCTACCCCCCAGGCACAGCCGGCTTTGGGGTCCCTAGGGGCCACTTACCTCCCAGTTCCTCAGCCCAGTCGGTGGCAGAGACTATCAGGGTATATCGGTAGGGCTTCAGACCGTCGCCCAGTAAGGTCAGCTGCCCACTTCTCCTTCCGATATGGAAGAGGCCATCCCTGGGCAACTGAGGCTCCTGGCTCTCAATGTTATATTTAATCTCTGCATTGCGAGTAGAGGGGTCATCTGCATCCTCAGCCTTCAGTTCCAGGAGCAGAGAACCTGAGGAGCATATTAAAAAGAAAAAAGGAATATATAGCTATGTGAGTGTGCAATCACCAACACTGGAAAAAGCAGAAACAAGACATCTGATTCAAATCACCAATGGATCAATCAGATTGTGATGAAGCACAAAGACTCTGGTAAGGCTGCTCTCAGCAAAAGCAGGATGTCCCCAAAACAGGGGACCCAGATTAGAAGATTCACATGAGCCTCAAACTAAAAAGTCTGAGAGTCCAAAATGATTTAATATCGATATTTCTTCACAAAAATACAACGTAGGTCAACCAACGCGTTTCAAAGATCTCCCTCTTCTTCAGGGCTTAAGGAGGATAGGAGGATGCAAGGGTGGCACAATCATCAGGGTTTTCCAATTCATTGATTGGTTGACCAATCGATCGAGTACTTCTATTCATGTACATTTATCAAACGAGATCAATATTCGATGATGTCTTTTGCCCTGTACACATGATAGGATTTTCCGACAACAAAATCCATGGGATTTTTTCCAACGGATGTTGGCTCAAACTTGTCTTGCATACACACGGTCACACAAAGTTGGTCGGAAATTCAGAAAGCCAAAAACGCAGTGATGCACAACACATATGACGAGCCAAGAAAAATTAAGTTCAATAGCCAGTGCGACTCTTCTGCTTGATTCAGAGCATGCGTGGCACTTTGTGCGTCGGAATTGTGTACACACGATCGGAATTTCCGACAACGGATTTTGTTGTTGGAAAATTTGAGAACCAGATCTCAAATTTTGTGTGACGGAAATTCCGATGGAAAATGTCCGATGAAGCCTACACACGGTCGAATTTCCCGACAACAAGGTCCCATCGAACATTTTCCATCGGACAAATCCTATCGTGTGTACAGGGCATTTTTGTGTACAAATATCAATATTAAAATATTTTGGACTAAGGCCTTTGGTTTGGCGCTCTCATTGGACTTTGTACACGTCAACCAATAAAACAGTCTAATATAATTGTAACAACCAATAAGAACCTCCAAACTTCTGTTCTACAGGAGTCACCCCCAGTACTGATCTGAATACACTGAGATGTTTCTCTCCCAAAGTCACAGATATATGAGTAATTATGGAGAAGGGGAGGGGTGCGGGAAATAAAATATCAGAAACTTGAAGTCCTTACACAATAAACTCGTGTTTATTGGTTTAGAGACGTGATTAATACATCTAATGCGGTTCTTGTCAGCTTTGGAGAAAATGATGTGCTTGCTAAGAACACACCAATTGGACACCAATTTCTGAAGCCACCCAACTGAATCACTAATCTGTAGATATGTGCAATTCGTTTAGTTCCGAATATGTTTTTTAACGTATTTCAACAAATTCCAATTCAAAACCCGTTTAACAAATTTTTCTCAATATTCAAAAATTTATAAATTCGTACATTTGCACATTCGTACATTCGTAAATTAGTAGATCTGTAAATTCGGAAATCTGAGATAATAATTAACTAATAATAACTTAACTATTACTAACTATTAAATTATAGGTATTGTAATTTCATTTCAAATTTGGCTGTTAGTGAACGTAACAAATACAAATTTATCCGAAGTTACGAATTATCTGAAATAACGAATGCCGTCTCCAAACGAATGGAACATAGTGAATTAATAATAATAAATAATAATAATAATACAAACTTTTTATCAGTATTATTTATTATTAATTTGTTACGTTCCATTTGTTTAGATGCGGCATTCGTTATTTCGGATAATTCGTAACTTCGGTTAAATTCGTATTCGTTACATTCTCTAACAGCCAAATTTGAAAGGAAATTACAATACCTATAATTTAATAGTTAGTTACTATTTCAGATTTTAAAATTTTCGGGTTTTCGGATTTTCGAATTTCCAAATTTCTGAATTTTCAAATTTCCGAATGTACAAATTTACGAATATACAAATTTTCTAACTTACAAATGTACAAATTTACTAATTGCGATCATAACGAATGACCCGAAAAACAAACCAAAAAAAAAACGAATGAAACGATAACAAACACATTTTTTGGCAGTGCACATGTCTACTAATCTAACTTGGTATTATGTCCACTTTAGGCCTTGAAGAAGGGGGGGGGCCTTAAACCCCCAAAATGCGTTAGCTGTATTTTACACTGCTATATATTAATAAACACAGGTTAACTTTTGTAATGACTGTTCTAAGCTAAGTTCCAAGACCTTTCATTTCTGGGGTTCTCTCCTCCTCATGGGCGTCCGCAGGTAGGGCTAAGGGGGGGCAAGTGCCCCCCCCTGGAATCAGAGATCGGATCAGGAGTGGTCACCCCCTCTCTCTCTCACCCCTCTGTCTTTTTCACCCCCCCCTCTCTCTCTGTCACCCCCCTGTCTCTCTCTGTCACACTCCTCTCTGTCACCCCCGTATCTCTCTGTCACCCCCTGTCACCCCCCCCTTTTCTCTGTCACCCCCCCCCCCACATGTATGCAGTTTCTGACAGTCTCCTGGGCCATGTATGCAGTCTCTGGTCATCTCTTGTGCCATGTGCGCAGTCTCTTACAGTCTCTTGAGCCATGTATGCAGTCTCTGGTCATCTCTTGTGCCATGTGCGCAGTCTCTTACAGTCTCTTGAGCCATGTATGCAGTCTCTGGTCATCTCGTGTGCCATGTGCGCAGTCTCTCACAGTCACTTGTGCCATGTCCGCAGTCTCTGACAGTCTCTTGGGCCATGTCCGCAGTCTCTGACCATCACCTGTACTATGTCTGCAGTCTATGACCGTGATAATGTGATAATGACATTGTACAAAAGGGTCAGAGCATGGGTGACCTTAAAATTATGCCCCCCCCCTGAAAAAAATTCTGCGGACGCCCATGCTCCTCCTCCATAACTTCTCTATCTGAGGGCCCCCCAAGGACCTTCTTTGAATCAAGCCGACACAGCTTACCCTTTAAGTCCAGGGCTACCTCACCCAATGTCTACCAAGAACAGACATATAACTTTACAACTCAAGCCCCAAGCTACATCACCAATCTTGTCTCCAAATATCACCCAAACTCTCCTCCTGCTCTCTAGCTCCCTTGTCTCCTCCTCCTATGCTCATCTCCAGGACTTCTCCAGAGCCTCTCCCATCCTCTGGAACTCTCTACCCCAATCTGTCTGGCTATCTCCTAGTCATCTCTTCAGGGAAGCCTGACCTACCTTCAGCTAACAACTGAATCTTTTATCTCTCCCATCAGTTCATCCCTCACAGTTATTAACCCCCCTGCCCCTTCCTATTAGACTGTAAGCTCCCAGGAGAAGGGCCCTCCTTACCCTCTTATATTGAAAAGCACTGTGCAAACTGCTGACTCTATATAAATCTTATATTATAATAATAATAATAATATAAGAACTTTAGGGGTGAAGGCAGAGCCCGATCTACCTACAGGCTGCCACATAAACATGTTTGCCGGACTAATCCTAGTTTACTCATTTATATGATTGGCGAGTAGGGCAGGGATACCTCCTACAGACTCATCAAACGCATCTGTTGCCCTCACCACAGTCACACACACCCCAGTTCAATCAGAATACAATCACTCCACCTCTATTACCTTGGTCAGATACCAGGGCCCTCTGTAGTTCTCAGGGACCCAAATCCTTTTCCGTTTCTATTAGCTAAACCGGCACAAACATAGTAAGAACATACATACTTCATGCATTTAGGGATTGCACCCAGAACCTCAGCGCTGCAAGAAACACATCACTAATTGCTAAGGTGCTGTACATAAAAGGCGACCCTCTGCTCCACTGTACCAACCTTTCCTTGTGGCCTCTGTAATTTCTACAACATAGGTGTCTTGGTTAAATACCGGTGCATTGTCATTCTCATCGGTCACAGCGACTGTTATATGTAAGGGTTCACTGTAGAGGACGCCCTCATAGTTCAGCGCCGACACCGTGATCTGGTACTGGAGAGAAAATACAGACTCAGAAATCAGATCCAGCGAGAAGAATTTACACACAATGCAGGTTTTCTACTTTTCACAGTATGGGGCGAATGCAGGTTCATTTAAAGTGGACCTGTCATCAGATACGTCACAGAAATTGTCTCACCTCCGATTGTCTCTCCCAGTCGAGTTCTTCGGTGACATAAATATTTCCACTCTCATCAATGATGAACAGATCTCCTACAAAGCTTCCTGACAGTTCATAGCGGACCTCCGTACTGTTCCATAGAACCTGTGACAGTACACAATGCGTTATAATATGGAACAAATATATATTTGAAGTGTGAAAGCAAAGTAGACTTAAAATATAAAACTGTATTTTATGATATTTTAAAATATGCTTTTTTCAATCTTTTTTTGTTTTTGTTTTTTAAGATTTCCTTTATTACAGTATTTTATGTCACTTGTTTCTCAGCCCTGATGAAGCAGAGCTTTGAGTCCCTGAAACACATTGGCTTTTATGGCTGAATTTTTGTAATGTGCAATAAATATTTACTGAACTCACATTAGATCTGTGGTATTCTCATTCTTTTCATATCCTTTGAGACTACTCTGGGGACCTCCTAGGGTTACCCCAGTTTACAGAGACCTGTATTTAAAATTTGCACTCCAAACCCCATCTCGCCCAACACTGGGTCCAACGCTCTACCATCATGCCATTTGCCGTTTACCTGTAGAATTTTTTTCAAAGCATTGAATGGAGCTTGATGCGTGACGTCACACCGCCACATTGGATCTCGTGTGGCGGCCACTGATATGTTTTTATATATATATATGAGCGCATTTGGGGTGGAAGAACTTGACTGGCCTGCCCAGAGTCCTGACCTTAACGCAATAGAACACCTTTGGAATGAATTAGAGTGGAGACTATGACCCCTCTCGTCCAACATCAGCGCCTGACCTCACAAATCCGCTTCTGGAAGAATAGTCAAACATTCCCATAGACACACTCCTAAACCTTGTGGACAGCCTTCCCAGAAGAGTTGAAGCTGTTATAGCCGCAAAGGATGGGCCAACTCAATATTGAACCCTATGGACTTATGCCCCGTACACACGGTCGGAAATTCCGACCACAAAATCCGTCTGATTTTTTCCGACGGAATTTGTCCCACACTGGTGTTGCATACACACGGTCGGACAAAGTTGTCGGAAAATCCGATCATTCTGAACGTGGTGACGTTCGTTGCGTACAACGGAACTACGTAGAGGCTAGTAGCCAATAGCTTTGGTCTCCTAATTTGATCTGAGCATGCGTGGCACTTTGTCCGTCGGAATTCCCTACACACGATCGGAAAAAGTCCGATCGGATTTTGTTGTCGGAAAATTTGAGAGCAGGATCTCAAATTTTTTCCGTCTGAAATTCTGACGGAAAAAGTCAGATGGAGCCCACACGGTCGGATTTTCCGACAAC
This sequence comes from Lithobates sylvaticus, assembly GCA_028564925.1. Classification (NCBI taxonomy): domain Eukaryota; kingdom Metazoa; phylum Chordata; class Amphibia; order Anura; family Ranidae; genus Lithobates; species Lithobates sylvaticus. The sequence goes on from CM053034.1 coordinate 26,238,260, forward strand.
ATTGTCCGATCGGACATTTTCCGTCGGAATTTCCGACCGTGTGTACGGGGCATAAGACTGGGATGCCATTAAAGTTCATGTCCATGTAAAAGCAGGCGTCCCAATACTTTTAGTAATGTAGTGTGTATCTGAGCACCACAAACTGAAAATGCTATACAGTGGAACCTTGGTTTATGAGTAACGCAGTTAACGAGCGTTTTTTTTTTACATTTTTGCAAAAGAGCAGTGTGAAAGAAACCAAAATTTCTGCTTTATGTCCTTTTCCTCTAGCACATTATCATTTTTTTTGTTGGGGGGGGGAGCGGGTACCTAGTTTTGATAATGAAGATTAAACCTAAACACGCTTCCATTTTTCCATTTTGGGAGCCAATAGAAAGCGTTTGTATAGTGGGGATCCCCGGTGATAGAAGGGATTTTTTTATGATTTCTAAAAAAAATGTAGTGAGAGACATGCGGCTCGTAATAAGTCGTGACTTCCAGCAAGTCGCAGCTGTTTCCATGGTTGCCGTAGCTACAGCCCCGACAAAAGGCGGCTTGTTTTGTCTTGGCGGCGGCGCTGAGCGACGGCCTATCTGATGTTGGGCGACACACGTGGGGGGAGAACGTCCTAAGAAGGAGAACGCGTGGACTCAGCGCTCATACAAGTCGTTTCGTTTCCCATGAAGTTATCTATCAATGTCCCATCTCTCCAGTGTTTACAGCGGGGATCAGGGCTTCCCGCACAGGGCAACTGCACTCCTTCATCTATACGACCTTATTAAATATATATATGTGACAGTTTACAATAACAAATTCGGTAAATTTGGGAGATTTTCCACCACGGCGGCCGAGAGGTTCCCCCGCATATTCCCAAAATCATAAACTTCTCACTTATTAACAATGACGACACAGCCAGAGAATCCAAACAAGGGAGGATCCTACATACCGGGGGGGGGGGGGGGACCTACGAATTGTGGGGCCCCACAGCATAATGTGAATGGGCCCCCAGGTTATATCTCTCTGTATTCCAAACTGATGGTCCACAAGTACAACCCACCCTCACTTGTGCTACAACCACTGCGCTCCTGGATAAGTGCAAAGTAATTCCTACAGCTGCCACTTAAATAAACAAATATGTGAACCGTATTTAAACCTCTATTCAAATGGAAAAAAAATTGTGGAATAAATAGTGACGCTCAAATTAAATACCATAAGTGCAAAAAAAAATATTAATAATGAATTGATGAAACAGTGTTTCTCAATGGAGAGGAAACAGTGTATGAAAGAATAATGTTATAAATATTAATGTCACCCTGTGACCAGTGCAAAAACGAATTGTAAACTAGAAAAGCTACAATTTCTGGGGAAATTGTGTGAAGTGTTCTTGCCTCCACCTACTAGAGTGGGCGGAGTAACTGGGTGTGGTTGGAGTGGCTGGAGTAACTGTGAAAAGTGTTAAACAGCTTAATATTTTTAAAATTATAAATAGTAGTAAAAAAAGTTGAAGAAGTCCCATCATTAGCTGAATGAGCTGAACATTTTTTTTCCAAAAAATGTTTTTATTTTTTTATTAAAAAATTATATTTTTTTTCAAAAAATATAATTTTTATTATTAATAGTATTATTATTATTTTTAAATGATTTATTTTTCATAACATTTTTTTATTTTTTATTTTCAAAAATGTTTTTTTTATTATTATTATTATTTTTTTTCATGGGGTGGTCATAATGTTTTGGCTGATCATGGGTGGTCATAATGTTTTGGCTGATCATGGGGGGGTCATAAATTATTTGGCTGATCATGGGGTGGTCATAATGTTTTGGCTGATAATGGGGGGGGGGGTTATAAATTATTTGGCTGATCATGGGGTGGTCATAATGTTTTGGCTGATAATGGGGGGTCATAACGTTTTGGCTGATCATGGGGGGGGTCATAATATTTTGGCTGATAATGGGGGGGGGGGGGTCATAAATTATTTGGCTGATCATGTTGTGGTCATAATGTTTTGGCTGATCATGGGGTGGTCAGCTTTTGTCACCTCCCACTCTAGTTTTGAACATTTCGCCATTCGTTCCTATGGGACCAATTTCCCCGCAAAAATGACAATATTTCGTGAACCGTTCGGCGAAACGGTCCACAAAGTAATAGCACACCCATCGGGAACAATCGGGTATATTACTGTCTATGTAGTGTACAAGCAGTGGGAAGAGTTAGGGTGGTAAATTTGGCTATAATAAGAATAATATATATGTGAGATAACAGGAAGTGGTGTTCAGTGTTGCCAACCGTCAGTATTTTTACTGGCAGCCAGTAAAAACCAGGCACTTTTCTCCTGTCAGTAAATGCCAGTAAGAGGAAAAGGTTGCCAGTAAAAAATATGGCTGTGACGCTTGACTCGGAACTGGGCAAGCGCTGCTCGGGTCCGGAGCCGGCCAGGACCATCCAAGTACCTACTACAGTGTGTTCGGGTGGTACCAGCAGAGGGTGGGTCTGGCGGAGACGGTGCCTGAGCATGTCGTGTGATGTCATGGTGCAAGGGAGCCAAGCCGGGTGGCCAGAGCCTCGTATGCGGTTCTGTGGGACGGGAGCAAGGCAAGCAGGGAGCGGGACTGGCAGTGCTGTTTGAACTGGAGGGGACTGAGAGGACCACCTGGCATGGAGAGAGACTGTCACTGTCACTCAGGATTGGACGTCTCAGTGATCTATGCTGCTGCACACTGCTGCCAGTGTTACTGTGAGCGCCTGCCCCTAAGTCCTGTCCCTGAGCCACTTACTTACTATATTTAAAATAGAATAAGAAATATGCTTTTTGCCTTAATATTTACCATGAATCACATTGCTAATTGCATATTGTACTGATTTGTAGCCTAAATACTGAAATTTGCACTTACAACTGTAATTTTGTAACTTTTGGAAATGCCAGTAAAAACGTGGTGGTAAATTTTGGGTGTCGTGTCAGTAAATTTCAATCTGGTAGGTTGGCAACACTGGTGGTGTTGCTATGCAAGAACACTTAATAACAAACTGAAACAATTAGTACAGTTAACAAACACGTTGCCAAACTAATAACACCCTGTGACCAGTGCAAGCTCTTCAAGTCTCTATTGGATGAACATATGATGTATGAAACTTGCCTCAACCCACACATACAGGGGTTAAAAAAGATCTCCAATCTCCAGTTGTGTGTATTGTGTGACATTCTCACCCGCTCCTCGACCCAAGCCTCCACTTCCCGGTGCAGTGTGTCACGTCACAGCGTCTTACGTCACACGTAGATGATTGCCATAAAGCCACGCCCCGACATGTTTCGTCACAAGGACTTAATCATGGGATTGCCAATCCCATGATTAAGTCCTTGTGACGAAACATGTTTCGTCATCAGTGTCATCAGCCACCGTACGCCTTGGGTCCGCCGCGACCACAATATATCGCTCAATTAGTGCATGGAATTCCTTGCTGTGATTATTCTTTGCTTGCTTTGACTTATGTGAGTACAATGGTGGTGGATTACTAAACGTTTTAATATATTGTTTGTACGATATTACACTATTGGTGCGCTTTTGTCATTTACATGTGGAGAAATCACTTCATGGGGAAAGATTCTTGATACACACGACTGGAGTTTGGAGATCTTTTTTAACCCCCTGTATGTGTGGGTTGAGGCGAGTTCAGCCAAACACGAGAGTGGGAGGTTAATGCAGCTGGTGAGTGTCTTTGAGGGCAGTGGAATCTCTGGCACATGGTGTGGTGGATGATTAGAAGAATTGCACATTGGAAACACATCACTCATTGGATTTTTTTATAGTGTTCATGGACTTTTTCATACATCATATGTTCATCCAATAGAGACTTGAAGAGCTTGCACTTGTCACAGGGTGTTATTAGTTTGGCAACGCGTTTGTTAACTGTACTAATTGTTTCATTTTGTTATTTACAATTTGTTTTTGCACTGGTCACAGGGTGATATTAATATTATAACATTATTATTTCATACACTGTTTTCTCTCCATTGAGAAACACTGTTTCATCAATTTATTATTAATATTTTTTTTGCACTTATGGTATTTAATTTGAGCGCCACTATTTATTCCACAATTTATTCCAGCGGCCCCCACCCAGCCAACCACCCCCTACCCCAGGCGCTCAATTGATAAATCGCCGCTAAGCCCCCCACCTCCCATCACTCGATCAATCAATCACCGCTTCGCTCGGCCGACGCCCGCCAGCCCCGCACTTACCCCATCCAGGTCGCGGCTTCGCTTCTCCACCCCACGTCTCCTCCCGGGTCCCAGTGGTCGCTTCTCCTCCCGGCCAATCAGGACTAAGGACTCGCGGCCAATCGGGTCTTAGGACTCCCGGCCAATCGGGTCTCAGGACCCGCTTCCTGGTTGGCCGGGAGGAGAAACAGGAATATTAATTTGCTAATGTCACACAACTGGATGGGCTCAGGGCACAATAATCTGTGCCCCCCCCTCCCCCCCCCTGAGCCCACCCTTTTTGAAGCCAATTGTAGCCTCAGACTCTAATTATGTGCTTCAAAAATATATTGAAGTCCATGTATCCGGCGCCTGCATGTAGATTAGGGGCTGGGCGCATGGATTAGGGTGGCGTCGCCCCTCCCCCCGTATGAGGAGCGTCCGCCACTCAGTATATAGCAGTTTTGTGACTTCTATCAGTGTCCGGCTCAGACCTGACTAAAGCTTGTAGGAGGAGTTTTTTATTATCCTCTGACTGTGCTATGAGACTGCATGACCCCTGACCCTCTGTCTGGACAGTGCTGATTGGCCCTGTGCTGATCACATGCACTCTCCCAAAAAATCTTTTTCAAGCAATACACACCAAACTGAGCATGTGCAGAGTGCCTCCTAGGCCCCTGTTCTATCAACAGATGGATTGGGGACAGTAAAAGAAGGAGAGGATCAGAGAAGACAGGCACCAATCAGGAGGTATGTCTCTGATATGGCCACAGTGCCAGTGGTTCAAATGAGTCCCAGAAGTGTTAGCAGCTGTACACTGGAGATGAGACCCAGCGATACATCCCAGGAGAGGTGAGTGTGAAAATCCCCATTGGAGACACAGACAGCAATAAAAACCTAACAGAGACTTTAAAGCTCAACTGAAGTCTCTGTTTTCTGCATTGGGTCTTATAAATCTCATTGTTAGATAACTTTAATGAACGTTATGACTTTTCTGAAACTACAACCTTTCCTGGAGGGCAGTGACAGCAAATAATTACTGGAGGATCCTCTGACTTACTTCAGATATGAGGAAGGGATAATCTCCTCTCAGATTCTCAGGAATGGAGACAGAGCTAGGAGAGCTCCAGGTGTTTTTTGCCACAAAAATTTCCAGATTACTGGAAGCCACAAACCCTGAAGGACCATTGCCCAGATCCTTCACCTGAACCACAAGCCGAAAATGGCTGACATCACTCCGAGAGAGGTAGGTGACACCTGAAGGAAAAAAGAAAGGAAATACAAATGTAAGACATCTCTCTACATGACCATCAATAAGACATCTCTTTATATAACCATCAATAAGACATCTCTCTACATGACCATCAATAAGACATCTCTCTACATGACCATCAATAAGACATCTCTCTACATGACCATCAATAAGACATCTCTTTACATGACCATCAATAAGACATCTCTCTACATGACCATCAATAAGACATCTCTTTACATGACCATCAATAAGAAATCTTTCTACATGACCACCAATAAGACATCTCTCTACATGACCATCAATAAGACATCTCTTTATATAACCATCAATAAGACATCTCTCTACATGACCATCAATAAGACATCTCTCTACATGACCATCAATAAGACATCTCTCTACATGACCATCAATAAGACATCTCTTTACATGACCATCAATAAGACATCTCTCTACATGACCATCAATAAGACATCTCTCTACATGACCATCAATAAGACATCTCTTTACATGACCATCAATAAGACATCTCTCTACATGACCATCAATAAGACATCTCTTTACATGACCATCAATAAGACATCTCTTTACATGACCATCAATAAGACATCTCTTTTCATAACCATCAATAAGACATCTTTCTACATGACCACCAATAAGACATCTCTCTATATAACCATCAATGAGACATCTTTCTACATAACCATCAATAAGACATCTTTCTAAATAACCATCAGTAAGACATCTCTCTACAAGACCATGAAAAAAAAAAACATCTCTTTACATCACCATCAAAAAATACATCTATCTATATATCATCAGTAACACACTCTCTACATGTCCATTAATAAGACACATAACCATCAACATAACATCTCTCTACATGACCATCAACAAGATATTCTCTACATGACCATATAAGACATCTCTCTACATGACCATGACATGAATAAGACATCCCTCATATTGACCATCAATAAGACATCTCTCTACATGACCATCAATAAGACATCTCTCTATATGACCAACAAAAAACATCTCTCTACATGGCCATCAATAAGACATCTCTCTACATGGGCATCAATAAGGCATCTGTCTACATGACCATCAATAAGACATCTCTTTATATAACCATCAATAAGACATCTCTCTTCGCGACCATCAAAAAGAGATCTCTCTACATGACCATCAATAAGAAATCTCTCTACATGACCATCAAAAAAACATCTGTCTAGATGTCGATCAATAGGACATCTCTCGACATATCCATCAATAAGACATCTCTTTACATGACCGTCAAAAAGACATCTATATATCAGTAAGAGATTTCTCTACATGTCCATCAATAAGATACATAAAAATAAAATAAAATCAACAAAGCATCTCTCTATATAACTATCAATAAGACATCTCTCTACATGACATTTAACAAGATATTTCTCTACATGACCATGACATGATTAAGCCATCTCTCCCATTGACCATCAATAAGACATCTCTCTACATGACCATCAATAAGACATCTATTTGCATGACCATCAAAAAGACATCTCTCTACATGACCATCAACAAGACATCTTTCTAAATAACCATCAGTAGGACATCTCTCTACATGACCATCAATAAGACATCTCTCTACATGTCCATCAGTAGGACATCTCTCTACATGACCATCAATAAGACATCTCTCTATATAACCATCAAGACATTTCTCTACATAACCATTAATAAGACATCTTTCTATATGACCATCAAAAAGACCTCCTGGCGACCTGGGACCCACAGCATCCATGGTTGCTAAGGCAGCATGATTGCTTTTCAAAATTCAGGCAGCTGGGCTGCACAGCATTCATAAATTGTTATGGTGCAGATGGTATTTGATTGTCTGGTTTGTGGGTCTTTTCTGCTGTAATTGGAGTGTTTTTTTGGGGGCTTTTGGTGTTTCAACCAGTGTATTTTATTCTTGCTAACACATTGCTATAGGATTCACTAATGTTTTTTCTGTGCCCCTTTCCTTAGGGCTATACTCATCTACTCACATTTTGGTTACTCCCATCAATTGTCTATACATTTTCAGATATTTGTCTGATTGTTTTGTCCTTATATATATTTTATTTTAGTTACTTATTACATGTTCAACATCTTGGAGAATAATTCCCACCATGTGGCCCCTGTTTTGTGATCTCCTTCCCCATCTACAGCTCCCAGACAGAGCGCCTACCATGCCGCTTCTCCACTGCACTCCATTTGCCAGAAAACAAGTTTTGATTTTCACTTATGTTGTATGTTGGTAGGCAAGCAATGCTTTGTTTTGTTTGGCTACTGCCCTTGAGGAAATTTTACCATTTAGCAGATACTTTTTCTGCCAAATGGTTTGTTTTTGTTTTTTCTTTTTTGATAAATTAACTGACATCCTGACTCTCTACCAATATCCTATTAAATGTAACTCTCCTGAAGAGGTGAACATTGCTTTATGGAATGCGTTGAGTGTCAGGATATCAACTGGCTATTTCTATATGCATATATGTCATCATACAGCTACCTATTATGTTTTGATATACTTCATGGAATGTTAACATGATTTTAATTATGTATGTGAATAAAAATGTGATTCTTTTAAGAATTCTGTAATTTACTGTTTTTTGGTGCAACCCTTTCAAAGTTCCATGGGCAATTTCTGTCGTTCAGAGTACCACCATACACCATCGTAACCATGGACTTTTAACAATACAGAATTCTGAAGTTTATAGGTGCACTCTGGCAGCTGCCATATTTGGAGAGAGACTTGTGCCAATGCAGAAGATAGAACATTGTTCTGGCATTTCTCAAGATGAGGGATGCTAAAGGTTCTTACCTCCCCAGTTTGGGAGTGGTCCCAGTGCTTCTCTCAAAAGGTGCCCTGGCACCAGATTACATCTTAAAAAGGAAGAAGAGAAGCTTGACTTGTCCAATATGGCCCATAGATGTGCCAGCTCTATGGCTGGGTTCCTGCCCACCCTTGTAAATATTCCAAATACTGCAGATGCCAGAGTGCACCTGTAAATTTCAAAATTCTTTATTGTTAAAATTCCATGGTTACAAGTTGGTATGGTGGTACAACATTGCTGCTGGTGAGGTCCAGACAACAAAATAATCAATCGATGAGTTGTTGGCTTCGCCATCAAACAATCTGGAGACCTCCCCAATTTTATGTAACCTGTGACACCAATGGAGGCTGATGAAGGAGGAAGTATCTTAAAGGGGCTACACCCTGTTACACCCCCCCCCTCTTTCCCCTTCCCTTATTTACCAATACCCCCACCCAATGAGGTTACTATGATTTACATCCACTCATTGGGGCAGATTTACTAAAACCGGTGAACACAGAATCTGGTGCACCTGTGGATAGTAACCAATCAGCTTCTAGTTTTTATTGTCAAAGCTTAATTGAACAAGCTGAAGTTAGAAGATAATTGTGTGCTCTAGTTTTAGTAAATCTCCCCCATTGAGTTCATCTTCTATTATCAGATATAATGTATCTTTCCTCAATTTGCTCTAATAATTCTGATTACTGAATCTTTGTCAACTCTGCTCACGTGTTATGAAAGGCGTACTTTGTAACATTGTATCTTTATTCAAAACTTTTAGTTATAAATAATTGACTCATAAAATGTTATCATTGGAGTTTTGTTTCATAGAGTGAATCAGAGACCATTCATCCCCCATACAAACCTTCTCTATCTCAGTCCCGTGTTTTGAGGCCCATTCACTGATCCCGCTGCAAGCGACAGCCTAAGTGACTCACACAATTCGAGTGACCCGCCGCATTGACGATCAGTAAAGTGCGGCTTGAAAACGTTATCTGGAGTTCACTTCTCTGAGAACTGACCGTCCTTGGCATTTTCTATCCATACAGAAAATGAGTGCATTGTATGGTTGAATTAATCAACGTCACGTGTCAGGCAAGCCACGGATTGTAATTAAGGCATAAAACGCCGCTGCTTGTACTTTTCCTCTCTGTCACTATGACAGCGAGGCGAATTGAATGGGCCTTGGAACATTATCAACACAATTTTCATTAGCGGTTTTAGGTGAAAGAAGTTTTATTATTCATCGGTTAAAGCAAACCTGTCACAGCGGGAATGCACAACCCTTTTGAAAATGCTAATTCCCTGGCTGTCATACTGATCCTAGTGTTCCGCATACCTGTAGGAGCCACCAGTGAATGCAATCCTATCCCCCCCCTTAGAGATCACACAGCCAGACACACAGCATGATCTTTATTCTTCTACTGGCACAGGAAACAGTCTAGGGGTTCTTTTTAGTTTTTTTTTATTGGTAATGATCAACTGGAATAGGAAAAATGAGTATGGGATACCACGGAAACTGTAGAACTGGATAACTTGAGGACTCCTCAATTTTTGTCTGCACTGAACACACTGTTGGCTGCACTGTACAAGGCTGAATGTTCCACAGGATCTCTTTGCTGCTGGTGACCTGTACTCCTAAACGCTACACACAGTCCTTCAGCACTGAGGTCTTCTACTCACATAGCCACAGGTTTATTGGTTGCCTCCTGCCCATATCCACCAGTGATGGAGATGTAGACTCACACCACCATAGGACAGTTGGTTTCCCACCAACTTCCTTCTGGCTCTTCCCAGTGAGCTTCTTCCAGACTGATCCCTGGACACATATCTGCAAATATGCCCTCCCAGCCAAGCCTAGCTGGGACATTTTTGTCTTCCCCAAGGCTTCCTGCAGGACTGGACCCAGGAACACTGCAGCTCAGGCGTCAGACAATGTATGAGCTTTCTCACCACCTTCTGGGCACACCACCCCAGGGATTGGCTGGAGTCTCTTAAATATTCAGGCTGCCTGTTCTGCAGTGGCGTTTCCAGATTTCATATTTGGGGGGGGGGGGGCACATGGGGGACAGGGACAAAAGTAGGGGGGTCCAACCATAGAACTCAATTCTATATTTACAGTATCTCACAAAAGTGAGTACACCCCTCACATTTTTGTAAATATTTTATTCTATCTTTTCAGTGACAACACTGAAGAAATTACACTTTGCTACAATGTAAAGTAGTGAGTGTAAAGCTTGTATAAATTTAAATTTGCTGTCCCTTCAAAATAACTCAACACACAGCCATTAATGTCCATTAATGTAAGTGAAAATGTCCAAATTGGGCCCAATTAGCCATTTTCCCTCCCCGGTGTCATGTGACTCATTAGTGTTACAAGGTCTCAGGTGTGAATAGGGAGCAGGTGTGTTAAATTTGGTGTTATCTTGGTGTTATATTGGTGTTATATTTTGCCCAATTTGGACATTTTCACTTAGGGGTGTACTCACTTTTGTTGCCAGCGGTTTAGACATTAATGGCTTAATTAATGCAAATTTACACTGTCATACAAGCTGTACACTCACTACTTTACATTGTGGCAAAGAGTAATTTCTTCAGTGTTGTCACATGAAAAGGTATAATAAAAAATATTTACAAAAATGTGAGGGGTGTACTCACTTTTGTGAGATAATGTGTGTGTGTGTATATATATATATATATATATATATATATATATATATATATATATACAGGCAGCCTAGGCTCAGCTCAGCAGGACAGGTCCTCCTCCTTGCAAGTTGCATGGCCTCCTCCTGTCCTGGGGGGTGGGTGATGGTGATGCTCCTTTCCTGGGGTCAACTTCTATTGCATGTACTGACTGCAGCCAGCGGTGCGCCCAGGCCAGCCCGAGCTAGTGAGTCAGACACGTGTCCGACTCCCAACTCCAAGAAAGATCCCAACTCCAAGAAAGATCTGACAGGGAGTTGTAGTACTAGTTTCCTTTCCTCTCCCTAGGCTCAGGCTGGCTGTGCTTCTCTCCAGACTCACTCCACCCACAAAATAAGGTGGGCTCTATCTGACTTACTGCAGCTTATAATGCACATTGTGAGAAGCTCACAGTGTGCAGTAAAATCAGAGTAAGCCATTTCAGTACAGGAGAGGAGCCGATACAACTGTGCAAGACTAATTATATTAACATAATGTTGAAAGTCCCCGCACCCCAGGCTCATGATTGCTTTACCACTCCAGACAGAGTCATCTATTGTATATACGGGGATTCACCTTGCTCTGTTAGGGACACCGCTCCTGTCCTTGGCTCTATGTGGAACCAGCTCCCATCTGATTGGATGATTCTGTAGCGTAAGTCGGCATTCTCTGTGGTTGGGTCATCTCCGTCTGTGGCCACGACATGCAGGAATGAGACCCCTACAATGATATAAAACACAACGTATGTAAGGAGAAGATAGTGTCCGCTCATTATAAGAGAGATGAAGGTTGTACAGAGAACACATCAATGGTGACCATATAACGTAATCAGAGAGTAACAACACTGGGGTCACCTGATATTCACATAACCAGTTTTACCACCCAACAGCCCAGGAAATGTCCCATTCAGTATACAACAGCTCATAGCATGTTCCCACTGGCAGCATTCCCTGGTCATCAACCACTCCCTAGGCGTAGCATCAGAGGTTGCAAGGGGTCACAATTATGACCCCACCAATGCTTCAGGGGGCCTGTGCGGCCTCTCTCTCACATTAGACTTCAAGTCACTGTGTCACCCATAGAGTACAGTGTGCCTGTGTGTGGATGGGGGTGTCCCCTGAGTGGTCGGTATGGCTCTGGGACAGACCATGCCCCTCCCCTCCACACAGCAATGGGACAGACCATGCCCCTTCCCTCCACACAGGTGCCAGGCGGGATAGGGCCTCAAAGTGTCAAAATGTGGACAGTTTCTCCCAAACTGAGATTTGCCTGCAGTAGTTTGTGCCTCTGCCCCTTCCACAATGTTGAGATTTCAAAATTTGTGTTTCTGCACACTACAATGTTGAGATTCCGCTGCAGTAGTTTGTGTCTCTGCCCCTCCCACAATGGTGAGATTTCCCTGCAGTAGTTTGTGTCTCTTCCCCTCCCACAATTATAAGACTTCCCCCCAGTAGTTTGTGCCTCTGCCCCTCCCACAATGGTGAGATTCCCCTGCAATAGTTTGTGTTTCTGCCCCTCCTACAATGGCGAGGTTGTCCTGCAGTAGTTTGTGTCTCTGCCCCTCCCACAATGGTGATATTCAACCCCCCCCCCCCGAAGTTTGTGTTTCTACCCCTCTTACAATGGTGAGCTTCCCCCCAAGAAGTTTGTGTCTCTGCCCCTCCTATAATGAGATTTCTCCCCAGTAGTTTGTGTCTCTGCCCCTCCCACAATGGTGATATTTTCCTGCAGTAGTTTGTGTCTCTGCCCCTCCCACAATGGCGAGATTGTCCTGCAGTAGTTTCTGTCTCTGCCCCTCCTATAATGAGATTTCTCCCCAGTAGTTTGTGTCTCTGCCCCTCCCACAATGTGATATTTTCCTGCAGTAGTTTGTGTCTCTGCCCCTCCCACAATGGTAAGATTTCCCTGCAGTAGTTTGCCCCTCCCACAATGGTAAGATTTCCCTGCAGTAGTTTGTGTCTCTGCTCCTCCCACAATGGTGAGATTTACCTGCAGTAGATTGTGTCTCTGCCCCTCCCACAATGGTGAGATTTCCCTGCAATAGTTTGTGTTTCTGCCCCTCCCACAATGGTCAGATTTCCCTGCAGTAGTTTGTGTCTCTGCCCCTCCCACAATGGTAAGATTTCCCTGCAGTAGTTTGCCCCTCCCACAATGGTAAGATTTCCCTGCAGTAGTTTGTGTCTCTGCTCCTCCCACAATGGTGAGATTTACCTGCAGTAGATTGTGTCTCTGCCCCTCCCACAATGGTGAGATTTCCCTGCAATAGTTTGTGTTTCTGCCCCTCCCACAATGGTCAGATTTCCTGCAGTAGTTTGTGTCTCTGCCCCTCTTACAATGGTGAGGTTTCCCCCTGGAAGTTTGTGTCTCTACCCCTTTTAGAATGATGAGATTTCCTGCAGTAGTTTGTGTCTCTGCCCCTCCCACAATGGTAAGATTTCCCTGCAGTAATTTGCCCCTCCCACAATTGTAAGATTTCCCTGCAGTAGTTTGTGTCTCTGCCCCTCCCACAATGGTAAGATTTCCCTGGAGTAGTTTGCCCCTCCCACAATTGTAAGATTTCCCTGCAGTAGTTTGTGTCCCTGCCCCTCCCACAATGGTATGATTTCCCTGCAGTGGTTTGCCCCTCCCACAATGGTGAGATTTCCCTGTAGTAGTTTGTATATCTGCCCCTCCCACAATGGTGAGATTTCCCTGCAATCGTTTGTGTTTCTGCCCCTCCCACAATGGTGAGATTTTTCTGCAGTAGTTTGTGTCTCTGCCCCTCCCACAATGGTAAGATTCCCTGCAATAGTTTGTGTTTCTACCCCTTCCACAATGGTCAGATTTCCCTGCAGTAGTTTGTGTCTCTGCCCCTCCTGCAATGGCGAGATTGTCCTGCAGTAGTTTGTGTCTCTGCCCCTCCTGCAATGGCGAGATTGTCCTGCAGTAGTTTGTGTCTGCCCCTCCCACAACGGTGAGATTCAACACCCCCCCCCCCCCCGAAGTTTGTGTCTCTACCCTTCTTACAATGGTGAGCTTTCCCCCTGGAAGTTTGTGTCTTTGCCCCTCCTACCATGATGAGATTTCTCCCCAGTAGTTTGTGTCTCAACTCCCCATACAATGACGAGATTTTCTGCAGTAGTTTGTGTCTCTGCCCCTCCCACAATGGTGAGATTTCCCTGCAGTAGTTTGTGTCTCTGCCCCTCCCACAATGGTGAGATTTCCCTGCAGTTTTTTGTGTCTCTGCCCCTCCCACAATGGTGAGATTTCCTGCATTAGTTTGTGTCTCTGCCCCTCCCACAATGGTGAGATTTCTCCCCAGTAGTTTGTGTCTCTGCCCCTCCCACAATGGTGAGATTTACCTGCAGTAGTATGTGTCTCTGCCCCTCCCACAATGGTGAGATTTCCCTGCAGTAGTTTGTGTCTCTGCCCCTCCCACAATGGTGAGATTTCCCTGCATTAGTTTGTGTCTCTGCCCCTCCCACAATGGTGAGATTTCCCTGCAGTAGTTTGTGTCTCTGCCCCTCCCACAATGATGAGATTTCCCTGCATTAGTTTGTGTCTCTGCCCCTCCCACAATTGTGATAATAACAGTGTCACGCTGAGAATTGTTTGTTTACACTTGATTGCCAGAAGTGAAACAAACTAGAAAGGAAACAATGAGACATAATATCATATTTGGGGGGGGGGGGGGCTGTGGGGGTCTTTTCTTAGCTCTCCTGGCAGTTTTGGGAACAGCTCTGGATGGAGTTGGGGGATTTGCTGTAGCTATCGGCTGCTGATAAGACAAGCCGGCCGGGGAGATTAGTGGGCTATAATGGGCCGGTATCTCTGTGCTGACATTTTAGCGGGTGGCCGGTGGTGTGTGGGAAGCTTCGCACTGACATCCATCACAGCCCCACCGCCACATGAGGACTTGGAACAATCAGTCACATGTGTTACTGTACTTTCCGTCTTTGTTTCCATCTCCAGAATGTCATCTATAAAAAGGTAATTTAATCCCACATTGGCCCCTCTGCCTCACTCACTGGGAACAATATGAGGGTTAATCTGCCCCGAGGAGCACTGAAAATCTGATGGACATTTCCATCACTTTTCTCCACATTAACCACCTGAATTCTGCCATGGGCAGGGGTCCATATCCATAGAGAGAGGCAGTCCAGGAAATACAGGGGTGTACCTGAGGCTGGGTGGAGATGCAGGTTCCACAGAGATGCTCCAGGCACAACGGAGTCACATGACGATAAAGGATGTTTCTGGGGTAACTGCATGGGACAGAGAGCTCTGGGGTCTCAGAGTGCCACAAGATGCTGTGGATTCACAGGGTGCTGTGAGGTCAACAGGTGATGGAGGAGCATAGGAGGACACTGGACTGAAGACACAGTGGTCACTGGAGTGCACAAGGAACACAGAGTCACTGAAGGCACAGGAGTGTTGGAGGTCACTGAGGCCACAGTGTCCAAGGAGACAAAGTAGTGTAGGGGTCACTGCAGACACTGGAGACACAGAGTCTAAGGAGACATAGGAGTGCAGGAGACACAGGATGAGACACTTGAGTCACAGGGAAGCACATGGGTCATAGAGTCTGTAGAGACAAAAGAGTCCAGGTATCACTAGAGACACAGGAGTGCAGGCATCACCAAAGACACAGTAGAGCAGGAGACACTGGAGACACAGGAGTGTTGGACAAACCAGAGACACAAGACAGCAGGAGACACTGGAGACACAGGAGTGCAGGAGTCACCGGAGACACAGCAGCGCAGGAGTCACTGGAGACACAGCAGGGCAGGAGTCACTGGAGACACAGCAGTGCAGGAGTCACTGGAGACACAGCAGTGCAGGAGTCACCAGAGACAGTGCAGAAGTCACCAGAGACACAGCAGTGCAGAAATCACTGGAGACGCAGAAGTCATTGGAGACACAGGAGGGCAGGAGTCACTGGAGACACGGGAGTGCAGGAGTCGTCAAAGACACAGGAGAGCAGGAGTCACTGGAGACACAGGAGTACAGGAGTCACTGGAGACACACGAGTGCAGGGGTCACTGGAAACACAGCATTCCAGGAGTCACTGGAGACACAGAAGTGAAGGAGTCACTGGAGACACAGAAGTGAAGGAGTCACTGGAGACACAGCAGTGAAGGAGTCACCAGAGACACATTGGTGCAGGAGTCACCAGAGACACAGAAGTACAGGAGTTACCAGAAACACAGCAGTGAATGAGTCACCAGAGACACAGCAGGGCAGGAGTCACAGGAGTGCAGCAGTCACTGGAGACACATGAGCGCAGGAGTCACTGGAGGAACGGAAGTGCAGGAGTCACTGGAAAAACAGGATTGTAGGAGTCAATGGAGACACAGGAGTCATCTGAGACACAGGAGTGCAGGAGTCACTGGAGACACAGCAGTGCAGGAGTCAGCAGAGACCCAGGAGTGCAGGAGTCATTGGAGACACAGGAGTGCAGGAGTCATTGGAAACACAGGAGTGTAGGAGTCATTGGAGGCACAGGAGTGCCGGAGTCACTGTAGCCATAAGAGTGCAGGGGTTGCTGGAGACACAGGAGTGCAGGGCTTGCTGGAGACACGGGAGTGCAGGGGTTGCTGAAGACACAGGAGTGCAGGAGTCACTGGAGACATAGGAGTGCAGGAGTCACTGGAGACACAGGAGTACAGGAGTCATTAGAGACACAGGAGTGCAGAAGTCATTGGAAACACAGTAGTGCAGGAGTCATTGGAGACACAGGAGTGCAGGGGTTGCTGGAGACACGGGAGTGCAGGGGTCACTGGAGACACAGCAGTCCAGGAGTCACTGGAGGCACAGAAATTAAGGAGTCACTGGAGACACAGGAGTGCAGGAGTCACCAGAGACACAGCAGTACAGGAGTTACCAGAAACACAGAAGTGCAGGAGTTACCAGAAACACAGCAGTGCAGGAGTTGCCACAGACACAGCAGTGCAGGAGTCACAGCAGTTCAGGAGTCACTGGAGAGGGGAGACACAGGAGTGCAGGAGTTGGCCGTAACACAGGAGTGCCGGAGTCACTGGAGACACATGAGCGCAGGGGTCACTGGAGACATAGGAGTGCAGGAGTCACTGGAGACACATGAGCACAGGGGTCACTGGAGACACAGGAGTGCAGGAGTCACTGGAGACACATGAGCGCAGGGGGTCACTGGAGACATAGGAGTGCAGGGGTCACTGGAGACATAGGAGAGCAGGAGTCACTGGAGACACAGGAGAGCAGGAGTCACTTGAGACACAGGAGAGCAGAAGTCACTGGAGACACAGGAGTGTAGGGGTTGCTGGAGACACAGGAATGCAGGAGTTGGCGGAGACACAAGAGTACAGGAGTCACTGGAAACAGCAGTACAGGAGTTACTGGAGACACAGCAGACAAGAGTCACCAGAGACACAGGAGTGCAGGTGTCATTGGAGACATAGGAGTGCAGGAGTCACTGGAGACACAAGAGTGCAGGAGTCATTGGAGACACAGGAGTGCAGGAGTCATTGGAGACACAGGAGTGCTGGAGTCACTGGAGAAACAAGAGTCATTGGAGACACAGGAGAGCAGGAGTCACCGAAGACACAGGAGTGCAGGAGTCACTGGAGACACAAGAGTCATTGGAGACACAGGAGTTCAGGAGTCACTGTAGACACAGGAGTGCAGGAGTCACTGGAGACACAGGAGTGCAGGTGTCATTGGAGACACAGGAGTGCAGGGGTCGCTGGAGACTCAGGAGTGCAGGGGTAGCTGGAGACACAGGAGTGCAGGGGTCACTGGAGACACAGCAGTCCAGGAGTCACTGGAGGCACAGAAATGAAGGAGTCACGGGAGACACAGGAGTGAAAGAGTCACCAGAGACACAGCAGTGCAGGAGTCACCAGAGACACAGCAGTACAGGAGTTACCAGAAACACAGAAGTGCAGGAGTCAACAGAGACACAGCAGTGCAGGAGTCGCCAGAAACACAGCAGTGTAGAAGTCACAGCAGTTCAGGAGTCACTGGAGACACAGGAGTGCAGGAGTTGGCTGTAACACAGAAGTGCAGGAGTCACTGGAGACACATGAGCGCAGGGGTCACTGGAGACACAGGAGCGCCGGGGTCACTGGAGACATAGGAGTGCAGGAGTCACTGGAGTCACAGGAGGGCAGGAGTCACTGGAGACACAGGAGTGTAGGGGTTGCTGGAGACACAGGAATTCAGGAGTTGGTGGAGACACAAGAGTACAGGAGTCACTGGAAACACAGCAGTACAGGAGTTACTGGAGACACAGCAGACAAGAGTCACCGGAGATACAGGAGTGCAGGAGTCATTGGAGACATAGGAGTGCAGGAGTCATTGGAGACACAGGAGTGCAGGAGTCACTGGAAAAACAAGAGTCATTGGAGACACAGGAGAGCAGGAGTCACTGGAGACAAAAGGGTTCAGGTGTCATTGGAGAAATAGGAGTGCAGGAGTCATTGGAGACACAGGAGTGCTGGAGTCACTGGAGAAACGAGAGTCATTGGAGACACAGGAGTGCAGGAGTCACTGGAGACACAGGAGTTCAGGAGTCACCGGAGACACAGGAGTGCAGGAGTCACTGGAGACACAGGAGTGCAAGAGTCACTGGAGACGCAGGAGTCATTGGAGACACAGGAGTGCAGGAGTCACTGGAGACACATGAGTGCAGGAGTCAGCAGACACATAGGAGTGCAGGAGTCATTGGAGACACAGGATGGCAGGAGTCACTGGAGAAACAAGAGTCATTGGAGACACAGGAGTGCAGGAGTCACTGGAGACACAGGAGTGCAGGACTCACCGGAGACACAGTAGTGCAGGAGTCACTGGAAACACAGGAGTCACTGGAGACATAGGAGAGCAGGAGTCACTGGAGACATAAAAGTCACTGGAGACACAGGAGTTCAGGAGTCACTGGAGACACAGGAGTGCAGGAGTCACTGGAGACACAGGAGTTCAGGAGTCACTGGAGGCACAGGAGACACTGGAGACACAGTGGTGCAGGAGTCACTGGAGACACATGAGTGCAGGAGTCGGCAGACACACAGGAGTGCAGGAGTCATTGAAGACACAGGAGTGCAGGAGTCACTGGAGACACAGATGTCAAGGAGTCACCAGAGACACAGGAGTGCAGGAGTCATCAGAGACACAGTAGTGCAGGAGTCATCAGAGACACAGGAGTGCAGGAGTCACCTGGAGACACAGGAGTGCAGGAGTCATCAGAGACACAGTAGTGCAGGAGTCATCAAAGACACAGGAGTGCAGGAGTCACTGGAGACACAGGAGTTAAGGAGTCGGTGGAGACACAGGAGTGCAGCAGTCAGCGGAGACACAGGAGTGCAGGAGTCATTGGAGACACAGGAATACAGGGGTTTCTGGGGACACAGCAGTCCGGGAGTCACTGGAGGCACAGAAATTAAGGAGCCACTGGAGACACAGGAGTGCAGGAGTCACCGGAAACAGGAATACAGGGATCGCTGTAGACACTGGGGTTACAGGAGAGCACAGAGGTCATAGAGTCTCTGAAGACAAAGGAGTGCAGGGGTCACTGAAAACACGGGTGTGCAGGGGTCAGTGCATTACACAGGGGTCATAGTAACTGGAGGCTACGCAGACACTGGAGGCAAGGGATGGCTTGGGCGAAGTATCCTGTTGCTCAAACCAAGCAACATTTTGCATAGTCCTTTAATTCAGCACTTGAACACTCATTGGCATCCCTGGCAACGTGGAGAGAGCCCTGGAAATGGCTGTGTGCCAGAATGAAGACTCACATTTGCCCAAATTTCGGCAGAATTGGCCTCCAATTTCACTATATTTGAGCCAAATTTTATTTAAAAGATATCTTTATAAAAATCTTCCCATGTTGCTTCGTAAAGTGTTTGTGTTTTATTGTATTTTATTGTTATTTGATGTTTTCACAAAAAGAATGACAAAAAAGTTAAATAAACAATTTTAGAGAATAAAGAAAACAATAGGCTAGAATGTGCTATTTTGTTTTTTGTTTTCTTGGTGGATTATTTGTTGAGTTTCTTTTCTGTTAACAAATACCAATAAATATAAATTATATTTAAATATAAATATTACTACCATCTAATACACAAAAAAGTATAAAAAAAAAAAAAGCACAATTACATTCTCACTTACTTTTTTTTTTTTATTGTTTATTTTATATTTTTCTTTCTGGAAAAACATAAAATTCCAAAGAATGAAAAGAGAATATATATATATAAAAAAAAAAAAAGCACAAGGTAAAGGATAGAGAATATATTTGTGAGGTTTCGTGTTTTTCATTTGACATTTTCAGAATCAATTAAAAAACCCAAGAACAGTAAAAATTATATATTGCCGTTTACTGGCCCTTAGATGTGGTGGCTGCATTCGTGTTCATTTTCAGGCTTTTTTCCCTTTATTTTCACCTGGTTACCCTACCAGTAACACACTTCCTGTCCTAGGGTGACAACACCTGTACTGCATCTATGGAGGAGCAGCACTATCACCTTAGAACAGTAATCCTTTTCAGACTACAGAACACCAGCCAAGATGGAAGGTGGTAGGTTCGTTTTAGTGAAGTAAAATAAATTTGTAGAGACCTGCTTGTGTTCCTCTGCAGACGATGCCATGTAACGTGCTTTGGTCCAGGACCGGTGTGTGGTCATTTTCATCCATCACGTCTATATTTACCGTCACGGTTTCTTTATCTCCGATCACCTGTGTGCCAAAAACAGGGAAGTACGGTTTCCTTGATGTGATGGACCATACATAGTTCTCATATCGCACACATTCACCTCCCCACCTGCACACTTTACTTGTACTGTCAATTGAATGAAAAACAAGGTGAGGCCACCAAAACCCTCCTTCCCTAAATACCGACTATTGAATGAAGGCTTCTTCACACCATTTAAGGATATCTAAAGGTACATTTTTTTTTTTTTTTAAACAAACATGTCATACTTACCTCATCTGTGTAGTTGGTTTTGCACAGAATGGCCCCGATGCTCCTCTTGTGGGGTCCCTCAGTGGCGCTCCTTGCTCCTCCTCTTCTCAAGTGCCCCGTTCGGAGTGCTCCCGTGTCCTGCTGTTGCGTCTATTGACACAGACAGCAGGACTCGGCCCTGTCCCCGGCTCACGCGTCATTGGATTTGATTGACTGTGTGTTTGTCTTGTCTTGGTTGGATGTACACTTTGTTTCACATTAGATGAGTAGGGTGTAGGTCCTCAGGCCTGTCCTGAAAGTCTTGTGAGGGGGGTGGACATGGCCTTCTGGCTTGATTTACGCTCTCTCATGGGGTCTACCTTCAGGGGAGCCCCACCTAGTACTTGAGGTGGTCTGTTTCGGCAGACCTCACAGGGAACGGGGTCCGTCTGGTTTCAGACAGATGGACCATGTAAGTACCCCCGTCCCTGTCTGAAGCCTAACGTCCCAGGGGATCAGGGCAAGGGTCCCTTCTCTTCGGAGGAGGACCATGTGTACACCCTGTGCACGTTTTGTGCTTCAGTTTTTGGTGTGCACTTTATTTTGCACCAGGTCGAGTCTTATTCCGACGGAAAATGTCCGATGGGACCATGTTGTTGGAAAATCCGGCCGTGTGTGGGCTCCATCCTGCTCTCAAATTTTCCGACAACAAAATCCGATCTGACTTTTTCCGATCGTGTGTACAGATTTCCGACGGACAAAGTGCCACGCATGCTCAGATCAAATTACGAGACCAAAGCTATTGGCTACTAGCCTCTACGTAGTTCCGTCGTACGCAACGAACGTCACCACGTTCAGAATGATCGGATTTTTGTGTCGGACAAAATCCATCAGAAAAAATCAGATGTATTTTGTGGTCGGAATTTCCGACCATGTGTACTGAGTGTGTTCACACGCCATGGGCCTAAAAAAAAAATTGATTTGATTGACAGCAGCCAATTGCTGAGCTGCTATCAATCTATCCAATCAAGACACGAGACACCAGCTGGAGTTGGTGTACTCATTCCCAGCACGGAAAAGACAGGGTTCAGGTAAGTAAAACGGGGGCACTGGGGGGCTTCTACACTAAAGAAGGTTTTTCATCTTAATGCATAGAATGCATTAAGATGAAAAACCTTGAGGGTTTACAACCCCTTAAAGTGCATCCGAGTGAACATGCTTTTTTGTATTTTCCAATGCACCGCGTTTTAGGGCAACCCATTCATTTCAAATAGGGCTGCCCTACACACGTTGACTACGCAAAAAAAAGGTACAGGGGTGACTTTTTTCCTTTTTTGGCACCAAACTGAATGGTACTGCACCATGCATTTTGACAGGTGTGTTTGCTAGATGCTTGGGATTTCCATTAAGAATTAATGGCACCCGCATGGGTCAGCAAAAAGGTAGCTGGTATTTGTGTGGTGTGAGGAAAAGTGCAATTTTGCACCCGTTCACGCATCGCAATTGGCGTGAACAAACTGTGAGATATTTCTAGAAGGGACCCCATAGACATGTGCAGAACCCAAAAATGTGTTTCATTTTGATTTGTTAATTAGTTCATTTTGTTTAGATTAAATTTGTTTTCGAAGTCTGTTTAGTTTTGTTACATTTATTCGTTTTCAAATTCTATTAAAAAAAATTTCTATTCAAATGCGGCTGCCGAATTTTTCAAAACCAAGAATTGCAGTAAGTTTACATTTTCTATTTGTTTCTGAATTCAAATTTGAATTTGAATTTCCTTCTTTCTGATTCATTTTGTTTCGATATTTCAAAGGATTTTTTTACATTTTTTAATATTGTGATTTGGAAATCGGATACATCGGTATTAACGATTAACGAAAAATTGATCTGAATTTGGACCGAAACGAATCGCACATGTCTAGGGCCCCATTAGATGTACTAATGCCGCGTACACACGACCGGACTTTCCAGCAGACTAGGTCCGACGTTTTTTCCGACGGACTTTCGGGTGGACTTCCGACGGACTTTCTGAACGAATGGACTTGGACACACACAATCACACCAAAGTCCGACGGATTTGAATGTGATGACGTACGACCGGACTAGAATAAGGAAGTTCATAGCCAGTAGCCAATAGCTGCCCTAGCGTCGGTTTTCATCCATCAGACTAGCATACAGACGATCAGATTTCTCGATAGGAACTGGTTCTATTTCTAAAGTCCGTCTGATTTTTCAACAGCAAAGATCCGATCAAGCTCACACACGATCGAATTGTCCAGTGGATTCGTTCCGTCGGACCTTTGCTGTCGAAAAGTCTGGTCGTGTGTACACGGTATAAGGCTTCAAGTGGTTAAAAGGAAGAACATTTTTTATCTTAATGCATCCTATGCATTATGATAAAAAGCCTTCTATGTGCAGCAGCCCCCCCATTACTTACCTAAGTCCACCCCGATCCAGCGATGTTGAATGAGAGATTCCCTCCTCATTGGCGCCTGCTGCTGTTAATCAATCAGTGAGCCAATATGGAGCGAGGGGGGGCCGGGCGGGGCCGCAGCTCCATGTCTGAATGGACACACGGTGCAGCAGCTTGGCTCGGGTGCCTCCATAGCAAGCTGCTTGCTGTGGGGGCATTCACCAGGAGGGAGAGGCCAGGAGCACCGGTGTTGTGTCGAATACTGTCCCCTGTTGGATAATGTCTGCCCTGTACTGCGCTTGTGCAGTACGGAGGACAAGGAGATGCCAAAAGTCTCCGAAGATGAACGGTCCAGGTCCAAGCCCCACCATCCAAGTGGACATAGAGTTAGAATAAAAATTGCAGAGCGAAGCGAGGCCATGCCCGAAGCGTGGCGAGCGAAGCGAGCAGGCAAGGGGCCCTGTTACTAAGTGCTACCGTATGTCCACTTAGATGGTGGGGCTTGAACCATGGACTAAAACTTGTTATTTTTAACAAAGAAAAAAATAGACTCCAGTATCACTTTCACTCATTGCAGAAAAATGATAACCTTGTAAATGGCTACAAAGTTACAATTTTGCAGTGTGATGACTGGAGAGAGGAGACTGAGGAAATGCTTAATTTTGCCTGCAGCAGACTGATGACATCATCTCACCCTAGGCAAGGAGCCCAAGCACAGCCTTTTAATGATCACATGGAGCTTATCTTCAAACAAATGATACTGTTGTTGCATACTGTGATTTGTCTAAAATGTATTCATGGAGACTTGTAACGTTAGAGCCGGGCCACACAGGGGTGGCTTCAAAGTCGCCTGACTCTGAGGCTGCCCTGTACAGCACAACTTCAGCGCAGCTTCCAAAACAACTTCTGTCAATACAAGCAGCTCTGAAGTTGCCCCAAAGTAGTACAGGAACCTTTTTCTAAGTCGGAGCAAATTGAGTCGCTCCTATTAGAACGGTTCCATTGTACAGAATGGAGTGCGACTTGTCGCCTGAGAAGTCGCCCCTGTGTGAACCGGGTCTTACTGAAAGCTCCACTTTAAACAGAACCCAGTTCCAGTCACAATGTTGCAGCCTGATCACTTGGGGAGGGGAGACTGAGGAAATGCTTCCTTCTGCCTGCAGCAGACTGATGACATCATCTCAGCCTAGGCAAAGTCACTGACTGGAGCACAAGGGCAGCTTTTTAATGATAAAAGGTGGAGCTTTACTGAAAAATGATTCCGACTTTTTAAAAGACTGAAATGCCCTTTAGCAAAGAACATAAGAAAGAACATTGCTCTGACTGTTATACAGCAGTCTCAGAGTGAGTTTGCTTGGAGTGAGTTAAGCATGCCCTTTGTTCTATCGCACATTCAGAGCTACTTGATATCCACACTGTTTCTGACGGATATGAAAGCACCAAGGCCAGATTACCGTTATGGTGTAGTTCGCCTTCTCCTCCCGATCGAAGGGCTTGAGAGCGCACAGATATCCTGAGACTGGATCCAGCTCAAATATTCCGTCCTCGTTTCCAGCCAGCGATGCCTTCTGCCTGACATCTGCTGCCATTTCTATCTAGAAGAGAGTTTACTGTGAGGTCAGAGAGGAAAGGTTTGGCCAGTGCAAAAAAAGATTGGCAGCGGGCGACCTGGGAAAGAAGCGGAGGGATTTTCAGGAGGACATCAAAGTGTATTAAAAACCCAAGAAGAAGAATGTCGTATCTTACCAGTCACTGGATGTGACGGCTGCATTTATTTTATTTTTTCAGACTTTTTTCCTTAATTTTCACCTGGTGATCCTGCCAGTAACACACTTTCTGTCCGAGGGTGACAACGCTCACTCACTGCACTCATACATGACAATTGTTCCAGATTTGCCAGGACAGTCCCACATCTTGGTCCTCTGTCCTACCAATGCTGTGTCCCGGACCATGCCCCAGGATCGTGTGCAGTTACTTAAAAAAACCTGTAGCACCCTGCTCCTAATGAGCAGACGCTATTGTTTTTGTAAATTTAAGTTTGTCTGAAGCTGCAGTTTGGCTCAGATTAATTATGTGAAAGTTCTGGTTTTTGTACCAGTTTAGCTGGGTTGAGTTTCCACTTGGCTGTGGGTGGCGCTGTCGCTACCGGTAAGTGTTGGAAATGCAACAGGCTGAATGCATTGGGTAGCCCTTTACTCAGAGACAGCCCGGTGGGAGTGGTCTACCCACTGTGCATTCTGGGTAAGGGTACTTAAGGTACAGGCGCCATTTTTTGGGGGTTTGTTATTCTGACCTCATGGCCCTCCTGGTGTGTGCTGATTTTTTTCTATGTCTCGGGACCGGCTGGCCCGAGGCTCCGCAACTGAAGGGTAGGCCCAGAAGTCTTGGGGCCTACCGATCCAGGGATGGTCCTGTGCTGTCTTGCCTGCGGGGAGAAGTCGAGCGACTGGAGGATCCAGGGGAGGACTTTTCAGGAGAGGACCGAGCAACAAGGCTGGTATCTCTGGAAGAGCCTGGAGACTCAGTTGGAGGACGCATCCCGGGTCATATATTAGCAATATTCGCTATTGTCTTCCGACTTCCCATCTTGGCCAATCAGCACAGGAGACAGATCTTAAGACCGGATTAGCCAGGAGGAGAAGCCAGGGAAGCTACAACCTGGATGGGGTAAATGTGGACCTGGCGGGTGGGGGGGGGGTGTTTGCCCCCCACCCCCCAAAAATGGAGCACCAGCCGCCATTGCCAGTGTTAAAAAAAGCAGAGGCATTGCTGCTGAAAAGCAGTTATTACCATCCCACCTTAATAAAGCATTTCGCTCTCCCTGGTGCCCCCCCCCCCCCCCCCCCCCCATCATTAACATGCTAATGAAAAGTTAAGATAAACCTTTCTGATTTCATATAGACCTCATTTTAAATCCAGTGATTTCAGCATTGAGTCTCTGTGCTTCTCTATGCAATGCAGGCAGATCATGGCTGGTGGGATGGGCTGCCTCAGTACTCCTCTCAAGAGCCCTCAGTCCTGATGCAAGCAGTGGGCTGGCTCTTGGGAGGAGTTATGTAAATATCAACAAGCCTTGATAAGCAGGTGTCAGTGTGGAGTAGTGGGTGTTCCCTGTTAGGCTGTATTTACATAGGTAACACCCACATGTGATGCTGAGCCTCCTCCTCATTTTAAATGAAATGAATTACAATGATTGAAAGGGGCGGACCAGGGACAGTCAAGCTGAGGAGGAAAGCACTAGATGTTGTTGGACGTCCTCCATCCAGGAAATGAGGCGGGGCTCTATCTGACTTTCTGCAGCTTCTAATGCACATTGTGAGAAGCTCACAGCCATGGACCTTCCATTCACCTGCACTAAAAGGATTGGCGTCTTTGTAAGCGTTGCGCTGCCGCCACATGTCTGCTTTGTGTGCCCGTGAATAGTCGGAGGTTGTGCTGCTCCCCCATCACGTGTCCCTCAGATAAATTATATTCAATGCCAGATGGAAGAACATCAGAGCGCCAGCCGTGACCCGTGATGATCGCTGCGATGAAAACGGGTTCTGCTTCTCACGTGGGGCCGCCGCACGAAACGCATTTCTATAAAGAGAACCGGTCATGACTGGCCTCCTGCCAAGATCTTATGTGATCATCACTGTGCAGCCAGACGGATTTCTATTCTTCCCTGTCTGATCCTGACTCTCTGCCATCAGAGTCGGAGCTGAGAGCCCCCTGAGCTCTGGGAGTTGTCCTGTCTTCTTCCTGAACTCTTTCTCTCTGTTATGGGAACTGAGAGGAGAGCTGCTAAACCCCCTGAGTACGAGATCACACGACTCTGAATGTACAAGTATGGATCTATTACCCCCCCTTACCTTGGTCAGATACCAGGGCCAGGGCCCTCTGTAGTTCTCAGGGACCCGAATCCTTTTCACAGGGGTAAAAGAGACCCCGACCTGCACCAAACAGAGACCCCCAAATATTAATCTGTCAATGAATTCTTACAGGAGAATAAAAAGATCAGACAGCCTGCGAAATCCAATAAAAGATCGCAACATTGTACCAGTATTCATATTATGTTTGAAGTGCACACAGATTAACCTCTCAGTGTAGTTCTTATTCTCATTTAAATAGCTCTGACATATTCTGTAGTGCAGTACACTGAGCAGCTACATCAGTCTCTGCGCCAGAAGAGCTTACACTCTAATGTCCCATCCCAGTCCTACACTATTATTATACATCTATATTAGACATGTGCACAATAGAAAAATTTGTTTTGTTTCGTTTAGTTTCTGTTCGTTTCCGTTGATTCATAACGATTCGTAAATTCGTAAGTCGTCGGTGTTCGTATTCGTAACGATTCGTATTTTCGTAAGAGTTATTTTTTCGTTGATTTGTTTTTCCGTTAGTTTAATTTTCGTTAATTCGAAATTCGGACGCATTCGTATTTTCGTAGATTTAGTTACATTCGTACTTTCGTAAGATTGATTTATTCGTACTTTCGTAACATTGTTTTCGTAGATTCGTAATCGGAGCATAATTCATAATGTTATGTAATGTGTATGCTATTATTACATTGTAAGAGACACGGAAAATGACGAATCGAAAAAAAAAGTTACGAATGTACGAATTTTTTCGTTCAATCCATTCGAAGCACGTTAAGCAGCGCCATTGTAAGAGACACGGAAAATTACGAATCAAAAAAAAAAGTTACAAATGTACAAATTTTTTCGTTCAATCCATTCGAAGCACGTTAAGCAGCGCCATTGTAAGAGACACGGAAAATTACGAATCGCACAAAAAAGAAATTACAAATTTACGAATTTTTTCGTTTAATCCATTCGAAGCACGTTAAGCAGCGCCATTGTAAGAGACACGGAAAATTACGAATCGCACAAAAAAAGAAATTACGAATTTACGAATTTTTACGTTCAATCCATTCGAAGCACGTTAAGCAGCGCCATTGTAAGAGACACGGAAAATTACGAATCAAAAAAAAAAGTTACAAATGTACAAATTTTTTTCGTTCAATCCATTTGAAGCACGTTAAGCAGCGCCATTGTAAGAGACACGGAAAAATAACGAATCGCACAAAAAAAGAAATTACGAATTTACGAATTTTTTCGTTTAATCCATTCGAAGCACGTTAAGCAGCGCCATTGTAAGAGACACGGAAAATTACGAATCGCACAAAAAAAGAAATTACGAATTTACGAATTTTTTCGTTCAATCCATTCGAAGCACGTTAAGCAGCGCCATTGTAAGGGACACGGAAAATTACCAATTCAACAAAAAAAAAAAAGTCACGAATGTATGAATTTTTTCGTTCATTTTGATTTTTGTTGTTCCTGTTTTCGTTTTTCGGATTTTCTTCTTTCGTAGTTTCGTTGTTTCTAATTTGGTTATTTCGGATTTTCGTTGTTTTTCATATTCGTTCGATTCAATAATTCGTTATCCGTTAAAATTTTTAGCGAATCATTCGTTCATTCGTATGATAACAAGTGAACGAATATAACGAATTTTAACGGAAAACGAATAAAAACGAAACGAATTGCACATGCCTAATTTATATATCTCTGACATATACCACAGTGCTGTACAGAAAACACAGAGCCAGTCACATCAGTGTCTGCTCCAGCAGAGCTTACACTCTAATGTCCCCTCAAAGTCCTACACTATTATTATACAGTTGTGCTCATAAGTTTACATACCCTG
Source organism: Lithobates sylvaticus (assembly GCA_028564925.1). Taxonomy (NCBI): domain Eukaryota; kingdom Metazoa; phylum Chordata; class Amphibia; order Anura; family Ranidae; genus Lithobates; species Lithobates sylvaticus. Next base: position 26,267,212 of record CM053034.1, read on the forward strand.
GCAGAATTTATGATTTCTTGGCATTTTTCAGAGAATATGAATGATAACACAAAAACTTTTCTTTCATTCATGGTTAGTGTTTGGCTGAAGCCAGTTATTATCAATCAACTGTGTTTATTTTTTTTTAAACCATAATGACAACGGAAACTACCCTAATGGCCCTGATCAAAAGTTTACATACCCCAGTTCTTAATACTGTGTATTGCCCCCTTTAACATCAATGACAGCTTGAAGTATTTTGTGGTATTTGTGGATGAGGCTCTTTTTATCTTCTCAGATGGTAAAGCTGCCCATTTCTATTGGCAAAAAGCCTCCAGTTCCTGTAAATTCTTGGGCTGTCTTACATGAACGACACGTTTGAGATCTCCCCAGAGTGGCTCAATGATATTGAGGTCAGGAGACTGAGATGGCCACTCCAGAACCTTCACTTTGTTCTGCTGTAGCCAATGACAGGTCAACTTGGCCTTGTGTTTTGGATCATTGTCATATTGGAATGTCCAAGTACATCCCATGCACAGCTTCCTGGCTGATGAATGCAAATGTTCCTCCAGTATTTTTTGCTAACATACTACATTCATCTTGCCAGCAATTTGGCCAAATTCCCTGTGCCTTGTAGCTCACACATCCCCAAAACATCAGCGATCCACCTCTGTGTTTCACAGTAGGAATGGTGGACCTTTCATCATAGGCCTTGTTGACTCTCCAAATGTAGAGTTTATGGTTGTGGCTAAAAAGCTACATTTTGGTCTCATCACTCCAAATGACTTTATGCCAGAAGGTTTTAGGCTTGTCTCTGTGCTGTTTGACGAATTGTAAGCGGGATATATTGTGGCATTTGTGTAGTAATGGCTTTCTTCTGGCAACTCGACCAAGCAGCCCATCTTTCTTCAAGTGCCTCCTTATTGTGCATCTTGAAACAGCCACACCACATGTTTTCAGAGAGTCCTGTATTTCACCTGAAGTTATTTGTGGGGTTTTCTTTGCATCCCGAACTATTTTCCTGGCAGTTGTGGCTGAAATTTTAGTTGGTCTACCTGACCGTGTTTGGTTTCAACAGAACCCCTAATTTTCCACCTCTTGATTAGAGTTTGAACACTGCTGATTGGCATTCTCAATTCCTTGGATATCTTTTTATATCCCTTTCCTGTTTTATACAGTTCAACTACCTTTTCCCGCAGATCCTTTGACAATTCTTTTGCTTTTCCCATGACTCAGAATCCAGAAACGTCAGGGCAGCCCTGGATGAAAGATGCAAGGGTCTGTCAGGAGTCCAGAAACACATTGACCTTTTATACACACACACTAACAATCAGCAGTGTTCAAACTCTAATCAAGAAGTGGAAATGAGGGGTTCTGTTGAAACCAAACCACGGTCAGGTAGACCAACTAAACTTTCAGCCACAACTGCCAGGAAAATTGTTCGGGATGCAAAGAAAAACCCACAAATAACTTCAGGTGAAATACAGGACTCTCTGAAAACATGTGGTGTGGCTGTTTCAAGATGCACAATAAGGAGGCACTTGAAGAAAGATGGGCTGCATGGTCGAGTCTCCAGAAGAAAGCCATTACTATGCAAATGCCACAAAGTATCCCGCTTACAATACTCCAAACAGCACAGAGACGAGCTTCAAACCTTCTGGCACAAAGTCATTTGGAGTGATGAGACCAAAATTTAGCTTTTTGTCCACAACCGTAAACTCTACATTTGGAGAGGAGTCAACCAGGCCTATGATGAAAGGTACACCATTCCTATTGGGAAACACAGAGGTGGATCGCTGATGTTTTGGGGATGTGTGAGCTACAAAGGCACAGGAAATTTGGTCAAAATTTTTGGCAAGATGAATGCAGTATGTTATCAAAAAATACTGAAGGAACATTTGCATTCATCAGCCAGGAAGCTGTGCATGGGACGTACTTGGACATTCCAACATGACAATGATCCAAAATACAAGGCCAAGACGACCTGTCATTGGCTACAGCAGAATAAAGTGAAGGTTCTGGAGTGGCAATCTCAGTCTCCTGACCCCAATTAAGCCACTCTGGGGAGATCTCAAATGTGCCGTTCATGCAAAACAGCCCAAGAATTTACAGGAACTGGAGGCTTTTTGCCAAGAGGAATGGGCAGATTTACCATCTGAGAAGATAAAGAGCCTCATCCACAAAAGACTTCAAGCTGTCATTGACGTTAAAGGGGGCAATACACGCTATTAAGAACTGGGGTATGTAAACTTTTGATCAGGGTCTTTTAGCTAGTTTCTGTTGTCATTATGATTTAAAAAGAGTAAACACAGTTGATTGATAATAACTGGCTTCAGCCAAACACTAACCATGAGTGAAAGAAAAGTTTTTTTGTTATCATTCATATTCTCTGAAAAAATGGCCAAGAAATCATAAATTCTGCCAGGGTATGTAAACTTATGAGCACAACTGTATACTGCAGTGTTGTTCAGAGAACTCCGAGCCAGTCACATCAGTCTCTGCACCAGAGGAGCTTACACTCTAATGTCTCGCCACAGTCACACACTATTATTATCATACATCGGTATAGCTCTGACAAATACCATAGTGCAGTACAGAGAGCACTGAGCCAGTCACATCTATTGTCCCCCCCCACAGTCACACTATTATTAGTTATTATACATTTATATGGCTCTGACATATACCGCAGTTATTATAAGTTGACCTCCTGGAATGTCTATTTTTTTTTGGTGTTTTTATATTCTAGCACACATGGTTGAGAATATTGTACATTACCTGAACTGAGACACAGAAGAACACAGCCAGGTACAAACATGACATCCTGCAAACACGCTGCAAATAAAAAACAGGCTCACTATCACAACAATATGCGTCACATACTGAGAATATAAGTTGTGTTGGCCAAACTGATCTATACTTTTTTTAAACCGTAAATTAAAATGCAGTTTGTTCAACATTCTTCATCTGATTAGTAGAATTTTGTAATTTCCTTGGAAATCAAATACTTGAAATAGGGTTGACTTACTAAAGACATATAGACTGTGCACTCCAGAACAAAGTAAATGAGGGGAAGCTCTGCTGACTTCCATCATCCAATCATGTCCAAGCAAAAATGCTGTTTTTTTTTTCTTCTTGCATGTGATTGGGTATTCTTTACAAAGAGAAGCTTCACCTCATTTACTAAGCTCTGGATCAACTGCACTTGCAAAGTGCACACCAAAAGTACATGAACCCCCTCCCCCTCCAAATGATGGAGTTCAGGTGTCTCCAGTGAGGGGTACTGGTAATACTCCATCATAAAAAGACATTGTAGACCATTGTGCTCTTCCAACCTTGTGGTAACAGTTTGGGGAAGTCCAACCTCAACCCTACCGATCCTTTGGGATGGGACGCTGATTGTGAACCAGGTCTTCCCACTGACCGCCAATGTAACAAACATTCTTCCCACTGACCACCAATGTAAGGGGTATTCTTCCCACAGATCACCAATGTAAGGGAGATTCTTCCCACTGACCACCAATTTAAGGGACATTCTTCCCACTCAGCCTCAATATAAGGGACATTCTTCCCAATGACCACCAATGTAAGGAACCTTCTTCCCACTGATCACCAATGTAAGGGAGATTCTTCCCACTGATCACCAATTTAATGGTGATTCTTCCCACTGATCACCAATGTTAGGGAGATTCTTCGCCCCATTGACCCCCAATTTAAGGAACAGTCGCCCCATTGACCACCAATGTAAGGGACATTCTTCCTACTGACCACCAATGTAAGGGACATTCTTCCCACTGACCACCAATGTAAGGCACATTCTTTCCACTGAGCCCCAATATAAGGGACATTCTTCCCACTGATCACCAATGTAAGAGACACTCTTTCCACTGAGCCCCAATGTAAGGGACATTCTTCCCACTGACCACCAATATAAGGATCATTCTTCCCACTGATCACCAATGTAAGGGGCATTCTTCCCACTGAGCCCCAAAGTAAGGGACATTCTTCCCACTGACCACCAATGTAAGGGGCATTCTTCCCATTGACCACCAATGTAAGGGGCATTCTTCCCACTGACCACCAAGGTAAGAAGCATTCTTCTCACTGACCACCAATGTAAGGGACATTCTTCTCACTGACCACCAATATAAGGGACATTCTTCCCACTGATCACCAATGTAAGAGACGCTCTTTCCACTGAGCCCCAATGTAAGGGACATTCTTCCCACTGACCACCAATATAAGGATCATTCTTCCCACTGATCACCAATGTAAGGGACATTCTTCCCACTGATCACCAATGTAAGGGACATTCTTCCCACTGAGCCCCAAAGTAAGGGACATTCTTCCCACTGACCACCAATGTAAGGGGCATTCTTCTCACTGACCACCAATGTAAGGGGCATTCTTCCTGCTAATCACCAATATAAGGAGCATTCTGATTAATTGGTTTAGTAGGGGTTTCCTGAGACCAAAAAAAAACATATTAGGGGTTCCTCTGGGGTAAAAATGTTGAAAAAGGCTGCTATAGAATAAAGAACCAGCATGAAAAAAAGGAAAGAGGACATTTCTTGGATAGTGGGGTCATTTGAAAAAACGAGTTTGCAGATTCCTCATGAGATCGTCCATACAGATCCACCACTGAGCCAAACTGTGCTAATTCAGTTCTGATACAACTAAATATAAAAACCCATTTATCACCAATATTAAAGAAAAAAAGAAAAAAAACAACAAGCACTTACTTGATCTGATCCGTGAAGGACAAAAAGCCAAATTAAGCGGCTTGATATAATAAAATAACCTGGCGGTTAATAATTGACTTTGTAATTAAAATACTCCAATCGCTGGCAGCTCTGCTTGTGCTGAAGGTTGCAATGTTCACCGCTCAGAGCTGCCTACAGAAAGTTGAACTTGATGGATCAGATGTATTCCTGGCCGATGTCTGGGTGCTTTGTTTTTTTTAAATCACAAATTACTCTGCTTATAAACATTTTTTAGGACACTGTGTGATTTTTTGGGATTGTAGAGTAAAGAGTAGGGGTTAGGCTGGGAGTAAGGCTTAGATGTACAGTATGGTAGTTAGGTTGAGGATTAGGGCTTTGTTTAGCAGCTTAGAGCTTCTACGAGGTTTTAATAAATACAGTTGGTTCTTGTATACTTTAATTGTTAGGCAATGGATGCTAAGACTAGGGGTGGCTAATATTGTTGAAGGTTATGGTCATGGTTAGGGGTTAGCAGTTAAGTTGAAGGTTATGGTCATGGTTAGGGGTTAGCAGTTAAGTTGAGTGTTAGGATCCTGGTTAAGGGTTAGGGACAGGGTTGAGGGATAGGGTTCATTATAAATGGTTATGGTTAGTGATAAAATTGAGGGTTAGAGTCATGGATCGAGGTTGGTGTTGGTTATTAGGTTCTTACTTGGGCTTATGTTTAGGGGTTAGTAAGTAGGTTGAGGGTTAGGGTCATAGTTAGGGGTTAAAGGTTAGGAATTTCAACTAGCTTGAGGGCCCTTAATAAAAGGTTAGGGTTAGTTATTAGATTAAGGGTTCGAGTCTGAATTATAGGTTGGAGTTGGTTATTAGGTTCATGGTTAGGCTCCTAGTTGGGGATTTTGGCTAGTGGTTAGGTTGAGGGCTATGGTCATGGCTAGGGGTTAGAGTTGATGATTAGTTTGATTTTTTTTTTTTGATTGGTTTGAGGAACGTGCTTCGAATGGATTAGTACATTCGTAACTTTTTTTTTCGATTCGTAATTTTCTGGTTGAGGCTTAGAGTTATGGTTGGGATTTAGGGCCTGTTCATACCGGAAAACAATAATATTTTCTGTTCACACCATACATGTTCAGTGGTGTGCAGTAAAAAGCAACAGACGTGGTGTGAACAAGCCAGAAGCGATTAGGTTGAGGGTTAGGCTCATGGTTATGGGCTAGGTTTGGTTATTAGCTTGGGAAATAAAGTTATAGTTAAGGGTTAGGATTTAGAAGTTAGGTTCAGGGTTAAAGTCATGGTTAGGGGCAGGGTTGGTTAATAGGTTTAGAGTTAGATTCATGCTTGGGGGTTAGAATTTAGTGATTGGGTATTGGGTCACGGTTACTGGGTCATGGTTACTGGGTAGGATTGGTTATTCGATTCCGGCTCAGAGTCATAATTAGGGGTTAGGATTTAGTGATTAGGTTTAGTGTTAGGGTAATGGTTATGGGGTAGGGTTGGTTATTAGGTTCAGAATTAGGCTCATGATTAGGGGATAGGCTTTAGTGATTAAGTAGAGAGTTAAAGTCATGGTTATGCTTAGTAGTGAGTCATTGTTATTAGATAGAGGGCTAGAGTCATGACTATACTTAGTGATTAGGTGATTAGGTAGAGCGTTGCGGTCATGGTTAGAATTGATGATCTGATTAAGGTTTAGAATCATGGTTAGAGTTAAGGTTAGTAATTAGGGGATTACTAAGAACCCAGATCAATGTAAACTGAGAGGACTCGGTGACTTTAGCACAATTATAGTCAATGCAGAAAGCATTAGTCAATTACAGATTGCTTTCACTTAGTACTGGAATTGTGCGTTCTATTAGGTCCCTGACTCAAGGCTTGCTTGCCATTGCCACCTATCCAGGCCCTGATTGCTTATGCCTCTGCACAGCTATGCATTGCATTCTCATTGTTGGAATATTGCACCGTGTACTCACAGTCTCTGCTGTACACCTAGAACTGAGTGCCTTGTGTAACTGATTGACTAACAGTGATGTAAGTAACTGAGTTAAAATAAACGGAGTTACATAACACAGTTACTTTAGAGGGTAACGAGTAATCTAACTAATTACTTTTCCCCTCATGGTAACGCAGTTCCCATTACTTGGGCGGAGTTACCTCAATTACATCTACTGCCACTAGATGGCAGTAGTGTAATTCCGGTGTCCTGCCAAAAAAAGTTCCCCCGCCCGATAACGACCCCCTGTTGTGCGCAGGCGCAGCGCTTGCGCAGTACGAAGGACTACGGAGCTTCCAAAAATTGCCGAACCTAAACAGCTCTGAGTGAACTCTACACCGCGCAGGCGCAGTTAACATGTAATTGTAGGAGGCGATGCCATACGCTCGCGATGCTCATGCTACTCTGCAAGGGGCGTCTATCGTGTAACTAAGGGGGGGGTCTAGTATTACTGTAACCAAGGGGCGCATTTATTATTATTGTTATGTATCGAGCTCTGCCCATTAATTTAACATTCGCCCTCTTCTGTAGCCATCCGCCCCTTACATGATATAATAATAATAATAGACCCGCCCCTTGCTTACACGCTATAACAGATCTGCCCCTTGGTTAGAGTAATAATAGAGCAGCCCCTTGGTTACACAATAAATAACAATAATAATAAATGCGCCCCTTGCTTACAGTAATACTAGACCCGCCCCTTAGTTACACGTATAGAATATTTAAAAAAAAGTCAGTTACTTTGCTGCGTAACTAATTACTTTTCCAATGTAGTAACTGAGTTACTAACGCAATTACTTTTTGGGAGAAGTAATTTGTAACTTAACCACTTCAATACCAGGCACTTAGACACCTTCCCGCCCCAAGCCAATTTTCAGCTTTCAGCGATGTCGCAATTTGAATGACAATTGCGCGGTCATGCTACACTGTACCCAAACAAATTTTTTTATCATTTTGTTCCAACAAATAGAGCTTTCTTTTGGTGGTATTTGATCACCTCTGCAATTTTTATTTTCTGCGCAACAAACAAAAAAAGACAGAAAATTTTGCAAAAAAACAAGTTTTTCTTTGTCACTGTTAATTTTTTTGTAAATAAGTGCGTTTTCTTCTTCAATGACGGGCACCGATAAGGCGGCACTGATGGGCACCGATGAGGTGGCACTGATGATGGACACTGATAGGCGGCACTGATGGGCATTGATAGGTGGCACTGGTATGTGGCACTGATGGGCACTCAGGTGGCACTGATGGGCACTCATAGGCGGCACTGATGGGCACTCATAGGCGGCACTGATGGGTACTTATGGGTGGCACTGATGCACACATATAGGTGGCACTGATAGGTGGCATGGATGGGCACTGATGGGCACTGATAGGTGGCATGGATGGGCACTGATGGGCACTGATAGATGGGCATGGATGGGCACAGATGGGCACTGATAGGTGGCACTGATGGACGCTGATGAGTGGCACTGATGACACTGATGGGTGGCATTGCTGGGCATCCCTGTTTTAAAACATTTTTTTAAAATAAATATGATGTGCCAATCAGTGCCCATCTGTGGGCACTGATTGGCATATTTTTTGCATTTTTTTAACATGTGGATGGCCATGGGGGATGTACCTGGCCATCCACATGCTGGGGGCTTCCCTGGTGGTCATGGGGGCTTCCCTGGTGGTCTAGTGTGGGCATCTGAGGGGGGGCTGCGCTGATAAACAATCAGCGCATACCCCCCTGTCAGGAGAGCCGCCGATCGGCTCTCCTTTACTCGCGTCTATCAGACGCGAGTGAGGAAAAGCCGATCAACGGCTCTTCCTGTGTACATCGTGATCAGCCGTGATTGGACACGGCTGATCACGTGGTAAAGAGCCTCCGCCGGAGTCTCTTTACCGAGATCAGTGTAGCGGTGTGTCAGACTGACACACCGATCCACCGATCGCCGCGATGCGCGCCCCCGCGGGCGCGCGGCGGCTGTTATCCTGAAGGACGTCATATGACGCCCAGTCAGGATAACGAAACCACTTCCCGGACGTCAATCTGCTATTGACCGGGGCGGGAAGTGGTTAACTAATTACTTTTTTAAAGTAAGATGACCAACACTGTTGACTAACCAGTTGAATGTGGGTGACATGGAAAGCTGCTATTGCTTTGTGGGAGGCTTGTTTGGGCTTTCTTTTGCTTTTTCTAAATTCAGATCTGCTCAGCTACATGCTGAGGAGGAGAGGTGACCAGAGGAGGAGGTGATGTGTCCGCAGGTGGAGTTAGGGTGACCACAGAATGAGGAGAGGTGACCATGGAAGGATGAGGAGTGACCACGGGTGAAGGAGGGGTGGCCATAGGCAAAGGATGGGTAACCTTGGGAGGAGGAGAGGTGACTAATGGAAGAGGAATGAAGGGTGGTTACAAAAGAATGAAGGAGAATGGGAGAAGAAGAGGTAACTATCGGAGTAGGGAAGGTGACCACAAGATGAGAAGCAGTGATCGTGGGAGGATAGGGGGTGACCCTGGGTTACAGGGTGGACACAGGGAGTGGAGAGGTGACCATGAGAAGAGGAAGGGCACCTAGACGCACTCCTAATGGAGCGCATTCGGCGCAATACAAATCCAATATCAAATCAAATCAAATCCAGGGTGATCACAGGAGAAGCGTTGCTCACAGGAGGGTGAAGGCTAACCACGACGGGAGGAATGACCACTGGAAGCTTCTAATCCTTGAATGTTTGGGTGAAAAACTAAAGCTTGTAGACATCATTCACAGTAAATCTGGTGTTGCAGGAGGGCTACAGATTTTCTAATGTGGTAATGATGTGTACTTATTTATATATAGAACTTGGTGTTCTTTAAATTCTAGCCTGGTTTCTTTTTAATGGATAAATTAAGGAATGCAGAACGTTAATCTGTAACTCTGGAAATAATTGATGAAGAAAGCGTGCTGATAACAGCACAACATCTCTTATAGCATCACACAATACGGCTCTATTTATCAAGGTGACTTTGGATTAAGTGGGCTACTCATGTCACCCCCCCAAGAAAGTTCAGGAGGAAGAGCAAACCTGCAATGGACAAGATGAGATCCAAGAAGGCGATTCTAGGATAGGATGTAGGGATAAAGAGGACATGTCTTGCAGCCAAGTAGAATGGGGAAACTCTTAAAGGGGTCACCTGGTCAGTCTGGACTGTAACAAAATTAGATAAAAATGATAGTGGTCCAAACAGATATGGCAAAGCTTTTAACAGTCAGTATTAGGGTTGCCACCTTTTCTTCAAGTCAAACCCGAACACTTTAGCGGCGCACAGCTATTTTCTTTTTATTGTATAAACTATACATATATGTTGCTATTAAATAACAATTCTAATCATATGAAGTTAATAACAAGAGTCCCCCTTTATATCAGAGTCCACAGCGTTCCCCTTTTACTTTTGAACTCGCAGAGTTTCCTTTCACTGTAAGGGGGGACTCTGCAGACTCTGATGTAAGGGAGAACTCTGGGGACGGTAACATAAGGGGTGCTCTGGGAACCCTGATTTAAGGGGGAACACTGAGAACTCTGATGCACGGAGAGGACTCTGATGTAAGGGGGAACACTGTGGCCTCTGGTGTAAAGGGGAACTCTGATGTAAGGGGTGCTCTGAGAACCCTGAATTACCTTAGTGTACTTCAGAGGCAGGAGAGAGAAGGGGGGAGACTCCAGTCACACACAGGGATGGATGGTGAGCTCACTCACCCCCTTGGCAGTCAGCACCTCTCATCCAGATCTATCTGAGGCTGCTGGACTTCAAATTTTCGTCCTCAACTTTTCTTTTCATAAGGCGCAGCGCCTGGGATTGGAGTGTGGACAGACACAGAGGGGTAGGGATGGGTGGGGGGAAGAGGTGCAGATCGAGCCCTCTCTCCTCTTCTGTCTGTGTGTGTTTGGGGGGGGGCTGTTAGTGCTGGATTTTGGGCAGTGTGAAGGAGGGCAACAGACACTCTCAGCTTAGACAACTACAGCCAGCAACCCTGCTGGGAGGCCATAGTCCATTCTGAACAATGTGTCCGGGTTTCAGGCAGTCTGAAACCCGGACACATGATTCCACACCCGAACTGTCCGGGTGAATCCTGGACAGGTGGCAACCCTAGTCAGTATCCATCATAGTTCATACCTGTTTATTTCTGCCTGTTTCTAAAGCTGCTTTGGGCAAAATATCAATGTTCACTGTGTTTAGCTGAAATGAAAATAGTCGCTGTTTTTGCCAATTTACAAAAATGTTGAAGGTTTTCTTTTATGTTTTTCTCTGGCCCTGTGAGCAGCGCCATCACCTCTTCTGCCATATGATCACTCTCCTATTTATAACATTGGCAATGGGCCAAGTAGGAACTGTGCGCTGCAAACTAAATGTTTAAAAGACCCTGAACCCATGACAAGAGCAGGAAGGGCCATATTATAGGGCTCAGTAGGGAATCACAACTTTTTAAAGTGTACAATACTGAGGTTTGATAAACCCCAAACTGTGTGGAGAGAATAAAAAGCGCTACCACCCTCTTTTTCCCCAAAATTCACAAGTCGATAACAAGATGGTCAGGTCAAATCTTGTCCGTGAAAATCATTCGTAGAAGGTGCCATATTTGACAAAGCACAGTCTAGCGAGGAGAAATGCAGAGATATCAAAAACCTCCACTAGCTAGGATCTTCAAAGGATCTTTTGATGAGACCCTGTTGTAAATGGTCTAGAGTGCAATTTAAGGAATACAAAGCCTGGGATAGGAAACTATATTAACTTGTTGCTGAACTCTCATACTTCTCAAACTCTAAGTGAAAATGTCCAAATTGGGCCCAATTCGCCATTTTCCCTTCCCGGTGTCATGTGACTCATTAGTGTTACAAGGTCTCGGGTGTGACTTGGGAGCAGGTGTGTTAAATTTGGTATTATCGCTCTCAATCTCTCATACTGGTCACTGGAAGTTCAACATGGCACCTCATGACAAAGAACAGAGCCAGTCCATGTCCTGGAGGATCGCGACCATATGGTCGGGGCAGGGGCGGACTGACAACTCATGGGGCCCCCCGGCAATCAGAGATTATGGGGCCCCCAGGCAATCAGAGATTATGGGGCCAAACAGTATATATACACATACACACAGTATACAATCACACAGTATACACATACATGTACACACAGTATACACAGACATGGTTCTATTGACTGAGAAGGTACTGGAGAGGTGGGGCAGCTATAATCTCTGGATTTTTAGACCAAAAGGATGTCGGTAAGGGACATTTCAGAAACAGATGTAAAAAAAAATGATTTTTACATACTGTACCTGGTTTTACTGAGGCTGGCAACCCTGATGGGGCCCCCTAGTGGCCCGGGGCCCTCGGGAAGTGCCCAAGTGACCGAATGGTCAGTCCGCCCCTGGGTCGGAGTCCGTCCACATGCCTGGACCGGTACCCGGCTCAGGTTATCAGCGAGGTTGCTGAGAGCCTGAGCTGGCCACTCCTGCCCCTCCACAGCCCAGCGCTCGAGTGAGTGCGGGGGGCAGAGCAGGGAGCCGGTGACTGACAGTGTTAGAGCCGGTGGCAGAGGTGTTCAACCGATTGGTTCTCAGTATTAGAGCCGGCGGGGGACAGGTGCACCATCGGACCGCTAGGTAAGTATGATTCTAAGAACATACAGATTTCCATACTTCTCTTTTAATGGTTAACTTTTGTCTTTGTAACAATACATACAATGTAACAATTCTATAGAATGCTAGAGGGAATTAACAAATAAACATAAACATTGGTTACATTTGTTTGCTAATTCCCTCTAGCGTCCTCTATATTTCTTTCATGGTATCTCTTGGGACAAAGGTATATGTGTCCCCTTTGCTCCTCATCTTCATCTAGTGGCCACATGGTGGTATTGCCCACAATTAAGGAACATTTGTTCAGAAGAGAAAATATCTGTAAGAATTTTAGACCCCTTATGCCGCGTACACACGAGCGGATTTTCCATCAGAAAAATCTTGGATGGTTTTTCCGATGGAATTCCGCTCAAGCTTGGCTTGCATACACACGGTCACACAAAAGTTCGCTAAACTATCGACAGTCAAGAACGCGGTGACGTCCAACACTACGACGAGCAAAATGAAGTTCAATGCTTCCGAGCATGCGTCAAATTGTTTCCGAGCATGCGTAGGAATTTTGCGGGTCGGAAGTGCTACAGACGATCGGAAAACCTGCTCTCAATCTTTTGCTGGCTGGAATTCGGCCAGCAAAAGTCCGATGGAGCATACACACGGTCGCATTTTCTGACGCATTTTCTGACCAAAAGCTCTCATTGGTCTTTTGCTGGCCGAATTTTCAATCGTGTGTACGCGGCATTAATGTTAGAGCCACGAAAGGAACTGACTTCATATTACTGGCCTTAGTTTTGGGGTGTACATGTGATGGTCAGGTGTCCATATTTTTGGCCATTTATTTTCTTTTAAATGTCAACATATTGTTTCATTTTTATGTTTTTGACATATAATAAACTCATATCTGTTTTCAGTTTCTACGTTGGTGATAATCAATTTTTGCACATGTAATGAATCGCTCCTCCAACCTGAACCTGCTACAGACTGTTGTTTTCTCTTATCCCATGCACTGGCTCATTCATGGGCTGCACTCTCCACTTCTGACAAATCTCATCTCTCAATGCATCACTCCTCTTTTCAGCGCAATTAAAATATAAGAAACTTTTTTTTTTTAATTACAGTAAATAGTTTATTACAAAATCTGCCTGTAAACAAATAGTAAAACCGTCTGAAAACAATCAATGGAAGTGCAATACAGTTCATAAATTACAGTCGCCTACATGTCCGTCCCTAGGCGTCGGCGCCCACGTGATTCCTGTAATGGCGAACTGTAAGAAACCAAAAAATAAAAATAAAAAAGAGAAAAGAGAAAAAAAAAAAAAAAAGTCTGTACGGACCTGCGTACAAAAATGTTCAAGTTTTAAAACAAACGTAGATAATGGCGTCTTCCTCCGAGCCCAAAGCAACCGGTCAGACACAGAGCATGTCAGGAGGCACAAAGTTGCTCGTGGGCGCGATCGTCCGACCGCCACAGAACTCGTAATGCAACGCTGTCAAGTCTTTTCTTATTAAGGCATAAATTAGAAACAAGTATCTGAGTTCTAATTTGGGTTTGTCTATCGCCTTTTACGTCTCCTGCGCACAGAAGAACAAGTCCAGTATTGGGTGGGGTGGGTGCGGGGGGCGCTCAGAGCACGGACAGGTCGTGGCAGGATTTGGACTTCTGTTTGAAAGCCATTTTCTTGTTGTTTTTGGCCACAATCTTCCCGAGGAACCTCTTGGCTTTCTTGCCTATGCTCTCCCGCCTCTTGCTGCTCGCCATTCGCCGGGCGTTGTCCTCCTTGCTGTCCTTGCGCAGTCTGATTTGGCGCACGATGCCCTCGAACAGGTCCTTGACGTTGTGGTGCAGGGCGGCCGAGGTCTCGATGAATTTGCAGTCGAACACGACAGCGCAGGCCCGGCCCTCTGCGGGAGGAGGAGGAGGAAAGACGTTACTCAATGTAATAAAATTTATCATTTCTAACATGTTTAATATTGAAACCTCAAATATTCTGACTTCCTTATCCTAGACAGTAAATCCCATTCAGTTATATAGACAAAGACAGATTTTTATTTGTGTTGGATGGGTTGGAGCCCCTGTTATGTTTTTATTGCTTGGGAAAGAGAACTATTAGCACTTAAATATATTTTATTTATAAATTTATTTTATATATTTATATAGTTTACTATATTATTTATTATTATTATTATAATCATATTATTATTATTATTATCAGCAATAATTTTTTTTATTAAAAACCCTCTGTCAATGCGTCTAGGAGCAGCAGTGTTTTGGCAGAAAAAACGCTTGACGCTCCTAAATGTGTCTAAATGCGCATTAGCGATATGTGCGTCAAAATGATTATTCTGGCCAATGAAATGAGTTAACGCCCAAACGCTTGACTTGCCTAAACATGTTACGTTACATGCGTCAAGCGTTTTTTCTGTCAAAGCGTCGCTGCCTGGAGCAAAGCAATCTAGGAGAAATGGCCAAAGCATCCAATGTGCATCAGGCCTTCATGTTTTATTATTATTTTTAGGTTCAATACATTTTTATTGTTTTTCAACACAAGTTTAAACAGAATAAACAAGAACAAGACCAGGTGTTATTATTATTTTTTTAATATTTTAGATTCTTGTATTGTTTTTTATTATTATTTTTTGTAATCGTTATTATTATTATTATTTTTATTATTATTATTATCAGTAGTAGTAGTGGTATTATTATTGCTTTTTATTATTCTGTTTTATTATTATTGTTTCTTTTTTATTTATTTCATATTCTTGTATGGTTTGGCAGTGGTGTAAATTTAAAGAATCTGTATATTGGGCTGGCAGCTTCTATACACCACAAATTGTGTCCAAGTGTCCCTCTTAGAAGATTTTTCCTGTTCTGGTGACAACCCAACTACGTCTTTCACTTAAGCCCCGTCCGTACACATGGGCAGAATGCCAGGAGACATTTGCCGGTACAAAAAATACCGGCCGTGTATGTCGGTCTGTCCCACAGAAGCCGGCTGGCTTCTATGGGATGTGCATGCTGGAAAACCAGCAGCCCACCGACTCCCAATCAGCGTTCTCAGCCAATGGCAGAGAGCGCTGATCGCAGTGTTCTGGAGGGTGGCCGACCCCCTATCAGAATACAACAGCTCAACGGGGGAGATCACTAAACTAACCACACATGCATAGGTGTGCGCACAGGGTGTGCCGGATGTGCCTGGGCACACCCTAATCATCCAGTTTGGTGCCGATTCCCCCTTCTTCCTGTTGCGCCCCTGTCTCCCCCTTGCAATGCTGCCAGCTTCTCTCTTCTCTCGCACCGGCTGCTGCAGGGAATGTTTCAGGATGGATGAATAAACGAGCACAGTGAGTGATCTGTACTGATCGCTCCTGTGTTCATTCTTAAGTGAAGCATAGTAAATCATGTTTACTAGGCTTTGGTTTGTGAATAAACAGGAAGCCACTCAGCACAGAGCATTTCCCATTCATTCAGTGTCTAGTGCAGCTGAGGCTGCAAAGAAAGGGACTGGAGAAGCTCTGTGCTCAGTCCCTTTATCTCCGTTTAGATCATTGATATTTCCCCAAAGCCCCCCCAAGGGCACTCCTAAAAAGATTGCAAAATAATAATAATAATAATAATAATAATAATAATAATAATACTGTAAAAAAATAAATTGTAAAAAAAATAAAAAAATAAAAACTACTGACACCATCCACTGCCCTACTGACACCAATCTCTGCTGATATCAGCATGTGTGTTTGTACTCTGGGGTGGACACCCTAATGCAATAGGCTGCGCAAACCACGCATGCTTAGTACAGCAAATCTGGCCGGAGCTGTAAGTTTTTCCGCGGGTTGCACGAAAACAAAACTGTAGTGTGTATGGGGCTTTAGTCTCAGTGTTGTTCAATGGACAATTAAGCGCTGTGCAAACTGTTGGCACTATATAAAACCTGTATAATAATAATAATAATAATAATAATAATTAGAGAAGGTGTTTATTTGAATGACACGATCATTATTGTATGTGTGGTGCCTCTATCAGAAGAAGAAGCTAATTTCATCTTAGAAGATAAAAATTATATAAAATCCTCTTCTGGTATTTAGGATTATATACAGTAAAGCAGGATATATATATATATATATATATATATATTTTTTTTTTATGAAATTTATTTTTAATAGCAATTTTAAATATCTGTCCTTTATACTGGACATTTTTATTTCTATTGAAGTGTTTCCTACACAAAATATAGTTATTAATATATTTATGTATTGTTTATGTATCATTATTTATTTATATATATATATATATATATATTTATATATATATATATATATATATATATATATATATTTTTTTTTTTTTATGTGTTCTATATATGAATTTTAATATAATTGTATTATTTTATTATAACTTATAACTAGATCTACAATGTTTAGATCTTCATTATATTACATATATTTGATTTAAGCAATATTTTATTATTTTAGCCGTACTGTGTTCTACATTCGATATTTTAGCCCTGATGAAAGGGGTTCAGAAAGCCCCTGAAATGTGTCGGATGTTCACTTTTTTGGCAATTCCTACTATAAAGGATATAAGAATGAAAATCCCGCTCACCATCCACAGACACTTCCCGCGATCTGACGAGGTCACTTTTATTCCCAACCAGGATAATCGGGATGTCCTCGGACTGGCGAGCTCGTCGCAGTTGGATTCGGAGTTCGGAGGCTTTTTCGAAGCTGGTTTTGTCGGTCACGGAGTACACAATGACATAGGCGTCCCCCATCTTCATACATTGGTTGTGGAGCCAGTGATTGTCATCCTGGAGAAACAAAGACATGACAATGATCAATTCCGGATCACATACCGGATGTATCACATAGACTGCATGGCATTGATTCTAATATCACATATATGTTAATAATTCTATCATAACAGCCTATAGATAAAGATCATTCATTCATCCTTCTTAAAGGTAACATCCCTTATAAATCATCATAAGTCTTTAGGAGTCTCGGGGAGACCAACCATATAAAAGCTGAACTCCAAATGAATGCAGCTCTGTATTTATTATTATATCATTTATTGCAACTATTTTATTAAAACAGTGTCAGTGCCTGAATCTGATCTCTACAGCAGAGGTCAGACTGGGTAGGAAGAGGCCGCACAAGGAGCCAATGTGTCGTGCTGATTGAGTGCTTATGTGCTAGCAAGGGACGCATTGATTGGAGCAGAGAGCAGAGTGACAGAGGGATGAGGCTTGTTAGTCTGCTGCCTCTCCTGGAAGTGTTAATGAACTACAGCAGAGAAAAAACAGGTCTCCTACAGACAGGGCTGTGCTGTGAGCATAGGCGTGCGTACAGGGTGCGCCGGGTGTGCCTGGGCACACCCTAATCACCCTGTGCGGCACAGATTCTCCATGCTACTGACACCATACACTGCTCTATTGACACCATCCACTGCCCTACTGACTGACACCATCCACTGCCCTACTGACTGACACCATCCACTGCCCTACTGACTGACACCATCCACTGCTCTACTGACTGACACCATCCACTGTCCTACTGACTGACACCATCCACTGCCCTACTGACTGACACCATCCACTGCCCTACTGACTGACACCATCCACTGTCCTACTGACTGACGTGATATGCCGCGCAGTCATCTGGGACCTGTCACGTGTCCCAGATGACTGACTGCGCAGAGGGGAAGTGATGTCACCAGCCCGGGGCCCTGAAGGAGGCAGACTACGAGGGACCCCCTAGCAACAGGCATTTAAAGGTGAGTTAGAAAAAAAATCCAATTATTATTTTTTTATTTTTTTATGAATTTTAAGCTATTTTTTTTTTCTGGGGGAAACACCACTTTAAAGCAGAACTCTGGGATAAGCACTATCATCTAAATACATATAAACAGGCTATGTACAGCACAGCGATGATGTCACTTTAACAAGGTAATATCTGGGTTTGCAAAGACACACAACGTGGATTTATTGAGGAATATATTGAAATGAACATTTTTGCACCCAGAGTTCCACTTTATGGTTGAGATAATGAATCACGCAATGTAAAAAAAAAATAAAAAAAAACATTAGCTATACAGAATGAATGTCACTTCTGCCTAATAAACTAGACTGCAGAAAACTACAATATACATAAAATCTATAAAAAATAAATAAAAAATAAAATTCCTTTGGTAACAAAGGAAATAAAGTGAATAATGATAATAAAGTACCTGCTCCCAAATATCGAAGACCAGTAGGCTGGCTTCCTCGTCATCCACCATTATCGATCTGTCATACGTGTTTCCTAAAAAAAATATATATATATATATATAAAATTTTTAACAAAAAATATTTTTATCAGAGAAAAGCTGTGACAATGTTACAAAGTTTTAATACAGACATGAGGGGTCAACTAGGGAGACCCAAAACCTAATGGGTGGAGTCTAAACCCTGATCATGGATTATGAACCAATGACAGAGGGGCTCCGGGGCGCAGATTTGCACAGTCATTCTCCAACTGTCATTGTACAATTCGGGATTGAATCTATCAGCTGTGACCATTGTTATGATAGGACCTTCTTCTGTTTTCACACCTTATGCTTTGGGCACCACAGACAGTTCATCTTTCAGGCACCTTCACCTGTTTACATTACATATGGGGAATAAACGAGGGATCTGAGTTATCAGAGGTGAGTCAGAGCTCAATATAGACCGGAATCAGGTCAGACAACAGATGGAGAAGGTGGCCATATCTTCAGCTATGACAGCCGTGTCACCAGCTCCAATATCATAGCTGGAGCTTTTTACCTTTATACTATTACCTGTGTTTCTAAATGAGTTCAGTCCAGGGTGACCCAGGACAGACTCCTCTTAAAAGGCACCCTTCAGGACAGACACAATGGGGTTGATTTACTAAAAATGGAGAATGCAAAATC
Source organism: Lithobates sylvaticus (assembly GCA_028564925.1). Lineage (NCBI taxonomy): Eukaryota > Metazoa > Chordata > Amphibia > Anura > Ranidae > Lithobates > Lithobates sylvaticus. The sequence goes on from CM053034.1 coordinate 26,286,418, forward strand.
TGGTGCAGCCGTGCAAGGTAGCCAATCAGCTTCTAACTTCAGCTTTCTCAAATAAGCTTTAAAAACAAAACCTGGAAGCTGATTGGTTTCTATGCAGAGCTGAACCAGATTATGCACTCTCCAGTTTTAGTAAATCAACCCCAAATCTGTCACAGCTAATATGCAAAAGCCGTTTCTTGATAGGCCGTATTCCCAGTAGGATAACACAAAAAAAATCCGACACGTTTCGAGGGCCAAGCAAACTTCTTCAGGGCTCAGGTGTTGTAAGTGGTTGGACCCCTAAGATGGACAATCACCAAGTCATAATATCATTAGATTATTTTACATAATTATGATGTCTCGTTAGTGATTTGGCACCTTAGGAAAACCTGAACCTGGAAGGCATTTATTGCGCAAGCGAAACGCGTTGACTTTTTTGTGTTATTCTGATGAGAACTCATTTTTTAATGAAAGGATTTGAATGGTTGTTTGGCTTTCTCCTTAGACTTATGAACTAATAAAATCCAGTTTTAAAGGGCTGCCCCCCTTACTTTTTTACTGTTACTACTTTTTTTTATTATTTAGTGGGAGTGTTTTTTGTATATTTGGGGTAATTTAGTTTATGTGGCATTCTAGTCTTTCTATTTGTGCTTTTTCCTTATGTGATTACTTGGTTGAAAAGAGTTTATGTAACCCTCAGGAGAAAATGACCTGACCAATAAAGTCCATTACACCCCAGAAAACAACCAAGAACCACCCTGATGTCACCTTCCACTACAACGCAATCAAAATTAAGAAATTGATCTGAAATCTTTAGAAATTTTGGGGAAATCGGAGCTCTCAGTTTTGCTGATCCCTAGTTCCCCTTTAAGCATGCAGTTCTGTGTGGTGTGACCTTACCTGCTTCTTCTACATCCGGAAGATCCTCCACACCCCCGAAAATCCTGGCCAGGCTGGACTTGCCCACTCCATGCTCACCGAGCATGATGACCTTGAAGAGGTGGTCTTCGGAGTCACTTCCCGAGGATATGACAGAGTCTGAGGAATCGGAGGCCCAGCTCTCGCGCTGCTCGTCGGCCGGGTTGTAGGAGGGGTAGCGGACTAGTTTGGCGAGCTCCCCGGCAGGAGACTTTCCTCGGAGCTCCTTGTCATCAGCTGGCATGCTCCTCCGGTGGAGCTGCTGGTGCATGGCTAGCGGCATGCTGCCCCTTCTCTTCTCCAGGCTTTTGATCCGGTCGCTGCGGTTCAGGGTCATTGCTGAAGGAGGAACATAACCAACATTAATTCCTGGAGACCCACAAATAGGTGAAAGGATTTGGAATTTGGAAGGGTGAACATTGCATCACAATGGAACAAGGGTTGTTTTCCCAATTATTAACATCATCTGCCAGAGACGGAACTAGAGGCGCGGAGGAAAGCTCCATAACAAGCGTAAAAATAAAATCTACTTTTAAGGAGAATCTTGTATCACAGAAAGCCAACATGTTTCAGGAGTTCAAATGGTCCCCCTTCATCAGGGCTACAAATAATTGAAGCCCCGATTGAGGGGCACCTCTTAAACTCCGGAAACTGGATTTTATTATCCAAAATGTCATAATAAATTTAGTGTGGACTAGCCCTTATCTTAAGAACCAACCTATGGCCACCACTCCTGGGAAAGCTTTCTAATGCCACGTACTCACAATCGGACTTTCCAGCTGAGGTCTGCCGGACTTTCAAGCGAATGAACTTGGCCACACATGATCACTCCAAAAGTCCACCGGATTTGAACGTAGAATAAGGAAGTTCATAGCCAGTAGCCAATAGCTGCCCTAGCGTCGGTTTTAGTCCGTCGGACTAGCACACAGACGACCGGACTTTTCGACCGGATTCGAGTCCAGCGGACAATTTGGAAGCCAGTCTTATTTCTAGGTCCGCCTGACTTTTGGGAAGAAAAAGTCAGCTGGAGCCCACACACGATCGAATTGTCCGACGGACCCTCGTCTGCCGGACTAAGTCCGCCAGAAAGTCCGATCGTGTGTTCGCGGCATAAGGGTAACCATTCCCTCTATACTACTTGAGACCTGACCGGGGATATCCCTTGTAATTTGAGATCTGGCACCCCCCACTTTCATTCTACCTTCTAGATTGGATGGTTTTCCAGATATTTATCTTGTTTGATATTACGGTGCCATCTCTTGGTGGGGTTGGAGATTTCGGCATGCTGAGCCGAGAGGAACGGCTTTCTGCAAACAACTGACAAAGGGCATCAGCCATGTGTCAGGTCTGTTCTCATCATGAAGCCTCATTACTGCCTCAAAGTGAAAGCACCTGAGCCGACTCCGAGGCACCGTCATTGTCCCCTCATAGATCAAGTTCACCTTCATGAATGAATCATTGAGATTGGAGCCCAGTCCTTTAAATTATTCTCCTGTGAAATACAAACCTTGCGGCACAGACACCACAATGACTATGAGGAGATGGCCAATCCCCTGGGGGGGGGGGGGGGGGTGAATGTCTCTGCAGCTTTTTTTCCCCCTCATCTTCATAACCTAATAAATACATTATTTCATGGAACTTTTCTTGCTATGTCTGGCCCTTCCCTTCCATTATGTCCACCTTCACCTTACTGCCACATTTAAAGGGCCACAAGCCATGGAAACGTAGCAGTCGGTGTCGAACTACAAGTCTCAGCCATCAGGCACAGGCAAATAAACCTTCACCAACAGAAAGATCGACAGACCAAACGATAAAAGAACCCAACTCATTGCTTTGGTTTCCACCAAAAAAATAAATCAGCCATCAGGCACAAGGGGGCGCTCCACGGGGCAGCCACCTCTTCCATTGCTGGGGAACTACAAGTCTGAGCAAGCACCATCCTGGGAATTCCATCTCCTGGATGGCGGTCAGCTTTCAACAACTTGGATTGGGAAATTGATTAACCCTTTCCATGCTGCTCCATTCATTTAAAATATATTTTAATACCTTCCTTTACTGCTTAAGGATTCTACAGAAGTACCGCACAAGAAGTCTATGAAAGTCAAATTGGACAACTGAACTCATATAAGATATTTCTGTATAGTAGACCCATGGAGGGTGTATTGGGGCTGGTCATGTCATGGGGGGGAGAGGACATGCGGTTTTGTAGGAGACCCTCTTCTATAGATGATGAGTTTATAGTGAAATAATCATTATTATTAAGCATTTAATTTCATTCAATTCCTTTAAATGCCAACACTGGACTTAGTGAAATCATGTGATGGCGTTGAATTGGCAGGCAGCCCATACACTGACGTATTCCCCATGTCCTCGGGTTCCTATAGATCAGTGCAAGGCATGGTGACTATAGAATCATTTATTGTAGTCTAAGGATTCAACTAATTACATTGTAACTCGGATTATATTTTTTTTAAGTACAATGTGTCACCATAAAAACAATATTGATGGACTTCAGATGATACATTGTATGAATTGTAATTAATGAATTGCACATGAAATGATAGATTGTACCAGTGCCAATCTATCACCACCATGTGCAGACAATACTTGATGGACTTGTGGCCATACATTGTATTCATATACTGAAATGAGCACATTGTACATTCATGGAATGTTATACTATATCACTATCAGACAATCCTGATACTCTACATACATTGAATGATATATTGTAGCACCAGCAAACGATACTTTATGGACTTTAGATGATACATTGTATGAATACACTGTAATAAAGGATTGTACATACACTGAATACTATATTGAATGACCATCAGACGTTACATTGTACGAATATACCGGACTACATACGCTGTATGACCGTGAGACGATACATTGTACGAATATACCGAACTACATATGTTGTATGACCATCAGACGATACATTGTATGAATATACCGGACTACATACGCTGTATGACTGTCAGGCTATACTTTGTATGAATATACCGGACTACATATGTTGTATGACCATCAGACCTTACATTGTACGAATATACCGGAATACATACATTGTATGAATATACCGGAATACATACATTGTATGAATATACCGGAATACATACATTGTATGAATATACCGGAATACATACATTGTATGAATATACCGGAATACATACATTGTATGACCGTCAGGCTATACATTGTATTAATATACTGGAATACATGCATTGTATGACTGTCAGGCTATACATTGTACGAATATACCGGAATACATACATTGTATGACCATCAGACTATACATTGTATGCATATACCGCAATACATACATTGTATGACCATCAGACTATACATTGTACGAATATACCGGAATACATCTATTGTATGCCCGTCAGACTATACATTGTATGAATATACTGGAATACATACATTGTATGACCGTCAGATGATACATTGTACGAATATACCGGAATACATACATTGTATGACCATCAGACGATACATTGTATGCATATACCGGAATACATACATTGAATGGCAATCTCTTAAAGTGCTCCACAAACTAATAAAAGACAAGCATGCTATAGGTTGGTAATGTTTGGGGATCCCCTAGAAATGATGCAGACACCCCCCCCCCCCCCGGTCCTCAGGTTCCGCATGCAATGTACAGCTGAATGCATTGATGTGCAGCGCTGCAGTCTATGTTGGTGACATAGTTAAAGGTCTCCTGCAAAACTAATTAGGAGCTGTGCAGAATGAGAATTGTTGCCAAGTTTGGAGCGATGATAAGAGGAAGGGGCCAGGATGGGTCACCATGGAACACAGAACGCCCACTTACTTGTGGCTGGCAGTGTGTCTGGTATAATCCCAGGGGAGGCAGGGAGAAGTCCTAGGCAGTCCCTGTGACAGGCTGTGTGCGGATCCTGCTGCAGGCTGGAGTCTTATGTATGCCTGGAGGGGCTGACGTCACAGGGAGCCCAGCATATGGGAGCCCAGGATCCTCCCCACTTCCATATCAGTCCAGGTGTGATGTCACACAGCACTCTGCTTACTCAGACACCCCCCCATCCCCTCATCTGGTGCCATAGGAGCTCTGCCATCCACATGTGCCACCCTTCCAGAATATTCTGAATGGACAGACAACACTGCACCACTTAACCCCTTCAGGGGTGTCACTGGATGTGCTGAGCTTTTATCTGTAAACCCACAATTGCAGCAAAATGTATTTTTCACCCTCTCTGTTTGTCCTGTTCTTGCTGAGAAAACAAAAGTGATGGGAAATCCTAAATGTTACAGTTGTCACCAGAACAGGAAGTGAGGGGAAATGTTCCAGTGGCTATAAGTGTATTCCCCTCACTTTGTAGAGATATCACCATTTCCTGTTGTGCCTCCAGGACAGGAAGTGAAGGGAAATCTCCCCAGTGTGAAACAGACGGTGCAAACTAACCTGTATTTGTAAAATAAACAAATACATTGTGGCTTTCGTTACACTTTAACCGCTTCCCAACCGCCTTGCGCAGATATACTGCGGCAGAAGGGCGCGTACAGGCAGAATAACATACTTGTACGTGGCCCTTTAAGAGGCGGCTTGCGGGCGCACACCACCGGTGGGAGCTCCGTGACCGTGATTGAGGGTCCCGCAGACTCAATGTCCGCGGGGGTACCCGCAATCGTCTCACGGAGAGGAAGAACGGGGAAATGCTGATGTAAACAAGCATCTCCCCGTTCTGCCTAATGACACTGTCACTGATCACCGTTTCCTGTAATTGGGAGCAGTGATCAGTGACGTGTCCCACGTAGCCCCTCCCCCCCATAGTTAGAATCACTTCCTAGGACACACTTAACCCCTACAGCGCTACCTAGTGGTTAACCCCATTCACAGCCAGTGACATTTTTACAGTAATCAATGCAATTTTTTAGCACTGATTGCTGTATTAATGCCAATGGTCTCAAAAATGTCCGATCTATCCGCCATAATGTTGCAGTCATGATAAAAAAATTAAAAGTAAATCGCCGCCACTAGTAAAAAAAAAATTAGCAATAAAAATGCTATAAAACTATCCCCTATTTTGTAGACGCCATAACTTTTGCGCAAACCAATCAATAAATGCTTATTGCGATTTTTTTTTACCGAATATATGTAGAAGAATACGTATCAGCCTAAACTGAGGGAAAACATTTGTTTTATATATTATTTGGGGATATTTATTATAACAAAAAGTAAAAAAATTATGCGTTTTGTTCAAAATTGTCGCTATTTTTTTTTTTATAGCGCAAAAAATAAAAACCACAGAGGTGATCAAATATACCACCAAATACCTGCCGCAGTATAATGACGGCCGCTGGTCGGCAAAAACGGTAATGTGCGTTACTTCAGCGCAAAGGTTTTGATGTTTAGGATTGGATGCCCTTTAAATGTAAAACCCAGAGAACTTGATTCTACAGCCACAGACCAATTTATAAAGACCTTATAGTGAGCCACAGGGACATTTCCAGGGACATTGCAGGGATATTTTCAGGGACATTGCAGGGACATTGCAGGGATATTTCCATGGACATTGCAGGGATATTTCCAGGGACATTTCCAGGGACATTGCAGGGACATTGCAGGGACATTGCAGGGACATTGCAGGGATATTTCCATGGACATTGCAGGGATATTTCCAGGGACATTTCCAGGGACATTGCAGGGACATTTCCAGGGACATTGCAGGGACATTGCAGGGACATTGCAGGGACATTGCAGGGACATTGTAGGGACATTGCAGGGACATTTCCAGGGACATTGCAGGGACATTTCAGGGATATTTCCAGGGACATTGCAGGGATATTTCCAGGGACATTGCGGGGATATTTCCAGGGATATTTCCAGGGAGATTTCCAGGGAGATTTCCAGGGACATTGTAGGGACATTGCAGGGATATTTCCGGGGACATTGCAGGGACATTGCAGGGATATTTCCTGGGAGGACATTGCAGGGACATTGCAGGGATATTTCCAGGGACATTGTAGGGACATTGCAGGGATATTTCCAGGGACATTGTAGGGACATTGCAGGGACATTACAGGGACATTTCCAGGGACATTGCAGGGATATTTCCAGGGACATTGCAGGGACATTTCAGGGACATTGCAGGGATACTTCCAGGGATATTTCCAGGGACATTGCAGGGACATTGCAGGGATATTTCCAGGGACATTGCAGGGACATTCCTCAGCCTTGGGGCCTGTCCCTGGAAATCCAGGAGAGTATACAGGGGACCGGCTGTGACGCTAAGCCCAGGGAAGGGTGGAGGGGACACCTGGCCCGGTTACAGACGGTGACGTGTGATCAGATCTGGTTACATCTGTGCCCAAAGTAGCATCTGGAAGTCATGGAAATAGCCGGTGAGCCGACTTCCCCTCCTGTCTGGGGGTTCATTTGGCATCCCCGGTGATTTCACCACCGACAGGTGCCGCTATATATATGACACATCTGCCCCACCACCCACCCATTCCTGTCCTGGGCTGATCCCCGTCTCCACAACAAACTGAAACAAAATCATTATCACATGCCGGATACAAGTCACTGACTCATCCGATGCATCCAACTATGGCTCCAACACTGGCCGTGGAGCTGTACATCGACCTGCTGGCTTTTTGGGGGGTCCCTTGCAGCCCAAAGAGGGCCAATCAGATCACTGAGTTGATTGTGCGAAATTTGCTGGAAAAAAAAAAAATTTTTTAAGTTTATTTATTAATAATAATTTCCTTTTTTTTTAGGATGTGAGTATTTCATTGTGTGTTTTTTACAATTACAAAAAATATCTCTTCTTCATTGTAATATAATACAAACTATAAACATACAACCCAAAAAAAAATTAAAAATTTGTAGTAACTTTAATTTTTCCGTTCTTGTTGAGTCCAATGTATTTCACCATAATGATAACATTTTGCAAATACATTCTTAATTTTTGCCCAAATTTAAAGGAAGTGAAAACTCAGTCTTGTTACTCCCACAACCATGTAGATCCTGGTGTCTATACTGTTCTTGGCTTGACAAGATCAGCCTCTGCTGCCTCTTATGCCCCGTACACACAGTCAGAATTTCGGACGGAAAATGTCCTATCGGACCATGTTGTCGGAAATTCCGATCGTGTGTGGGCGCCATCGGTCTTTTTCTGTCGGAATTTCCATCTGAAAAAATTTGAGATCCTGCTCTCAAATTTTCCGACAACAAAGTCCGATCGGACTTTTTCCGATCGCGTGTATCGAATTCCGACGGACAAGGTGCCACGCATGCTCGGATCAAATTACAAGACCAAAGCTATTGGCTACTAGCCTCTACGTAGTTCCATCGTACGCAACGAACGTCACCACGTTCAGAATGATCGGATTTTCCGACAACTTTGTCCAACCGTGTGTATGCAACACCAGTGTCGGACAAAATCCGTCGGAAAAAATCCGACGGATTTTGTGGTCGGAATTTCCGACCGTGTGTATGGGGCAATACTTGTGACTTGTTACAATGTACAGTCTGATCACTGGGGGGGGGGGGGAAGACTGAGGAAATGCTATCTTCTGCCTGCAGCAGACTGATGACATCATCTCAGCCTAAGCAAAGTCACTGACTGGAGCTCAAGTGTTGGTTGTTAAAGTGGTTCTAAAGCTACAATTTTTTTTTCACCTTATTGCATTCTCACCCCCCTTATATTTTCCTGAACCCCGGCATTGCGATCCAGCGCTGTGAATGAGAGCCGCAGGTCTCCTGGCATTGTCCCTCCTCTCTGGGCAGATCGATAGCCATTGGCTCCTGTTAATTAACCCCAGGGACAAGGGAGCGGGGGGGGGAGGCGGGGCCGAGTCCCGCTGTCTGTGTCAATGGAAGTGGCAGCGGGAAGAGGAGCCAGGAGCGCCGGCGGGGGACCCTAGAAGAGAAGATCGGGGCTGCTCTGTGTAATTCTATTGCACAGAGCAGGTAAGTATAGACATGTTTGTTATTAAAAAAAAAAATAATAATAATAACTTCACAACCACTTTAAGGAGGTATATATTGTTTTTCTGAAATATGATCCTGTTGGTGTGTAGCGCCGGTACTCCTGATGAGTACGCGCTATCACTTTAAATTTAGTTTTTGGCCAAAACTATAGTTGAGTTTTAGGGTTAATTGCTCTAAATTATGCTTTGGCATCAGTTTCGCTGGGCTGTATTGAGGTTCTGCCTGGTCATAGGTGGAGTCTGCACCTGTGAGAGGCCTTAGAACGCTGTCTGGTTGGACGCATTGGGTACCAATCTCTGCTCGGAGCCAATCAGTGGGCGCGTTTGTCTCGCTGTGTATTCCGGGAGAGGGTACTTAAGGTGCTGAAGTCACATGGTTCGGGGTTCCGGTCCAGAAGTTGTTGCTGACTCCGTGGTCCTGGTCCTCCTGACCAGCCCCCAGAGGCCCTCATGGCCTGGGGTGCGGATCCATCCGTTTCCGAGCCTCGGAACTGGCTAGTTCGAGGTGCAGTAACTGGAAGGAGGATTCTAAGGTGTTCCGGTGCTGTCTCGGGTTTGGAGAGGCCCAGCAACTCTACATGCAACCAGGGGAGGACTCTTCAGTAAGAGAGCCACGCACGAGGCTGGCTGCTCGGTAAGAGCCTGGAAGCTGAGCTGCCATGGACATTGATTGAATCCACAATTTCTTACGGTATCGCCGGACCGGCTGAAAAATTCTTGTACAGTAAGAAAAGTTCCTACCTTTACCTTCCGGTTACAACTAAGCTTTTCAACCAAGTCTGTGTGAGAGACTTTGCAAAGCTAGAATAACTGTTGGCTGCTAGATCCAAGCTCAAGGATTTATCCAGCAGATAAAGAAGCCAGTTGCGAGTGGCTATTCCCTGATTATGTACAGAGAGAGACTTTTATTGAAGTCAGCAGTTCCAACACCTGAGCTAAACTTTATCCTTATACCCTCTATTCCCAACTGAGAGACTGAGTTTGTTCAACTGTTTTACGCAAAATAAAATCCTAAAAAGGAATTCAGGTGTCGGTCTCTACAGTTACTGGGTCATCAACCCTGGGAACCCCTAGACAAGGACAACGAGTACGAGCTGGAGGAGGTAATCGGTAAGCCCAGAAAAACTCAGCCGCTCTTTCGGGGGTCAGTGCTTCAGGTGTATATTGTAAAATCTCCAATAAATCCCCTATAATGGAGGCTTCTATAGCTGATGACAGGTGCACTTTACTCTCACTCCTCCATCTTTGTGAAAGGAGTCTGAAGACTGCTGAGGTCCCTCCTGTTATAGATTGAGGTCCCTCCTATTATAGACTGAGGTCCCTCCTGTTATAGACTGAGGTCCCTCCTGTTATATATTGAGGTCCCTCCTATTATAGACTGAGGTCCCTCCTATTATAGACTGTGGTCCCTCCTATTATAGACTGGGGTCCCTCCTATTATAGACTGGGGTCCCTCCTATTATAGATTGAGGTCCCTCCTATTATAGACTGAGGTCCCTCCTATTATAGACTGAGGTCCCTCCTATTATAGACTGGGGTCCCTCCTATTATAGACTGAGGTCCCTCCTATTATAGACTGGGGGCCCTCCTATTATAGACTGAGGTCCCTCCTATTATAGACTGAGGTCCCTCCTATTATAGATTGAGGTCCCTCCTATTATAGACTGAGGTCCCTCCTATTATAGACTGAGGTCCCTCCTATTATAGACTGGGGTCCCTCCTATTATAGACTGAGGTCCCTCCTATTATAGATTGAGGTCCCTCCTATTATAGATTGAGGTCCCTCCTATTATAGATTGAGGTCCCTCCTATTATAGACTGAGGTCCCTCATATTATAGACTGGGGTCCCTCATATTATAGATTGAGGTCCCTCCTATTATAGATTGAGGTCCTTCCTATTATAGATTAAGGTCCTTCCTATTATAGATTGAGGTCCCTCCTATTATAGATTGAGGTCCCTCATATTATAGATTGAGATCCCTCCTATTATAGACTGGGGTCCCTCATATTATAGATTGAGGTCCCTCCTATTATAGACTGGGGTCCCTCCTATTATAGATTGAGGTCCCTCATATTATAGATTGAGATCCCTCCTATTATAGACTGGGGTCCCTCATATTATAGATTGAGGTCCCTCCTATTATAGACTGGGGTCCCTCCTATTATAGATTGAGGTCCCTCATATTATAGATTGAGGTCCCTCCTATTATAGATTGAGGTCCCTCCTATTATAGACTGAGGTCCCTCCTATTATAGATTGAGGTCCCTCCTATTATAGACTGAGGTCCCTCCTATTATAGATTGAGGTCCCTCCTATTATAGACTGGGGTCCCTCATATTATAGATTGAGGTCCCTCCTATTATAGACTGGGGTCCCTCCTATTATAGATTGAGGTCCCTCATGTTATAGATTGAGGTCCCTCCTATTATAGATTGAGGTCCCTCCTATTATAGATTCTGATTCAGTGACTTCTCTGGGTGATCTCTCATTCATGACTTATTTATAGTCTGTATGTACATAGCTCTGTGTGTCATCATTCACCAAAGCCAAAGGAGCTGATCATTAGTAGAACATCCGTCTGGACATCACATCCACCAGTCCTCCCGATTATCTCCGATCCCCAACAAATGTCTTCTACAACGATTCTTCCAATGAGGGAACTTTAACTCACCTACCTCTATGTACACCATCTGTACCTACCTACCGCTATGTATTTTGCCTGTACTTACCTCTATTTACTCTGCCTGTACCTACCTCTATGTATACCATCTGTACCTACCTCTATGTATACCATCTGTACCTACCTCTATGTTATCTGCCTGTCCCTCTCTCTATATACTCTATTTGTACCTACCTCTATCTACGCTACCTGTACCTACCTCTATGTACGCTACCTGTACCTACCTCTATGTACACCTCCTGTACCTACCTCTGTATACTCTGTACCTACCTCTATGTACACTAGAGGTACTCCATTTATACCTACCTCTATGTACACCACCTGTACCTACCTCTATGTATTCCACTTGTACCTACCAATATGTACACTGGCTGTACCTACCTCAATGTACTCTTCCTGTACCTACCTCAAATGTATACCACCTGTACCTACCAAGATGTATACCATTGTGAAAACCTTGTACTATGTATTGTCCCCCTGCTGATCTGTGTACACCTTTCCCCCCCCCCCCCCAGAAATCTGAACTTCCCATAATTCCCCCCCCCCCCCCCATGTCCCTTCTTCCTGAACTCCTGTTATTTTCCTGCCAGGGATTCTTCTGGAGTTCCCGATCCTGCTACGAATTGCCACATCTTCCGAGAAGAGCGGCCTGTGACAGGACAGGCAATAACATCTATTTTTACTCTTTGTGATTGGAAGATGTTGGCGGCTCCGCTGCCAGGACAGTGCCAGCCATCCCCTGCAGGCTAATTCTGTAAAGCTGTAAAAGACACCTGTAAATGGCTGAGCAACAGCCAAAGATATAGAGAGATGTGGAGGCCGACCTAGCTGACCTCCTTCTGAAACTCTACACAGTACAGATGGTATTTGTTCCCAGAAACCTCACCTGGCTGTCATACTGATCCTCTGGATTCACCGCCTTATGGGTACCTGACCTGAAAGAAGCATGCAGACAGTGAAGGCAGAACTCTGCATCTGCGGTACCAGGAGAAGGTGGGCAGTGATGGCGGCCACATATCTCTGCCATGACGGGAGCATTGTACATTGGAAGTCAAGTTTATGGCTGATGGGGGGTGTCAGTCTGTAGCGGCCTGTGTGTCTATGTGCTGCTGGAAGCTGACTCCCCTGTACAGCAGTGACTGAATGTTGGACTGTTGCAGGTGAGTATTCGGTTTTATGTAAGTCGAGGTCATCACAAGATGAAAAGGTTCCAAGGTGGAGGTAAGAAGATCCCCAGAGCTCCACCGCACCGCCTGCCCTCTCCACGCTATACAGCGCACCCAGCAGGGAATCCCCCATCTCATTGGTCGGCCATGACACAGGATCTGAGATACGCTCATTATATACTGCGTACAAACACGGCGCTCAATAAAACTACATTCCACTCAAAATCCAAAAGTAACCAGAAACACACTTTTGTGATAAGAGGCTCGTGTAAAGGCCCGTACACACGATCAGACTTTTTGACAACCAACATGCAAATTAGCTGTTTTGGACCAACATCCGACCGTGTGTACGCTCCATCGGACCAACTTTTTCCAGGTTTCATCGGACTTTTGTTGGCTGTGCGAACGGACCAACTTTCTGCCAACAAAAGTCAGATGGACCAAAGTCCGACCGTGTGTACACAAAACCAACGGACTTTTGTACAAACCAATGCAGAACCAATGCAAAAGATCAGACAACAATACAGAAGTTGACCAACGGTGGCGGTAAAGAGCAGAAAAACCAAGTGATTTGGTGAAAGTTGGCTGAAAAAAGTCCTGCCGTGTGTATGCAATACCAACTTGGGGCCAACGCCCTTTAGACAAAAATCCACAGGAAAGTTGGTCCACGGTCCGATCGTGTGTATGAGGCTTTACACTGACCAACAATGGAGAATTGGAAAGGGGCTCATGCCTTTTACATCTTTGCATTGTTGTGACATATCACATATTAGATGCAATGCAGTAAAACTCACTTTAAGCGCACTAAAGGCCCGAACACACGATACGAAAATCGGAAGTAAAATTTCCCCCCGACGAACGATCTGTCAATTTTCCGATCGTTAGTACGGTGCTTTCGACAGCCGATTATGACTTTTTCGTCAGACAAAAGCTGGATGCGCAGACTATAACATTTTTGTCAGAAGTGAACACAACGTCCGATTTTCGTTTAATAAGTATGTTTTTTGTCCGGAAAAAAATCGTAAGAGCAAGACTACGCATGCTCAGAAACGAAAGAATACGGTACATACAAAACTATCACATTACGTCACTTCTGAAGTTAAATTCTGACGTACGACAATTTTCGTATAGGTGAGTGACCTCTTCACTTTCGATATGAGACTGGCATGCAACAAAAGACGGACGAACGTTAAAATCTGATCGCGTGTACGAGGCTTTAGGCAACAAACCTCCATTGCAGTACTCTACAATGCACGCACTGGCAAATTTTGGGTTGCCTTAAAGCAGGGATCTCCAAACCACGGCCCCTGCAGGTGTTGCGGAACTACATGTCCCATGATTCATTGTAAAACTCTGACATTCACACACATGACCAGTCATGATGGGAATTGTAGTTCCTGAACAACTGGAGGGCCGTAGTTTGGAAACCCCTGCCTTAAAGCAATGCAACGCAACATAAAGCGCATTAAGTCATGTGCACTATCACACAACAGCAATGTAAATGGTCCCAATGTATGCAGGGACCTACAGAATACTCACCCTCCAACAGTACATGCACCACCAGGCTTCCAATTTTCGGATCCCCTGGGAACACCATCTCAAAATGTTGGTAAGATGTTCCCAGCTCTGCCCACTGAGGAATTATTTGCTTGGTGGCACACAGACTTGACCATCATGATGTCCCTGTCGAACCTCCCCCTCCTTGCTCTTCTGTGGTCTCCATGCCCAATATCAGCAGCAGTCCACCCGGCTCCCTTCAGTGAATCCCTCTCCCTACCAACCCAAACTGCCATCTTGTCCATTAGGATTCTGCTCTAGTGCTGCAGCTTGTAAAATGTTATCAATTTATCCATCTTTCCATCACTCAACCCATCCCTCAATCTATCCATCTATCATTGAATCCCTCCATTATGGAATCCATCCATCAATTAATCCACAGTGTCAAACACAAGGCCCGCGGGCCGAATCCGGCCCTCCAGGCCATTTCATGTGGCCCTCACACACTGCTGCAGCTGCAGGAGAGCTCCAGCCCTCCTCTGGTCCTCCTCCAGACCCCTACTTTCTGCTTTCAAGCAATGCATCCAGCTTCTTCCCAGCAGCAGCATAAGGAAAGGGGGTGCACTGTGATGTTATGGAACGAGTAAAGGGAGAAAGACGAGGAAAAGTGTAGGGGACTCAACTTCTGATGGTGGGGTGGCTCTTGACTTCTAATGTAAGGGAAGGGGATGCGCTGGACATCTAATCTTACAGATACAACCAGGCCTTTTGAGGACAATCATAATGCTGATGCGGACCACGATGAAATTGAGTTTGACACCCCTGATTTATCCATCCATCAATAAATCAATCAATCCATCAATGATTCACTCAATCCATCAATCAACCCATCTACCCATCCATCATTCAGGAAATTCATCCATCAACCCATCCATCAGTCAATACATTAATTTATCTATCATTTAAAGCGGTAGTAAACCCGCTGACTTCTTTTCTACACCTGTAAGGCAAAAGGTAAGGTCCGGTGTTTGCCGGAGTTTCAGCCGAGAATCCCCGGAGCGCATGCGCCGCTGAAGTCAGCGGCTCATTGCAAGGGGAGTATCTCCTAAACCTATACCTTATTATGCCCCGTACACACGGTCAGAAATTCCGACGGAAAATGTCCGATCGGACCATGTTGTCGGAAAATCTGCCCGTGTGTGGGCTCCATCTGACTTTTTCCGTCGGAATTTCCGACTGAAAAAATTGCTGCTCTCAAATTTTCCAACAACAAAATCCGATTGGACTTTTTCCGATCGTGTGTAGAGAATTCCGACGGACAAAGTGCCACGCATGCTCAGATGAAATTATGAGACCAAACCTATTGGCTACTAGCCTCTACGTAGTTCCGTCGTACGCAACGAACGTCACCACGTTCAGAATGATCGGATTTTCCGACAACTTTGTCCGACCGTGTGTATGCAACACCAGTGTCGGACAAAATCCGTCGGAAAAAATCAGACTTTGTGGTCGGAATTTCCGACCGTGTGTATGGGGCATTATAGGCTTACCTGTAGGTAAAAGTAAAAAAAATTACTATACAACTGCTTTAATCCATCTATCCACCCATCCATTATTGAATCCATCCATCATTTAATCCATCCACCCATCCTTCAATTCATCATTCAATCAGTCCATCCATCATTCAATCCATCCATCCTTCCATTCATCCATGCATCATTCAATCAACCCATCCATCATTTAATCCTATCTATCTATCTATCTATCTATCTATCTATCTATCTATCTATCTATCTATCTATCTATCTATCTATCTATCTATCTATCTATCTATCTATCTATCTATCTATCTATCCCACTAAACTCCACCTACAATTAAACCACCATCTTTGATTGAACTGTTCCTTTAAACGCTCCCCTCCATTCCCCATGTCAGCGTTTTTTTTGCAGCGTCCTCCACTCCGGTGATGATTCACCGATTCGGCCTCGGTGCGCAGACAACCGAGGTCATCTCTCCTTTTCAGCGTCCGCGTTGATCTGAGTTATCGGCGATAAAGTGGTGATTTCTGTTACACGTTTGGCGTTTAGATTCCATTTCTCAGCACAATATTCCCATCACAGCACCAGCTTGACGCGGTCAAGGTGAAGACAGGCGATGAAAAAATGTCATAAAACCAAAAATCAGCTGAAACGATGGATGAGAAATGGTCGCTATTTCACGATTCGTGTGTGGTGGAGACCGAGAGGCGAAATAAATTCTCAGCACAATTCGCTGAGCTTCCTTATAAGTGAAGTTTAGGAGATGAAACACGCTTTTTGGCCGCGGTGATTATCGCACAATAAAGGCATTTCTTTTACTGTAAATGGTGTCCCAAGGCAATGCAGCTCCAACGTGCATACATTACATCACCCCATAAAGCATGATGTGCATTGCCAAAATGGGTCATGTACTTTTTTTGGGCGTTTTGGTGCATTGCCTAATTATTCATTGGAATGGCCGGTCTTAAGGAAAGGCATGAACAAAAGGTGCTTTAGCGCATGTGCATTAACGCAATGCAACACGCCAGGACGCCGGAATATAAGGCTAGGTTACTGTGTGCGCTAAAACATGCAGCCCTGCAGCAGGTGCATGACAGTGCCATTAATTGTTAAAGGCGTCTCCAGGGCCAGCCCTGCCATGGGTCCCAGTGGGTACATTGGACCCAGGCATCACTTTGAGATGGGCAGCAAATTGAACCACAGCCGCCTCGTCTTCTCTTCTATTTAACCAGCAAATTGATGACCAAGATTTTTTTCCAGCAGTTTTGTGTGTCACGACAACTGCCTCCCGGGCCGTTCCACCTGCCCCTATACTACCCTAGCCCACCGCTATACTGCCCTAGACTGTCTATATACTACACTAGCATCTCTATATACTACCCTAGTCCACCCCTATACTGCCCTAGCCTATCTATATACTACACTAGCATCTCTATATACTACCCTAGTCCACCCCTATACTGCCCTAGCCTGTCTATCTACTACACTAGCATCTCTATATACTACCCTAGCTCACCGCTATACTGCCCTAGCCTGTCTATATACTACACTAGCATCTCTATATACTACCCTAGCCCACCCCTATACTGTCCTAGCCTGTCTATCTACTACACTAACCTGTCTCTATACTATCCTAGCCCATCCCTATACTGCCCTAGCCTGTCTATATACTACACTAGTCTGTCTCTACACTACCCTAGCATGTCTCTATACTACCTTAGCCTGTCCATATACTACCCTAGCCTGTCCATATACTACCCTATCCTGTCTATATACTGCGCTGGACTACCCTAACCTGCCACTATACTGCCCTAGCCCGCCCCTATACTGCCCTAGCCTGCCACTATACTGCCATAGCCCTCCCCTTGGAATTAAACATAATGGTATGTCAAATCATTTTGCATCTAGAAGGTTCCGTTGCATGTTAATCTGACTTCCTGATCTATTTACTCTTAGTTTTAATTATCATGATATAAAATAATGGATGTGGGGGCCTTTTGGTGGGTGTGATTATTTTTTTGGGGGGGAGACAGCATTTTATTCTTGGACCCAACCATTCTATGCACCTTGCTAACGCACTTACTTTGGCGAATGTTCGCATGCACCAAATTGAATGGTAACGTCTTATTTTTAAAAAGGGCTGTGCACTTATTTTGTACATTTTTGGGACAACCCACCAAAATGAACGAGTGACCCTAAACGCGATGCGCAAAACCGCAATACGCTCCGCTGCACCTACAGATGTGAAAAACAGGAAATTTTCCTAACGTATGAGTATGATGTCATGTGTTCTGCTGCATGGACAGATTCTTTTTAATGAGATCCCCCCCTCCCCCCCCAGGATGCGTCGGTGGCAGTGAAAAGGTTAATCGGTCTGCGCTCTGCGATGGAAGGAAGGTGTGTTGTGAACGTTGGATTATAACAATGAGAGTGATGTCACCCCCCCCCCCCACATTGCCGTATAAGGCAGGATTCTCTGTATCCGGGGAAGCCCCCGATATGAATTATTCCGGAGGTGGAGGATTCTCTGTGCTGCCCACGCCTGCCATCACACATCTACATTAACAATGGCAGGAGAGCTTGTCAATTACATTGCTGCAGAGGAAGATACTGTACATGGAAGTCACATACTGTGTGTGAGGGCTGAGCGCCATCTAGTGCTGTAATAGTGCACTGCAGCACACAGGAGATGAGGATGAGCAGATGGATGGGATTGGTTATCATTGAGGGTCTGTTAATTATAGGGACAGTGAGAACAGCAGAACACAGAACAATTTGTGCCTCAATTGTGGCCCTGACATCTCACGGGGATCTATGTAATGTTCAGCATATGTCAGTGCGGCAGCTCCATTAGGGGTGCAGGGCAAAAGGCGCCCCCCCCAATCTACATGCCCAGGTCCTAATCTACATGCAGGGCGCCAGAAGCCTGAGGCTCTAATTGGCTTCAAAAAGGGTGAAAGGGCTCAATCTTTCTAGCAGCAGTTAATAAGACCCCTTTCACACTGGGGCGTATTTCAGGCGTTTTTCAGGCGTTTTTCAGGCGATTTAGCGTTAAAAAAAGTGCTGTAAAGCGCCTGAAAGAAGCCGCAACTGCAATCCCAATGTGAAAGCCCGAGTGCTTTCACACTGAGGCGCTGCGCTGGCAGGGCGTCAAAAAAAGTCCTGCAAGCAGCTTCTTTGCAGCGCTTTTGGAGCGATGAATACACCGCTCATAAAGCGCCCCTTCCCAATGAAATCAATAGGAAGCACCTAAAAAATGCCTGAAAAGCGCCTGCAAAGCGCTTTTAGGCAGGGGCGCTTTTTGGGCGCTTTTAACCCTTTATTTGGCCACTAGCAGGAGTTAAAAGCACCCCACTAGCGCTCGAAAAACGCTGGTAAAGCATCGCTAGTTTAAGCGGCGCTTTACGAGCGTTTTTCAGGCGCTGGCAGTGTAAAAGGGCTCTTAACCACATGCCGACCACGCTATAGTCAAAAGACGGCTACAGCGCGGTCCTACGGACGTCCTCCCAGAAACTTGCTCCTGCGCGCCCCCTGGGGGGCGCACTCGGGAACATCCGTGACCGCCGGTTCCCGAGGACCCGGCGCATCATGGATCACAGTAAACAGCCGCTGATAGCGGCCGTTTACCACGTGAACGCTCTGTCAAATGACGGAGCAATCACATGTACACAAACCGGCGTCACGTCATGACGCCGGTTCCTCCCTCTCCTCTCTGTACCGATCTGTACAGAGAGGAGAGAAGCGGAGAGGGGGAGAGACGGGACCAGCGCTGTGGGCTGGATGTGTAGTGCCCACAGCGCTGGTCAATACACTGCCACCACTGTGCAATACTCTGCCACCACTGTGCAATGCTCTGCACCACTGTGCAATGCTCTGCAACCACTGTGCAATGCTCTGCCCACACTGTGCAACGCTCTGCCCCCACTGTGCAACGCTCTGCAACCACTGTGCAACGCTCTGCAACCACTGTGCAACGCTCTGCCACCACTGCAATGCTCTGCAACCACTGTGCAATGCTCTGCCACCACTGTGCAACACTGCAATACTCTGCCAATACTCTGCCAATACTTGCTAATACTCGCCAATACTCGCCAATACTCTGCCAATGCTCGCCAATACTCTGCCAATACTCGCCAATACTCTGCCATAAATTTTAATAGAAACAAAGAATTTTTATTTATTTTTTTTACCGAATTTTCAGTATATTTTGATTTATAGCGCAAAAATTAAAAAACCCAGCGGTGATTAAATACCACCAAAAGAAAGCTCTATTTGTGTGGAAAAAAAGGACACAAAATTCATTTGGGTTCAGTGTTGCATGACTGAGTAATTGTCATTCAAAGCGTGAGAGCACTGAAAGCTGAAAATTGGTCTGGTTAGGAAGGGGGTTTAAGTGCCCAGTGGGTAAGTGGTTAAAGCACTTGGGTTTTCACATTGGGATTGCAGATGAGGCTTCTTTCAAGCGCTTTACAGTCGCTTTTTTAACGCTAAATCGCCTGAAAAACGCCCCAGTGTGAAAAGGGGTCTAAATCCCCACAGTGGCAGCTCACCAGTCCCAGCAATGTTGCAGCTCACCATTGTCGCACACAGCGATTAGTGTACTCTCTGCTCTTCACAAAGGTGACTCTTAAGGCTACTTGCACACTGAGGCGATGGACGCGCTGGCAGTAAAGTTTGTAGGCGCTTTGCAGGCGCTATTTTTAGAACTTTATCGCCTGCAAAGCGCCTCAGTGTGAAAGGGGCCTTACTGTCGGGCTACCGTTATGCAGCAGTGGTGATACACATTGAACAGCAATATGCACTCTCCGGACTACCTCATGACAAAAGGAAGCTGTGTCCTATACAGCCTTGGAAAGTGCAGCTCATTCCCCTCCTCCTGGCGATCTCTCTCTGGGAAATGCAGTTCAAAAGTTCTTGATTGCAGTAGTTTCTCTCTCCTCTGGACTACAGTTCCCACAGTGCAGTGCTGCCTGACTCAGTCTCTTGAACACTTTCTGCTCAGCAGCTCCCTCCTCTGGCTGATAAAGCTGTTAACCAGTTCAGCACTGCAGGGCAGCAGCTACAGCCAGTGTTTGTCTCACTCTTCATTCTTAGCCAAGCACTTGGCTACAAAGAATTGTCAGTGACTGTTCATACACTGCTGGAGATGGTCAGAGACTGGGGACATGTAACATGAGCATAGGCTTCATTTTCTCGGCTCGCCGTAGTGTTGTACGTCACCGCGTTCTTGACGGTTGAAAGTTCAGAGAAATTTTGTGTGACCGTGTGTATGCAAGACAAGCTTGAGTGGAATTCCGTCGGAAAAAACATCCAAGATGGAAATTACGCTTGTGTGTACGCGGCATTACAGATTTTCTTCTAAGATTGTCCTGTATTTGGCTCCATCCATCTTCTCATCAACTCTGACCAGCTTCCCTGTCCCTGCTGAAGAAAAGCATCCCCACAACATGATGCTGCCACCACCATGTTTCACAGTGGGGATGGTGTGTTTAGGGTGATGTGCAGTGTTAGTTTTCCCGCCACACATAGCGTTTTGCTTTTAGGCCAAAAAGTAAAATTTTGGTCTCATCTGACCAGAGCACCTTCTTCCACATGTTTGCTGTGTCCCCCACATGGCTTTTTGCAAACTGGACTTCTTATGGCTTTCTTTCAACAATGTCTTTCTTCTTGTCACTCTTCCATAAAGGGCAGATTTGTGGAGAACACGACTAAAGCCCCATACACACGGTCAGACTTTTTCATCAATTTGGTCCGATCGGACAAGGTTGTTGAAAAATCAGACCGTGTGTATGCACCATCGGACAGTGTTCGTCGGTTTGTCCGTCGGACAAAGTCTTATCTCCTGCTGGAAAGATTTCCCGTCAACCCGGTCCGATCACACCAAATCCGATCGTGTGTACGCTTGTCCGACCGGACAAAGTGCTACGCATGCTCAGATCACATTACAAGACCAAAGCTATTGGCTACTAGCCTCTACGTAGTCCCGTCGTAGGCAACAAACGTCACCACGTTCAGAATGATCGGATTTTCCGACAACTTTGTCCGATCGTGTGTACGCAAAACCAACATCAGACAAAGTATGACGGACATGGTCCGACGGACCTGGTCCACGGATTGTCCGCGCGTGTGTATGGGGCTTAATAGTTGTCCTGTGGACAGATTCTCCCACCTGAGCTGTGGATCTCTGCAGCTCCTCCAGAGTTACCATGGGCCTCTTGGCTGCTTCTCTGATTAATGCTCTCCTTACCCGGCCGGTCAGTTTAGGTGGACGACCATGTCTTGGTAGGTTTGCAGTTGTGCCAAATGCCACGTACACACGAGCCGACTTCTCGTTGGACTAAACACCGAAGGACTTTGACGGAGTTCCGACAGAGTTCCGCCGAAACGGACTTGACTACACACGATCACACCAAAGTCCTATCGTTTAGAATGCGATGACGTACAACGGGACTAGAAAAAGGAAGTTCAATAGCCAGTAGCCAATAGCTGCCCTTGCGTCGTTTTTGGTCCGTCGGAACAGCATACAGACAAACGGTTTTCTCGATAGGAACTGATTCCGGCTGAAAGATTTGAAACATGTTCTATTTCTAGGTCCTTTAGAATTTTAGCAAGAAAAAGTCAGATGAAGCCCACACACGATCGGAATGTCCGACAGAATGATTCCGTCTGACCTTTTCTGCTGGAATGTCCGGTCATGTTTACAGGACAATACTCTTTCCATTTTTGGATGATGGATTGAACAGAGCTCCATGAGATATTCACAGCTTGGGATTTTTTTTTTATAACCTAACTCTGCTTTAAACATCTCCAAAACATTATCTCTGACCTGTCTGGTGTGTTCCTTGGCCTTCATGATGCTGTTTGTTCACTAAGGTTCTCTAACAAACCTCTGAGGGCTTCACAGAACAGCTGTAGTTATACTGAGATTAAATTACACACAGTGGACTCCATTTACTAATTAGGTGACTTCTGAAGGCAATTGGTTTCACTAGATTTTAGTTAGGGGTATCAGAGTAAAGGGGGGTGAATACAAATGCACGCCACACTTTTCAGATATTTATTTGTAAAAAAAAAAAAATTGAAAATTATTTATAATTTTCCTTCCACTTCACAATTATGTGTCACTTTGTGTTGGTCCATCAAATAAAATACATTTACGTTTTTGGTTGTAAAAATGTGGAAGATGTCAAGGGGTATGGATACTTTTTCAAGGCACTGTATATACTGTATATATATCTTTATATGTGTTAGAATAAAGGGTCCCAGTCCGGGATTTGGGGGTTCTGGGTACCATGGGAGGACAGGGAGAGTGGCTGAGGGAGTCCAGGGGGGTCAAACATTGGACTAAGTTAGCATTGTGCGGTTTCCCATAATCCCCCTGTGTAGCGGCGTCCTTCACCCACAGACCTCCCCGGGTGTACAATGTTACATGGAGTCGCCCTCTTCAAAGCCGCACAATAATCTGTCTACTGAAAGACATTAATCCCGAGCAATTAGCGGACAATGCTGGATACATTCACAGGGCTTCCTCCAGCCAGCCGCCAAAGGGGGAGGAGAATCGCGAGAGACGTCCATAGAACCACCATTATCAATGTCTTCTGATCTGAGCCTGAAACTTCTACATATCAATCAATAGAAGTGATCGGGACAAGAAGTCATGGAAAATCTGACATGGGGACATCAAAGGCAGTAATGAAAACTGAAAAAAAGCTGGACTCCAGGCAGATATAAAAGACACAAATGATCACAGAATGTACCACTAAATGTGACCTAGTATCAGCCCCTTGCAATCCCTGTACAGCAGAGCTCAGACTGGGAGAGTGAGAAGCAGCACTACAAGCCAATCACTTGTGCTACAGTGTTCATTTGCTAACAAGGGACATGTTGTTGGGAGAAGAGAGAGACAGAGAGATTAGCTCATCAGCCTCCTTTTTTGCTATTTTCTGCCCACTGACAAGTTGGTATACAGACTGAGTTTGGAGAAGTACGTTGAACGATGCTGGCCATCAATCGGCCTGGAAGATTGAGGACAACCTCTGGCAGAAAACAAGTACTGTCCAATCATAGGTTGGGGCAGGTCCAGATTGACCTGGGCTCAGAGGAAGTGTGTTAAATGATATTGGCAAGCAGACTGAAGTTATCTTGTGGCAGAAAAGAAGTACTGTCCAATCACAGGCTGGGGTCATAGGCTGGGGCAGGAGCATCGCCCTCCTAATCCATGCGCCAGGCCCCTAATCTACATGCAGGGTGCCGGACGCATGGATTTCAATGGGTTTCTTTTGTTTTTAAAGCACGTGATTAGAGCCTGAGGCTCTAATTGGCTTTTAAAAAGGGCGGGCTCGGGGCGCAGAGCACTGCGCCCTGAGCCCACCCAGTTGTGTGACATTAGCAAATTAATATTCGCTATTGTCTTCCTGATTCTCCTCCGGGACAATCAGGAAGCGTGTCCTGTGACGGTTGTGCGAGTGAGGGGGGCAGGTTTGTTTTCCGCCCCCCCAAATATTGAGCACCAGCCACCACTGGGCTGGGGGTAGGTCCAGAATGACCTGGGCTCAGAGGAAGTGTGTTGAATGATATTGGCTAGCAGATTGAAGACATCTTGTGACAGAAAATAAGTAATGTCTAGTCGTAGGCTGGGGACAGGTCCAGAATTGCCTGGGCTCAGAAGAAGTGTGTTGAATGATGATGGCTAGCAGACTGAGGACATCTATTGGAAGAAATAAAGTAAGGCAGGGGAAATCTCTGGTGAATATTCCAAAATTCCTGGGCTCAGAGAAAATGCGTTGAATGATGTTTGCTAGCAGACTGAGGACATCTTGTGGCAGAAAAAAAGTACTGTCCAGTCATAGGCTGGGGGCAGGTCCAGAAAGAACCTGGGCTCAGAGGAAGTGTGTTGAATGATGGTAGCTAGGAGACTGAAGACATCTTGTGGCAGAAAAGAAGTACTGTCCAGTAGTAGGCTGGGGGCAGGTCCAGAATCAACCTGGGATCAGAGGAAGTGTGTTGAATGATGCTGGCTAGCAGACTGACATCTTGTGGCAGAAAAGAAGTACTGTCCAGTCATAGGCTGGGGGCAGGTCCAGAAAAACCTGGGCTCAGAGAAAGTGTGTTGTATGATGCTGGCTAGCAGACTGACGACATCTTGTGGCAGAAAAGAAGCACTGTCCAGCCCAGAAAAACCTGGGCTCAGAGGAAGTGTGCTGAATGATGCTTGCTAGGAGACTGAAGACATCTTGTGGCAGAGAAAAAGTACTGTCCAATCGTAAGCTAGGGGCAGGTCCAGAGTGACTGGGCTGAGTGGGCTCAGATGAAGTGTTGAATGATGTTAGCCAGCAGACTGAGGACATCTATTGGAAGAAATAAAGTACTGCAGGGGAAATCTCTGGCTTAAAGGTGAATATTGCAAAATGACCTGGGCTCAGAGGAAATGTGTTGAATGATGTTTGCTAGCAGACTGGGAACATCTTGTGGCAGAGAAAAAGTACTGTCCAATTGTAAGCTGGGGACAGGTCCAGAGTGACCTGGGCTCAGAGGAAGTGTGTTGAATGATGTTGGCAAAGAGACTGAGGACATCTAGTGGCAGAAAAAGGGTACTGCAGGGGAAATCTCTGAAAATTGCAATAAAAACTGGCTGATCTGTTCACTTTTTATCTCATATGTATGGGGTGGAGCTTTGCTTTACCTCTTCCCTGTTCTACCTAACACTTAAAATAATGTTTAGCTGGAATTGGACCACAAGGGGGGGGGGGGGGATATGATAATCTAGCAGCCATGAGCTCTATATGTTCATTTTTTATATCTCCAGCACCATTCACATACAGCTCTGATTGGCTATCTCAGCAGAAATCTTTGTGAAAAGTCTCCATCGCTGGCAATGTTATTGGAGTCGCTGTTGTGGGAGGAGCCTGCACATATGAAGTTGCCAAGAGTCGTATCATTAATCAGATTGTGTGGACACAGCGGAGGAGACACTCCTAGTCCTGAGCAGAGCCGGTCCTCCTTCACTGAATGCAGAGCCAGGGAGGCTGAGAGCTCCGCAGGTGAGAGATAGCAGGGTGTCTATGAGCAGATGCAGCCGCTTCCTATCTCTGAGCTGTCAGGTGCAATGACACTTCTGTTTCCTATTGGATAACAGGAAACCTTCTGGATCCCTGCCAGCATTTAACCCTTGCAATTCAGTGCAGTGGTGTGTCAGACCTCTGCACAGAGACCACTGCTTCCACAGAGAGAGCAAGGTGACTCTATAGCATGCTGGCAGGGGATGAGATTTTCTGCTAATATACACATCTACTGACACCCTCATATTTCATTGCAGATCAGAAGAGCACACATCCATAAAGGTGGGTACTCCCTAGTCAAATGTATTTTGTCATTTTCTTTGTAAGAACGTTTGTTCAGTTTTCTAATCATTAGTGGGGGGCAAATTGACAAACATTTTCACCCGCAGTGACTAGAAAATTAGAAGGAGCAGAATGGAAAGCTTTTCTTGAATGTACAAATTTCTAATGCCCCGTACACACGGTCTGACTTTTCAGGGGCAAATGTGCGATCGGACTTGTGTAGGCTCCATCTGACTTTTTCCATCGGAATTTCCGACACACAAAATTTGAGAGCTGGATCTCAAATTTTCGGCTCGTCGTACGTGTTGTATGTCACTGCGTTCTTGACGTTCGGAATTTCCGACCAACTTTGTGTGACCGTGTGTATGCAAGACAAGTTTGAGCCAACATCCGTCGGAAAAAAAACATGGATTTTGTTGTCGGAATGTGCGATCGTGTGTACGCGGCATTAGAGTGAATGTGGTTTTCATTTGGGAAGGTCCATTTATTCCAAAATCAAACGGTAAAAGCAAACCCAATCTTGAACTACACTATATTACCAAAAGTATTGCCTGCCTTTACACGCACATGAGCTATAATGACATCCCAGTCTTAGTCCGTAGGGTTCAATATTGAGTTGGCCCACCCTTTGCCGCTATAACAGCTTCAACTCTTCTGGGAAGGCCGTCCACAAGGTTTAGGAGTGTCTATGGGAATGTTTGACCATTCTTCCAGAAGAGCATTTGTGAGGTCAGGCACTGATGTTGGTCGTTTTTCAGGGGTTTGGTTGGCCCCTTAGTTCCAGTGTAGGCAACTCTTATTCCGCGATCTGGAATTCGGCCACCAAAAGACCGATGAGAGCTTTTGGTCGGAAAATGCAACCTTGTGTAGGCTCCATCGGACTTTTGCTGGCCGAATTCCAACCAGCAAAAGATTGAGAGCAGGTTCTCAATTTTTCAGTCGGAAAAAGTCACGATCGGAAATTCTGATCGTCTGTAGCAATTTCGACGCGCAAAATTCCTACGTATGCTCGGAAACAATTCGACACATGCTCAAAAGCATTGAACTTAATTTTCTCAGCTTGTTGTAGTGTTGTACGTCACTGCGTTCTTGACGGTCGAAAGTTCAGCAAACTTTTGTGTGACCGTGTGTATGCAAGCCAAGCTTGAGTGGAATTCCACTGGAAAAAATATCCAAGATTTTTCTGACGGAAAATCCGCTCGTGTGTACGCGGCATTAAGACGTCAGCACACCAAGACATTTTGGACAATTTCATGCTCCCAACTTTGTGGGAACAGTTTGACGGCCCCTTCCTGTTCCAACATGACTGCTCACCAGTGCACAAAGCAAGGTCCATAAAGACCATAAAGACCATGGATGAGCGAGTTTGGGGTGGAGGAACTTGACTGGTCTGCACAACCCGATCTCAACCCTTTGGGAAAAATTAGGGACTGCGAGCCAGGTCTTTTCGTCCAACATCAGTGCCTGACCTCACAAATGTGAATGGTAAAACATTCCCATAGACACACTCCTAAACCTTGTGGACGGCCTTCCCAGAAGAGTTGAAGCTGTTATAGCTGCAAAGGGTGGTCCAACTCAATATTAAACCCTACGGACTAAAGCCCCATACACACGGTCGGACTTTTTCATGGATTCTGTCCGATCGGACAATGTTGTTGAAAAATCAGACCGTGTGTATGCACCATCGGACAGTGTACGTCGGATTGTCCGACGGACAAAGTCTTATCTCCTGCTGGAAAGATTTGCCGACAACACGGTCCGATCACACCAAATCCGATCATGTGTACGGTTGTCCGACCGGACAAAGTGCTACGCATGCTCAGATCACATTACAAGACCAAAGCTATTGGCTACTAGCCTCTACGTAGTCCCGTCGTAGGCAACAAACGTCACCACGTTCAGAATGATCGGATTTTCCGACAACTTTGTCCGCAAAACCAACATCAGACAAAGTATGACGGACAGGATCCGACCGACCTGGTCCGCGGATTGTCCGACCGTGTGTATGGGGCTTAAGACTGGGATGCCATTAAAGTTCATGAAAAGGCAGGTGTCCCAATACTTTTTGGTAATATAGTATACTTTCTAATGACATTCGAATATACTGGGAATTTTCATATGAATTTTTATTCTAAATTCTACTGACTTATACCCAGCTTTGGGTGCTACCAAACCTATCAATACATTAGTACATGGTCACTATTCACGGCACCTACTGTACGTACAACTGCAAATGCTTAGCACCTTTCTGGATAAGTGTAGAAATGAATAGCCCATTTACTATAATCTAATGTTCTTTCTTCAATTTGTAGCCATCTGCCTGGCTACATCGACTGAGGTCAGAGCTTATAGAATTCCCTCTGAATTCCTTTCCAGTTTTATGAACTTCATTGTATTGTTTACTATGACCCTTGGAAATTCTTTGATCAAGCCATATTGCACTTCAACTGAAACCCGCTGAGAAGAGCAACCAAAACTGTGATTTAATTTTATTTGGTAGAGGAGATCAGACAAACCCACATCTAAATCTGTTGGCTCTCCTTGACTCATTGGGGTAATTTACTAAAAGAGCAGATGATGCTTACATAGCAATCACATTAAGGAACTTTTTTAGCTGCACTCCAGGAATTAGGCTCCATTCACACTTGTACGACTGCAAAATTGCGCCGAACTTGGAGTGCAACTTTGGATGGGTGCAACTTAGATACGACTTTGCCTTTGCCCAGTGATAATGGACAACTGATGCACTACTTTGGTCTGACTTTCATGCAACTTGAGGGCCATAGACTTCAATGTTAACCCCCAGAAGTTGCATGAAAATCCCTGTCTGTGAACACAGTTCGCCATGCTATCCAAATTAGGGCATGAACTACTAAGAGGTCCTGCAACTTTAAGTCTCTTATATATGAATGGTTATCATTAGAAAACGTAGGGAACGACTTGACATGCAACTTGGATGTCCAAAGTTCCATGACAAGTCGCACAAGTGTGAATGGAGCCTTAGATAAACTCTACCCTTGCAGTAGGGCCCCTACTTAAATGCTTGTTTAGTCAAGGGTGCATGAATAAGGTGTAGTACTTAGCTACCTTATTGTTTGCTCCAGCAGGGTCCCACCAATGTTGGGACTGGCCCCAGAAAGCCTTCTCTACAAGGTGCTAAGGACCCAGATCACAAAGCCACTTCCTTAAAAACAATGCAGGGCTAACAGACCTGCACTGAAAGTGACTGCCATCAGCCCGGGGGCTTTAGGCAGAAGAGAACAGTGCCAGAACAAAGAATAGGGTAAGTCATACAGCCTATCCCTGCACCCCTAAATTAAATGAGCATTTAACCCTTGCAGTGGGGGGTTCAACTGAAAGGGTAGATTTTTTCTAATTCTCGGAGTTCAACTTTAAATAAACAGGATTTTGACTTGCACAGGATTGGATAATTAATTGAAGTGAACACAACTTTAATTTGCAAAGTAATTCTTCTTCTTCATACTTCATCTTGAGGACGATTCTGACCATTCCCTAGGAACAATATAACCAATGCCCTAAAATATTGTTCTGCTCATGTATCCTACAACCCGAGTTCCAAAATCTACATAAAAAAACAGAACGCAATGATTTGCAAATCTAATGAACCCATATTTTTTTCACAATAGAAAACATATCCAATGTTAAAATTTACACTTTTAAGAAAAAAATAAGGTAATTTCGAAAAAATTTGGGCAGCAACACATCTCAAAAAAGTTGGGACAGGGCAAAACAGGGCAAGAGCTTGGAAAGTAAGTGGTACTAACAAGGAGGAGCTGGAACTAATTAGGTTAATTGGTAACAAATCAGTAACTTAATTGGGTAAAAAAAGAGCATCTTACAGAGTCAGAGTGTCTCAGAAGTAAAGCTAGGCAGAGGTTCACCAATCTGTGAAAAGCCATGCCTAAAAACTGTTGAACAATTTCAGAATAAAGTTCTGAACAATTGCAAAAACTTTAAATATATCAAAATATATCAAAAGATTCAGAGAATCTGGGGAAATCTCTGTGTGAAAGGGACAAGGCCGAAACACAATATTGGGTGCCTGTGATTATTGGGCACTGTAATAAAAACAGGCCTGATTCTGTGATGGACATCACTGCATGGGCTCAGGAATACTTCCAAAAATCACTGTCTGTGAAGACAGTTCTCCATACCATACAAAAATTCAAGGTAAAGCCAGGAACAGACTGACAACTCATGGGGCCCCCTGCAATAGGAGATTATGGGGCCCCCAGGCAATCAGAGATTATGGGGCCACACAGTATACAATCACACAGTATACACACACATGTACACACAGTATACACAGACATGTTTCTATTGGCTGAGAAGGTACTGGAGAGGTGGGGCAGCTATAATCTCTGGATTTTTAGACCAAAATGATGTCGGTAAGGGACATTTCAGAGACAGATGTAAAACAAACACAGATTTTTACATACTGTCCCTGGTTTTATTGAGGCTGGCAACCCTGATGGGGCCCCCTAGTGCCCGGGGCCCTCGGGCAGTGCCCGAGTGGCCGAATGGTCAGTCCGCCCCTGGGTATAGCTCTATCATACAAAGAAGACACCATATCTGAACATTATCCAGAAAAGCTGCTGTCTTCTCTGGGGCAAAGCTCGTTTAAAATGGTCTGTTGCAACCTGGAAAACTGTTCTGTGGTCAGATGAATCAAAATTTGACATTCTTTTTGGCAACCATGGGTGCCGCATCCTCTGCCCTAAGGAGGAGAGGGGCCTTCCCATCAACACAACGTCTTTTTCAGGGAAGGCCTTGCATATTTCAGCTGGACAATGCTAACCGCATACTGCATCTATGACAACAGCATGGCTTTGTAGTAGAAGAGTCCAGGTGCTTAACTGGCCTGCCTGCCGTCAAGACCTTTCACCAATTGAAAATATTTGGAGCAACTTTAAATGAAAAATATGATAAAGAAGACCCAGGACTGTTGAGAAGTTAGAATTATGTATTAGGCAAAAATGGGACAACATTCCTCTCCCAAATCTCCAGCAACTGATCTCCTCAGTTCCCGGATGTTTACAGTGTTGTTAAAACAAGAGGGGATGTTACAGCGGTAAACATGGCTCTGTGCCAACTTTGCTGTCTTTGTGTTACTGCCATCAAATTCAAAATGACCTTATTTTTTTATTTAACCACTTCCCTACCCGCCCATAGTCATATGACGCCCACAAGGTGGATCTCCATCCTGGGTGGGCGTCATATGACGTCCTACCATTCCCGGCCGCCTAGAGGGCGCGCGCGTGCGCGGCGTCGCTCGGGACCCGGTGCGCGTGCCCGGCGGTCGCGATGTCCGCCGGGCACCCGCGATTGCCCGTTAAAACAGTGGGACCGTGCGGGACCGTGGAGCTGTGTGTGTAAACACACAGCTCCTCGTCCTGTCAGTGCAGAGGAGACCTGTACGGAGGAACACTGATCGGTCTCCTCCCTTGTGAGTCCCCTCCCCCCACAGTTAGAATCACTACCTTAGGGAACACATTAACCCCTGCAGCGCCCCCTAGTGTTAACCCCATTCCCTGCCAGTCACATTTACACAGTAATCACTGCAATTTTATAGCAACGATCGCTGTGTAAATGTGAATGGTCCCAAAAATGTGTCAAAAGTGTCCGAAGTGTCCGCCGCAATCTCGCAGTCACGAAAAAAAAAATCGCAGATCGCCACCATTACCAGTAAATAAAAAAAAAAGGGGAATAAATCTATCCCCTATTTGGTAGACGCTATAACTTTTGCTCAAACCGATCTATATACGCTTATTGCGATTTTTTTTTACCAAAAATATGTAGAATAATCCCTATCGGCCTAAACTGAGTAAAAAAATTGTTTTTTTTTTAAAAAATTGGATATTTATTATATCAAAAAGTAAAAAAAATTGTGTTTTTTTTTCAAAATTGTCGCTCTTTTTTTGTTTATAGCGCAAAAAATAAATACCACAAAAAGAAAGCTCTATTTGTGGGGAAAAAAGGATGTCAAAGCGACGCAGTGCCGAATCGCAAAAAGTGGTCTGGTCTTAAAGTGGATGTATTTTTATTTTTTTATGTCATAATGTAGAGGATAAGATTTCCTTTCATTTGAGCCCAGTCTTGCCACACAGAGGCCTGAGCAATCCTCTTTTATTGTTCAGTTAGAAAGATCTTGACAAAGTGCTGAAAACTTTGTCAAAAACGCCCCCTTGCTGTGAGTGACAGGTGATTTACATATGTCATGCACTAGCCTGAGACAGGCACAGACCATATATCCACAGACCAGAGTGAAAATAAATTTATTCTCCAGTGAACAGCAAGAAGAATATAGGGGAGATGTATGTAGTCAGAGTTGGGCAGAGTAGAACACCCAGTGATCTGATGATTGTTATAGTGCAGTGTGTGTGTCTGAGGATACATTGATTACAGGATTTGTTATGTGGGGGAGGGGTGGATTTCTCACTTTATAATTACACAGGATGTGCCTGTCTCAGGCTAGTGCATGAGATATGTAAATCACCTGTCACTCACAGCAAGGGGGCGTTTTTGACAAAGTTTTCAGCACTTTGTCAAGATATTTCTAACTGAACAATAAAAGAGGATTTCTCAGGGCTGGAGTAAATCTGTGTGGCAAGACTGGGCTCAAATGAAAGGAAATCGTATTCTCTACATTATGACATCCACTTTAAGCCAGCAAAATGGTCCTGTCTGAAAGTGGTTAAATGGTACATTTTCTCAGTTTAAACATCTGATATGTTTTCTATTGTGAATAAAATATGGGTTTATGAGATTTGCAAATCATTGCATTCTGTTCTTATGTATATTTTACACAGTGTCCCAATTTTTTTGGAACTGGGGTTGTAGTTGTACTTTTCACCATTATTTCTAATAATTTCCAACTCTGTTGCAGATCAGGAGAAAGCATGGAGGCTTTAGAACGCAGTGGGTGGTCTGAGCTGCATCACGCGGCTTACAAGAATCACGTCTCGCTGGTAGAACGTCTCAAAGAGTCCTCTGGACTGGCAAACTTGGACAGCACAACGGATGACTCCATTCAGAACACGCCGCTGCTGCTGGCCGTCTCCAGCGGGAGCCATCAGATGGTGAACTTGCTGGTCAAACTTGGAGCAGTTGTTACTTTTGTAAACAGACAACGACAGGGAGTTGTAGAAATTTGTGCTCTTCAGGGCCATCTTCACCTTCTCCAATACTTCATTGGTCTTCACAACAAGAATCTGAATGTGTATAAGAAACTTATTGCACTACTGGACTCTGAGGAAGAAGAAGACAACGTCGTTGGGTCTTGTTCCATGATTTCTCAATTGACCAGCCCATCGGTGGATGGGTCAGATGGCCATCTAAAAAGTTTTATAGATGAAGGCCTGGTTTCTGGGTTGGTTGACGTCTTACGGAGAAGTTTTGGTGATAAGGTCAAGGCTACAACATTATATCTGCTGAAAAATATCTTGAGGGATAAAAATGGAAGAAGGAAGTTAATGGAGATTGATGGAATCCAAGTCCTTGTGTCTCTCATTGAGAGTAAGTTGAGGAATTTATTTCCCACCATAATGGACTCAGTATGTGAACTGAGTGCTGAGAAAGACTCCGCTGAAGAGCTCTCAAAAACCTTCATCCCAACCCTTACAAAAGTACTGTCCATCCTGGAAGAGGAGGCTCCAGAGGAGGCTCCAGAGGAGGTCCTACAGACAATTTTACAAGACACGGGCCTCCTGGCTGCCTCCTCTCCTCCATGTAAGGATGCAATGGGGAGGCAAAGTGGTCTTCTCACCCTTATTGTGAAACTATTTCAGGTCTGCCAGTCAAAACCCCTTATAATTTCATGGAGTGATGCTGTGGGACGTATCGCTGAAGGCAACCAAAATAACCAAAGTATTCTCATCAATGAGAACGTGGGCTTGTGCCTTCACCACATGCTGAAATCCAAAAACAGAGATGTCCAGATGTCGGCCATGGAAACTTTATACAGGTAAATAAATCTGAAAATGTATGTCTGTAAATGCTCTGTATTAGTTGTCTCAATCAACCATGTGAGCACACAACTCTTGAATAAAGGGGGGGCACTTACATTTGGGCCCTCTGATCTCATATGCCCAGGCAAGGTTGTACCCAATGCAGTCAGTGCTCCAGAGGCAGCTCTAAACAATAGAAGACACAGATGAAGGGCAGAAAGGAACAGTTTTGCCAGAAGATCTGCAACCGCTTTAAGACTGCAATAAGTATATTCACTATATTACCAAAAGTATTGGGACGCTTGCCTTTACACGCACATGAACTTTAATGGCATTCCAGTCTTATGCCCCGTACACACGGTCGGAAAATCCGACCACAAAATCCACCGGATTTTTTCCGACGGATTTTGTCCGACACTGGTGTTGCATACACACACGGTCGGACAAAGTTGTCGGAAAATCCGATCATTCTGAACGTGGTGACGTTTGTTGCCTATGACGGGACTACGTAGAGGTCAGTAGCCAATAGCTTTGGTCTTGTATTGTGATCTGAGCATGCGTGGCACTTTGTCCGTCGGAATTCGCTACACACGATTGGAAAAAGTCTGATAGGACTTTGTTGTCGGAAAATTTGAGAGCAGGAGATAAAACTTTGTCTGTCGGAAAATCCGACGGAAAAAGTCAGATGGAGCCCACACTTGTCCGTCGGAAAATCTGACCGTGTGTATGGGGCATTAGGCTGTAATATTGAGTTGGCCCACGCTTTTGCAGCTATAACAGCTTCAACTCTCCTGGGAAGGCTGTCCACAAGGTTTAGGAGTGTGTCTATGGGAATGTTTGACCATTCTTCCAGAAGTGCAATTGTGGTGTCAGGCACTGATGTTGGACAAGAAGGGCTCTGTGCAGGCCAGTCAAGTTCCTCCACCCCAAACTTGCTCATCCATGTCTTTTTGGACCTTGCTTTGTGCACTGGTGCGCAGTCATGTTGGAACAAGTCAAAATCCTGTTTATTTATAGTTGAACTCCAAGAATTAGATAAAATCTACACTTTCCATTGAAACCCCCCCCCCCCCCCACTGCAAGGGTTAAATGCTCATTTAATTTAGGGGTACAGGGATAGGATGTATGACTAATTTCCACCCCAAACTCGCTCATCCATGTCTTCATGGACCTTGCTTTGTGCACTGGTGCGCAGTCATGTTGGAACAATAAGGGGACATCCCCAAACCGTTCCCACAAAGTTGGGAACATGAAATTGTTCAAAATGTCTCAGTATGCTGACACCTTAAGAGTTCCCTTCAGTGGAACTAACGGGCCAAGCCCAACCCCTGAAAAACAACCCCCGCACCATAATCCCCCCTCCACCAAATGATTAGAACACCTTTGGGATGAATTAAAGCGGAGACTGCAAGTCAGGACTTCTGGTCTAACATCGTCTGACCTCACAAATGCGCTTCTGGAAGAATGGTCAGACATTCCCATAGACACACTCCTAAACCTTGTGGACAGCCTTCCCAGAAGAGTTGAAGCTGTAATAACTGCAAAGGGTGGGCCAACTCAATATTGAACCCTAGGGACTAAGACTGGGATGCCATTAAGGCCCCTTTCACACTTGTGCGACTTGGGACTTCAAAGTCGCATGACAAGTCGTTCCCCATGATTTTCAATGACAACCATTCATATATGTGACTTCAAGTCGTATCGACTTCAAAGTAGTCCCTGTACTACTTTGGTCCGCCTTTCATGCGAGTTGAGGGCTATAAACCTCAAGTTTACACATACATTCCCTGAAATTGTGGCAAAATCGCAGCTGCAAAATCGTGTGACTTTTAAGTTGTGGCAGTGTGAAAGGGGCCTAAAGTTCATGTGTGTGTAAAGGCAGGCATCCCAATACTTTTGGTAATATAGTGTATATACATTGCTGCATTGAATTGGTTTACCAGGGCTATGGCTGCAGCTGTGAGCCATAACCTCGGTATTAAAATTTTAAGCCTGCGATTCTCTTTTCACTAAAAGTGATCTAGTGGCTGATTAGCCTGCTGGATCGCTTTTAGAAGCAGTGGGAAGGGTCCTCCCCCCCCCCCCGTCTCACTGGGAAGCCCAGGATCAGATCCAGTGGTTTAGGTGGCTGGCCATAGAGGTGAAGAGAGACCAGATTGTCTCTTCTCACCTCTATGATCTGGGAGTCCGGCCTCATGACGTCACGTCCAGTTTGGGGCGGATGCAACTTTTTTTTTGTTTTTTGAAAAGCATCAGATCAATGTGTTTTATTTTTTATTATTTATTGTTTGAGCTGATGCTTTTGAGGGTAAGGGAGAGATCTTGGGACTTACAGACCCCAGATGTCTCCAAAAAAGAGGCCCTGTCATGCTTTATTGTTATCACAAGGGATGTTTACATTTCTTGTAGCAACAAAAGTGAAAAAAAAAAATGTTAAAGCCGAAGTTCCGCAAAAACTTTTTTTTTTTAAAGTCAGCAGCTACAAATACTGCAGCTGCTGTTTTTTAAAATAAGGACACTTAACTGTCCCAGGGTCCAGCGATGTCGGCACCCGAGGCTGAACCGTCCCTCGGTCCTCGGATGCTGCCACCGCCATCTTCGGTAAGGGAATCAGGAAATGAAGCCTTGCGGCTTCACTTCCCGCTTCCATACTGCGCATGCGCAAGTCGCGCTGCGCAATCCGAATGGTCTCTGCTGTCTCTGAGACCCGTGTGTGTCCCAGCAGACAGCGCAGGGGGACGGGAAGAGACTTAGTCTTAGACAGGTATCTGCACCCCCCCCTCCCCCCTGAAAGGTGCCAAATGTGACGCCGGAGGGGGGAGGGTTCTGAAAAGCAGAGGTTCAGTTTTTGTGTGAACCTCCGCTTTAAAGGGAGATTGTAAAAATAAATACATTTATTAAAAAAAAAAAAAACAAACGTTTTAAAGTGCCCCCGTCCCCCCAAGCTCGCGCACAGAGGCAAACGCATATGAAGGTCGTGCACACATATGTAAAAAGTGTTTGTATTACACATGTGAGGTATCACTGCAAACGTTATAGGGAGAGCAATAATTCTAGTAATAGACCTCCTCTGTAACCTCTAAACATGTAATCTGTAAAAAAAATTCAAGCGGAGATGGAGATTTTTAAATATCGCCATTGTCGCCATTCCGTGAGCGCACGCAATTTTAAAGCGTGACATGTTAGGTATCTATTTACTCGACATAACATCATCTTTTATATTTTACCAAAAAACTGTGTTATAAATTGTGTTTTTTTGCATTAAAATTCATTAACCGCTTCCCGACCGGCGCACGCCAATGTACGTCGGCAGAATGGCACAGACAGGCATAAGGGCGTATATATAAGTCCCTTTTTAAATGCCGCCGCGCCATCGGGAGCGCGCCGGGGGCGGCGCACTCCTGCGCCGGTCGGGACCCCCGTGAGGCCGGTCGCGGGTCCCGCAGACTCGATCGCCTCGGGGACACCTGTGATCGTCTCACGGGGAGGCTGAACGGGGAGATGCGGAAATAAACAGCATCTCCCCGTTCTGCCTAGCAACTAGTGACGCCGATCTCTGCTCCCTGTGATTGGAGCAGAGATCAGCATTCACTAGCTGACAGCCACGCCCCCCCAACAGTAAGAAACACACCCCTAGGCATACTTAACCCTTACACTGCCAGTGTCATTTATACAGGAATTAATGCATTTAAATAGCATTGATTGCTGTATAAATGACAATGGTCCCAAAAATGTCCGATGTGTCCGCCATAATGTCGCAGTCACAATAAAAATCGCTGATCGCCGCCATTACGAATAAAAAATAAAATAAAAAAAAATGCTATAAAACTATCCCCTATCTTGTAAAATTTATTATAGCAAAAAATAATAAAGAATGCGTTATTTTTTTCAAAATTGTCGCTCTTTTTTGTTTATAGCGCAAAAAATAAAAACCGCAGGGGCGATCAAATACCACCAAAAGAAAGCTCTATTTGTGGGAAAAAAAGGACGTCAATTTTGTTTGGGAGCCACGTCGCACGACCGCGCAATTGTCAGTTAAAGCGACGCAGTGCCGAATCGCAAAAAGGGGCCTGGTCCTTTGGCTGCACATTGGTCCGGTCTGAAAGTGGTTAAAGTGTATTTTGTTCCAAAAAACTGTGTTTAAAAAAACGCTGCGCAAATACCATGTGAAATAAAAAATTTCCATTTGATTCTCTAGGGTCTAAAATATATATATATATATATATAATGTTTGGGGTTATAATTCATTTTCTAGCAAAAAAATACTGATTAATACTTGTTATAAAAAAATATAATTTCCCCATCACTACAACCACCCTTCTGTGCTGTATATCTACATAGCATAATTTAGATTCTTGGGATGGGATCTTATGCACCATGTTGTATTCACCACTTTGTAATTAGAGTTTAAAAGTTTCCCAGTGCTAAACCTTTCATCTCATTTCTAAATTGCTGCATTTGTAAATTCCAAAAGCGAATATAAAGGAATAGTAGTGGTAAAAAACAGCACTTTTGGGTTTAACCAATCTTGTTTTTTCTTGTACAATTCTCATTTAAGGGGGCGTGGCAAGGGGTGTGTCCTATGCCTGCAAACTTTTTCTGATAGGTGTCCCTCATTCCCATCTCAAAAATTTGGGAGGTATGATCTTAGCCTCAGCAAAGTCACTGGACTGGAGCTAAAGGATGCAATTTTTAACCACAAATGCCGACCGCGCCATAGTCGAAAGACGTCTACAGCGCGGTCGGCTTATCCTGAGTGGACGTCCTCCCAGAAACTTGCTCCCGCGCGCCCCCTGGGGCGCGCACTCGGGAACATCCGTGACCGCCGGGTCCTCGGGACCCGTCGGTCACGGATGTTCCTGAGTGCGCTGATAGCGGCCGTTTACCACGTGATCGCTCCGTCAAATGACGGAGCGATCACATGTACACAAACCGGCGTCATGATGTCATGACCTCTCTGTACCGATCGGTACAGTGAGGGGAGACGCGGAAAGGGGGAGAGATGGGACCAGCGCTGTGGGCTGGATGTGTAGTGCCCACAGCACTGGTCAGTGCCTGCAATGCTCTGCAACCA
Organism: Lithobates sylvaticus; assembly: GCA_028564925.1. Classification (NCBI taxonomy): domain Eukaryota; kingdom Metazoa; phylum Chordata; class Amphibia; order Anura; family Ranidae; genus Lithobates; species Lithobates sylvaticus. The sequence goes on from CM053034.1 coordinate 26,325,557, forward strand.
CTGTGCATTGCTCTGCAACCACTGTGCAATGCTCTGCAACCACTGTGCATTGCTCTGCCACCACTGTGCAATGCTCTGCCACCACCAAAAAATAAAAAACCCAGTGGGGATTAAATACCACCAAAAGAAAGCTCTATTTGTGTGAAAAAAAGGACACAAAGTTCATTTGGGTACAGTGTTGCATGACTGAGTAATTGTCATTCAAAGTGTGAGAGCACCGAAAGCTGAAAATTGGTCTGGTTAGGAAGGGGGTTTAACTGCCCAGTGGGTAAGTGGTTAATGATAAAGGGTAGAGCTGTAGAATGGGACATATCAGGAAATGATCGGCACAGACTTGTAAAGTTACTGACAGGTCCACTTTAGATAGAAGACAAAACAGAATTAAAGGGTCCCTCTCTCTTTAGTTGCCTGGAATTTTTCCTTACAGTGGTTGTAAAGCCTTACATATACCCAGTGAAGTGACTGGCCTCGAGGTATACACAGAGACGAAACACATCCTCCTATATAAGTTGTATGTGTTTATCTGCAGTCTTCTCCTCTCTACATCCCTTCAAAGTTGCTGAATTTATAAGCTTGTCAGAATTCAGAAAAAGGGGGCGGGGAGATGAAGTTACACTCTGCAGAGATCAGTGAGGGGAGGGCTGAGAGCTGATTGGAGGCAAGGGACACACCCTCCTCCCCATTCACACAGGAACAGAGCTGAGGCTGTCAATCATGCTGGAGGTCCCTCCCCTGTCACCATTTTTCTCATGGTGTCAATAAAAATTGTTAGAAGTGATTCATGATGATCGCAGAGGAACAAAGCAGTGGACAAAAATAACACTTATTGCTCTTAATTGAGACAAGTACACACTATAGAGGGAGATGCTTTGTTCATATTTATTGTTTGAAGTTTACAACCAGTTTAACCGCGTCTCATGTATTTGTCTCAGGTTGGTGGAGGGGAATCCTCACACTAGAAGGCGGGTCATGGAGTCAGGCAATCTATCCAGCCTCATCCACCTGCTGCGGAGGAGCAAATCTCAGCGAACACAGGAGGCGGTGGCCCGTGCAGTGTGGACCTTGGCAGGGGACGAGATGGAGGCTCAGAGAATGGTGGCTGCCAGGATAGGTGAGGATCAGATGACCATTCAGCAGTACAATTCTCCGATGTGTAATTTTCTGACGCCAGACAGCGCCAATCCTGCTCTCTATACAATACAGAACCCTAATTATTATCAGCTGCACCTGTATGGTGTCACCTGTCTTGTAATTTCAGGGTATAGAATTCCTCTTACTGGCAGCTCCAGGTTGACGGAAAGTTCCTCTTATATACAGGAGGGGGCGCTAACCCTAGAAGGAAACCATAGTGTGTTTCCAGGAAGATCCCAGTCTGAATTTTATCTCATCTGAGAATTTAAAGCCAAATCCAACCAAAATCTTTTATTGGTTTTGGACAAAATGGGGAAAGGTAAGAGACTCAAGTTTTTGTTGCTGAATGTGTCCACGATTGGGACATTTTCCCTCACTTCCTGTCAATACAGGAAATGATAGAAAATCTCTCCAACAGGGATACATACAGAAATAAAAACAGATTGGGGAAGGGAGACAACTTCTGGAGATACTTTTATTACCGTCTCAGTTATTCTGTCCTTGTGACAAAGGCATCGGAAAATCTTGCCAGTGGGTGAGATATCTATCTATCTATCTATCTATCTATCTATCTATCTATCTATCTATATATATATATATATATATATATATATATATATAGTGGAACCTTGGATTACGAGCATAATCCATTCCACAAGCGAGTTTCCCCATAGAAGTCAATGGAAACAAAGATAATTTGTTCCGCATTGACTTCTATTGCATGCAATACCGCATGTGGCCAGAGTTGGGGGGGGGCGCCGGAAAGAGCCTCAGAAATACTCAGGGACAGCTCGGCTGAACTTGGAAAGGCTCGGAAACACTCGGGAACAGAGTATTTCTAAATGATTTAGAATATTTCCTGAACGGCTCCGAACCGTTCCGAGTGTCACCGGCGCCCCCGCACCTCTGGCCAAATGCGGTACTTCACACCCCATTAGCTTGAATTCTGCTCATTTCACAAGACAACACTCGCAACACTCAAAATTTAAGAAAAAAAAAGTTGCTCGAGTCGTCTTTCAAAACGCTCGTTAACCAAGGTTCCACTGTATATATATAGATATAGCTATATATATATATATATATATATATATATATATATATATATATATATATATAATCTCTATATCAGTGTTTATAAACATTGTTATTTTGTATCTCCTCAACTCCTGTCTAAACAATGTTTATAAACAATGCTACTTTGTATATCTTAATCTCCCATCTGATCAATGTTTCTAAACAATGTTATTTTGTATTTCTTTATCTCCCATCTGATCAAACATTTTAAACATTTTTACTTTGTATCTCACTATCTCCTGTATTATCAATGTTTAATGAAATAATATTTCATTGTATCTTTCTACCCCCAGTCTGAGCAATGTTTATAAACAATGTTACTTTATATCTCTTTATCGCCAAAGTTTAGGAACCGAATGTCAGTCTTTTTTTTTTTTTTACAGCGGCAGCTTCTATAATTGCAATATTTACATAGCAACTCTCATACATAAAAGTACAAGGGGAGGAAGGACAGGATATATCACACATTCCCTGTATACTTGCAGTTTTTTGGGCACGTGTAGCACACAGAGGGCCCTCAATCAGTTATGAGAGTAATAGGAGTAGGTCATTGTTTTATTTTTCCAAAATGCTAGTTGACTGGTTCTGTCCGGATTCAAAATACCTGACTCTGAGGTCAGGGCGCAGCATGCAGTGTATCAGAGAATGTGTTGCTGGAAGGATCAGTGGGTGAAAATAAAACAAACAAAAAAAGCTTAAAGCTGTGTTCCGGCCGAAATTATACTTTCTAAATGCAAATACCCCTATAATACACAAGCTTAATGTATTCTAGTAAAGTTAGTCTGTAAACTAAGGTCTGTTTTGTTAGTTTTTAGCAGTAGTTTGTTATTTTATAAACTTGCAGCAGACCGTGGCCATCTTAAGTGTGGGCATCTGAAGCCAGACTGTATTTCTTCCTGGATCTCATCCTTGCAGATCTCGTACATGCTCAGTGCAGCATAAGCAGTGTAATAGGTTTCAGGTCAGGTTTCCATAGCAACGGCAGTGTCAGAGGAAGTTGCTGCCCCTTCCCAGGAGGCATTGCAAACAGGAAATGATGCGTTGGGCCACGGCCAGGGAGGAGGAAGTGAAAAATGAATACAGCAGATATACAGTCTGTGCTGAAAAAAAAAAAAAAAAATCCAATTTGTTTACAGTGCACAGTTTAGTGAGGGATGCTGAAGAGTGGAACTCCACTTTAAGAAAATAAAACGAATTCGTCCACCACATCTAAGGACTGGTTAGCTGAAATATATTACTATTACTATTGTAATTCCAGATGTTTTTGGGTTGTTTTTCCAGGTGTACCTCTGCTGGTTGAATTCCTCTCCCTTCCGTCTTGTACACTGAACTTGATTGGGACCAGCGGTCTCAGCGCTCTAGTCCAAGGACCCTACGACGTGAGAAACGCAGTGATGTCTGCTGATGGAGCCCGCCATCTTGTCCGCCTTCTGAGATCGCAAGAGGAGGATGTGGTGCTGAGCGCCATCCGAGCTCTCCAACACATCTGCCTTGGAGTCGGTATGTGGCAAGCTTCAGAAAAGGGTGCGAGGAAATGACATACGTAATAATACAGCATCTCACAAAAGTGAGTACACCCCTCATACTTTTATAAATATTTTATTCTATCTTTTCATGTGACAACACTGAAGAAATTACACTTTGCTACAATGTAAAGTAGTGAGTGTACAGCTTGTATAATGCCCCGTACACACGGTCAGATTTTCCGACGGAAAATGTCCTATCGGACAATGTTGTCGGAAATTCCGACCGTGTGTGGACTCCATCGGACTTTTTCCGTCGGAATTTGAAAGTTTGAGATCCTGCTCTCAAATTTTCCGACAACAAAGTCCTTTCGGACTTTTTCCGATCGTGTGTAGCGAATTCTGACGGACAAAGTGCCACGCATGCTCAGATCACATTACAAGACCAAAGCTATTGGCTACTAGCCTCTACGTAGTCCCGTCGTACGCAACGAACGTCACCACGTTCAGAATGATCGGATTTTCAGACAACTTTGTCCGACCGTGTGTATGCAACACCGGTGTCGGACAAAATCCGTCAGAAAAAATCCAACGGACTTTGTGGTCGGAATTTCCGACCGTGTGTACGGGGCATTACAGTGTAAATTTGCTGTCCCCTCATATTAACTCAACACACGGCCATTAATGTCTAAACCGCTGGCAACAAAAGTGAGTACACCCCCTAAGTGAAAATTTCCTAATTGGACCCAAAGTGTCAATATTTTGTGCGGCCACCATTATTTTCCAGCACTGCCTTAACCCTCTTAGGCATGGAGTTCACCAGCGCTTCACAGGTTGCCACTGGAGTCCTCTTCCCCTCCTCCATGACGACGTCACAGAGCTGGTGGATGTTAGAGACCTTGCGCTCCTCCACCTCCTCCACAGATGCACAATAGGGTTTAGGTCTGGAGACATGCTTGGCCAGTCTATCACCTTTACCCTCATCTTCTTTAGCAAGGCAGTGGTCGTCTTGGAGGTGTGTTTGGGGTCATTATCATGTTGGAATATTGCCCTGCGGCCCAGTCTCCGAAGGGAGGGTATCATGCTCTGCTTCAGTATGTCACAGTACATGTTGGCATTCATGGTTCCCTCAATAAACTGTAGCTCCCCAGTGCTGGCAGCACTCATGCAGCCCCAGACCATGACACTCCCACCACCATGCTTGACTGTAGGCAAGACACACTTGTCTTTGTGCTCCTCACCTGGTTGCCGCCACACATGCTTCAAACCATCTGAACCAAATAAGTTTATCTTGGTCTCATCAGACCACAGGACACGGTTCCAGTAATCCATGTCCTTAGTCTGCTTGTCTTCAGCAAATTGTTTGTGGGCTTTCTTGTGCATCATCTTTAGAAGAGGCTTCCTTCTGGGATGACAGCCATGAAGACCAATTTGATGCAGTGTGCGGCGTATGGTCTGAGCACCGACAGCCTGACCCCCCCATCCCTTCAACCTCTGCAGCAATGCTGGCAGCACTCATGTGTCTATTTCCCAAAGACATCCTCTGGATATGACACTGAGCACGTGCACTCAACTTCTTTTGTCGACCACTGTGAGGCCTGTTCTGAGGGGAACCTGTCCTGTTAAACCGCTGTAAGGTCTTGGCTGCAGCTCAGTTTCAGGGTCTTGGCAATCTTCTTCTTATAGTCTAGGCCATATTTATGTAGAGGAACAATTCTTTTTTTCCAGCTCCTCAGAGAGTTCTTTGCCATAAGGTGCCATGTTGAACTTCCAGTGACCAGTAAGAGAGTGAGTGCGATAACACAAATTTAACACACCTGCTCCCCATTCACACCTGAGACCTTGTAACACTAACGAATCACATGACACCGGGGAGGGAAAATGGCTACTTGGGCCCAATTTGGACATTTTCACTTAGAGGTGTGCTCACTTTTGTTGTCAGCGGTTTAGACATTAATGGCTGTGTGTTGAGTTATTTTGATGGGAGCGCAAATTTACACTGTTATACAAGCTGTACACTCACTACTTTACATTGCAGCAAAGTGTCATTTCTTCAGTGTTGTCACATGAAAAGATAGAATAAAATATTTACAAAAATGTGAGGGGTGTACTCACTTTTGTGAGATACTGTGTGTGTGTGTATATATATATATATATATATATATATATATATATACACAGTGCCTTGAAAAAGTATTCATACTCCTTGAAATTCTCCACATTTTCTCATGTTACAGCCAAAAGCGTAAATGTGTTTTATTGGAATTTTATGTGATAGATCAACACAAAGTGGCACATAATTGTGAAGTGGAAGGAAAATGATAAATGGTTTTTTAAATTTTTTTACAAATAAATATGTGAAAAGTGTGAAAATCCCAATAAAATACATTTAAATTTTTTGGTACTTGACAAAATGTGGAAAATTTCAAGGGGGGGTATGAATACTTTTTCAAGGCACTGTGTGTGTGTATGTGTATATGTATATATATATATATATATATATATATATATATATATACACACAAATACTCCTCCCATAGATTCAGGCTACTATATATATATATATATATATATGAATTTATATATATATATATATATATATATAATATAGTAGCCTGAATTTATAGGAGGAGTCCAGGGTGGTATTTAAAGCGGAGTTCCACCCAAAAATGGAACTTCCGCTGTTTCGGAATCCTCGCCTCCCTCCGTTGTCACATTTGGCACCTTTCCTTTAGACACAGTTGTAGTCTTTGCAACTGACATTCGCTGATTTTATCTCCCGGAGTTCCTCTCTATCTCATACTATCTTGTGTTGTTCAGGTTTTGTTCCACATGCCAAGAACCAATGTGCGGTGGCCAGCTCCAGCGGACTGAAATTTCTCATCGCATTAATGCGGCACTGCGACTCCGAGCGGGTTCAGGTGGAAGCCTCTCTCGCTATTGCTGCCTCTGTTCTAGGTGGGTCGGCAAAATGAGCCTCTATGTCTTTAAAGTTATTTTTCATGTATTTTGTTATTTGACTTTTTTGAAAGAAAGAAGAGAAAACAGAAAATTAAACATTTCAAAGTGGAACTCCAACTCTGAGCTCCAACCCTACATATAGCTTTTTACCTGCAGTCTACAGGCTGGTCTGATGACATCACAGGTCCTTCCGCTTGTGTCATGGCGGTGGTGGCCCATCCTACCTAGAGCCCTGATTGAACATACCAAATTGCAGCCCCCCCCCCCCCCCCCAAGATGTATGAGAATTACATGTCAGCAAAACCCCCCCCCCCCCCAACAAAAATTGTGGGCGCTAATCTGCATGCTTAGCTCAAATCCTCTCATTTCACATATACTCCCAGCACAATCCCCCCACTCCAAAAAAAAAATCCTATTTCCTAGCACAAATCCTCTACCTCTCAAATTTCCCCTCCAAGCACCCATCCTAGCACAAATCTCCCCCTCCAAATGTCCCCTTCTAGCACAAATGCCCCACAATCATCCCTACTAGCACAAGTCCCTCTCCTAAAAAAAAAATTCCCCTCCTAGCACAAGTCTCTCCCCCACCATATTACCCTTTGTAGCACAACCCCCCCTCCCCCCGAATCCCCCACCCTAGCGCATTTGTGAGGTCAGGCACTGATGTTGGATGAGAAGGCCTGGCTTGCTGTCTCCGCTCTAATTCATCCCAAAGGTGTTTCTATCGGGTTGAGGTCAGGACTCTGTGCAGGCCAGTCAAGTTCCTCCACCCCAAACTCACTCATTCATGTCTTCATGGACCTTGCTTTGTGCACTGGTCCCAATCATTTGGTGGAGGGGGGGGGTGGGTGGGGTTGTTTTTCAGGGGTTGGGCTTGGCCCCTTAGTTCCAGTGAAAGGAACTCTTAAGGCCTCAGTATACCAAGACATTAAGGACAATTTCATGCTCCCAACTTTGTGGGAACAGTTTGGGGACGGCCCCTTCCTGTTCCAACATGACTGCGCACCAGTGCACAAAGCAAGGTCCATAAAGACATGGATGAGTGAGTTTGGGGTGGAGGAACTTGACTGGCCCGTATAGAGTCTTCTGGAAGAATGGTCAAACATTCCCATAGACACACTCCTAAACCTTGTGGACAGCCTTCCCAGAAGAGTTGAAGCTGTTATAACTGCAAAGGGTGGGCCAACTCAATATTGAACCCTACGGACTAAGCCCCATACACACTATTCGATTTTCTGCAGACATTAGTCTTCAGATTTACCAAAACCATGTAGTGCAAGGGTCTGCCTGATTGCATAAAAATGTAAACTCTTAAGGTTTGATCTCATATTACCGTATATGGTTTTGGTAAATCTGAAGACAAAAATCTGCAAAAAATCTAATGCCCTGTACACACGATCGGAAATTCCGCCAGCAAAAGTCCGATGAGAGATTTGGTTGGAAATTCCGACCGTGTGTATGCTCCATCGGACTTTTGCTGGCAGAATTCCCACCTGCAAAAGATTGAGAGCATGTTCTAAATTTTTCGGCCAGAAAAAGTTCTGATCCGAAATTCCGATCGTCTGTACAAATTTTGCCGCGCAAAATTCCTACACATGCTCGGAAACAATTCAACGCATGCTCGGAAGCATTGAAATTTATTTTCTCGGATCGCCGTAATGTTGTACGTCACCGCGTTCTTGACGGTCGAAAGTTCAGCAAACTTTTGTGTGACCGTGTGTATGCAAGCCAAGCTTGAGCGGAATTCCGTCGGAAAAACCTTCCAAGAATTTTCCGACGGAAAAACCGCTCGTGTGTATGCGGCATTAAGGTTTGATCTCAAATTATATGGTTTTGGTAAATCTGAAGACAAAAATCTGCAGAAAATCGAATAATATGTATGGGGTCCTAAGACTGGGATGCTATTAAAGTTCATGTGCGTGTAAAGGCAGGTGTCCCAATACTTTTGGTAATATAGTGTATTTCTGATTATCTTTGATTTGTAGACCTTTTATGTGTATTGTGAATGTTGGCCGCTATGTCAGATGTTTGTTGGATGGACTGACCCGAGTGTATTTGATCTTTTCACGTCTCAGTGCCTGGCTATAAATGTTGGGGAAATATTTACCTTCATGTCGTCGGTTGTCGCAGTGACGGGGCGCTGTGTATCAAAGCGTGAATTGCTGGTTATAGATCTGCCATAGAGTTTGATTGATATCCGCTGGGATGGACAAGTGCTCACATGCCTGCCGGGCGGTGCGAGACGGGCGGAGTGTTTATTCAACATAAAATAAATGTATAAATGACAGAACGTATACTTTGTCCTTCTAGGAGAGTATAGAGAGGTGGAAAATCTCTGCAATCAATCACAGCGAATCTTTTATTTCTGGGATTATTTATTCTAGCTGTACTGTATATGGGAATTAGTGTTGTGTCAGTCTTTGTTATATATTGTTCTGTCTTTGTATACAGTTACATTGTACATACATTGTGACATCTGCATGTATCCTCTTATATCTGTACAGGGATGGGGGGGATTATTTGCTTACTACATATCCATACCAGAATAGTGCTTGTCAGGGACGTAACTATAGGGGGTGCAGCAGTCGCGAGCGCAACCGGGCCCTGTGCTACAAGGGGCCCATGTGGCCCCCTCTACATATGGCCGGTGGCAGCATAGGCGGTTAGGCACCGGGTGCACGGGTGGCTGGAGGTGGGGGGTGACTAGCAGAGCTCCATGCTCGACTACCGCACTGGCTGCTCTTTAGTTGTGCATTCCCCACACAACCTGTGTCCTCTGCCGCTCCTCCGGGTCCCCCTCTCCTGCTCCATGCAGTGCTACTCAGTCCGGGGTCTGTCCTCCTCCTGAGTCCGGCTCACACTGCACTAAATGCTTCTCCTGGGCAAACAAACTTTAAGCACACAGATGCAGTGCAGCCCTATGAGAGCCGGCTCCACAAAGGACACCGCAGGCTTGTCTGCCAGCACCCCCCCTTCTCCCCGCCATACACAGATGTTGACAGGTCTTTCTAGAGATATGTCCCCTAAGAAATGGGACCCCATCTCCCCTAACGACAGGGCCCAGTTCTCCCTAAAGGACAGGGACCCCATTTCCCTTGGGGACAAGGACCCCATCTCCTCTGGGGACAGGGCCCACTTCTCCCCAGAGGACAGGCACCCCATTTCCCTTAGGGACTCCTACTTACGTGGGGACAGGGACCCCATCTCTCCTAAGGACAAGGACCCAATTTCTCCTGGGGACAGGGCCCACTTCTCCCCAGAGGACAGGGACCCAATTTCCCTTTCCCTTCTTCCTCTTTGTCTCAAAGGTGTAACATCATAGGTCTGTTTAGACCTCTGATATCTCACCAAAGTCCCCCAATGGGAATAAAAAATTGTAAAAAATAATAAAAAAAACTGCTGATACCAGTGGTGGAACTACAGGGCTCACAAAAGTCATACCTGTGACCGAGCCCTGGAGTTCCACCACCGGACTCAGAGGGAAGGGCCTCGGCTGGGGTTCAGGGGGGCACTTCATGGTTTCTTGCACCGGGGCCCTGAAGGTTCTAGTTACACCACTGGTGATTGTACTTTACTGATTGTCCTCATGCACACCGGGCTTACAGCCGTATTAAACCCAAAACCAAAAGTGTAATGTATTGCAGCTTACCAGTCATTACGACTGATCCGAATTCTGTGTGAAAAATAGCTAATGGTTAAAGGAACGGGTCGGGAGGCCGGCCGCCGCAACCTTAACCATAGTGAACATTTCACCCTCTGTGGTCAGTCTTGGTAAATGTTCACTCCTCTTCAGTCAAACTTATTGAATGCTCCGCCGTCTTCAGTCTTTATTATAGTAAATCCTTTTTTGCAATGACCAGGAAATCCGGAAAACCTGGAACTCATCAGTAAGTCCTCGGGGTTCGGTTACAGCCATATTCTCCGTCTTCTGCACTCACCCAATGATGAGGTCCGCTTAATTGCCGGAGCGGCAATCGCCACCTTCGCCTTCAACAGCCCCAGCCAGCAGAAGGAGATTGTCCAGAGTGGAGGGGTGACCTGGGATGACTTCAGCCCCTTCCTGGAAACAGACGATGAGAATCGAGGAGCCAGCACAGCCTTCCAGGTATGAAGTGTATGGATCATTCCGTTTTATATTAGATAGATTGGTGTATACTGTATATTGGATGGTTTCTGATCCTTATAATACCGGACACAATGTAGCAGAGATCATATACATCACAATTCCATCCCTCATTTGCTGCCATTTGTTGCCTTTTCCGCTGGCTATTCATTGTAATTCTTATATTGTACTGTTCTGGTGGCCAGAAAAATTCCTAGAATATCCGGAGAAGACCATGAAGAGAGAGATGCAAAAGCCCAGATAATTGTCCCCACGGAGGCGGACTGACGGTTCTCCTACTCAGAGCGTCTTTCCAGCACTAATGCAAAATTAAAATGTAGAATATTGAGCCGGCAACTCATACTTCCGAATAAGTTACTTTATTTCATCGGGTGGAGTGTACAAATAGCAGTGGCCTATGCGTTTTTGCATTAAGGCTTAATAATAGCCATGGCTATGATGGTCAAGGCTTGTTGCCGAAACGCTTAAGCCACAGCTATTTGTACACTCCACTCGACAAAATAAAGTGACTTATTCGGAAGAACGAGTTGCCGGCTCTATATTCTACATTTTAATTTTGCATTAGTGCTGGAAAGACGCTCTGAGTAGGAGATAAGTTCTATGCTCAGAACTTACTCAGGATGCCAAATGTAATTTAGAGCAGCCGTTGAACCCAAACATTCCTATAAATGAATGACTTGTATAGCGCTGCAAATGCGAACTGAATCGCCTCAAGGCGATTGATCCGACCTGCGTTGATTCCTTCTTAAAAGAGGTGGGTCTTGAGTTTTTTCCTGAAGGCCCGATGGTTTACTTCCAGGTGGATGTTCGTGGGTAGAGCGTTCCATAGCCGTGGTCCTTGGACTGCAAATCTTCCTTCTCCCCTTGATTTTGTCCTGGGACTTGGGGATGAGGAGGAGGTTTTGGTTGGTTGATCAGAGTTTGCGATTGGGAGCGTAGTGAGGTTGCTAGGGGTTCCCTGAGCTGTTGCTAATTGACCTCCCATCTGATAGTGTCTACTTAGTTCTAGGTCTTGGCAGAGTTATTATTATGACTGCAGGGGTGGCGATCTGACCACCGCTTTTAGTTGGAACATTCATTTCATTCCAATATAAGGGACATTTTCAATGACTCCCAATGGACTAGTCTTAGCAGGGGTTCCTGGAGACCTTAAAATTATTTTAAGGGTCCCTCTGAGGTTAAATGGTTGAGAAAAGCAGACAGCGGGTATCTACAGACAGCAGAGAACATACATTGATCATTTATGGTGAGACTGAGGAACATTTGTATGTCTGAGCTTTCTCAACACCTCTCGCTGAGCTTTCTCAAATGTTGGCTGGCTGGGGTGGATTTTTCTTGGCCAGTTGCTGTTATTTTCGCACAAATAAGCCAGTTCTGGGGGTCATCAGAATGTTCCTCTCCATAAGAACATATTATTGTTTGATGTGACCCCCAAATGTCTGTACAACCCTCACCACAACAATCTAATCATGGATCACCTCAGTGGTGCCAGCGTTAAGTGCCAATATGTAAAAGTACCAATTTGTCCTCCATCCCCACCACCTGGAATACCAACCTTCACCTACTGCCACATACAAATAATGCCAGGGCCCTTGTCAATGGGCTTTTGTTCTCATCAAAGCTTCTCCCGAAATGCAAGTCTATGGGTGTGCAAAACCCTTTGGAAGTCAGAAGAAGGTCAATGGCACCTGTCAATGAATTCTGAATTCTTAAACTGATGTCAAATGCCCTTTAAAGCACACTGCATTGCCCTTCCACACAATCCCAAAGCCCATTGACACAGGCTGCCATACACCTTGTAATCTGAATGTGTAATTCCTATTCACTTTAGATCTACCAAATATATGTGGTAGGAGCCTACCTCAACAATCCAGTAACTTTGTACTTAGTCTGGTAGGGTACTTGTTGGTTGATCTTAGACATGTGCAATTAGTTTAGTTACGAATCAAAACTTAGACATTTTTGGTATCCATAGATTCAGATGTAATCGAATTTCCAAATCACAATAGTAACGCATTTAAACAAATCCAAAATAGATTAGGCTGAAACCAATTATTTGAATTTGAAAATGAATTTGAAACATATTGCAATAAATGCAGTAAGGTATAAAAGTGAAATAAGATAATGTTTCCGACTTAGGCTGCTGAATAGAATGGAATAGAATAGAACAGAACTGAATAAAATAGAAAATAAAAGAATAGAATAGAAAAAAAAGGGTTGAATAGAAAGAAACAGAATAGAATAGAATGAAACAGAATAGAATAGAAAAAAAAGAAAAGGATAGAATAGAAAAAATATAAAAGAAAAAAATAGAAAAAATAGATAGAAAAAAATAAAATAGATTATAATATAATAGAATAGAATAAAATAGAACCAATATAGCCATCTTCCCAAATTCTAATTTCAAATTTCGAAATTCTAATTTCGAAACAATTTGAAAATAACAATTTTATGAAACAAATCCGAATGATACAAATTATTCTAACATAACGAATATGACGAAATTAAATTATTATCTTAACTAACAAATCCGAAACGAAACTAAACACATTTTCCTGTCGCATATCTCTAGTTGATCTAAAGCAGATTGTTCAATCAGATTGCACAATGAATAGTCAGCTTTAAACATATGACTTGACGTACCCAGAGCTGTATACAGTATCCTACCATTGGTATAGAAAAGATATCAACAGTTTGTTTTAATTAGTGAAATCCATTATATAAAAAGAGTGGAGAGCCATGATGTCACTCTTGGAGACACTCCCCTGATGGATTGCAGACCCCCTTAGTGAAGGATGAAGTCATGTAGTATAATGATGACATCACACAAAGGCTTTGTGAAGTTCTAGTATTATAGTGAATAATGTCCCCTCTTTGTATTAAACATCTCTGATTTCCTCTCTACCTTTATAAATGACGTCTGTTTTCCTGCAGCTGGTGGTCTTGGCTCCGATTATTCCCGATAAAGATCCATCGTATACCTGCGCGGTGGGAATTCAGACCCTGATTGGGCTGCTGGAGAAATCGCAAGCTAACAAGACGCAGGCGCTGGCAGCTGATTGTGTGGCCAGATTGTCCCACTGCCGGGCAGGTAACACAATGACCAACATGATGCATGTATTATATGAAGGATGGTGATGTTACGGAACCAGAGCAGGAGCCGCTGTGTGCTGGCTCCATATGCCGAATATTTAGGGTGAGACCTAAACTGAAGTACTCCTTCTAGTCCCTGATCTAATCTGGGGTTTGTCCCTAAGCAGGTGCTGACTGGGGTATTTCTGTGCTGGTTATATTTAGTACTTTTGGGATTAAGTATATTTTTTGCTTTGTATGTTGCCCAGCAGAGGTGGTGCTGTTTGGTAGGTAAGGGTTAACTCTGCTGGCCAGGCTTTCCCGGACTTTTCTGCTGGGCAAAACATATAAAAATGGAACTGAATCTAGGTCAAGAGTTCTTTGAGGACAGAACTGCTGATGTAAGATGTAAGCTGCCACTCTTCCGGGTTACCACCCACAGTGGGAGCCCAAGAGGTATGGACTTATAGGAACCCTGCTGCCAGTCACCGATTTACTGCCAGCTATGGATTATTGCTACTAAATTATAGATTAACCGGCAATAATGGAATCTTGTCCTGAAAAGGACCTTTGATGGAATACACTACCTAAATAAATAAAGTATGTCTACCTTATGCAACAAGGGCACTTAGAGAGCGTTGTGAGAACTGTTTTTTGCTATCCTCAAATACTTTATGTTCAATGATAGGTCAGAGGCGAGTCCTGGACCAGGCTGCAGGGCTGTCTTTAATATTGATTGGACCCTGGGCAAAAATTTTCCACCTGCTCTGAGACATACAATAAATAGCAGCTAAACTTAAAATCAGTTTATTGTATCAGATCAGGCAGCGATTGCGATTGGTTGCCAGAGGTTATAGCATATAATTCCAGATTACGGACTGGTTGCTAGAGGTTGCAGCACACATTAAGGCTCACTGATTAATTGCTAGAGGTTACAGCATATGATTTCTGCTTGTTGATTGGTTGCTAGAGATTACTGTACAGTAATACTGCTCACTGATTGGTTGCTATATGTTACAGCACATCTTCTCCTTACTGCAGGGGGGCATGATATACATATGAATGTCTCCTTTATGTACATATCAATGCCACCGGCCTCAGCTATTTACATATGAATGCTGCCGTTATTTACATATGATTGACGTTTATGTACACAACAATAGGGCAGAGCTGGGCAGCATTAATAGCAGCACTTCGCACTGATATATTGGGGCACAGCACAGGACTAAAACTTTTAAGGTACCAGGGAATTTAAACCAGGATAGTTGGCAAGTATGAGGCAGCTGCTTTGGGCCCCACAACAATGACAGGGCCCAAGGCAGCTGTCCCTTTTGCCCTGCCTTAAAGACGGCCCTGCCAGGCTGTACTGCTTACATGCAGTATATTGTGCAGAGAGGTCCAGGTACAAGTGTAGCACTACCTCCACAGGAGCCACTGGATTTCTGGTCCCCCTATTCCTGCACAGCCAGGCAAAATACAGTTCCAACTTGCATCCAGATATAAGTAATCAGTCCATGTGCTTGTTTTTTTTGTTTTATTGGGGAAACAACTTGGATAGGGTATAAGGATTATGGGATATCCAACAAGACTTGAAACATCAGATGAGGACAACTTCCTTCTCTATGAACACAAAAAAAAGAAGATCTTAAACTGTACTCCCTCCGCAAATAACTGCAGTCTCAGTGGATCAGTGGCAAAGTTCTTTGCAAACCAGAAACTCTCAATCCCCTTAGTGAAATAGAACAAAGTTGCAAACTATATACAGGAATATTGTATCTCCTCAGTAGAACCTCACACAGTTCTGATGCTTGCAGATACTACCAGCCCACCTGGCTGCTCTGAAGAGTGCCCCAGGACAAGGGATTGGGATTTAGCTTAATGCTATCCCTGGAATGTATTCTACACCTGGCACTCTCTCCCCTTGTATGTCCCTGGGTACGCTGAGGTACTCACACTGTCCCTTGCTCCCCACTGCACTGTGCAAGAATCCTGTTCAGGCCTCCTACTGTCCAGATCTTCCCATGCCAGTCAGGATGTCTTCTGTACAACACCCAAAGATAACGGAAATCCCTCACTTAAGCTTCCTCTCCTCAGCTCTCAGCCTGGAGGCAGATTCCCCCCAGCCCCGGGTCCCGTCCCAGGCTCACAACAGAAACCACATCACTCCATCTTCTACCCAACTCCCCTGCTGGCCAGGCTCCATGATATTTAGGGGTTAATCCAACCACCCTGCCAGGGCTTTCTGCCTAAGGACCTCCTACCCTCTGCCCACTAACTTCCAGAAGCTTCTTCAAGCTTCTAGAACCCAGGGGGAGGCACTAGAGACCTGCCCCTCAACCTGACCTACAATAACCCAACCTAATTACAGACTCACACAGCTAACATGAGTAAACAAATACATTTAACTACACTAGTTGCACACCGGAGGGTGCTAAAGAAGCATACAGAAAGTTAAGCCACTACTCTTGGATTGTATACTCAGAAAGTGGTGAAGCTAAAGGCTCAGCATGAGAGCTAGGCAACTAGCATTTTTAGAAGCAGGTTAGTAATGGATGAAATTGGTAGAGATATTAACTAGGGACCTGTGATCTCTCCATGTCCCCCTCAGGTTTAGCGGCTGCCATGGTCTCCATAGATGTTGTCAGCTTCCTGTGTCGTCTTCTGTCCAGTCCATCCGAGCAGGTGAAGGGCTCCGCCGCCATCGCTCTGAGCTTCCTCAGTCTGCACCCTCTTGCTGAAAGACAGTTGCTGAGAAGGTATCTGAAATTGCAGACCTTAACTGAACATTGATATGGTAGCCCCAATCAAAATTTAAAGCAGAACTAAAGTGATCAAAACGGTTTCCCAAAACAGTTACATTCATAGAGTCCTTATATTAAAAGTCAGAAGCTACAGTATTTGTAGCTGCTGACTTTTAATTTTTTTGGGGGGGAGCCTGGAGCTCCTATTTAAGTTCTAGGGTAAAGGCTAGGGTTAGGGCTGTGGTTAGGTTTTGAGGTTTTGACTGAGCCCCCGTACACACGGTTCGTTCGTTGCGTACGACGGAACTACGTAGAGGCTAGTAGCCAATAGCTTTGGTCTCGTAATTTGATCTGAGCATGCGTGGCACTTTGTCCGTCGGAATTCTCTACACACAATCGGAAAAAGTCCGATCGGATTTTGTTGTCGAAAAATTTGAGAGCAGGATCTCAAATTTTTTCCGTTGGAAATTCCGACGGAAAAAGTCAGATGGAGCCCACACACGGGCGGATTTTCTGACAACATGGTCCGATCGGACATTTTCCGTCGGAATTTCCAACCGTGTGTACGGGGGCTCAGGATAGGGTTAAATCTAAGTTTGGATCTAGGGTTAGGTTTAGGCCTAGAGATAGAGGTCATGTTTGTAGCGCTTACTCCTGGAAATATGCTCAGGTTTCAAGCACACAATCTCAGCCACACTTTTCCTCAGTAACCAATCCAGGGATGTTATTGTTGTTTTTATTTTTGGAGAACTTGGATAGGGTTAAGGGAATGAGGGGGATACTCCAAAAACAGAACTATGTACGGATTGGCGTCATGGGTGGCACCGTCTACAGCACAATATGACATTGGCAGCATGGATGGCACTGTCAGCAGCACTTTACGGAATTGGCGGCATGGGTCGCACTGTCTGCAGGTAGCACATGCGTTATGGCCCATAATGCATGTGCTGCCTGCAGAGACCATGCCACCCATGCTGCCAATGCCGTAATTGGCTGCAGACAGTGCCACCCATGATGCTAATGCAATAACGCATGTGCTGCCTGCTGACAGTGCCACCCATGCCGCCAATGCCATATTGTGCTGTTGGCGGTGCCACCCATGCTGCCAATGGCACTATGCCATTGGTGGCATGGGTGGTACTGTCTGCAGCACAATATGGCATTGACGGGCAGCATGGCATTGGTGGCACTGTCTGCAGCACAATATGGTATCTGGGGAGGGGCCAGGGGTGGGGCTGAAGGAGGGACCAGGGGTGGAGCTGAAGGGGGCTCTGTCAGGTAGGCTGTATGGGGCCCCATGATTTCTATCAGCGGCCCTGCATAGGCCTCCAGTTTTTATATTCATTAGTGTTTTCTCCTAAAAACATTTTGTTCCTGCTGCCCTTGGCCAGGGCTGTATACATATTCATACTACCATCTGCATAGCTCCACACCTATGTTCCAGAGCCTTCTCACAGCTCTCTGGAAAGCAGAGGGTGCCATCAGACTGGCAGCAGCTGAGAACACAAAACTGACCCAAATAATCAGTTGCACTGGCTACAGTCAGCAGGGCTAAATTTACCTAACACAATCATCACAGGCACACTGGTAACAGTGAGGCAAGCTAAATGTACCTAACAAAAACACACCCAGATACACTGAACACAGTGAGCCAGCACTAAATCTAAATAACCCTAGAACCTATCTAGGAGGGTGTACATGTTAAAGCCAGAAACTGGGTTAGGGTTGGAGCAATGGTTAGAGCTAAGGTTAAGGTTCCAGACAATACTAGGACTAGTGTTACAGTAGGGTTAGTGTCAGGTGTTCTGCCTCCAGCAGGCTTTGCCTGAAATATTAAAATTGGCCACTAGAGCCCAGAATAAATTTACCTTTTTGCAGAAACTAGAAACTGTTCACCTTTAATAAAAGTTCCCACTATTCTCCAGTCTAAGAAAAGGAAACAGGTGCACCCTGGGAGCTCAGATTCCATCTTAGACACAGAGGGAAGGAACCAGCTATCAGAGCACATGTTGGACTTAAACTTGCATCCGTTTGCCTCCCCTCCCCATCGCTGGTAGGCTTGAACTTTCGCCATCTATAGCCTAACTATTCATTGTGTTTTATGTTCTTACATTGTATGTATTTCTCATTTGTTTGTTTTTTCCCTAATAGTTTCACCCACCCTGTTTTGTTAATACATTTTCAAAATTACATCCAGTCTGGCTTATTGCAGAATATGAGGGTTTCGCTGTATGTCAAGTTACACACTGGTAAACGTGTAGCAAGGACAGAACAATAGGGATGGTTTTAGTGTCAGAATTAAGGACAAGAGTAATGGCAAGGGATAGAGCTGAAGAGCACTTAGTACTAAAGTTAGGGTTATGGATGGGCCCGGGGGGGGGGGGGGGGGGGGGGGGCATCATTTTAAGGTCACCCATGCTCCGCCCTTTTCGACAATGTCATTATCACGGTCAGAGACTGCGGACATGGTACAGATACACCCAGGTACATTACACCCCAATATACACAGATACATTACATCCCCATACACACAATCATTTGTATAGAGAACTCCCCTCCAATCAATTTGCAACCTTCAGATGACAGAGAGAATTAAATGGATTACTAACCCCAGAAAAGGCAGATGGAAGGCTCCAACAACAGCTGCACATGCCACGTAGCTCAGATGAGGCTGGGGCCCCATGCGGCGGGTGTTCTTGGGGCCCCTATCTAGAAGGGAGAGCCGGCATGTCCAGGCAGAGCACTCACAGCTGGCAGTCCGAGCCGAGGAGGGGAGAACAGTGATCTGGTCGGGGCTGAGCATTATCAGACACTGTCCAGGCAGCAGGTGAAAGGCAACAGGCAAGCTGCGGGAGAGCTTTATATTACCTGCCTCTGGCCACGCTGCCTCCCCTACGCTCAGGGGCTGCAAACACCATCACTCCCTGACACTCCATGTTGTGTATGTGACTCCTGGCCCTGGGACATGCATCGCGGCTACCCCGACTGATTGTGTGCACTTGCCTATAGGTAGTGTTAGGTCCTCTGTATCAGCCCCTCTTTGCCTCAGCTGGATTTTTATGGTCAATGGAAAAAAACTCTCTCTGTCTGGACAGGTAATCATAGGACACCATACACAGTATATGGTTGATCAAGAATACATCAGTTTATTTCCAGCTCTTCAGAGCGTATGCAATAATCAAAAAAGGGGTTGCATAGAGGGAACGCCCCATGAACAACCAATCACATTCAAGCATTTTGTTATACAATCAATATTGATCTGCAAGATATTTATAATATTTCTGCCTTCAGACTCAACGTCACAATCATTCTAAGAATGTTCCATGCAATATATGTCCTTGACAATGTTCTCAGCATTTTTTGGTAAACACGGCAGTGTGAGAAAGGAAAAAGCTAGCGTGAGAAACACATCTTCTACAGAGAAACATCTTTGTACAATATTATTAAATCTTAAAGGGTAACTCTACAAACTCTACACTCCTTGTAATAACCTTAAAGAGAGATTCCACATTTTCTTACAGGTAGCACCAGCCCTGCCGGGGGGGCACTTGACCCACCTTGCCCCTACCTGCGGACGCATGGATGGGCCTAGACTAAGGTTAGAATTAATCACAGGGCTAAAGATAGAGCTTGGTCTAGGGTTAAAGTAAAGCTTATTGCTACAACAAGGCTTGGGTCTTGGGTAAGAGCTAGGGTTAGGTTAATAGTTGGAGCAAGGGTTCTGGCTAGGGTTAGGACTAGGGTTAAGGCTAAACTTATGGTTAGAACAAAGCTAGGGTCTAGGGTAAGTTTATGGTTAGAGCAGGGTTTGGGGCTACGGTTAAGGTTAGGCTGGAGTGACGGCTAGGATTTGGCTTTGGAATTGGGTTAGGGATGAGGTTAGGACTAAAGTTATAGTTAGGGCCACAGATAGTGTTTTGGTTGGGTTTAGAGTCTACTTTAGTGTTAGGGCTAGAATTGTAAAGCAATCTATGGCTCAAGCTTGAATAAGGTCTGGTAAGAGGTTTAAGGTGTAAGGTTGAGGTTAGAGGAAAACTAAGCTGAAGGGGCAGAGAGTCGTCATTCCACCCACCTAGAACTGGAACTTTATCTGGTCTATATAATAATAATGATATCTCCACCCAGAACCTCTCGCTGTGTATAGGTGAAGTCTTTTGGCCTCTGCCCACTGTCCATCCTCCTCTGACCATAGTCTCTGCTCTGGTTGCAGATGCCGGGAGGATCCTGAGATGATGAAAGTTCTAATCTTCTACAATAAGAAGCGAAGGTGGCCGAAAAACTTTCTGGAGCGCTGGGGACACATGAGGGCGCTGACTCTGCCACCCATCCGGAATCTATCTACAGAGGGGCACACAGAGCCCAGGAGGTGAGCAGGGCCCATACTCATCCCCCACTTTTTCATCTTTGCCCGTTATAAGGGGTTCCCTCCCTGGGATGAGTTTTTATGTCTGCACACCTACTGTGCCTATTATTAGAGGTTCCCACCATTCTTGGATCTGCACACCAGTTCCACACATTATGGGGGGTCCCACCAATCCTGTGCTGAGTTCCTGGGTCTGTACACCTGCTGTGCCCGTTATGAGGGGTTCCCTGAATTTTGTCAGGGAAATCTGACTGTTGGAATATCCAAAATATATAAGAATCAAGGAACTGACTGAGCCCACCAAGTTCCACCTATAATTAAAATACCAGTTTTGTGAAATTTGCCCTTTAAACGTTCCTTTATGTTTGTAAATATCATTTGCTGTAATATTATTTCTGTTCTCTTTTATGATAAAATTGGGAGGGTTTTCATTGGCTGAGAATAATGCTTCTCCAGTTTCAGGCATATGCGAATATTTGTGACGTCAGCCGATGATCAGACGAAGATGACATGGAAGAATTCTGCGTTGAATAAAACCCTCACAGATCCATCACTTCCTGTCGGTGGGAATGTTGTCAATTTTCTCCATCAATAAATAAACAGATTTTCCATCCTGAACAATGAAGTATCAAGTATCAAGCGTCATCTCTATCCGCATTAGAAGATCAGCAGCAAAACTGTGACCAGATTTATCTACAGCGAGAGATCAGAACCAAGTCACCTCCTGTAATACTTAATTTCCAGGCCATTTTACAGTTTTATGTGCTGTGATAGTTTGACACACGATTACTCCTTCATGCAACACTAGATACAAATTAATTTTAGAACCTTTTTTTTTTTAATCTTTTTTTTTAATTTTATATAATTTTATAGTAAAATCGAGCTTCCTTCTGGTGGTAATTATGAACCACGTTTTTTTTTTTTTACTAATTATATATCTTATAAGGAAAAAAAAACAAAAAAAACTGTTTCCTTTACATCAGGAGTCTTCAAACTTTCTAAACAAAGGGTTTAGTGTCCTTCAGGCTTTAGCGGGCCAGTGGGGTAGAAAATGCCCCAGTGTTAGTGGAAGTAAACAATGTCTCATCAATGATTTTAATGGGAGGTGTCAGTGGGAGGAATAGTGCCCCTATCATTGATGCCAGTGGGAGGAATGGTTCTCCATCATTGGTGTCAGTGGGAAGAATAGTGCCCCATAATTAGCTCCAGTGGAAGGAATGGTTCTCCATCATTGGTGGTAGTGGGAGGAATAGTGCCCCATCATTGGTGCCAGCGGAAGGAATGGTTCTCCATCATTGGTGCCAGCGGAAGGAATGGTTCTCCATCATTGGTGTCAGCGGGAGGAATGGTTCTCCATCATGGGTGGCAGTGGGAAGAATGGTTCTCCATCAATGGTGGCAGTGGGAAGAATGGTTCTCCATCATTGGTGTCAGTGGGAGTAATAGTGCCCCATCATTGGTGCTAGTGGGATGAATGGTTCTTCATCATTGGTGTCAGTGGGAAGAATAGTGCCCCATCATTGGTGCCAGTGGGAGGAATGGTTCTCCATCATTGGTGTCAGTGGGAGGAATAGTGCCCCATCATTGGTGCCAGTGGGACGAATGGTTCTCCATCATTGGTGTCAGCGGGAGGAATGGTTCCCCTTCATTGGTGTCAGTGGGAGGAATGGTTCTCCATCATGGGTGGCAGTGGGAGGAATGGTTCTCCATCATTGGTGTCAGTGGGAAGAATAGTGCCCCATAATTAGCTCCAGTGGAAGGAATGGTTCTCCATCATTGGTGTTAGTGGGATGATTAGTTCCCCATCATTGGTGCCAGTGGGAGGAATGGTTCTCCATCATTGGTGTCAGCGGGAGGAATGGTTCTCCATCATTCGTGTCAGTGGGAGGAATGGTTCTCCATCATGGGTGGCAGTGGGAAGAATGGTTATCCATCAATGGTGGCAGTGGGAAGAATGGTTCTCCATCATTGGTGTCAGTGGGAGTAATAGTGCCCCATCATTGGTGCTAGTGGGATGAATGGTTCTTCATCATTGATGTCAGTGGGAAGAATAGTGCCCCATCATTGGTGCCAGTGGGAGGAATGGTTCTCCATCATTGGTGTCAGTGGGAGGAATAGTGCCCATCATTGGTGCCAGTGGGACGAATGGTTCTCCATCATTGGTGTCAGCGGGAGGAATGGCTCCCCTTCATTGGTGTCAGTGGGAGGAATGGTTCTCCATCATGGGTGGCAGTGGGAAGAATGGTTCTCCATCAATGGTGGCAGTGGGAAGAATGGTTCTCCATCATTGGTGTCAGTGGGAGTAATAGTGCCCCATCATTGGTGCTAGTGGGATGAATGGTTCTTCATCATTGGTGTCAGTGGGAAGAATAGTGCCCCATCATTGGTGCCAGTGGGAGGAATGGTTCTCCATCATTGGTGTCAGTGGGAGGAATGGTTCTCCATCATTGGTGTCAGTGGGAGGAATAGTGCCCCATCATTGGTGCCAGTGGGCTGAATGGTTCTCCATCATTGGTGTCAGTGGGAAGAATGGTTCTCCGTCATTGGTGTCAGTGGGAGGAATGGTTCTCCATCAACGGTGGCAGTGTATAGAATGGTGCCCCAAGGGCTGGATATAGGCAAGGAAAGGGCCACATTGGGTCCATGGGCTGCAGTTTGGAGACCACTGCTTTACATTCTGTTATAAAACCAAATAAAAATGTACAAACACCCCTAAAATGACCCCTTTTTTGGAAAGTAGACAGCCCAACCTAATCTAATTTGTTGCCACTTTTTTGGCAATGAAGAAACATGCTGGTATTGGTGATTAAATCATGGAGTTTGGATAAAAGGACCTGATGTCTCATTACAGAGGACCAGTCACAAAAAAATAACACAGATGAGACTTTTTTTGTCCTCTATGTTATAAAAATAAAGTTTAGTGAAAAATAAAGTTTTTAAAAATAAAGTTACTTAAAGCACTTAAAATATGCCCTCCAAAAATGTTTGAAATTCCCAACTCCACATACATGCACATACAAACGTAAACACATGTCAGGGGCACCTGCGCATGAAAGCATTGATACACATCAAAGTGTAGCCTATGGAAAATATAGGGTACCAAAGTTTGTTGGCATTTCACAAAGCAAAGTGGGGTATCAATTTAGGCAGCACAACCTCATTCTTTAGATTTTTATAAAAAAATGGGTCATATATTGTGTTTGTGTGCCCTAATCTTAAAATAGAACTATAGGCAAAACTTTTTATTTTACTTTGGATAGAGTAAGGGAGGGTTATAACCCCTGTAAGCTTTACTTTTGCCATCTTTGTCCCATTGGGGAGATTTCTCTTCACTTCCTGTCCCATAGCCAAACAGGAAGTGAGAGAAAATCCCTGCAAAATAAGGGGATTCCTTTGGGTCCCCCAGATCACCAGAACTAGTGTCCCAATTAGCGGATTTCCCCTCTATTACTTTTCTGGGGACAACCCAAAATTTGGGATTTTCTTTTACTTTCACTGTCAATGATAATGGTAAACAGGACAAATAGAGAGGATGAATCTCCCTAACGGAGGGGTCAGACAGCAATAAAAAAACGGACAGGGGTTCTAATCCCTCTCCACTCTATCCAAAACTATTATACTTTAACTCTAGTGTATTTTTTACTTACATTTTGCCCTTGATAAACTGCTGTTCTAATATTATAGCTCTGGCAGTGAAAGGGTTAAAGTCTCCCTTTTTTCATAAAATTTCCTATGTAGTCAAGGGGCCCCAGAAAATAGAAAACAAACTTTACAGCTTTGTAAAAAAAAAAAATTAGATTTATTATCATACGTGTAGGTGATGTGAGCGCCTCCTGGAAGCCTGGCTGAAAAACTGGCAGATGGCAAACCCCATGTCCTGCTATGCTGCTAGGACGGAAAAAAATGTGGTTTTCGCTCCTGTAATGAAGCGCCTGCACCACCTTTATAAGTCGCATCACAAAGCATAGGTGTAATTGGACCCCATAGAAAATAATGGGATTCCTGTTGCTATGCATTGCCATGTGATGGCTGAAGTGCTTCAAACTGCACTTCAGCCTGCTCCAGCTTGGTGGCTTTGGTTTTATTCTATAGTTTCCTCTCCAAAGTCCACACACGTCTGACTTCTCCCATGACCCCCATCCCGGCAGCACTCCCTCTCTTGCCTCCTCTTCAGACACCCTCAGAGACTGCAGACATGATATAAGACAAGAGATGGTTAGAGGTTGCGGACATGATACAAGAGATGGTCAGAAACTGCACACGTGGTAGAAGAGATGATCAGAGACTGCAGACATGGTACAAGAGATGGTCAGAAACTGCAGACATGATACAAGAGATGGTCAGAAACTGCACACGTGGTAAAAGAGATGGTCAGAGAGTGCAGACATGGTACACGAGATGGTCAGAAACTGCAGACATGATACAAAAGATAGTAAGAGACTGCAAACATGGTACAGGAGATGGTCAGAGACTGCAGACATGGTACAAGAGATGGTCAGAAACTGCAGACATGATACAAAAGATAGTAAGAGACTGCAAACATGGTACAGGAGATGGTCAGAGACTGCAGACATGGTACAAGAGATGGTCAGAGACTGCAGACATGATACAAGAGATGGTCAGAGACAGCAGACATGGTACAAGAGATGGTCAGAGACTGGAGACATGGTACAAGAGATTGTCAGAGAATGCAGACATTATACAATAGATGGTCAGGGACTGCAGACATGGTACAAGAGACCCTGGACACCCCTGGACGCCGCCTGTCAGTGCGCACGCGCGGGACGCCGCTGGTGCGCATGACGGACGTGCGTCACGTCTTTTACGGCAGGGGTGACGTAGGTACGAGCC
Source organism: Lithobates sylvaticus (assembly GCA_028564925.1). NCBI lineage: Eukaryota > Metazoa > Chordata > Amphibia > Anura > Ranidae > Lithobates > Lithobates sylvaticus. Next base: position 26,351,335 of record CM053034.1, read on the forward strand.
TTCACACGGCTTCCAGGAACGCCGGGGACGCCACACGTGGTCCGCCCATTTTTGGCAGCTTTTTTGACCTGAATGGGAACCACATACAGGTGCACAACCGTTGACCAATAGGTCTATTCCTCTGTCGGTCATTTCCGGAGATTCACTTCCGGATATCACCGCTGATCACCTAGCCATATAAAAGCAGCGTCAGCTATTAAACAGTACTGCTACCATCCGAACAGGACTTTTGCTCACTAAGATTGAGATACGGTAAGTCTGGACAACAAACCTTATGCAGTACCTACCACCCGTAGTATACCCTAAAAGTGCAATGTCCCTATTGGACAACGCTGCTCCTTTAGCTAATAACTAAGTGTTCACACTTATGGACATGCTTAAATTGTGCTTCCAGATTGGGCGTCCTGTATCCACCCAGGCCCTCATTCCAATTAAGCACCACGCTAGTGATCTGGACCCAGAGGTTCTTTCCTGGCACCCGCAAACTGTGGTAATACCCCGGTGCCCTACGTCCACAGGTATGACCCAAGCTTCTTGATATTCACATACACACACACACACACACACACATCATCTCATCCCTATTTTTTCATATTCACATTTATCTCACCTTACATCACCTCCAAGTTCCCAGCTCCACATCAACTCGTTGTTCCCACCCCCCATTTTCTTTTTTCCTCTCCCCTTCCTTTCTCCCTCCTTCCCCTTTCCCCCTTCTTCCACTCCCCCTCCTTTCCCCACCTCCTGTCTTCTGTTATGCTTTGTTTTCCCACCCTACTATCTGAGTACCCACGTCTCCTTCCTTTCCTCATCTCTCCCCCCCCCTTCCCTTCTCTTCTGCTCCCCCCCATTTTTCTCTTCTCCTCTTTGCCCCATTCTTTCCCCTCTTTTTCTTCCCCTTCTCTCCCTTTTCTCTCTCCCCTTACTGGAGAAATCCTCTCCCCTTTCACCCCACCCCACCTACCCCCACCCCACCCACCACCCCCCCCAACACACATCCTTCACGCACCCACACTCCCTCCTTCATGCACTACGTGTGGAATTTTTTACTTCGTTTTCTTTTTGTTGCCGTTTGCTCGCAATATTTTGCCTTAAATTTTGCTCTTTGATAGTCACTCACACATTACACTTCTTGACGCTCTGGCCACCCTACATGACGCCAATGACCACAAATCTATACCAAAACCAAGAAAGGCCCCTCTTAGGCCGCTACAACACAATATACCACATTACCTTCATGTTAACCTCTAGCATTACCCTTTAGGTGACACATGCGCACCCTGTGTTCCCTCCCCCAGGTCACATTCCCCCTTCTCCGGACACCACTGCCTCGGCAGTGGGAGAGGAAGGTAAGGAAACCTGCACGTGTGACGTCCCGCAAGGCTCCGTGGCACCCGGGGACCCGGGTGAACTTTCAGCCCAACCATCTGGCTCACCCCAGGATTAGTGGATGGTGTTCTCCTTACCAAAATACTCCACGTGGGTTTACTACACAATTTTTATTCTCAGGATATACACTTTGTGGTAAATATAAACTTCACGGTGTTTTGACTCTTTGCTCCTTAATTTTGGAGCCTCTTCACCCTGTAACCTATGTTATTTCCACTAACATTGACATTCTTCCTTTGTTTAGCAGACTCCTCTTTCCCTCTGAGGAAGACCCGTGTATCGGGTTGAAACGCGTCAGGGAACATTTTTTCACCTTTACGACAGATTAGTGATACAACTGTTGTTATGTGAATATTAATCTGCTCAAATGTATATCCATGTTCTCTTTTATATACAAATATTGATGTATTACTCATCCCCACTGGAGCTCATGTTCTAACTCAATGTTATTAATTTTTTTACAAATAAATTCCTTATTCTACTACATGCCAACTCTGACTCTTTCAATTGTACGCTGCCAAAAAACCCCAACGTGGGGGATTGTTCCTTCTGTCTTTGCTATCCTTTAGGGGTGAGCAGCATCTTTTTGACCTTCGGGTCTGTGTCTTTCCTTTTGCTATGGTACAAGAGATGGTCAGAGAATGCAGACATAATACAAGAGATGATCAGGGACTGCATACATGGTACAAGAGATGGTCAGAGACTGCAGACATGATACAAGAGATAGTCAGAAACTGTAGACATGGTACAGGAGATGGTCAGAGACTGCAGACATAATACAAGAGATGGTCAGAGACTGCAGACATGGTACAAGAGATCAATGCAGCCTCATCAGTGCCCATGAATGCAGCCTCACTGTGCCCATGAATGCAGCCTCACTGCCCATGAATGCAGCCTCACTGTGCCTGTGAATGCAGCCTCACTGTGCCCGTGAATGCAGCCTCACTGTGCCCATCATTGCAGCCTCACTGTTCCTGTGAATGCAGCCTCACTGTGCCCATGAATTCAGCCTCACTGTGCTCCTGAATGCAGCCTCACTGTGCCCATGAATGCAGCCTCACTGTACCCATCATTGCAGCGCCTCACTGTGACCATGAATGTAGCCTCACTGTGACCATGAATGCAGCCTCACTGTGCGTATGAATGCAGCCTTACTGTGCCCATCAATACATACTCACCATGGCATTGCCTGGATCACACACAGCATGTGTGTCACAGAGTTTGCTGGGTCTGTGTTCGGCTGTGCTGAAGCATTGCTGCATCCCACTGCTAGTCTCTGGAGGTTTGGAGTGAGATTTAGTGATGTCACTAGTGTTCTTCTCACTGTTCTTCTTGCTGGAGATTCTAACATGAGGAAGCAGACCCCTGCCTCTACCAAGATGGCCGCCTCCACATGAAAACAGTGCAGAACAAGGCATTGCAAGTAAGTAATCAGAGAAACAATAAGCTGCAGGGAGACCACAGGAAATAGTAATGACTAGTTATTTTAGTTACATAGTTACATAGTAGGTGAGGTTGAAAAAAGACATAAGTCCATAATTTGCTGTTTTGCCTGCCTATATTTTTATTTATTTAAATTTTTTTGGGCACAGGTTCCAAAATCCAGGGACATACTAAAACATTTAATATGAAAATGGCTTAATGTAGCTTAATGTGTAATAAAGTGTCTAAACCTCAATCAATTGCCCTGAAACAGCCTAAGATCTCAACTTCCCAAACCTATCCAAGAAGTTTCATGCGTTTCGGTGTTCCACAAGGCAAACTAGGGACATTAAGCTTGTTTTTTGGGGAGCTTAATGTGGCTTAATGTACAAAAAAAGACCTTAAATGATAACCAATTTCCCCCAAACTTTACACAATAGAAGACTCTATCCATGCCAACATATTCTGAAAATTTCAGCTCATTTGGCTAATCAAACCAAAAGTTATTCACGTTAAGCTATATTTTACAATGCTAAAACATTTAAAGTGTGGTGCCCCTTAAGAAAAAAAATCACACCAAAATTTCAGGGCAATTGATTGAGGTTTAGGCACTTTATTACACGTTAAGCTACATTAAGCCATTTGCACATTAAATGTTTTAGTAAATCCCGGATTTAGGACACACTAAGAGGGAATTGTTTTGCCTGTATCTTGTTGTCTTTTTATATATTGTATGTGTATACAAATAAATTTGATTGTTTTTAAAAAAAAAATCTTGTAATGTCCTCTGACGGCACTGGGAAAATCCTGCTGCCCTATCTATCCAAAATAATATATTATTTAGGATGTGGGTGCCTATATTTTAGAAATTAAACCGGCTCTGAGCAATTATTTCTTAGGTTTTTATTTTCAATGGACGGGGCATTGTGATCAACAATGGATATAAGAGGGACTTTTTTGGGGGAATTAAAAATTTTTTGAATAGAGAACTTTTCAAATATTTGGGTGTCTTTCTTTCTTTGTTATATATTTTTTTTCCTGAATGGAGTAGCAGCACTCTGTACCCCTTACCTATTCAGAGCGTTTCCCAGCTGATGGTCGCTGCTGCACCCACTTACACTCAAAGCCATTTTTCAGAAACATGTGGATGGAGAATAGTGTGTTTGGATTTCTTACTCAGTGGGGGGGGGGGGGGTTGTATCTGGGGGGAGTGTGCACCCTCTCCTCCTGAACTATACCAGGTTACATAGCTTCAACATAGGGGGGGGGGCCCCCTGGCACTGCACCTTTCCCCCATGATGAGGACAAGGGCCTCTTCCTTACAACTCAAGGCTGGCGGTTGTGGGGGTTGGCAGGCAGGAAGCTTATTAGAATCTGGAAGCCCCTTTAAAAATAAGCCTAGTCAGTCAGGCTGCATGCTCAGATTAAAGCCAGGTACACACTATGAGGTTTTTTTTTTCGTTCAACCAAAAAAACTGTCCGCTCCGGTCGGAGCTGCTGTACTAACATCCGAAGTAAGTACAGCGATCTCCCCCATTGAGCTGTTGTTTTCCGACAGGGGGATGGCCCCCACCAGAACACTCTGATCAGCGCTCTCCGCCATTGGCTGAGAGCGCTGATCAGGAGCCGGTCGGCTGCTGGTTTTCTAAACGGCCGGCTTCTATGGGACAGGGTGCTTTACACACAGGCCGAATGTCGGCTGGTTTTTATTGAACCGGCCGATGTCTCCCAACATTTGGCCCATGTCTACAGGGCTTAAAGCTCTGGTGTGGATATTGCATGGGGACCCCCTTAAAATCCACACCAGACTCAAGGGGTCTAGTATGCATTTTGGGGGGACTCTACACATTTTTTACATTCTTATGCAATAGGATTTTCCGACAACAAAACCATGGATTTTTTTCCGAAGGATGTTGGCTCAAACTTGTCTTGCATACACACAAATGTTGTCGGAAATTCTGAACGTCAAGAATGCGGTGACGTACAAGACGTACGACGAGAAAAATGAAGTTCAATAGCCAGTGCGGCTCTTCTGCTTGATTCCGAGCATGCGTGGACTTTTGTGCGTCGGAATTGTGTACACACGATCTGAATTTCCGACAGCAAGTTTTGTTGTCGGAAAGTTTGAAAACCTGTTCTCAAACATTTGGCCAACAAATGTTCTATGGAGCATACACACGGTCGGACTTTCCGACAGAAAATGTTCTATGGAGCATACACACGGTCGGACTTTCCGACAACAAGCTCACATCCAACATTTGTTGTTGGAAAATCGTGTATGTGGCATAACTGTGGGTTAAGCTACAACAAGAAAAAAGGAACCTTTACAAAGAAAAAAAAAATGAATGATCCTCCAAAGGTCCCCCAATTATTTTGTTTTTTTAAATAGAATAACAAAAGGAAAAAGCCGCGCACATACATAAATACTATAAATAAATTAAATATAAACACCTATGAGTGATTAATTTATTGATTGCAATAATAGTGAGAAAAATTGATCTTCCCTTCTAATAAATCAAACATAACATAATTTATAAAAAGAATTATAAATAACAAGTGTTAATAATGAAATTTGAAAAATCCCAGTGAAGTGATAAAAAAAGTCCAATAAATGAAAAATAGTCCAGTGAAAACTTATTAAATACCTAAATTGATAAAAAGTGAAAATTCATAAGAATTCATGAAAAAATAAAAAATATTAAGTTAATAGTAACAATAAAAATAAAAATAAAATTTAAAAAAAGATATATTAGTGATAATAATAAAAAATGTTGAAGGTAATAATGAGTGTAATAATGATGTAAAAATAAAAAATAATAAATAAAAAAAGTGTTCAATCTTCTGTGCAACCGAAAAACACCAAGGATCGTGACCACCACCACACAAAATATGCGCTTACCAAAAGGCAAGCGATTTCACGCCCATAGTCAATTTCCACAGCACCTCCTCAGACCATGATCACAGTAGGTTCCCTTATTTAAAAAAACAGGCTGAGACCATCAACAGCAGCACGTGAAGCAGAAAGGCAGTACTCGGGATCCCAGGGAAATGGAAAGAAGACTCACCATAGCATAATTCCGTATAACAAATTTAATAAAAGTAAAGAAATACACTTACACAGAAAGCAGTAAAAACGCCCATAAAAAATGGCGGCCAGCATGCAAACGCCCGTCCAACCTATGCTGTATCGCAATGACGTCAGCACGTCTGCCACCCGACGTACGTTTCGTAATAATAAATAATAATAAATAATTATTGCGGGCAATTTAATTTGTAAGTCAGTGATTAAAAAGGAAATCACTGCTTTTGGACAAATTTTATTTATTTATTTTTTTGCACTGGTACATATTCCCCAGAACAGTGCCCACCCCTCGTGCTATTTTTCCTATTAGACCAGAAATTTTTTAATTTGACGGACTCAGTTCCCATTGATTTCAATAGTGTTTGGGTTCGGCATCCGAACTTCTTTGAAGACCCTGCTGGAACTGAACGCAGGGCAGATCGGCTCATTCCTAGTGACAGCAGGCGGTTCCAGGCCTGGATGCCAGCAGGGCCCGTGGGAGCAGCTCAGTCCAGATTCTGTTTTAAAACAAAACCTGAGACTGAAGTGGTTAATAACTTTGCTCCACAGAGCTAGGAAACCTTATCGAAGTGCATTTGGAACTTTAGACTGCTGGTCAGGTTGTGACATTTCTTTTGACAGAGAGGTGTGTCTATCCTATTGTGTAGCAAATAGAAACACTGAGATAATTAACAATATAATAATCTCATTTTAGATATCAGAATCCCAGACTGACCCGGGCAACCAAGGGTTGAAGGAAGATGAAGTTCTGCGCTCTCCTCTGTCTGTCCTCGTTGGCCGTTCTCGGGATCGGTGAGATCTTTATACTTATTCTTATTTCAGAGAGTTTCTTTCTCCTCCAGTAATGTTTACCAGCTTCTCTGATCTTGTTACATTGTGTGTAGTGAGTTATACAATGTATATCGTGGTGGGTAGTGCTCCATGTTTTCCAGCTCCAGAAACTATGTCTGTTATGCCGCGTACACGCGAGCGGACTTTGACGGACTAGGTCCGACAGTCTTCCCGACGGACTTTCGGCGGAGTTCTGACGGACTTTCCGAATGAACGGACTTGGCCACACACAATCACACCACAGTCCGGCGGATTCGAACGTGATGACGTACGACCGGACTAGAATAAGAAGGTTCATAGCCAGTAGCCAATAGCTGCCCTAGCGTCGGTTTTTGTCCGTTGGACTAGCACACACACGAACGTATTTCTGGATAGGAACTGGGTCCGGCGGAGTTCCGGACGAAAAATTTGAAACATGTTCTATTTCTAAAGTCCGTCAGATTTTTGGACAGCAAAGGTCCGATGGAGCCCACACACGATCGAATTGTCCAACGGATTCATTCCGTCGGACCTTTGCTGTCGAAAAGTCCGGTCGTGTGTACGCGGCATAAGGCCCCTTTCACACTGATACGTTTTTCCTGCGTTTTTACTCTGCAAGTAAAACTCGAAAAATGTATCCTATGAGAATTTTCACACCACTGTACTGTGGGTGCGGTGCATTTTGAAAGTCCTGTATGCTGCATCTTTGGTGCCGTGTTGAAAACTGCACCAAAAACCCAGCTTCTCATTGAAATGCATGGAAATTGCACCAGAAACGCATATGAAACAGTAAAATCACATTAAAAATGCATATGCGTTTTTTTTCGTGATTTTGCTACAGAGCAGTGTGAAAGGGCCCTAAAAACCCACATGTCAGGTCCCCAAATTGCATTCATACATACACACAGTGATGTAAGTAACTGAGTTAAAATAAACGTAGTTACTTAACGCAGTTACTTTAGAGGGTAACTAGTAATCTAACTGATTACTTTTGCCCTCATGGTAATGCAGTTCCCATTACTTGGTCGGAGTTACTGCAATTACCTCTACCGCCACTAAATGGCAGTAGTGAAATTTTGGTGTCCTGCCGAAAAAAGTTCCCCCGCTGGATAAGGACCCCCTTTACTGAGCAGGCGCATCGCTTGCGCAGTACGAAGGACTACAGAGCTTACGAAAATTGCCAAACCTAAACAGCTCTGAGTGAACTCTACACCGCGTAGACGCAGTTAACATATAATTGTACGAGGTGATGCCGCACGCTCCCGATGCTCGTGCTACTCTGCAAGGGGCGTCTATCGTGTAACTAAGGGGTGGGTCTAGTATTACTGTAACCAAGGGGCGCATTTATTATTATTGTTATATATCGAGCTCTGCCCATTAATTTAACATTCACCCTCTTCTGTAGCCCTCCGCCCCTTACACGATATAATAATAATAGACCCGCCCCCTGCTTACACGCTATAACAGATCTGCCCCTTGGTTAGAGTAATAATAGAGCAGCCCCTTGGTTACACGATATATAACAATAATAATAAATGCGCCCCTTGGTTACAGTAATACTAGACCCGCCCCTTAGTTACACGTATAGAATATTTTAAAAAAGTCAGTTACTTTGCTGCATAACTAATTACTTTTCCAATGCAGTAACTGAGTTACTAACGCAATTACTTTTTGGGAGAAGTAATTTGTAACTTAACTAATTACTTTTTTAAAGTAAGATGACCAACACTGCATACACATACTAGGGCCAGTTCAGATAGGAGACAATTAACCTACCAGCATGTCTTTGGGATATGGGAGGAAAAGGGAGTACCCAGAGGTAACTGACGAAAGCACAAGCAGAACGCTCAAACCCCATGCAAGTAGTGCTGTTGTTGGGATTTGAACCAATGACACTAGTGCTGCTACAGTAATGCCGCGTACACACGATCTGACTTTTCAACGGACTAGGTCCAGTGGACCGGAATCCGTCAGACAATTTGATCGTTTGTGGGCTCCAGCGGACTTTTCTTTCCCAAAAGTCCGATGGACCTAGAAATAAAACATGTTTCAAATCTTTCCGACAGACTCGAGTCCGGTCAAAAAATCCGGTCGTCTGTGTGCTAGTCCGACGGACTAAAACCGACGCTAGGGCAGCTATTAGCTACTGGCTATGAACTTCCTTATTCTAGTCTGGTCGTACGTCATCACGTTCAAATCCGTCTGACTTTTGAAGTGATCATATGTGGGCAAGTCTGTTCGTTTGAAAGTCCAGCAGACCTCCGCTGCAAAGTCCGCCGGACCAAGTCTGCCGGAAAGTCCGATCGTGTGTACGCGGCATAAGGGAGAACAAGTATTTGATCCCCTGCTGATTTTGTACGTTTGCCCACTGACAAAGAAATGATCACCAAACACCAAATTGAACACACCTGCTCCCCATTCACACCTAAAGCTGGCCATACACCATACAATTTTCTTATTCAATTTCCTTTAGATTTACCTTCAACTGTGTAGTACAAGGGCCTGCCTGATTGCATACAAATTGAAAGTGTTTAGATTTGACCTTATATTATATGGTTTTGGTAAATCTAAAGAAAATCTATAGACAAAAGTTGTATAATGTATGGCCTGCCTAAGACCTTGTAACACTAACGAGTCACATGACACAGAGGTGGAAAAATGGCTAATTGGGCCCGATTTGGACATTTTCACTTAGGGGTGTACTCACTTTTGTTGCCAGCGGTTTAGACATTAATGGCTGTGGGTGGAGTTATTTTGAGGGGACAGCAAATTTACACTGTAATACAAGCTGTACACTCACTACTTTACATTGTAGACAAGTGTCATTTCTTCAGTGTTGTCACATGAAAAGATATAATAAAATATTTACAAAAATGTGAGGGGTGTACTCACTTTTGTGAGATACTGTATATTGTAAGGAATAAATGCACTTACAAATTATCAATCCAAAATTGCTTATCACAGTACATCACTGATATCCACCAAGATTTACATCCTTGTGTCATCTCTGAGCCAGCATCTCAGTTTAGTAGGTAGATGGTGACCGGTGGCGGCTGGTACTCAGTTTGCTCACTTTTCCCCCAGTCAGCCAATCACATAATGCATGCGTCCTGCATGTAGATTAGGGGCCGGACGCATGGACTAGGGCATGGACTAGGGGGGCGGCCCCGCTGCGCCCCTAATGGATGGGATGCCACTGATGGTGACCCTGGCTGATGCCTGAACAAAGATTAGGGATGAGCCGAACACCCCCCCGTTCGGCTCGCACCAGAACCCGCGAACGGACCTAAAGTCCGTGCGAGCTTTAGAACCCTATTAGTTATAATGGATGCGAACGTTCGAAATTAAAAGTGCTCATTTTAAAGGCTAATATGCATGTTAATGTCATAAAAAGTGTTTGGGGACCTGGGTCCTGCCCCAGGGGACATGTATCAATGCAAAAAAAATTTTTAAAAACGGCCGTTTTTTCAGGAGCAGTGATTTTAATAATGCTTAAATTGAAACAATAAAAGTGTAATATTCCTTTAAATTTCGTACCTGGGGGGTGTCTATAGTATGCCTGTAAAGGGGCGCATGTTTCCCGTGTTTAGAACTGTCTCTGCGCAAAGTGTCATTTTTGAAAGTAAAAAAGCTATTTAAAATCACTCGCGGCTAATGTTAATTCACGGCTCCCGTAACACAGAGAACAGTGATTCATTGAAACTCATTCATAAAAAAAGTCATTGATAAAAAATAAAAAAAATGAAAAAAAAAAAGCGTAGGGGTCCCCCCAAATTCAATAACCAGGCCCTTCACGTCTGGGATGGATATTAAGGGGAACCCCAGCCAAAAAAAAAATGGCGTAGGGTCCCCCTCAAAATCCATACCAGACCCTTGAGGTCTGGTATGGATTTTAAGGGGAACCCTAGCCAAAAAAAATGACGTGGGGTCCCCCTCAAAATCCATACCAGACCCTTATCCGAGCACGCAACCTGGCAGGCCGCAGGAAAAGAGGGGGGGACGAGAGCGGCCCCCCCTCTCGCCTGAACCGTACCAGGCCACATGCCCTCAACATTGGGAGGATGCTTTGGGGGTCTAAGACCCCTAAAGCACCTTGTCCCCATGTTGATGAGGACAAGGGCCTCTTCCCCACAACCCTGGCCGGTGGTTGTGGGGGTCTGCGGGCGGGGGGCTTATCGGAATCTGGAAGCCCCCTTTAACAAGGGGACCCCCAGATCCCCGCCCCCCCCCCTGTGTGAAATGGTAAGGGGGTACAAAAGTACCCCTACCATTTCACCAAAAAAGTGGCAAAAATGGTAAAAATGACAGGAGACAGTCTTTGACAATTCCTTTATTAAAACCTTCTTTCTTCTTTCTTCATCCTTCGGATTCTTCATCTTCTCCTTCCTTCATCTTCTTCCATCTTCTTCTTCCATTTTCTTCTTCCTCCGATCCGCTTCTTCTTGCGCTGGTCTTCTCGTCCTTCTCGTCCGGCATCTTCTTCCGTCGGCGTCGGCGTCGGTGTCGGTGTCTTCTTGGGCCGCTCCGCGCAATGGGAGGCTCCCGCTGTGTGAGGCTCCGCTCCATCTGACAGGTCTTTTAAAACGGAGGGCACTGGTGACCCCGCCCCCCTCTGACGTCATGGGGAAAGCCATCATGGAATTCCCCATGACGTCCCTGTGCGTCAGAGGGGGCGGGGTCACCAGGTGCCCTCCATTATAAAAGACCTGTCAGACGGAGCGGAGCCTCACACAGCGGGAGCCTCCCATTGCGCGGAGCGGCCCAAGAAGAGACAGAGACACCAACACCGACGCCGACGCCGACGGAAGAAGATGCCGGACGAGAAGGACGAGAAGACCAGCGCAAGAAGAAGCGGATCGGAGGAAGAAGAAAATGGAAGAAGAAGATGGAAGAAGATGAAGGAAGGAGAAGATGAAGAAACCGAAGGATGAAGAAAGAAGAAAGAAGATTTTAATAAAGGAATTGTCAAAGACTGTCTCCTGTCATTTTTACCATTTTTGCCACTTTTTTGGTGAAATGGTAGGGGTACCCCCTTACCATTTCACACAGGGGGGGGGGGCCGGGATCTGGGGGTCCCCTTGTTAAAGGGGGCTTCCAGATTCCGATAAGCCCCCCGCCCGCAGACCCCCACAACCACCGGCCAGGGTTGTGGGGAAGAGGCCCTTGTCCTCATCAACATGGGAACAAGGTGCTTTAGGGGTCTTAGACCCCAAAGCATCCTCCAATGTTGAGGGCATGTGGCCTGGTACGGTTCAGGCGAGAAGGGGGGCCCCCTCTTTTCCTCTTATAGCTTTTCCCCCTCTTTTCCTCTTATAGCTTTCTTCCTGCAAAAATGACACTTTTTTGCAGGGAAAGTTCTAAGCACAGGAAACCTGCCCCCTTCACAGGCCACCTATAGACACCCCCCAGATGTGATACTGCAATGCTGTTCTAACAGCATGCACACACATATCCCCAGAAATAAAGCACATATTGTTGTCAGCAGTCAGCAGCACACTGACACGCTGACACTGTCTGAAACATAATATGCGAGGCCGCCGGCGCGGCGGCCTCTTATACCGTGGGGCGTGTACTAAAGCCCCTGAGCTATAATTGGCTACAGGCATCCTGCCTGTAGCCAATTATGGCTCTCCTCGCTGCCGGCGCTGTGATTGGCCAAGCATGCGGGGTCACAGTGCATGCTTGGCCAATCATCAGCCAGCATTGCACTGCGCGGGCCGCAATGCATTGCGGGGCCGCTCGCATCACACGAATTTGATGCGAGCGGCCCCAATAGTTCTGGGCTCGCCGAGCGAGCTAACACCCGGTGCTCGATTCGAACATGGGTTCGAATCGAACACCGGGCTCATCCTTAACAAAGATGGAGAGAAAAGCAGAGGAAACTATCCGTGCTGTATACAGCCTGTATGAAGGAATCAGTCAGATTTTTTTTAATTCAGCCTGCAAACATGTGTATGGCCAACTTTACTCTATATCAGATTTTGAAAAATTCATTGGTAAAAGGAAAAAAGTACTGACCCACTTAATGTTCTCAAAAAACATGCAAAGCAAGTGAGGTTATTAATGTAAATTCTTCTCTGTAGAAGACAATTCAGAATCTAAAAGACCGTTTCTGTGCCATCAATCTTTTACCCGCGGTATCCAACAAGTACAGCTTCCGTAGGGATGAGTGGTGCTGGACACAATGCAGAAAGTCACATACAGATCCCCTTTGGGAATTTTATTACGTGGAGGATGAGTAGTGGCCACCAGGCTGCATGGTGTGTAATCTTTCCACGATCTGATTTCAGGCCAAGCAGAGGAAAGGCCATTGGTGGACACAAAGTACGGGAAGCTCCAGGGGGTCAACGTGCCAGTAAAGGAAACTCCAAGAACTGCAGATGCTTTCTATGGAATCCCCTTCGCAAAGCCTCCAGTTGGCTCATTGAGATTTGCATATCCGGAAGCACCCGAACCCTGGGAATCCGTCCGAGACGCCTCCCAATACGCCCCCATGTAAGTGTCAGGATTTTACTATCTGAGCTTCGTTGTGTATTCCAATCCATGAAACCCAAAAGGTTCCAAAAGAGGAAGCTAAGGCTTCAATGAGAAAGGAGCAATTCCTGACTCTCAGGTAAGCAACCACTGACAAGGAGAAATATGCTTCATACTTCATACTAAGGGCATTCTTTCCACTGGCCACCAATGTAAGGGGCATTCTTCCCACTGATCACCAATATAAGAAGCATTCTTCCCACTGACCACCAATGTAAGGAGCATTCTTCCCACTGACCACCAATGTAAGGGGCATTCTTTCCACTGGCCACCAATGTAAGGAGCATTCTTCCCACTGACCACCAATATAAGAAGCATTCTTCCCACTGACCACCAATGTAAAGCCCCATACACACGGTCGGACAATCCGCGGACCAGGTCCGTCGGATCATGTCCGTCGTACTTTGTCCGATGTTGGTTTTGCATACACACGGTCGGACAAAGTTGTCGGAAAATCCGATCATTCTGAACGTGGTGACGTTTGTTGCCTACGACGGGACTACGTAGAGGCTAGTAGCCAATAGCTTTGGTCTTGTAATGTGATCTGAGCATGCGTAGCACTTTGTCCGGTCGGACAACCGTACACACGATCGGAAAATCTTTCCAGCAGGAGATAAGACTTTGTCCGTCGGACAAACCGACGAACACTGTCCGATGGTGCATACACACGGTCTGATTTTTCAACAACATTGTCCGATCGGACAGAATCCATGAAAAAGTCCAACCGTGTGTATGGGGCTTAAGAAGCATTCTTCCCACTGACCACCAATATAAGAAGCATTCTTCCCACTGACCACCAATATAAGAAGCATTCTTCCCACTGACCTCCAATGTAAGAAGCATTCTTCCCACTGACCACCAATATAAGAAGCATTCTTCCCACTGACCACCAATGTAAGGAGCATTCTTCCCACTGACCTCCAATGTAAGGGGCATTTTTCCCACTGACCACCAATGTAAGGGGCATTCTTCCCATAGATGGTTTAAATCTCAACCGGTCTCTGCTGAACCGGCCAAGATTCAAACCATCTGTGGTCAGCTTAAGTCTCCTTCTTCAGGACTATGAATGAGGTCATGTTACCTTGTATATAATAACCATTGGAGCACTGCGGCTATGCAGTTCTGGGGCAATCCCAAAGGGGAAGTGGGGAAGAGCGAGGGTGAATGCACTTCCAAATATTGGTCAAAGCATTAGATCAGGGGTCTCCAAACTTTCCAAACAAAGGGCCAGTTTACTGTCCTTTGGACTTACAGGGGGGTGGGACTGTGGCCAGTGGGAGTAGAAAATGCTTTGGCATCAGTGGGAGTAGACAGTGTGCTAGCTTGGTGGTCAGTCAGAGTAAGGAAATTACAAAGCACCTGTGGTCAGTAGCAGGAGGAATAGTGCCCTATCGTTGAGGTCAGTGGGAGAAATGGTGCTATGGTGCTCCCTCATTGGTGTCAGTGGGAGGAATAGTGCCATATCATTGGTGTCAGTAGGAGGAATAGTGGCCCATTGTTGGTGTCAGTGGGAGAAATGGTGCCCTGTTGTTGGTGTCAGTGGGAGGAATAGTAGCCCATTGTTGGTGTCAGTGGGAGAAATGGTGCCCCGTTGTTGGTGTCAGTGGGAGGAATAGTGCCCCATTGTTGGTGTCATTGCGAGTAATAGTGCTTCATCATTGGTGTCAGAGGCTAAAAATTGTGTCCCATTGTTGGTGTCAGTGGGAGAAATGGTGCCCCATCATTGGTATCAGTGGAAGGAATAGTGCCCCATCATTGGTGTCAGTGGGAGGAATAGTGCCCCATTGTTGGTGTCAGTGGTAGAAATAGTGCCCCCAACGTTGGTGTGAGTGGGGGGAATAGTACCCCCATTGTTGGTGTCATTGGTAGGAATAGTGCCCCATCATTGGTGTCAGAGGCTAAAAATAGTGTCCCATTCATGGTGTCAGTGGGAGGAATAATGCCCCATCATTGGTATCAGTGGGAGTAATAGTTCCCTATTGTTGGTGTTATTAGGAGGAATAGAGCCCTATCGTTGGTGTCAGTGGGAAGAATAGTGCCCTATCATTGGTGTGAATGGGAAGAATAGTGCCCCATCATTGGTGTGAGTGGGAAGAATAGTGCCCCATCATTGGTGTCAGTGGGACGAATAGTGCCCCATCATTGGTGTGAGTGGGAAGAATAGTGCCCATCATTGGTGTGAGTGGGAAGAATAGTGCCCCATCATTGGTGTCAGTGGGACGAATAGTGCCCCATCATTGGTGTGAGTGGGAAGAATAGTGCCCCATCATTGGTGTGAGTGGGAAGAATAGTGCCCCATCATTGGTGTGAGTGGAAGGAATAGAGCCCCATCATTGAGGTCAGTGGAAGCAATAGTGCCTCATATCAGAGGGAGGAACAGTGCCCCGAGGGCCAAATGAAGGCAAGCAAAGGGCCACATCTGGCAGTTTGGAGAACATTGCATTAGACTAACCACCAACATTTTTCTACCATATCAAATAGGAGCAAGTTTAGGGTCTGTGTCCCGTATGGTGTCCCCTATGGTTTCCGCAATGGATCCCCAATGGACACTTAAGCCAATACTATACTGAGTACAATTCCAGATACTCTATGAAAAGGGATGGTAAAAAAAACAAGAATGTGGGCCACAGGTAAATCTCATTATTCTATAGGGAGAAGGTTGATAACAAAGAAAAAAGGAACACCCATACCTTGTTCTCCTCTTCAGCCTAAATGCTGTATGGGCGCTGCTTTGAGAAGAGACTTTGTTATCGAACTTCTCCCTATAGAAATATAAGGACTGACCCCTGGCCAACAATCTTGGGATCGTTTCTTCCGTCCTTATTTGGATCTGTTATGTTACTAGTACTCTACATAGTATTGTCCCCAGTGATCATTGGGGAGCCATTATGGAAATCATAGGGGACACCATAGGGGACACAAACACTAAACTTGCTTCTGGCATTGCCGGCCAGCAAAATACAATGATTAGATTACTGCTGGCGGCTATAGCCACCAGCAGTAATCCTTTGTAGAAAAATCCAACCAGCCTGCCCATACCTGGATCGAAATTAGGCTTGTCCCTGCTGAACCGGATGCATTTCGATCCATGTATGACCGGCTTACATTCACACCTATGCATGTCTAGAATGTGCGCAAAATCACACGCTTTCCCGACACCCAAAGAAATGTGGCACATTTAGCAAACGTCTAGCAGTGCCACTGAGGCTTGGATCACACCAGCAGGTGCAACCGAGGATGCGCACGTATCTGCGCATTGCTCATTTCAATGGGCTGCCCTGCACACAAGAAGTCTGATTCTTTTCCCAAAATTCCCTGCACTGAAATGCATGGATCTGCGGCACCTCGCAGTTTGATGCGTGCAAAAACATATGCAATTGCATATAAGTGCAGTTCAGTGCGGCGCATTTTTGGAAAACATTCAGGGACTTCCTTTCTGTATTTTTATGTTTATGGCAGCTTATTGAAATGATTAGGCTGCCCTACACGTGATGCATGGGAGTGCGCTGAAAACACACAAATGCGCACATGCTCGGTCGCACCTGTAGGCATCAACCGAGCCTTAGGCTTGATTCACACTAGCGCGTTTTTTTGATGCATTTTGCAGAAATGCAGGGAAATTTTTTAACATGGGTTCCTATGGAACATGTTCACATCAATGCATTTTTGTGCCTCTGCATTTTTGGAAAGGGTCGGGGACTTTTTTCATGCAAAATGCAGCGTTTTGCATGTAATAGAAGTCAATAGACCCGCATCCAAAATGCAAGTACCGCGTTTTTACCGCGATTTTGCCGCAATTTTATTTTTACACTGTAAGCAACCACAGTGTAAAAAAAAACGCAAAACCCAAAACGCGGCAAAATCGCGGCAAAAACGAGTGTCCAAAAACGCGGCAAGCACCGCAAAAACCACTGCAGAAATGCTCAAAAGCAACATGCATAGATGTGAACCGAGCCTAAGGCCCCTTTCACACTGGGGCAGGAGCGGCGTCGGCGGTAAAGCAGCGCTATATTTAGGCCTCTTTCACACTGGGGCGGTGCGGGCGTCGGCGGTAAAGCAGCGCTATATTTAGCGCTGCTTTAGCGTTGTTTTAGCAGTGGCCCGCTAGCGGCCGAAAAAGGGTTAAAACCCCCCTGCAAAGCGCCGCAGCAGCGGCACTTTGCCGGCGGTATTGCCGCGCTGTCCCATTGATTTCAATGGGTAGGAGCGGTATAGGATCAGTGAATACACCGCTCCTTCACCGTCCCAAAGATGCTTCTAGCAGGACTTTTTTGACCACCCTGCTAGCGCACCGCTCCCTAGCGCCCTCCGGCTTTCACACTGGAGTGAAAGGGGCCGGATTTTTCCAGGCGCTATACAGGCGCTATTTTTAGCTCTGTAGCGCCTGAAAAACGCCCCAGTGTGAAAGGGGCCCATTTCCCTTTTTCTTAGGTGTAATACCTGCTGCCACCAGGAGGTGGTACTGTACATACTATAACACCAGCCAACTCGCCAATCAGTTAAAGCACATTGGATTTTTTGTTTGGATTTCAGAAGCAGCAGGACACTGAAGGAGTGTATGGATTTTTTTTTCTTCCAGGTGTTTGCAGGAAATGGGAATGATGGAAGGCCTGAGCCACTACTACAAATCTACATTTAGGATGCCGCCACCTTCAGAGGATTGCCTGTATCTGAACATCTACACTCCGAGCGACAGAGAAAAGCAATCAAAGTTACCCGTAAGAATTGCGTCAAAAGAAGAGACCGCTGGTAGCTGGTTCGTAAATCCCGACTCCTCCCAGTACTCTGCTATGGAGCTGGAGATTTAGCCAACCGCTCACATTAAATTAAATATGCTGCATGCAGGCAGCGGGGTGCAGGCACAGCAATGTCCATGTACTGTACATTTCCGGCTTCCTTCCATGTTTGGGGTGACCTGTGCTGTGATTGGACACAGCACGAGTTTGGCAGCAGATTTCAGCCAATGATATTGGCTGAAACCTGCTGATCGTAAGTGTGCAATCACACACAGAGTTCTGTGTACAGTCAGACCTCATGCACACTGGACGTTTTTGGATGTTTTTACAGCTGCTGTTTTTGGCTGCAGACATTTTTTTTTATGGTCAATAAACTCCCCATCGTGTTATCCTATGTGTCCATGCACACACAGGCTGTTATCAGCAGTTTTGGGCTGTGGCGTTTTTAAACTGTAAAAAAAAAAAACCTAGTGGGTTCTGAGAGGCGTTTTCTGCTGTAAAAACGCTCTAATGTTAAAAAAACACCTAAAAACGCAGATAAACGCAGAAAAACGCTCAAAACTGCGGCTCACCTACGTTTAACATTTTTGATCTATTGAAAAAACCTGACATCAGGTTAGACTCTTGATCTGTCACTAAATCCCCATAACGAGGCTCTTTTGACGAATTCATACGACATTCCGAAAGAACGAAGATACAAAAAATCTGAAGGAATGAAAAACGATTCAACCTACGAGTTTAACGAATCGAATACATTCGGATAATTTTCGTTTTTCGTATTTACTATTATACCGTATATACTCGAGTATAAGCCGAGTTTTTCAGCACATTTTTTTGTGCTGAAAGTGCCCCCCTCGTCTTATACTGGAGTCAAGCACTTTTCTGCAGCAGAGAATGACATTTTCCGACCCGACTTTGGGGCCCGTATCTCGGGGCCACTTGGTGCTAGGAACCCCAAATTGGGTGTGCAAACCCAGTGGAACCAACACTACAAAATATCCATTCCTAGCACCAAGTGGCCCTGAGATACGGGGCCCCAAAGTCGGGTCGGAAAATGTCATTTTCTGCTTCCGAACCGAATTTGGGGCCCCCGTATCTCGGGGCCACTTGGTGCTAGGAACCCCATCATTGCATATATTGTAGTGCTGTAGTATATTGGGTTTGCACACCAAATGTGGGGTTCCTAGCACCAAGTGACCCCGAGATACGGGGCCCAAAGTCGGTCAACTGTGTCCATCTGCAGCAATGTCATTTCGGGACCCTTTGGGTTCAGAGACCCCAAATTTTAGGGTCTAGGAACCCTTAACTACCAAGTTTGAAGTTCGGGGGACCTATGGCTGCAAATGGGCACAGTGAGGCTGCAAATGGGCACAGTGAGGCTGCAAATGGGCATTGTTGACCCTCTTTTCCACTTACAGTAGCTGCGCATTTCTCACCCTAGGCTTATACTCGAGTCAATAAGTTTTCCCAGTTTTTTGTGGTAAAATTAGGTGCCTCGGCTTATATTCGGGTCGACTTATACTCGAGTATATACGGTAATTTAATTATTAACTATTATTATAGTTTTTATTATTATTATAAACTATTAAATTATAGGTAAAGCTGAAGCCAGTAATTCTTCTATTGATGTCTCTGCTTCATAGCAGCTAATTTGGGATAGATTAGAATTACATTTCAATTGGAATTTCCTTTCAAATTTGGCCACAGTAACTGTTAGTGAACGGAACGAATACGAATGCATCCAAAGTTGCAAATGATCTGAAGCCAATCACAACTAACAATCCGATAAACAAAACAAAACAAAAAAAAAAACGAATGAAGCAAAAATGAAACTAAACACATTTTTCGGTAGTGCACATGGAGATGTAGCAGAATACATTTTGGCCTAAATTTATCAAGAAATTACATTTTTAAATGAATTTGTTTTAACAGAAAGTAGAAAATATTTGGATTTTTTTCTAAATTTTCAGTCTTTTTTGTTTATGCAAAAACAAAAAAAAAAAAACAGAGGTGATCAAATATCACCAAAAGAAAGCTCTATTTGTGTGAAAAAAATTATACCAATTTAACTTGTGTACAGTGTAGCATAACCGAGCAATTGGCAGTTAAAGTAGCGCAGTGCTGAACAGCAAAAAGTGCTCTGGTCGTGAAGGGGGTAAAACCTTCCGTAGGTCAAATGGTTAAACAAAAGGCAACAAAACGAATGATTTTCCACATTACTCGGCATTTGCTACATGAAAGGTTTCTACATGATGTCATTCTACACGCTCTTCTTGTGTTTGTAGGTCATGGTCTTCATACACGGAGGTGGGCTGGTAATAGGCGGAGCCTATTATGACGGTTCAGCGCTCAGCGTCTATGAGAATGTGGTTGTCGTGTCCATTCAGTACCGGCTGGGAATTCTGGGATTTTTCAGGTGAATGATTTTTTTCCCCCCATTAATTTAAAGCTGTGGCTTTCTTGAGATGGACTTAAAGATGAACTCCAGGCAAACTGCTAAATACAAAGATTAAATACATATATGAAAGCTGACGATCATTAATAGACATTTTATTTATTATTCATTTATTTTGTTCCGAATTCGTTTTTTAACAAATTTTTACAAATTCGTTAAATTCAGAAATATCCGAATTAACGAAAAACCTGTTTAACTAATTTCTCTAAATATTCGTAAATTAGAATATTCGAAAATTCATAAATTCGAAAATCCAAAAACCTGAAAGTTTGAAGAAATAATAATAACTTAACTATTACTAACTATTAAATTATAGGTATTGGAATTTCCTTTCAAATTTGGCTGTTAGTGAATGTAACAAATACAAATTTATCCGAAATAACGAATGCCGTATCTAAACGAATGGAACGTAACGAATTAATAATAATAAATAATAATAATAAATAACTTTTTTTATTATTATTAAAATTTTTTATTTTTTTTGAAAACAAAATAACATATACAAAAATAGTGACATATATCTGTGTACAACATGTTAACATATTATTATTATAATTAATTCATTCCGTTCCATTTGTTTAAATTCGTTATTTTGGATAATTCATAACTTGGCTAAATTCGTATTTGTTACATTCACTAACAGCCAAATTTGAAAGGAAATTCCAATACCTATATATATATATATATATATATATATATATATATATATATATATATATATATTTAATAGTTAGTTATTATTAGTTAGTTATTCTTTCGAATTTTCCGATTTTCTTTACAAATTTTCAAATTTACGAATTTTCGAATTGTGATCATAACAAATGACCCTGAAAAACTAGAAAGAAAAAAAAAAAAAAAATGAAACGAAAACAAATTTTTCAGCAGTGCACATGTCTAATCATTAATAGTCTGAAGAATTTTATTTCCTCTTCCCCCCCAGTACCGGAGACGATAAGCTCCCCGGCAATCTGGGCCTTATAGACCAGGTGGCGGCCCTCCATTGGGTGCAGGAGAACATCGCTGATTTCGGGGGCGATCGCCACTCTGTCACCATATTCGGGGAGTCCGCCGGGGGAGTCAGCGTCTCAGCTTTGGTAAGATCCATCTCTGCAGAGGATGAAGAACATTAATCTTGGCAAAATGATTTTACCATGAAAATTCTGATTTGCCAAATTTTAATGGAGAAAAGGAGAAAAATCCGGGAAGGAATCGGAAGGTATAAAAACTCTTCTATAGTCTCTGCTAACCAGGAACTCCAGGTAGGGTCAGCCATTAGAGGAAAACTCCAGGCTGGATGGAATACAACCTCTGTCTTGTGTTAGACCCCTTTCACACTGAGGGCGTTTTGCAGGCGCTATATCGTTAAAAATAGCGCCTGCAATCCGCCCTCAAACAGCTGCTCCATTGTTTCCAGTGTGAAAGCCCAAGGGCTTTCTCACTGGAGCGGTGCGCTGGCAGGACGTCAGGAAAAGTCCTGCCCGCAGCTTCTTTGGAGCGGTGAAGGAGCGGTGTGTTTACCGCTCCTCCACCGCTGATCCCCATTGAAATCAATGGGGCATCGCGGCTATACCGCCGACAAAACGCCGCTATTACGGCACATTGCGGGCCGTTTTAACCCTTTCTCAGGCCACTAGCAGGGGTTAAAGAGGAAGTAAACCCTAATGGTTTTACTTCCCCTTTGTTTCCCTGCAAAGGTAAAGCATAATGGACTACTATGCATCGCATAGTAGCCCATTATGTGTCACTTACCTGACACAGGAGCCAGCGATGTCACTACTGTCCCCTGTTGCACAAAGCGTCCATCTTCCTTCCGGGTATCGCTGCTCCGGCGCTGTGAGTGGCTGGAGCAGCGATGACGTCACTCCGGGGCATGCGCGCGGGAGCCGTAAGGGATGGCATGTTTGCCTTCACTTGCAGCGCCCCCAGTGCGCCTGCGCAGCGGTGCCACTATTGCTGTAAATATCTCCTTGGACCTACAGGTAAGCCTTAATCTAGTGGTCTGTAAGGGTTTACAACCACTTTAAAAGCGCCCCGCTAGCGTCCGAAATACGCCGCACATCCGACGGTAAAATGCTGCTAAAAATAGCGGCGTTTTACCGCCGACGCTATGGGCGGCACAGTGTGAAAGGGGTCTAAGTTCTCATCTTCACCATCACAGAATCTTTCAGAATTTCTATATATTCATCAATAATATCTCCTCTTCCAGGTGTTGTCACCTTTAACTAAAGGATTGTTCCACAAAGCCATCGCCGAGAGCGGATTCATGACCATGAGCAGCCTAGTGGTCAGTAAGCCGGAGGACCTCACCATCTACCAAGATGTAAGTCCACCATCAGATGTGTGACTGTGGGGGGGGGGCATTAGAGTGTAAGCTCCTCTGGTGCAGAGACTGATATGACTGGTTCAATGTTCTCTGTACAGCACTGCGGTATATGTCAGAGCTATATATATGTATATTAATAGTGTGGGACTGTGTTAAAGCATGATTAGAGTGTACATTTTTGTTTATTAAAAATCTTACTAATATACAACATAATAAAAACATATTTACATATATACAAAAAATAAATAAATATGAATATATACATAAATAAACAAATAAAAGAAAATGTAAAAAATAACATAAATAGAACTATATACAAAGGAACATATTTTTATTATCCGCAAGCTACTAAATTAGAGCATTAGAGTGACATTCACATCAATCTCTGGTGCAGAGTTCTCTGTACAGCACTGCAATATATGTCAGAGCTATATAAATGCATAATAATAATCGTTTTCTGACTGTGGAGGAAGGGGGGGACATTAGAGTGTAAGCTCCTCTGGTACAGACACTGATGGGACTGTTGTCTGTACAGCACTGCGGTATATGTGAGCTACATACAGTAAATGTATAATAATAATATTGTGTGACTGCGTGGGGGCATTAGAGTGTAAGCTCCTCTGGTACAGAGACTGATTGATGGGACTGTCTCAGTGTTCTTTGTACAGCACTGCAGTATATGTGAGCTATATAAATGTATAATAATAATAGTGTGTGACTGTGTGGGGGCATTAGAGTGTAAGCTTTTCCTTGGCTGTAAAGACGGGGGGGGGGGGGGGGGGGGGGTTGATCAGGGCCAGGACAAGGGATGGGCAGTGCCCTGGGCACTGTGGTATCACATGAGGTAGGGGGCACCTCAAGGAGATTGTGTTGGGAGGGGTTATTTGGAGGGTGGCAGGGGATAAGATTTGTTCTAGGAGGGGAAATTAGGGGGGTGCTAGGAATGTTGATTTGGGGGATGTGTGTTCTGAGGGGGGAATGGGGGGAAGAGGATTTTTTGTTGTGGTGGGGGATTTGGGGGGGGGGGGGTTTGTGCTAGAAGAGGTGATATGGTAGAGGGGGGGGGGGGGGGGGGAGAGAATTTTGTGCTAGGAGGGGAGATTTTTGTTCTGGGAGGATTGGTGCTAGTAGGGATGATTGGGGTAATTTATGCTAGGAGGGGGAATTTGTGCTAGAAGAGGGGATTGGGGGAGAATTTGTGCTGGGAGGGGGGATTCGGAGTAGGGGGAGAGGATTTGTGCTAGGAGGGGTGATTTTTTTTATTGGAGGGGAGTTGTGCTGGGGGGATTTGGAGAGAGAAAGGATTTGAGCTTGGAGGGGGAATAGGGGGGGCAGATTTGTACCTGTGAGGAGGGGAAATTTATGCTTAGAGGTAAGCATACAGATTAGTACTCTTTTTTTTGGGGGGGGGGGGGGTATTTGCTGACACGTAATGCTCATACATTTTGGAGGGGCGCAACTTCTTTGTCCTGATCTCTAGATGACCTTGTTCCGGAGCTGGGTTAGAGTGTAAGCTCCTTTGGTACAGAGATGTGACTGGCTCAGTGTTTTACTGATGACATTCCTGATTAAGGTTTATGTGTCCTCTCTGCAGTTGGTGGCGGGGCTATTCGGCTGTGACGTGTCCTCGGTGGCGGAGTGCCTAAAGCTAAAATCAGAGGAGGATATCTTGTCTGTTGCTGAAAAGATGGTACGTTATATCCGAGGATGTATCATACAAAGATTTGTTAAAGCTGAACCCCGGGCAAAAATGTTTTCATGTAAATCTATTCCTCAATAGCCGCAAAGAAAATAACTCCACCTTGTGTGCAAGAAATGTCTTTACAAACCCAGATATTACCTTAAAAAAGTAGCAGTGACATCATCACTGTGCTGTACATAGCATGCGCAGAGAGCAGAGCTTTGGGATATGCCCATTAGGCTCCACCCATTAAAAAAAACGACATGAGGGGGCGGTGACAGGCAATGTCAGCGTGAACAAGCAGAGAGAGCAGCAGTGATTGGCTGATCACATGACCACAATGGCTGGATGTCCCAATGATCTCTTGATGGGGAGCAGGTCCCTCTGGCTCCCAATCAGTGGCGTAGTGTGGGTTGTCAGCGCCCGAGGCAAGGCAAGTAATTTGCGCCCCCTTGTGACCACCACGCTACACTGAACACCACACTACACTACACTGACCACCACACTATACTATACTATACTATACTACACTGACCACTATACTACACTACACTAACCACTATACTATACTACACTGACCACTATACTATACTATACTACACTACACTGACCACTGTACTATACTACACTGACCACTGTACTATACTACACTGACCACTGTACTCTACTACACTGACCACTATACGATACCACACTGACCACTGTACTATACTACACTGACCACTGTACTCTACTACACTGACCACTGTACTATACTACACTGACCACTGTACTATACCACACTGACCACTGTACTATACTACACTGACCACTGTACTATACCACACTGACCACTGTACTACACTACACTGACCACTGTACTATACTACACTGACCACTGTACTATACTACACTGACCACTGTACTCTACTACACTGACCACTATACGATACCACACTGACCACTGTACTATACTACACTGACCACTGTACTCTACTACACTGACCACTGTACTATACTACACTGACCACTGTACTATACCACACTGACCACTGTACTATACTACACTGACCACTGTACTATACCACACTGACCACTGTACTACACTACACTGACCACTGTACTATACTACACTGACCACTGTACTATACTACACTGACCACTGTACTCTACTACACTGACCACTATACGATACCACACTGACCACTGTACTATACTACACTGACCACTGTACTCTACTACACTGACCACTGTACTATACTACACTGACCACTGTACTATACCACACTGACCACTGTACTATACTACACTGACCACTGTACTATACCACACTGACCACTGTACTACACTACACTGACCACTGTACTACACTACACTGACCACTGTACTATACTACACTGACCACTGTACTCTACTACACTGACCACTGTACTCTACTACACTGACCACTGTACTCTACTACACTGACCACTGTACTCTACTACACTGACCACTATACTATACCACACTGACCACTGTACTATACTACACTGACCACTGTACTCTACTACACTGACCACTGTACTATACTACACTGACCACTGTATTATACCACACTGACCACTGTACTATACCACACTGACCACTGTACTATACCACACTGACCACTGTACTATACTACACTGACCACTGTACTATACCACACTGACCACTGTACTATACTACACTGACCACTGTACTATACTACACTGACCACTGTACTATACCACACTGACCACTGTACTATACTACACTGACCACTGTACTATACTACACTGACCACTGTACTATACTACACTGACCACTGTACTCTACTACACTGACCACTATACTATACCACACTGACCACTGTACTATACTACACTGACCACTGTACTATACTACACTGACCACTGTACTCTTCTACACTGACCACTATACTATACCACACTGACCACTGTACTATACTGACCACTGTACTATACTACACTGACCACTGTAATATACTACACTGACCACTGTACTATACCACACTGACCACTATACTATACCACACTGACCACTGTACTATACTGACCACTGTAATATACTACACTGACCACCACACTATACTACACTACACTGACCTGCCTACAGTCTGTGTATCTCCCATATATTCATTTGTTTTTAATTAATTACTGATCACCTCCTCTTATTACAGTAATACCCTCCAACACCATGTATTTCAACTGAGAAATCGAAATGACCTTTATCCAAAAATATATATATATATATATATATATATATATATACACCTACTGTGTATATATATATATATATAAAAATTATAAAACTGGTGATTTCCTTTCCCCCCAGTAACAAGGGACTGGACTGTTATGTTGACAACAGCGACCTCATGAAACAATTATCGTCTCTTTTCTTTGTTCAGGGATTCCTGCCATTGCCAATCTGTGTGGACGGCTTCTTCCTACCCAAACCGGCGGAGGAGATCTTGGCCAACAAGGAGAGCAACCAAGTCCCCTTCCTCCTGGGCGTCTGTAACCAAGAATTTGGCTGGATTCTCCCCCTGGTAATGTCATCAATATCCCATCCTCCACCAATCATCACCCATACAGGGATCTACTATTCACAATATCATTGAATATATATAATCCATAACTCAAGCCAAGTTTTAAAAAATGTGTTTTTATTATTTTTGGATGGAGTGAGATGTCAGGTCTTCCCTTCCTGTCTTTGTGACACTCATACGAGATATGGGGGCCAGATGTCATCTGAACAGGAATATGTAGACAACAATAAACACATCGTCCAAAGTTCTATCTGTACCCCCACTGTTAAAAATGTTTTCTCCCGACACCAAAAGCTTAAAAAACTGGGGCTATGCAAATGCTCCGAAAATTCCAATCCACACATAATAAGAGATAATTTCCTGTGTATGGCCCATACAAGAACCTCGGTGGGGGAGTTCCCCTCACCCCACACTGCCGCCATTTAGAGAACACCTTTTACCAATGTATTTTTTTCAATGAATACAAGACGTTCTCTGATTAGATGAGGTGAAAAGGTGGGATGCTGCCCATTCAGAGGATGCTTTGCATTCATTGGAAAAAAAAATACATCGGTACAAAGTGTTCTGTGAATGGTGACCCCCTGTGGTTATTATGGAGAATTGCAGATGCCAGGCACAAGACTCAGAAGATTGCAGCTATTGCTGTGGTATTGTGACTGACCCCCACCCGTCCCCCGATATGTCACAGAGGGGGTTTTATCATAATATTCAAATTATTATTATTATGAAATTGTGCCCCCGTGACACCCCCCCCCCATCCCCCAATATATCACAGAGGGGGTATTATAGTATTATTAAAATTAAAATTATTATTATTAATATTATGTAATATGATATTGGGCTCCTGCCCCCCCCCCCTACAAATACCTCCATTCCCCAATACATTAAAGAGGGGTTATTGTCATATTATTATGACATTGTACTGCTATGACCCCCCCCCCCCCCAATCCCATCCCCCAATACATTACAGAGGAGGTATTATCATATTATTAAAATTATTATTATTATTGTTAATATTATGTAATATGATATTGTGCTCCTATTTTATCATATTAATTGTATTATTAATATTATCACATTGAACTCCTGTGCCCCCCCCCCCCCGATACATCACAGGGGGGGTAATTGTCATTCCTGTGACTTTTTCCACTTTTTTGCAGTTAATCCATGTGTCAGAAATTAGGGAAGGGATGGACAGGGAGACGGTATGGAGGACGCTCAATAAACTTTCCATCTTGGTGAGTTAGGATGAGATGAATGAACATTTATAGACATGAATCTCCATATAAATTTTTATTATTTATTTTATTTAATTTTAGATAAATAAAAAAAATAAAAAAAAAATGTGATCACTTTTATTGCTGTCACAAGGAATGTAAACATCCCTTGTGACAGTAATAGGTGGTGACAGGTACTCTTTATGGAGGGATCGGGGGGTCTAAAAGACCCCAAATCCCTCCTTTGCACTTCAAAGTATTCAGATCACCGAAAACGGTGTATCTGAATACTATATTTTTTTTTTTAATCCGGCGCCATCGGCAGCCGAGTAAACAGGAAGTGACGTTGTGACGTCGCTTACGTGTTTACATCCAGGAGACTGGAACCAAGCCTTTTCTGGCTTCGTTCCAGTCTGTCACTAGCCGCCGGAAGCGGCGGATGTTCGATCGGGCCTCCACGCTCGGCGGGTTAAGACCGAATGAAAATTTAGATATTAAAAATATAACACCCTTACAGCTTCACTGCTGGGCTCTGGACCGAGTGGTGACCCATCCATAGAGGGCGCACGGGTGCCGCCCCCCCTATCCATGTGTCCTGCCCCCTGATCTACATATTAGGGCGCTGGACTATGAATTCCAATGGAAGGGAGTGTTTTTTTTAAGTACCTGATTAGAGCCAGAGGCTCTAAAAACAGCTCCCAACTGTCCCTGATTTCGAGGGACTGTCCCTGCTTTGGAACAAAGTCCCACTTTCCTCCTCATTTGTCCCTCATTTTGCTCTGATCTATATAGATGTATATAAAATGCACTTTTTATCTTTCAAAAAGTGTTTCCCAGTCCTAAACCTTTCATCCATATTCTAAATTGCTGCATTTGTAAATTCCAAAAGCCAATAAAAAGGAATAGTAGTGGTAAAAACTTGTGTAATATTTTTTTTGGAGGGCGTGGCAGGGGGTGTTTCTGATGGAAAAACGCTCCAAGAAACTCTCGGCTCCTAGACACTGAAGCTCAAAAAATGCTAATAGCCTAAAGTAGTGTGCATGGACACATAGGATAACACTATTTAGCATCTAGGGGCAGGGGAAAAAATGCTAATAACAGTTTCTAGGAGCTTAAAGGAGAAGTCCAGCCTGAGCTCGTTTGGCTGGGCTTCTCCTCTGGGTCACAGGAGTGCAATTCGTTTTGCACTCCTGTGACCCATTTTCAGCAATATAATAGAAATACGCTCTCTGCTGACGTCACAGGAATCAGTCCAGGCACCACGTCATCCCGACAATAAAGTCTGGATCCGCCAGGTGCCAGGACTGATGGCAGTCTCAGCCTCTCAGTGAGCTGATGATACGGCCGCTCCCCGTCCCTCCACAGCTCATCGCTCCAATGATTGCAGGGGGGGGGGCAGAGCGGAGAGCTGCTGACTGGCAGTCAACAGCTCTCTGCTCAGGGAGCTGTGAGAGCCGGGCCATCGGCGATGTTCGGTGGCTCGGTTCTCAGTGGAGAGGTGGCGGGGGACAGATGCTGCATCCACCTAGGTAAGTATAATGGAGAAAAAACAAACAAACCCATACTTCTCTTTTAAAAAAATGCTAGTGTGCATGGAGCCTAAAACAGAAAGATAAAAAGAAACATTGTTTCTTTTTGTATCTTTCTGTTTATTCATCTACAGATCAAAGGGATGCACTGTAATCTGCAGATGAACCTGTCAAGTAAAAGAAAGTGTGTGTGTGTGTGTGTTTTTTTTTTATTATTATTAAAAGTGCCTCTGTTTAACCCCTTATTAACCCTTACTTCACTCTAATCAGCCCTAATTAGCTCCTTATTCTTCATCTCCATTTAATTATTATTTTCCTGCAGATTTTTGTTTTTGTTCACTTTTATTTTATATATTATTAAAAATTAAAACGTTTTTGTTTTGTTCGTAAAGATTTTTACACCTTTAACATATATTTGAAAAAAGTGCAAAATTAAAAAAAAAAAAAAGAAAGGGTATTTTATTTGTAAAGTAGTGTGTAGTTTTTTTTCAAGTGCTGACAGCTGAAGTGTAAACAAAACAGTAGCCGGCGGGTATCGGTACTAAAAATAGAAAGTACTCGCTGTAAAAAAAAATGGTGTCAGTGTATCCCTACTTATTATAATACTTTTATGTATACAGTACAGGTACATTGGGGGCGGATATGTTTGATTGTTACATTTGCAGATTCTACATCTTACCTGGTAGTTCTACATTGTGACTGAGCTTTAATGTTCCCCTTTCCCAGGGCTGGTCAGCTTAGAAGGATAAAAAAAACTTGCTCTCTATATGATCTTATCTCAGCAGCCATTGGGCAGGGATCCCTAATATATATTTGTCCACTAGGGGGACCATGTACAGATTTGGTACAGAAGACACAATTCCATGCAGTAGGTGTGTGTGTTTAGGTCTCAACCATTTCCCTTATCCATGTATAGTGCTCTCACTAAGATGGCCATCTAAAAGTTTTTGAAATTATCGACACCTCCCTCCAACACCACCAACTGTGGAAGGGAGTTCACAGTTTGAAATTAAATCTCTTCTCAACCAACCTCATTTAGTGGCCACGTGTCATCTTAAGTGACCTGGGACCGTATATAACTTGTACCACACTCATTGGAAAAACAGTTCAGTTCAGTTTCACTTTCACTTCCTTCTATTATGACAGTGTCACCCTGTTGTTATATATCTATTCTTTGTAGGGATTGACCCCTGGAATGCTCCCTTCTATCATGGACGAATACCTGTCTGATGTAAGCGATCCAATTGCACTCCGTGACGGTTTCCTGGATATCTGCGGAGACGTTCTGTTCATTCATCCCGCTCTGAAAGTCGCCAGATATCACCGAGGTGCGGGATGCTGACAGGCAAGAGTCAGTGCCTGGTTGGGTGTATTCAGGGGCTGATTATATTAACTAAGTTTACTTATGTGGGATGGGGGGGGGGGGGGGGGGGGGGTCCAGCTGGGTGGTCATGAGATTTTCATGTGATCCAGCTAGAAGGACAGATCAGCCAGTATAGTCTGCTTAGGGCCACACCCACATGGGTGGCCAGGGGTGGTAAAAACAGACAGTTGAGTCATGATTTTACTTCCCTCTGACCACCCACCTATAGAAGAATATGCCACAGCTGCCATGTTTTGCTAAGCGTTTGGGGCAAAAATGTAACCCCTTGTTGCTTTTGGTGGGCAGTATGGCACCAACCAATGAGGCCCATGCAAATGAATGGGGCAGCGCACCACCCTGCAACCATGTGCAATGCAGTTGCAGCATAGTGGTCCGGGCTTTGCAGGGTTAAAACAGATGATAAGGAGGTGACATATTGCCTTCCACCCCCCTAAAAACTGCCTTAGCCACAGATCACTTTTCAGAGGGGGCAGCAAGGGCTACAGTCCATGTGAACGACTCCCAATCCAGACCTGTCAATAACTTTATTAAAGCGTATGTGAACCCTCACCTTGTAAAATAACCCATTAATTTTAAAATAGATATGAAAGGCCAAACATTTGTGTATAGATATCATTTTTTTTTTATAAATACCCCCCCCCCTTTTTTTTTTTTATAAGTGATCACATTCCCTCTGTTCTCAGCTGCATAAGAGTTGGGGGAGGAGAAAAAGCAGTATATTGAGCTTCCCAGTGAAAGGATGTGCAGGGGGGGCAGGACAAATCTGATCATCGGAGGAGAGAAACCTGAGTTCCCAGCATAGCTATAGAACCGACCACACTGTACTCTCATGCCTAATGTGGTCAGTTTTTAATAGGAAAGCAGAAGGACTAGCAGGAACACCAGGGATTTCACACAAAGGAAGCAATACAAAGAGAACATGAGACTTTATCATACATGGTACAACAGGCACATATCAGGAATAGGAAATGTTGGGTTTACATATTCTTTAAGTCTTCATGAACAAATTCACAATACATCACAACATCATTCTTTATAAAAGCTTCATGTTTTATCATTATAAAGTTGTCATTGAGCTCCAGTCAGTGACTTTGCCTAGGCTGAGATGATGTAACCAGTCTGCCGCAGGCAGGAGGAAGCATATCCTCAGTCTCCTCTACCCCCAGTGATCAGACTGTACACTGTTACTTTGGAAAGAGGCTGCAAGAGGGGCTGATCTGTGACAGACATTTGTGAACACATCCAAGAACTGCATGGGCACCAAGGTTTACATGGCTGTGCCATCTCTGAGCCGGCATCTCAACCCAGGAAATAGTTGATGACCCTGGATGATGCCTGAACAAAGATGGTCCTGTCCTTCTGGAGAGAAAAGCAGATGCAGACATGGTCGGGGGGAGTACTGTGATCTCTACAAGAAAGAATAACTACCTGGAAGGGTTACACTGACACATATCTGACCATAAATGGACTTGAAAAGATATATCTAATGACAGGTCCACTTTAAACTGAATTGTGCTCTCTGTAACATTGGTTTCCCCATCCATCTATTTCAGACTCCGGACTTCCTGTCTTCTTTTATGAATACCAGCACCGCCCGTCCTTGTTTGATGGTATTAAGCTGGACTTTGTGAAGGCGGACCACGCCGATGAGCTCATCTATGTGTTTGGAGGGCCCTTCTTAAGAGATGGCGTTGTCTTTGCCGGTAATACAGAATCCAGGAGGGGATGGGTTATGGTGGGACTGGTTTGGACCACATGTGTGTATGATGGGCCACCATGGTGAAGGCAGTGATAGGCCTATCGGTGGGGGGGTCATAGTTCCCCTGCCTAGATATTGGAAGATATGGAGAGACTCTAGGAGAATTTTTGTTATTTTCTGTATCAATTTAATTGGGTCCAATTATAAAGTAGTGAATGTGACTTTCACCAAACATCTCTGGAAGGATCAATCCTTGCCATACAGCTCAATGTGTTATGAATGTTGGAAGATTCAACGATCACAGCGGCCACATTCTCTGCATACATTATTATAAAGACAACCAGGCATCAATTGATATTTGTTATTGTTTAGTACCGTATTTATTGGCGTATAACACGCGCCTCAAGATTAGGAGGGAATTTTAAGGAAAAAAACTTTTAGGAGGGAAGGTTAAGGAAAAAAACTTACATTTAAATGCCCATCAATGCAGCCTTGTCAGCTCCCATCTGCAGCCTTGCCAGCTCCCATCTGCAGCCTTTTCAGCTCCCATCTGCAGCCTTGCCAGCGCCCATCTGCAGCCTTGCCAGCTCCCATCTGCAGCCTTGCCAGCTCCCATCTGCAGCCTTGCCAGCGCCCATCTGCAGCCTTGCCAGCTCCCATCTGCAGCCTTGCCAGCTCCCATCTGCAGCCTTGCCAGCGCCCATCTGCAGTCTTGCCAGCTCCCATCTGCAGCCTTTTCAGCTCCCATCTGCAGCCTTGCCAGCTCCCATCTGCAGCCTTTTCAGCTCCCATCTGCAGCCTTGCCAGCGCCCATCTGCAGCCTTGCCAGCGCCCATCTGCAGCCTTGCCAGCTCCCATCTGCAGCCTTGCCAGCTCCCATCTGCAGCCTTGCCAGCGCCCATCTGCAGCCTTGCCAGCGCCCATCTGCAGCCTTGCCAGCTCCCATCTGCAGCCTTGCCAGCTCCCATCTGCAGCCTTGCCCCAGTGTCATTTACAGTACATTTAAAAATGGCGCTGCCGAGACACAGAGCTGGATGTCCTGTGTATTTTGGCGGCGCTCGATAGCTTTTGGCTGCTCTCGCTGACTTTCGGCCTGCTTTCGGCCGTTCTCGGCAGCTCTCGGCTGTTCTCGGCCGCTCTCGCCGGCTCACGTGGGACTGTGAGAGCCGCCGAAAGAGGACGAAAGCCGAGAGCTGCCAAGAACGGCCGAAAGCCGCGAGAACGGGCGAAAGCGTCCGAAAGTCAGCGAGAGTGGCCGAAAGCCGTGAGAAAGGCCGGGAGGCTGACAATCGGCGGGGGATTTTAAAGGGAAAAAGGTGCATGTTATACGCCGATAAATACGGTATATTTCTTCTCCTAAAGCTTTTCCAGTGATAAAGATTGCCGTGTTTTTTTTCCCATCAAGGTAATTCGACTGATGAAGAGAAGATCCTCTCCAGAACCATCATGAGATACTGGGCCAACTTCGCACGGAATGGGTAAGAAGACTGTCCTGTACAGACTCAATGTTGGTTTTCTACGATCAACAAGGGCCAGAGATCCAACGTGGGTTTAGTGCCGACCATAGATGGGTGAACCTGCTGGTTGACCAACACAAAATGAATCGTGTATGGCCTGCCTTAGATATTCTTTTGAGAACTGGGATCATCAGAAATTATCTTTAACCAGCTACTGCCTGGGGCAATTTTATTATTTTCTTACACGTTAAAATTTGCATTTTTTGCTGGAAAGTTACTGAGAACATCCAAAATGATACATTTTCTCAAAGCAGAGCCCCTGGAGAATAAAATGGTGGCTTTTGCAATTTTTTATGTAATATAATATTTGCACAGCCATTTATAAAAATGCAAATTTTCGGGAAAAAAATAACACTAAAATGAATATTAATACACACAAACACAAATTAATACCAGATTTTTTGGTAAAATATAAAAGATGATGTTGCGCTGAGTAAATAGATACCAAACATGACAAATTTAAAATTGTGTGTACCCGAGAAATAAGAAACAAACTACAGCGCATAAAATTCTTCACAGGCAACGATTTAGAAGCCTTTACAGATCACCAGTTTAGAGATGATCATTAATTATGGCCCTAGAATTATTGCTCTCATGTGCACATTTGCATGCATGGGAAAGTTTTAAAATTTATTTTTTACACTTTTATTTAATGTTATTGCTATCCCTTCTTGGTACTGTAAAAGTGATGGGGCATCTGTATAGCCACTTGGATCACTTTTACTAGACAGCCAATCACCTGTTGTAAAAAATGAAACCATGCAGCCACGATCTTGGTATAACCACTTGCTGACAGTCTGTATATGTATATATATATATATATATATATATATATATATATATATATATATGTACTGTGGTAAGCATGAGATTATCCACTTTGCGCCCACGCTATAGCCGAAATATGGCTACAGCGCAGGCCTAAATTGCCAGGAGGGCGTACATGTACATCCTCCCATGCATGTGAAGCCTGCATGCCCCCTGTGGGACGCGGGCGGCTCCCACTGTGATTAGTGAGTCCATGAGACTCGGCTGATCACAGATTGGAGTAAGGGGCCGATCCCGTCAATGTCAGCCAATGACAGCTGATCACGTGATGTAAATAGAAGCCGGTAATCGGCTTTCCGTGTGAGGAGAAAAAAAAAATAATAATTACCATCTGGAGTAAACGGGACATCGGACCCGACCACTCCAGATCCACTGCTGCTAAGCAGTGCCCACCAGTGCCACTTAACTTTGCCCACCAGTGCCACCTACCAGTGCACATCATCACTGCTAAGCAGTGCCCACCAGTGACACCTATCAA
Organism: Lithobates sylvaticus; assembly: GCA_028564925.1. Classification (NCBI taxonomy): domain Eukaryota; kingdom Metazoa; phylum Chordata; class Amphibia; order Anura; family Ranidae; genus Lithobates; species Lithobates sylvaticus. Next base: position 26,386,964 of record CM053034.1, read on the forward strand.
TGCCCACCAGTGCTGCCAATCAGTGCCACCTATCCGTGCTGCCTATCAGTGTCACCTACCAGTGCCCATCAGTGCCACCTATCAGTGCAGCCTCATCTGTGTCTCCTGATCAGTGCCACCTATCAGTGCCGCCTTATCAGTGCCCATTGGTGCAGCCTATCAATGCCGTCTCATCAGCGCACATCAATGAAGGAGAAAAATTTCCACATTTTGTCATGTTACACCCAAAAATGTAAATGTATTTTATTGGGATTTTATGTAATAGACCAACATAAAGTGGCACATAATTGTGAAGTTTTTTGGTTGTAACATGACAAAATGTGGAAAATTTCAAGGGGTATGAATACTTTTTTAAGGCACTGTAGGTCTAACTGCTTAGTTAAAGCGTTTGAGTTACACCCAAAAATGGAACTTCCGCTGTCTGGATTCCTCCCCCCCTCCGATGTAACATTTGGCACATTTGAGGGGGGAGCAGATACCTGACTAATACAGGTATTTGCTCCCACTTCTGGCAAAAGATTACCGTAGCATCCGCAGCGCTCTACAACATGTCCGGCCCCTCATCCGCCCCCCCCCCCCGTCTTCTGGGAATACGCATGCGCAATTTGGGAACCAGGCTGTGAAGCCGCAAGGCTTCACTTCCTTATTCCTTACTAGCAATGCCGGTGCCTCCACCCAGAGCTTAGGGACGGGTCGGCTATGGGTGAGGACATCGCAGGCGCCCTGGACAGGTAAGTGTCCTTATTTTAAAAGTCAGCAGCTGCCAGTTTCCTATGCCGTTATTAGGGCACAGGAACCTTTGTTAATTCCCCCCAATGAGTATGAATTCACTTCACCATGACCTTTTTTACTAAATTGTTGTTGATTCTATTCCTGGCAGGGACCCCAATGGACCAGGTCTGGTAGACTGGCCTCTGTATGATACAAAAGAAGGATATTTGGAAATTAACTTGAAGCAGAAAGCATCCACTCAGCTAAAGGAGGACAAGTTCAAATTCTGGAGCAAGATCCTTTCCAGGACGTCGGAGGAGAAAAGAGAGCACACCGAGCTGTAGACCTGTCCTCCATCCATTCTCCCTGTCCTTCCATTCTCTCCCTCCAACTCTCCTCATCTCTATTTCCCCTCCATCTCATATTCTGTCTCTACCTCTCCAACTCCTCCTTTCTTTCTATATCTCCTCCGTCTCTCTATATGCCCATTTCTTCCTCTATCATCCCCTCTGTATTTCCATCTCCCTCTCTTCCTATCCATTTCATCTTTTTACTATCTCCCCTCCATTTTCCCATCTCATTCTCTGTCTCTCTACATCTCCCTTCATCTCTCCATCTCCTCCTTTGTATCTCTATCTCTTCCTTAGCCTCTCCATCTCTCCTCTGTCTCTCTATCTCCCCTTCATCTCCCCATGTCTTTCTTTGTCTCTATCTCCATCTCCCTCTACTCCTATCCATTTCCTCCTCTTTATCTCTTCTCTATCTCGTCATGTCCTTCTTCTCCGTATTTCCATTATTCCGATTCCCTCTCCATCTCCTTCTCCGTCTCTGCATCTCCCTTTCCATCTATCCATTTTTTTATTTGTCTCTCCATCTTCCCCTCTTTTTCCCCATCTCTTCTTCGGCCTCTCCATCTCCCTCACTGTCCCCCCATCCACCTTATTTGCCCCTTTAGCTCCTCTCCATCTCTTCATTTCCTTTTTCTTATTTACATCTTCTTCCCTTCATCCCAGTCCATCTAACTACTTACGTCCATCTCCTTCACATCTCTATCCCTTTATCTCCCCTTCCCCCATCTCAATCTCTCCATCTCCACATCTCCATCACCTCCCCTCCATCTCTATCTCTATATCTCCATCCCCTTCCCTCCATCTCTATCGCTATCTCTCAATCTCCATCCCCTTCCCTCCATCTCTATCTCTCCATCACCTCCCCTCCATCTCTATCTCTCCCTCTCCATCCCCTTCCCTCCATCTCTATCTCTCCATCTCCACCCCCTTCCCTCCATCTCTATCTCTCCATCTCCACCCCCTTCCCTCCATCTCTATCTCTCCATCACCTATCTCTCCATCTCTATCTCTCCATCTCCACCCCCTTCCCTCCATCTCTATCTCTCCATCACCTATCTCTATCTCTCCATCTCCACCCCCTTCCCTCCATCTCTATCTCTCCATCACCTATCTCTATCTCTCCATCTCCACCCCCTTCCCTCCATCTCTATCTCTCCATCTCTATCTCTCCATCCCCTTCCCTCCACCTCTCCATCTCTATTTCTGCATCTCTCCATCCCCTTCCCTCCACCTCTCCATCTCTATCTCTGCATCTCTCCATCACCTTCCCTCCATCTCTCTCTCTGTCTCTTCAGAGGCCCCAAATTATGAACAAGGTGAAGAAAACCCACATCCACAAACATTAAATTACATGCATTGATTGTCCCCTTTTTTTATTTCATCTCTTAGTATTTTTTGCTTCTTCTCTGTCTACTTTATTGTCTCTTTACCTCAACCTTACCATCCTTCTCTGAATGTTACCCCTTCCATACCTTCTTTGCTCTCTTTGTCTAGTGTTACCACTTTCCCGAATTTCCACAATAGATAAAGTGGTATTAAACCTAAACATAAAAATGTAATATATATATATTGCAGCTTACCAATTCCAATCATTAGATGCAGTGGCTGCATTTGTTTTCTTTTTCTTAAGCTTTCTCCCCTCTGGTTTCGCCTGGTGATCTGGCCAGTAACACCTTCTGTAACACCACTCTGGGTGAAGGGGCAACAGATATGCATTTGGACAGCAGCATTGTCAGTCTGGGGGGGTGTTGGATGCTCTAGCAGATTTAGATACACTAACAAACTCCAGCTTAGATTGCAGGTACAGCAAACTGTTTTTTTTTCTCTTTTGGGATAAAGGTTTTACATAAATAAATACAATTGAAGCACTTCTGTCAGTGGTAAATGGTTTGTCTCAACCCTCTGCTACATCTGCAGGAGAACTTGTTCTGCTGAAAAACAGACTTACTGGCTTGATCACCAGGTGAAAATAAATGAAATAAAGCCTTAAATAAAAAAAACGAATGCAGCCATCACATCTAAGAATTGGTAAGCTGCAATAAAATAAATGTTTGCTTTTGGGTTTAATACTGCTTTCAGTCAGACCAAATGTCACCTCCATCCACTAAAAGAAGACATCTTGTTGGCCATTTCTCAATTTACTGATAAATGATTTCCCTGAGACACAAACTCTGCAATTGCACTGATGGGCATTTTCAGTAAATATCTTCTAAAACATTTCTTCAGGTTCTCTCATCCCATTTGCATATCGCTCTGACATATACCACAGCACTGTACAGAGAACACTGAGCCAGTCACATCAGTCTCTGCACCAGAGGAGCTTACACTCTAATGTTTCCCCCCCACAGTCTCACACTATTATTGTTATACATTTATATTGCTCTGACATTAAACATGAAAACTTCTTTATCTAAAAATGATTTCATATTTATTATGGTGATAATTATTATTTTTATTATCTGAAATTGCAATGCAGCTTATAGAAAAACATTAACATTTTCATCAGCATTAGAATAGTGGATTAGTGGAATAGTGGAATAGTGGAGTTCTTCTTCTGGATGGACAGTAGAAAAATAAGAAGTATAAGTGGAGGAGCATTTCTAATATTGATCTCATCTTCACCGCGTCGTATGATGACTTCAATCAACAGAACATTATCTATGATTTATAGGAGTTCATGCTCTGGCATCAAAGCATCCCAATATTGATGGAAACAAACATTAGTAGAGTTGAACAACATATAAATGGAGGTTGCAGTCATCAGTTGAGTTGATTGGCTGAATCGCACTTCCACAAACTCCAGTAGGGGGAGCCCTTCCTAAGGTCCACATGAAGTAGGAGGAGCTGAGAACACGGGTGCGGAGATCTTGCTGCCATTCTAATGCACTTAGTGGAAGTGACCTTTGCGCTGTTAAATGAACTAGATCTTATGCACCAAAAAACACAAATATGTAAAGAATAAATAAATACAGAATATAGATGGTATAAATAAAAATGAATAAATAAAGTGCCAGCTCAGTGGCTGTGTGTGGAAAAGAATCCTAAAACAGCAGCAAAATCCAATGGTGAACACAATCCCACAAGTAACATAAAATAAGTGATGATTTCGCGCAAAATCATCACTTATTTTATTCTAATGCACTTGCTGCCATTGTTCAAAATGAGTTCTAAATTTAGGAGTTTCTGCCTCCACATGAATATAAAAAGAAAACATTGCATCCCTCCACCTGCTGAGACAAATAGCATCTAAATTAAACTATACTATATATGGCGATCTGCAGGGATCCGAGTCAATTGTGTTCTTTCAGAACCCCTCTGGATCCATAATGGCGTCAGGGGTGCCCTTTATCCCCTTTGCTATATATTCTTACTATGGAACACTTGGCTGTAGCCATACGTCAAAATGCTGACGTTCAGGGCATCACATTCGGTCAGCGCCAGTATAAATGATCCCTTTATGCGGATGACCTACTCTTACAAACTGATATTTCACTCCCTTCCATTATGAGAGAATTTGAAGAATGTGGACAATTACTGTATATACTCGAGTATAAGCCGAGTTTTTCAGCACATTTTTTTGTGCTGAAAGTGCCACCCTCGGCTTATACTCGAGTCAAGCACTTTTCTGCAGCAGAGAATGACATTTTCCGACCTGACTTTAGGGACCTTGTTTGCACACCCCGTTTGGTGTGCAAACCCAGTGGAACCAATACTACAACATATCCAAATTTGGGATTCCTAGCACCAAGTGGCCCAGATATACGGGGCCCCAAAGTCGGTTCGGAAAATGTCATTCTCTGCTGCAGAAAAGTGCTTGACATTTTCCGACCCAACTTTGGGGCCCCGTATCTCGGTGCCACTTGGTGCTAGGCAACCCAAATTTGGTGTGCAAACCCAGTGGAACCAACACTAGAACATATACAAATTTCCTAGCACCAAGTGGCCCCGAGATACAGGGCCCCAAATTCGGTCAACTGTGTCCATCTGCAGCAATTTTATTTCGGGACCCTGTTTGGCTGCAGCTAGGGGGCATCTAGGAACCCTTAACTACCGAGTTTGAAGTTCAGGGGACCTATGGCTGCAAATGGGCATTGTTGACCCTCTTTTCCACTAATGCCGCATACACACGGTTGGAATTTCCAATGGAAACAGTCCGATGGGAGCTTTTCATCGGATTTTCCAACCGTGTGTATGCCCATCGGTCTTTTTCTGTCGGAATTTCCGACGGACTTTGGATTGAGAACCTGTTCTTAATTTTTCCGACGGAAAACCTTTTCCGATCGTGTGTATGCAATTCCGACACGCAAAATTCCGACGCATGCTCAGAAGCATTAAACTTCCCTTTTATAGTGCAGTCGAACGTGTTTTATGCCGTGGTGTTATTGACCGTCGGAATTAGGTGTGACCGTGTGTAGGCAAGACAGTTTGAGCGAAATTCTTTCTTAATTCCGACGGGAAAACCATCAGAGCTTTTTCCAACGAGGAATTCCGACCGTGTGTACGCGGCATTACAGTAGCTCCGCATTTCTCACCCTAGGCTTATACTCGACTCAATACGTTTTCCCAGTTTTTTGTGATAAAATTAGGTGCCTCGGCTTATATTCGGGTCGGCTTATATACGTAAGTAATTTCAAGGTAAATTATGACAAAACTGAAGCTCTAAATATCTCATTGTCACCTCTCAACCTCCTGCAACCACAATCAAATTTTTCCTTGAAATGGTAAAAAGACGGCTATTAAATATTTAGGGGATCCTAATTCCAACCCCCCTAGAAGATTTGGTGTCAATCACTTATAAGCCACTTCTTCATACAGAACTCACGTGCCTTACCACCTATGACAAATTATAGATCTTCTGGTTTGGGCAGATGAACGTGTAGCGCTACCCCCAGTTAAGAGAGCCGCTGGTTTGTTTTGGGTCCCTGAGTACAGCTCCACCAACCCCCGGCAATTTGGCTCTATCCGCTCTGGCACAGTTAGTAAAGGGGTATGTCCCTATGCACATAAAACTTAGCTTATACTCTAAATGTAATTGGTATGAACTCACAAGCAGACTGCTGAGATAAGAATAACTGGCTTTACTTTTGTCAGTAAGGAAAAAGAATAGCAACATGCATTTGAACATATATCTTACAATACTTTAGCAGGTCCCTGCAATATGCACTTTAACATGTACACAGGTATATCAATCTAACAATGGGGAAACGGAACGCCTAGCGTGGCGACCGTCTGCTATGCACCCCTGAGGTGCAATAAATCTATCTGCGCCTACCTAACGGACCAGGCCTGATCCCTAGTAATAGAGCTCAGTCCTTGTACTAGTACAGTGTTCTTCACCGGCAATAAATCTGTAGAGGTGGTGCACATGTAGCTTTAAATGGTGTCATTTGTAATCCACAAAAAGTAACATTGCTGCTCTGAGGTAAATTGCGCCTAGGCAGTTCAATAGGCATAAAACTTGTGTGTCAATGCAGGATTGAGCCTTCCGGCTCTCTCACCAATCCTTGGGGTACCGTCCTCCGATCCGGTCCCTCTAATGGTGGCTCTGGTCTCTTCAATGGCGGCGTCCAGTCTCCTCAGTCACAGCCCTGCACTCCGGTCATCAGCTCCGTCCGACCGACAGTAAGGGGAAGTCTCCGCTCCGCTGCTGTGGACTCTGAGAGGTGAGAGTCTCACTCCATCTGCTGCAAGGCCCAGGCTTCAGGCCTTCAGCTCCGGTCCGCACAGGTGTCTCTGCTGGCTGCAGTCTCCGCGTCACACGCTCTGTCAGCAGAGGCAGGCCAGTCCTGTCAGGCCTCAGAAGAGGAAGTGTCCCAAGAGGAAGAGGCGGTCTCCGCTCTTCCCTTTTATAATCTCCCCCAGCAGCCTCCCGGGCGGAAGTCAGCAGCCCTGGGGCCTGGGGAATCATGGGAGATGTAGTCTCTACCAGAAAAAGGGGTAGAACCCCGCTACACACTCCCCCCACTTTGAATCTTTGGTCCCCAAAGATAGTGTTCAAACTACAAACTTTCTCAGGAACAACATTTTCACATAATTTGGACAGAGGAGCTTCCCACCAATTGGCATGAGATGGGGAGCTGTCCTGTCTACAGGTCACTTCAGTGTGGGCGACCTGTTTAACTGTGCCAGAGAGTGAGCTAGGGTTGCCCTCCACTAAATGAACAGCGGAAGGGTCAGGGCTTTCAGCACTTCTCCTTGCTGTAGTAACAGAGTCCTCTGAACTTTCTCCCATCTTGGGGTAAGTTAGCTTCTTGGGAGGCTTCACACTCCTGCGAGCTCTCTGTTCTCTTGGAACTTCTTCAAGAACACATTCTGGCAACATCTCTGGTTCTGGAACATCTTCTTCTTGTTCTGGGTAGAGACCAGGGATGTCTTCCCAGCACTCAGGCACATCACTGAATGGCACAAACTCTGTGGCTTCTGGGTTCAATGTGCTATCTTCCACATCTTCAGTAGGTGGAAGATCTATGGCAGAATTCCCTGGAGTTGAGGAAGGCCATAGCCATTCAAGTTCTCCTCTTTCTTCCTCAGGTTGGGGGTCCTCACCACCCCTAACTTGGGAGGTCTGGGACCTAGTATTAGGCCTGGGGGTATCCAGAATGGAAACAGATTCAGGTACGTCTCTTGCTGGAGGCATTCTGACTGCTTCAGTGAGTGGGAGCAAATGATTCCTATGCCAGGTCTTCAAAGGCCCCAATCTTCCTTCTGGCTTCAACTTGTAGACAGGCAATCCTGGAAGTTTTCTACAGATGATATATGGTTCTGATCTCCATCTATCAGCAATCTTGTGTTTCCCAGGGATCCCTAGGTTGCGTAACAGTACACGGTCCCCAGGCTGTAGGTCCTGTACTCTAACTTTCAAATCAAAGTTCCTCTTATTTCAGGCCCCCCTCTGGTCAGAGGCCGCTTGAGCTTTCTCATAAGCTATCTTCAGACTGCGCCTCAGTCTGTCCACATATCCTTTGTGGGAGGCAGCAGAGGCATGGTCCAAAGAAATTCCAAAGGCCAAATCCACTGGCAATCTTGCTTCTCTCCCAAACATAAGTCGGTAAGGGGAAAAACCTGTCACATCACTTGTTGTACAGTTGTAGGCATGCACTAGAGCTGATATGTGTTGGCTCCAATGTTGCTTCCTCTCTGTTTCCAAAGTTCCCAACATGTTCAATAGGGTCCTGTTGAACCTTTCAGGCTGGGCATCACCTTGAGGGTGATATGGTGTGGTTCTAGTCTTCTCTACTCCCAGAGAATCTAGTAGCTTCCTGATCAGGCGACTCTCAAAGTCCCTTCCTTGGTCTGAATGGATTCTCTGTGGCAGTCCATAGTGAACAAAGTACTTCTCCAGGAGTACCTTGGCTACTGTAGAGGCCTTCTGGTCCTTGGTTGGGAAAGCCTGAGCATAACGAGTGAAATGGTCGGTTACCACCAGAACATTTCCCAATCCGCTCAAATCGGGTTCAAGGCAGAGAAAATCAATGCATACCAGATCCATTGGGCCTTCACTCTGTAGATGGCCCATTGGGGCAGCTTGATGGGGTAAAGTCTTCCTCTGAATGCATCTTGCACAGGAATGGCAATACTCCTCCACTTCGGCCCTCATGCAGGGCCAGTAAAACCGGTCTCTGACAAGTTGGAAGGTTCTCTCTGCTCCCAAGTGACCATGCTGGTCATGTAAGGCAATCAGCACAGTCTCTCGATGCTTCTCCGGGAGAAACAACTGCCACTTGTCTTCTGGTCCATCAGAGGGGCCCCTTCGGTAGACTACCCCCTGATGCACCTGCAGCTTGTCCAACTCTCTCCTCAGTAGGCGAGCTTCTTTAGAAGGGTGAAGGCGAAGTCCCTCTGGACTCTGGTCTTCCAGGGCTTCCAGGACCAATTTCCCCATGGGATCTTCCAATTGGTCACACCTTAACTCCTTCTTGGACAGCTTCGGCAGACACTCTTCTGCCAATTGAGTTACCCCACAGTAACACTTTGGGACTCCCACTGTGGTAACTCCTATCTCTTCAGCTCTGGATCCTCCTCTGGCTTGGAGTTCAGCCCCCTGGCAGAGGGCTCGCACTCCTTCTGGTGCCACTTGGGTCCAGTCTTCCCAGTCATCGACCATGACATGGGATCTTCGGGACAGGGCATCTGCATCCCTATTTCCAGCCCCTGGTCTGTACTTGAGGCTGAAATTGAATCCAGACAACGCCGCCAACCATCTGTGTCCAGTGGCATCCAGCTTGGCGGTGGTGAATAGATAGGTCAAGGGGTTGTTATCTGTCTTTACAGTAAACTCGGCCCCATACAGATAGTCTCTCAATTTGTCAACAACTGCCCACTTTAGGGCTAAGAACTCCAACTTGTGGGTGGGATAGTTCTTCTCGGAGGGGGTCAGGCTCCGGCTCACATAGGCCACTGGTCGTAGCTGGTCTTCATACTCCTGGTAGAGTACTCCACCTAGGCCCTCATGGCTGGCATCAACATGTAGCTCATAGGGTCTAGTGGGATCAGCGTAGGCCAAAACTGGGGCTGTGGTGAGACTTCTCTTCAAGGTTCTGAAAGCCTCTTCACACCTTGAATTCCACTGGTCTTGGACCGATTCGCCGGACCTCCTAGGCCCCATTCCATCCTCCTCTCCTTCTGTCTTCAGCAGCTCGTTGAGGGGTTTGGCAATGCGGGCAAATCCATCCACAAACCTTCGGTAGTAGGAGCAGAACCCCAAGAAAGATCGAAGTTCTGTAACTGTTGTGGGCCTTGGCCACGAAGTAACTGCCTCCAACTTCTCAGGGTCTGTAGCCACTCCTTTCTCAGACACTATGTGTCCCAGATAGTTCACAGAAGACTGATAGAACCGACACTTCTCTGGAGAAAGTTTAAGTCCCTCTTCACTGAGCCTCTTCAGTACTTTCTCCAATCTGGCTTCATGTTCTTCCAAAGTCTTTCCAAAGACAATGACATCGTCCAGATACACAAGGACTTCTATGAGGTTCATGTCTCCAACAGTCCTTTCCATTAGGCGTTGAAACGTAGCAGGAGCTCCAGATAGGCCCTGGGGCATCCTGTTGAACTCAAAGAATCCCACTGGGGTTATGAAGGCAGTCTTCTCCCTGTCTTCTGGATGCATGGGGATTTGGTAATACCCACTCTTGAGGTCCATCACACTGAACCACTTAGCTCCAGATAAACTCTGCAAGGCATCTTCTATCCTTGGCGTGGTATACTGGTCAGGAATGGTCCTCCTGTTGAGGGTTCTGTAGTCAATGCACAGTCTCAATGACCCATTCTTCTTTCTGACTACCACAATTGGGGAGGCGTAGGGGCTTCTGGACTCCCTAATCACTCCCGTCTTCTTCAATTCCGCAAGCTGCTCCCTCAGATCCTCCAGATCTGCTAGCGGGACTCGCCTCACTCTCTCTCTGAATGGCTTGTCCTCTTGCATGCGGATTCGATGGGTGGCACTCCTCGCACACCCCACATCAAACTCATCTTTAGAGAAAATCTTCTCCCATCTGGTCAGCTGGGCCTTGGCTCTCTCTTTCCAAGCTCCAGGTAGGTTAGGGTTTTCCATGGAGAGTTTCTTCCAAACATCTTCACTTTCACCCGTCCCCTTCACTTCTGACCAGCCAACTGGGACAGCAGGACTCACCTGTCCCAGAAGCATCCTGGCAGGGATCTCCACGGGCTGCTCCGTGGGGTTCCTCACACTGACAGGGACTCTTCCTTTAGCCTTCTTCAGGTCCTTCAGTGAAATTACTTCTGGTATCACCTCCAGACCTGAGTGACCCTCCATTGGGTCAGGTTCCAGCATTACAAAGGGGCCAGGCTGCTCCCAAGTAAGTTTCACCGTGGCTCTCATGCAGGCCACCTCTCCAGGCTGTAACACTGCTCCTTCCTTTCCAAGCCTCCATACCCTTCCTATCCCCTCACCTGGGGTCTTCTGCTCTAGGACCAACCGCTGGTAGGCTGCCTTCAGCATGGGATGGATCTTGGGGGTTGAAAGATTCTCTTTCTTCACCAGGGGGGTCAGAAGCCTTCTGACTAGGTCCGTGTTCGTCCCTATGATCAGGGACGTCTTGCTGGTTCCTGGTGGGCGGGGACACACCACTGCTAAGGTGTCGAACACTTCAGACTTCCCAGCTACAGATGGGTCAAACGTCAATCTTATGGGTAAGTATCCATCATAGGGGAAACTCTGAGTTCCCAATCCCCTTATCTCCAACTCTTCTATCTTCTGTATTGGCAGATGACTCAGGTATCTGTCATAGAAGTCCCTGTACAACAGGGTCACTTGTGCTCCAGTGTCTAGAAGGGCCTTCGTGTACACTCCTTCCACTTGGATGGGTACAGTAGGGGATGGACCAACTAGCTCCTCTGGGTAGGGCCTAGTTGATACTGTCCTCTTCTTTGGACTCTTTGCTTTGCCAGCACTTGATTTGCACTTGCTCCTTTCTTGAGCCTGGTATGCATTGACCTTCTCCCTCTTACTGGGAGTGTGAACCCGTTGAGGGATATTGTTATCTCTCACTTTGAAGAGTTCACGCTTGGGGGTGCTGTGTCTCTGTGGAGGGGTCTTGCCCCCTTTCTCTGGAGTGCACCTTGGTTGAGGATCCCTGGGCCCCTTCTGAGGGGTTTGGTCTCCTCGCTTTCTCTTCTTGTTACGCTTCTTGGAGCTCACTGAAGGTGATGGGCACCCGGTTGACTCCTTCACCGGGGCCCTTTGGCGTTTCCCGCCGGCTGGCGGCTTTCTGCCTTCTTCTTCTTGGGACTGGAACATATAGCTGCAATATGACCAATTCCTCCACAATTAAAGCAAATCATCTCACTGTGGTCAGGTGGGGATGCTTGTGCTGGAACAGCTGGAAACAATTCCCTCCTGCTTGTTTCCTTCTTGGGACTGGGCGTCTCTTTCGCCACTAGAGATGTCAGTATCTCCATCATCTGGGACATCTGCAACTTCAGGGCATCTACCTCTGTGTCTCTTTCAGGGGTTAAGGCCGTCCTGACCGTGGCCACTGTAGACTTTGTAGACCCCATCACCTGCTTCTCCCTTTTCTCTTCCAACATGGCCTCTTCTTCTCTGACCACTCGGATGAGGTCAGGGTAGTCCAGGCTCTTCCCATCCTGCCGGGTGCGTAGAATTAGTGCGACAGGGTCCAAGGGTTGGGCTCCCCTCATCACCTGCTGGGCACGGGCTTCATCTACCTTCCCTGGATCTATCCCCTTCTTCAGGATAATCCTATGCAGGATCTTGTCTATGCGTCCATGTACTCTGACAGCTTCTCCCCTGTCTTCTGGTAACAGTGTTCCAGTTGATAGGTAAGTTCTGTGACTTTTTCTGTCCCACCGAACACACCTTCCAGGATGTCTATGTAGTCCTGGGCAGTGCAATCCTTTTTACTGGTCTTCAGATTGCGTATGGCCTCTAAGGCAGGTCCTTTTAGGCTTTCAACAATCCTTTGTTTCTTTCTGCCTTCTGAGACCTCCCATTCTTCTAGGGCCTGCGTGGCACCATCTAACCACTCTTCAAATCCCTCTTCTCCCGAGGGTACAGGTGTCCTCCCTGAAAACATCCGGAGTTTCCTGTATCCCGACATTGGGTAATCCCCGGGGTCTCTTCTGCACTGAGTCACAATCTCCCCTAGGACAGCACACAGTTCTGCACTAAGAGTAGTCTGTGTGGGTGCGGGACTTTCCGCGCCCTTCTGCTCTTCCTTCTTTGGGGATAGAATGGCTTTCATAGGAGAGTAGTCTCCCTTCCGCGGCAGCGCATGCAGCAATTGGTAGGCCTGACCATTCGGTGCCTGTATACTTTGGCTCCTGAACTGCTCTGGAGTCTCTTCCTTCCATTCAATTAAGGCGTATGTGTACCCAGCATCATTTCTCATGTCCATTATCCATGACTTCTGGCATGGGGATAATGACATTATGAGCTGCTTGACTGCCTCTCTCTGCCACATCCCTGGCAGTTCAATAACTGCTGCTGCGGCTGGGTCAGCGGCCCATGTTGCGGACCACCGTCCCACTTCTATTGGGTCCATGCCGGCACCTTCTGGCGGCTTTTTCCCGCTGACTCAGGATCCCGGATTACGAGCCCCCACGTGTAGCGCTACCCCCAGTTAAGAGAGCCGCTGGTTTGTTTTGGGTCCCTGAGTACAGCTCCACCAACCCCCGGCAATTTGGCTCTATCCGCTCTGGCACAGTTAGTAAAGGGGTATGTCCCTATGCACATAAAACTTAGCTTATACTCTAAATGTAATTGGTATGAACTCACAAGCAGACTGCTGAGATAAGAATAACTGGCTTTACTTTTGTCAGTAAGGAAAAAGAATAGCAACATGCATTTGAACATATATCTTACAATACTTTAGCAGGTCCCTGCAATATGCACTTTAACATGTACACAGGTATATCAATCTAACAATGGGGAAACGGAACGCCTAGCGTGGCGACCGTCTGCTATGCACCCTGAGGTGCAATAAATCTATCTGCGCCTACCTAACGGACCAGGCCTGATCCCTAGTAATAGAGCTCAGTCCTTGTACTAGTACAGTGTTCTTCACCGGCAATAAATCTGTAGAGGTGGTGCACATGTAGCTTTAAATGGTGTCATTTGTAATCCACAAAAAGTAACATTGCTGCTCTGAGGTAAATTGCGCCTAGGCAGTTCAATAGGCATAAAACTTGTGTGTCAATGCAGGATTGAGCCTTCCGGCTCTCTCACCAATCCTTGGGGTACCGTCCTCCGATCCGGTCCCTCTAATGGTGGCTCTGGTCTCTTCAATGGCGGCGTCCAGTCTCCTCAGTCACAGCCCTGCACTCCGGTCATCAGCTCCGTCCGACCGACAGTAAGGGGAAGTCTCCGCTCCGCTGCTGTGGACTCTGAGAGGTGAGAGTCTCACTCCATCTGCTGCAAGGCCCAGGCTTCAGGCCTTCAGCTCCGGTCCGCACAGGTGTCTCTGCTGGCTGCAGTCTCCGCGTCACACGCTCTGTCAGCAGAGGCAGGCCAGTCCTGTCAGGCCTCAGAAGAGGAAGTGTCCCAAGAGGAAGAGGCGGTCTCCGCTCTTCCCTTTTATAATCTCCCCCAGCAGCCTCCCGGGCGGAAGTCAGCAGCCCTGGGGCCTGGGGAATCATGGGAGATGTAGTCTCTACCAGAAAAAGGGGTAGAACCCCGCTACAAACGTTATAAAAGTGGACATACTACCAAAATTCTTCTATGCTTTTCAAACAGCCCCAGTCCCCCCCTATGCAAGTATGTATGTATGGAACCACAAATGATCTAGAATTAACCTGAACGTTCTATCTTTACCAAAGGTGGGTGGCATTTGGCTTTGTTTAGGTTCTGAATCTATGGGTTGCATAGCTTGCAGTAGAAGGGGGCTCCCCCCCCCCCGGGGGCTCTCCCCTCCCCTTTTTTTTCTTTCTTAGTTTTCTTTCTTATTTTTCTTTCCTTTCTTCTCTGCCACTTTGGTGGCACTACACAGGTTTTTACTCATCTTCTACCTAAATTAGGTCACTACCATATTCTGCATCTATGGATTACTTTGGATATATCTCTATTCTTTGGATATATACTATAATGTCTATGATTTCTGTGATGTGGCTTCGGGCTCTGTGCCAAGTTATGAGACCGCCCATGAGCATTGAGTAGGCAGTGATGGTGTACTGTTGCCATGGTTACAAGGAAAAAAATATATATATTTTACCTGGCAGCAGACTGAAATGGAAACATAATTTTTTAATAATATTGCAATTATTACATAAAATAACAATTACTGATCGCAATTCTGCAATATAAGAGTTTAAATTGAATCTCATGTGCAACTAACCTTCCTAATCCAATTCTGGCTCATTGGAGGCCCCCGCCCCCTTCTGCCTCTGTGCACCACTACTGGCCCATTACGGTGATGTGTGGCCAATAGTAAGGCTGGGAGGCAGGGGCCAGGTTTAATGCATGAAGATGAAGAACTTCCATTAGATGGGCTCCAGGGGGCGTCTGCAATGTGATTATTATTATATAGGATTTATATTGCGCCAGCAGTTTACACAACCCTTTACAATATAAAGGGGGGACAGTACAATTATAATGCACTTCAATACAGACGGAACAGGAGTCATTGGGTGCGTCGGTTGCCAATCAGGTTAATGTTAAAAAAATCCAGCCTGATTCTACCTGATTTGCAGGGAATGCTGGGATTTGTGGTACCTTAGTTTATAAGCTCTGATTATTCAGTCCTGAATTCCAGTTACAGCTCAGTGCGCTCTCGCTTAGAGTTTTGCATTTTTTCTGGGAGGATCTCTGTCCAGAATCGGTGCCATCTCCCCCTCAACCTCACAGCTGATCTCTGCTTCATGCCAATTTCCAGGTAACCTTCATCATCCTCGTACTGTGGCCATTTCACCAATCCCGGCCCGTTCGGGTCCCTGGATGGGGGAATATTGATGATGAAAAGGTTCAATGTACAAAGCACAGAAATATACAAAAGGACAAGAAAGAAATATAAATTTAAAAAAACAAAGTCCCCCCCAAATCCATATCTGTCACTTATGCCAGCATGCAGCCTTGCTGGTTGGGAAAAGGGGAGGGGGGATGACAAGTGTGTGGTCCACTCCTGAACCATAACAGGCCAAGTGCCCCAAACATGGGGGGCCCCTTGCCAGGGAGAGCCCCCCTAGCAAAGTAACTTGTCATGATGAGGACAAGGGCTCCTTTGCCACAATCCTGGCCCAGTGGTTGTGGGGGTTCCAACTCTTTCATACCCTAATTGAAACTGGAAGAAAAGGTTTTGACTGGAGTTCTACTTTAAGGTGGCCCCAACCTGGAAATACATGGAAATCATTTGACTTAATGAGGGCTCCATACCTTAGCAAAATCGGCAAATTCTTTATAACGAGTGCCAGTCAATGATGCTTATTGACTTCTCTTCAATGGTGCCCTCTACTGGCCAAGCGACAGGACAACATGGCTGAGCATGTAACTGGTATAGGGCCCATAATTGCCCATACAGAGATTTATACAAATATTTATACTTAGACTAAATACAGTGCTTCCGGAAATTATTTACAGCACTTTACTTTTTACACATTTTGTTATATGTTACTACAGCCTTATTCCAAAATGGATGAAAATTAATTATTTTCCTCAAAATTCTACAAACAATACCCCATAATGACAACGTGAAAGACGTTTGTTTGAAATCTTTGCAAAATAAAAAAATAAAAATAAAATCCCATGTACATAAGTATTCACAGCTTTTTCTCAATACTTTACTCAATTACAGCCTCAAGTCTTTTTGATGTTGCCACCACCATGCTTCACTGTAGGGATGGTATTGGTGAGGTGATGAGTGGTGCCTGGTTTCCTGCAGACATGAAACTTGCTATTCAGGCCAAATAGCTCAATCTTTGTTTCATCAGACCAGAGATTTTTGTTTCTCATGGTCTGAGAGTCCTTCAGGTGCTTTTTGGCAAACTCCAGGCGGGCTGTCATGTGCCTTTTACTGAGGAGTGGCTTCCGTCTGGCCATTCTACTATACAGGCCTGATTGGAGTGCTGCAGAGATGGTTGCTCTTCTGGAAGGTTCTCCTCTTTCCACAGAGAAACACTGGAGCTCTGTCAGAGTGATCATCGGGTTCTTGGTCACCTCCCTGTCTAAGGCCCTTCTCCCTGATCGCTCAGTTTGGCCAGATGGCTCGCTCTAGGAAGAGTCCCGGTGGTTCTAAACTTCTTCCATTTACAGATGATGGAGGCCACTGTGCTCATTGGGACCTTCAATGCTGCAGACATTGTTCTGTACCCTTCCCTAGATCTGTGCCTCCATACAATCCTGGCTCGGAGGTCTACAGACAATTCCTTGGACTTCATGGCTTGGTTTGTGCTCTGACATGCACTGTTACCTGTGGGACCTTATATAATATGACAGGTGTGTTCCTTTCCAAATCATGTCCAATCAACTGAATTTACCACAGGTGGACTCCAATCAAGTTGTAGAAACATCTCAAGGATGATCAGTGGAAACAGGAGGCACCTGAGCTCAATGTTGAGTGTCATGGCAAAGGCTGTAAATACTTATATACATGGGATTTTTTATTTTTTATAAATTTTCAAAGATTTCAAACAAACTTCTTTCATGTTGTCATTATGGGGTATTGTTTGTAGAATTTTGAGGAAAAGAATGAATTTAATCCATTTTGGAATAAGGCTGTAAAATAACAAAATGTGGAAAAGTGAAGTGCTGTGAATACTTTCTGGATGCACTGTATAAGGTTGGATATTAAATGGCTACACACATATGAAAACATAAAATGGTGGTATATAGAATCCTTACCCGCTACGGGCAAAGTTGGCCCAATATTTCATCATAATTCTACTCAGGAGCTTCTCTTCCTCTGTGAAGTTGCCTGGAGAGTGAAATTACAGTTTTCAATTAGAAATGAAGGATATAAATCCCTGTGCTCAACGGTCCCAACCTGTGGCCAGACAGCAACTTGCGGCCTTTTGGTGTTTGCAGTGTGGTCCTTAAACCCTTGAAGTCAGTAGTGGGAACATTGATTATTCTCTAATAGCAATGATCTGTAGCAGTCTCTCATTGTGTCCTACAGAACACCTTCATTCTTCAACGTCTCTGGTGGAACAGTCTCTGCCCATTTCTCTAGTACAGGGGTCTTCAAACTATGGCCCACGGGCCACATCCGGCCTGCTGCAAGATTTCATCTGACTCACAGTTGGGTCGGTGCTGTATCTTCCGGGGGGGGGAGTTGACTTAGGAGGTGAACCCCGATGTGGGGGGGTCTGATGTGGACACTGATGTAAGGGAGACTCTAATGTAAAGGGGAACTCTGCTGTAAGAGAGGCCCTGATGTAAGAAGGGAACCTGATGTGGACACTGAAGTGAAGGGGGGGCTCTCATGTGGACAGTGATGTACAGGAGACCCTGCTGAAAGGGGGACTCTGATGGGGACACAAATGTAAGAGAGACTCCGTTGTAAGGTGGGACTCTTAAGGGGCGATTGATGTAGGGGGGGCTCTGATGGAGACACTGATGTAGGGTGGGGCTCTGATGGGGAGATTGATGTAGGGGGGACTCTGATGGAGACATTGATGTAAAGGGAAAACTCTGATGTGGACACTGATCTAGGGAGAGACTGTGATGGGGATGCTGGTTTAAAAAGGAGACTCTGATATATGGGAAGCTCTGATGCGGACTAGACATGTGCAATTGGTTTAGTTCCAAATTCGTTTAACGAATTTTGACAAATTTGTTAATTTCCGAAATTACGAATTTTCGAATTCTCGGAATTTCACATTTCCGAATTTTCAGAATTTGAAAATTTGAAAATCCGAAAATTCTAAAATCTGAAAAACATTTAAGAAAATCAGTAAGTCTCCTTTCACACTTATACGACTTGTCCCACAATTTGGGACTGCAAAGTAGCATGACAAGTCGTTCCCCATGATTTCCAATGACAGCCATTCATATTAGTACGACTTCAAGTCGTTACCACTTCAAAGTAGTCCCTGCCTGCACTACTTTGGTCCGATTTTGATGCCACTTACATAGGCATCAGAAATCGCGGCTAAATCTCGGTAAAATCGCGCGACTTTGAAGTCGCACAAGTGTGAAAGGGGCCTAAAATTTGAAATAATAACTAACTATTAAATTATAGGTATTGGAATTTCCTTTGAAATTTATCCGAAGTTACAAATTATCTTAAAATAACGAATGCCGTATCTAAACGAATGAAACGTAATGATCTAATAATAATAATAAACAACAATAATAATAAAAAAACTTTTTATGACCACGCAATCTTTTTAATGCTGTAATAAAGAGATCATGGCCCCCATCCCTCTAAATCTAATGGAGATAAAACTTGGCTCCATCGCTGTGTTATACTGGCTGCCACTATCAGATCTGCAGAAGACAATATGAAAACAGAACAGCTGCAAGTTCACCAAAGAAATGAATAGAAAGTAACTCACTGCTGAAGATTTGTCCATCGGCTAAAAAGGGTCCCCCGACCACATAGAGGAGCTCGTCCCCATGATCCGCTCCCACAAAATCTGGTTTGGTGTCATGGAATAAGGAAGGACGATGCTGGAACTCATAGAAGAACACAGGAAGTCTGGCATCTGAGATATAAAACAAACGATCAGTGAGAGGAAATACCGGATCATGCCATCTCAACCGATACAGAGATCCTCAACATAGCCAATGGAATGCGGTGAAGTGAACTCTACGTGCGACTTCAATGTAAACGCTGAGATGACTTTCACGGCCTCTCCCCGCCCCTCCACAGCTCAGCGCTCCAATGGGAGTGGAGAGGCAGAGCAGGAGAGCTGTGACTGACAGGCAGCATCTCTCCGCTCGGGGAGGGGAGAGAACCGAGCCATCAGCGGTGTTGGATCGCTCGGTTCTCAGTGCAGAGACGCCAGGAGACAGATGCAGCATCCACCTAGGTAAGTATGAATAGGCAACAAAAAAAAAAAAAACATACTTCTTTTTTTAAATGTTATTTGGCACAAACATGAATTTTTGAAGGCTTACCCTTCCTGAAAGTGTTATGCCACGTACACACGGTCGGAATAGTCGTCGGAAAAAGCTCTGATGGTTTTCTCGTCGGAATTCCGACGGAATTTCGCTCAAACTGTCTTGCCTACACACGGTCACACCAAATTCCGACGGTCTGTAACACAGCGACATAAAACGCGTTCGACTGCACTATAGAAGGGAAGTTTAATGCTTCTGAGCATGCGTCAAATTGTTTCCGAGCATGCGTCAAATTGTTTCTGAGCATGCGTCAAATTGTTTCCGAGCATGCGTCGGAATTTTGCGTGTCGGAATTGCATACACACGATCGGAAAATCCGATAGAAAGGTTTTCCGTCGGAAAAATTGAGAACAGGTTCTCAATCCAAAGTCCGTCGGAAATTCCGACAGAAAAAGACCGATGGGCATACACACGGACGGAAAATCCATTGAAAATCTCCCATCGGACTGTTTCCATCGGAAATTCCGACCGTGTGTACGCCGCATTAAAGTACAAATCTGCTGTGCAGCATGGTGTGAGCAAGCGTAGGCATTTCATGGCAGGGGAAAGTAAGTGTGGTAAGATCATCCATCAACCATAGGAGCCCATCTTCTACTACACCCACCTCTGAGGTACCGAGCGAACTTCAGGGCTGGGATAACAAAAACCAAATCACAGCACAGGTCCAGGAACCGATCGCGGATCTGAAGGGGGTCATCTAAATCCTCAAAATATTCCTCCATCACCAGAGGGAGGAAATCAGACACAAAACTCTGCAAAGATGGAGAAGAGAGGGACTAACAACCAGAAAACAACATTATATACTGTATATCACCAGATAACATTGCAATATATGTCCGAGCTATATAAATATATAAAAATAATAATAGCGTGTGACTGTGGGGGGGGGGGGGCATTAGAGTGTAAGCTCCTCTGTTGCAGAGTCTGATGTGACCGGCTCAGTGTTCTCTTTACTGCACTATAGAATAAGTCAGAGCTATAAAACTGTATATTATTAACAATAATAATGATAAAAATATTAATAATAGTGTATTACTTTGGGGGGGGGGGGAGCATTATAGTGTAATTTCTTCTGGTGTAAAGATTGATGTATTTGGGTCACTGTTCTCTGTACAGCACTATGGTATATGTCAGAGCTATATAAATAATACTGTGTGACTGGGGGGGGGGGGGGGGGACATTAGAATGTAAGCTCCTCTGATGCAGAGACTGGTTTAATGTTTTCTGTACTGCACTATAGACACGTGCGATTAGTTTTGTACGAATCAAAAATTTGTACGAATTTCCAGGAAATTCATACGAATCCGAAACACAAATTTTTCTGCATACGAATTCTGTACGAAATACGAAATTTCGTTTTACGAATTTCAGATGCAAATTAACAGAAACGTGACTGGTGTTTTGTTCACAAAACACAAGGAAGTCAGCACAGCACAGGGATGGTGGGAACCCGTCATAATGATAAATTCATCATAACGAACTTTTGTTATTTTAACGACAAGTTTACGAATCTTACGAAAATTTGTATTTCTTACGAATCCGAATTGAATTTCGTACACGAATTACGAAATACAAATTTTTTTTTTATACGGAACGGAACAAAACAAAAACATTTTTTGACAGCGCCCATGTCTACTGCACTATAAAATATGTTAGAGCTATGTATAGAACTGTATAATAATAATAATGGTTATTGGTATGGTACCACTTGTGGAGGGGCATTAGTAGACATGGGCACTGACAAAAAATGTGTTCGTTTTCGTTTCATTCGTTTTTTATGCTTTTTTCGGAAATTCGAAAATCAAAAAATTCGAATTTCCAAATTTCCTAATTTTCGGAATTCGAAGATTCAAAAATTTTAAAAAAAGAAAGAAAATCAGTAAAATTCTAAATAATAACTAACTAATAATAACTAACTATTAAAGTGGTTGTAAACCCTTACAAACCACTTGGACCTACAGGTAAGCCTAGATTAAGGCTTACCTGTAGGTCAAAGAAATATCTCCTAAACCTACACAGTTTAAAAGATATTTGCCAAAAGACAGGCATGCGCCGTAGACCGCGGCGCACAGGCGCACTAAGAAAGCCGCTCTCAATGGCGATATGCCGCGAGTGGCGGCTCCCGTGCGCATGCGCGGGAGTGAAGTCATCACTGTGCCGTTGAATGACAGCGCCGGAGCCGCGAGACCTACCAAGAAGATGGAGGCTCTGTACACAAGGGGACAGCGGTGACTTCGCTGGCTCCTGTGTCAGGTAAGTGACACATAATGGACTACTATGTGATGCATAGTAGTCCATTATGTTTTACCTTTGCAGGGAAACAAAGAGGAAGTAAACCCATAAGGGTTTACTTCCTCTTTAAATTATAGGTATTGGAATTTCCTTTCAAATCTGGCTGTTAGTGAACGTAACGAGTACGAATTTATCCGAAGTTATGAATTATCTGAAATAACGAATGCCATATTTAAACTAATGGAATCCAACGATCTAATAATAATAAATAACAATAATAATAATAATAAAATCTTTTTATTATTATTATTTATTATTAAATTTGTTCCATTTGTTTAGATGCGGCATTCGTTATTTCGGATAATTCGTAACTTCAGATAAATTTGTATTCGTTATGTTCACAAACAGTCAAATTTGAATGGAAATTCCAATACCTATAATTTAATAGTTAGTTATTATTAGCTAGCTATTATTTCATTATGATTTTCTTTCTTTTTTTCGGATTTCCGAATTTTTGAATTTGAAATTTCGGAAATCCAAAAATAAGAATGAAAATCTGAAAATTCAATTCTTATTTTTGGATTTTCAAATTTATGAATTTCCGAAATTTTGAAAAAAAATCTTAAATTTGGAAATTTCGGAATTAACAAATTTGTAAAAATTTGTTAAAAAAAAAATTCGGAACTAAACAAATTGCACATGTCTAGGCATTAGAGTGTAAGCTCTTTTGGCGTCGAGACTGATGTGTTTGGGTCACTGTTCTCTGTACAGCACTATGGTATATGTCAGAGCTTTATAAATGTATAATAACAATAGTGTGTGACTGTGGGGGGGGACCTTAGATTGTAAGCTCCGCTGGTGTAGAGACAGATGTGATGGGTTTAGTGTTCTATGTACAGAAAATATCAGTTCAGTGTCAGATATGTGAAGTTCCATATACAAGGCGGGCAGAATTTCTACATTAATATCAGACAATTGAAGTTTGTTCTATAAAAATTAATAAAATGAACACAGAGATTCTCACCAATTGCGGGAAGCTGCGGACGTTACGTTCTGCTGTTTCTCTGTCCATTCCGTCAGTTAATCCCGGCAGATTCATAGACTAGTCAGCAGACCAATAATAAAAAAAAAAAACAATTGGATAATGATCATTAAAGATGACCACCATTATTTATCAATACTTGTGTGTGCATCACATGGCCAATTAATATTGGATCACTAACTCTGAGTGCAGAGATTTTACTCGGAATGGGGATCAGCCAATGATGGGAATTCCAGTGTCTGGTAAGGTGACATCATAGTGGCTGTTAGTGTAAGGTTAAGGGTAAGGGTTACAGTGTTAAAGCTAAACTCCAGGCACCAAAACTTTTAATTTAACCACTTCAGCCCCGGAAGATTTGGCTGCTGAATGACCAGGCCATTTTTTGTGCTACGGCACTGCGTCGCTTTAACTGACAATTGCGCGGTCGTGCAACTCTGTACACAAACAAAATTAATGTCCTTTTTTTCCTACAAATAGAGCTTTCTTTTGGTGGTATTTGATCACCTCTGCGTTTTTTTTTTTTTGCGCTATAAACAAAAAAAGACACAATTTTGAAAAAAAAATAAAAAAACAATATTTAGTACTTTTTGCTATAATAAATATCCCCATTTTTTTTAAAACAAAAGCAATTTTTTTCTCAGTTTAGGCCCATATGTATAAAAAAAAATTGCAATAAGCGTATATTGATTGGTTTATGCAAAAGTTATAGCGTCTACAAAATAGGGGATAGATTTATAGCGTTTTTATTTTTTTTACTAGTAATGGCGGCGATCTGTGAGAGGCTCTTTTTGGGTTAAAAAAATGGTGGGCTCGGGGCGCAGAGCACTGCGCTCCGAGCCCACCCAGTTGTGTGATGGTAGCGAATGAATTAGCGAATGAATTTTCACACTAAAGTTCCTCCCCGCCAATCAGGAGGCAGGTCGCGATCCTATTGGATGCCTACCACGGAAGAGAGAGGAGACACGCGGTGGAGAAAGCTACTGGAGGAGCGGACACTGGAGCCGCTGCCCGCCACACACATGGTGGGCGGACCGTGCTGGAGAACACGACAGCATGCTACTAGATCTGGTAAGCGCCAGACCGCCAGAGGTGGGAGGGGGTGGTAGTAGCACGCCCCTGGCCACCCAGGGGGGTGGGTGATTGTTTGCCGCCCCCCTCCCCCCAAGGAAAACCCACCAGCCGCCATTGAGTACACAGGATGGTCACTTTTGCATTGGTCTTTTGCTTTTCTGAACAATAAAACTATTGTATATTTCAGGAATTCCATCAGATTTGTGAAGTTACTGACAGGTCCACTTTAAACCAGGACTACAGTAATCTGCATTCTGTGTGCATTATATTTTGTATAATCTCATTATCAGGACGGGCATTGCTCACCTGCGGGATCATCCATCCAAACTCATCCTCATTCAGTCCGACCATAAACGGAACGACGTTCATCTCCCCGGCGCTCAGTATGTCTTCCACGGGTCGTGGTAAGAAAACGCCATCCACAAACAGAGGTAACACTATGAGCGGCTTGATGGAAACAAAAGACAAAGATCATCTTCAATGAAACATAAGAATTAAGTGTGCATTGTTCAGAATGGGGGGGGGGGGGGGGGTCCATAGACAACATAAAGAGGGGCTCCAAATATCATCACAGGGCAGCACAATATATTCAGAGAGTATGAACTGCCAGAGGAATCGGAACATATGAGGTACAGCCTAAAAAACTTCAACAAAGTGTTTAGGACGTATCTCTTATGTCTTGATCCTCCTGACACTGCTTCCCGTTACTATTACCAGCAATTACCAGCTGTCAAAATGACAGCCAGCAATTGCTTTGTATTCTACAGCAGGAATAGCTGTTAAAAAAACAAGACTTGTAAATAGTCTGCAAACATTGAATAAATACAATGTAACAATCTATTGCTTCTTTGTATTTACTATTTTATTTATTTGTACTGCGGATCAAAGCTGTGTCCATTGGTCTGTCTATTGATCATTAACTCTAATCAGATCTAAATAACTCCTTCCTCCTCTTAGCTATTATTTTTCTGCTAATTTTTTTTTTCTTTTTGTTTGTTTTTTTACAATCAATATTTTTTTTTTTCCTTTATTTTGTTTAGTAACTTTGTATCAGTGTCACTCACAAGAAAATGTGCAAAATTGTGACCAGACCTGATCTGGCTACTTCACCCGAAATCAGGGCCAAGTGCAGGACCTAATCAGATAATAGTTTATTGTAATGAGAGAATTCCGCTCAGTTGTCCTGGGTGAGTGGATTGTGCGCCATTTGTACAGTAACTGAATAAGCCCCTCCCCTCACTCATCATACTTTAAGGGATGTTCCAGCATGTGGGACAATGTGACATTTCTGGGGGCGTCTCGTACCATCTCTGTAATCTCTTCTTCTGTCATCTCCATCAGACAGTCCAGCAATGTACTGCGGTCACATCCCGAGATGTTAGCCAGGGCCTGCAATGGAAGGCAAAAGATTATTCCACTTTAAATGTCCACGGTAAGGACTATTGTTCTTCTGTTAGTACCCTTCTACCCGGTGTTCTGTCAAAACTAGTCCGGCTATCAAATAGTGTCCGGGGCGTACTGTGCAGGCGCAGCGCTTGCACAGTGCAGAGGACAAAGCGATTTGGAAAATCTCGGAAGATTAACGACGCCTGCACTGTGAGTCGGGTTGAAGCCCCACCATCCAAGTGGACATAGGGCTACACAAAGTGAGAGGGCCCCTCGCGGACTCGCTTCGCTCGCCACGCTTCAGGCACGGCCTCGCTGCGTTTGGCTCTTTTTTATTCTAACTCTATGTCCACTTGGATGGTGGGGCTTGAATCTGGACTCACGGCGCAGGCGCCGTTCATCTTCGGATATTTTCGGAATCTGCTTGTCTTGTGTACTGCGCATGCACAGCTCGCGGCGGACAGTAACCGATGGGGGACACAATCCACCAGGACGCCGGTGCTGCCAGGAAATCCCTCCACCAATTGGCTGCCACTTTATATTTCAGCAGCATTAGGTTACAGTACATGGGTGCAATCCTGCTGTGTGCTGCATGGGTATAAATCATACAGAGGCAACTTCCAGTTACATTTCCAACATCTACTTCTCCACCAACTAACCAAGAAATGAGGTTTGGGTGCATTGTGGATCACATGTCTAACCTTCATCTATAATGGATCAGTACCTGTGAGGGGGGGGGGGGATTGGGGCACAGTTCGGGGAACACTCACATTGTTGAAAGGAATGAGATCTTCTGGTGTGTTTACTGCAAATCCCGGGAGCAACGGGACTCCGCTCTCCGCGATGGCTCTGTGGAAGAGGCCCTTAGACATCGGAGACATTACCTACCAACACAAGCACAATATGTGGGATTAATGCATGCCAGCCAGTGCCATAGCCACGCCACAGTATAGGGAGGGATGCCAGTCAGTGCCATTACCATACTGCAGTACAGGGAGGGATGCCAAACATTGCCAGCACCAAACCACAGTACAGGCAGGGATGCCAGTCAGTGCCAGCACCATAAGACAGTACAGGCAGGGATGCCAGTCAGTGCCATCACCATACCGCAGTACAGGGAGGGATGTCAGCCAGTGCCATCACCATACCGCAGTACAGAAAGAAATTCCAGTCAGTGCCATAGCCACATCGCAGTACAAGGAGGGATGCCAGACATTGCCAACACCAAACCACAGTACAGGCAGGGATGACAGTCAGTGCCAGCACCATAAGACAGTACAGGGAGGGATGTCAGTCAGTGCCATCACCATACCACAGTACAAGGAGGGATCCCAGTCAGTGCCATCACCATACCACAGTACAAGGAGGGATGCCAGTCAGTGCCATCACCATACCAAAGTACAAGGAGATATGCCAGTCAGTGCCATCACCATACCGCAGTACAGGGAGGGTTGCCAAACATTGCCAGCACCAAACCACAGTACAGGCAGGGATGCCAGTCAGTGCCATCACAATACCGCAGTACAGGGAGGGATGCCAGTCAGTGCCATCACCATACTACAGGACAGGAAGGGATGCCAGTCAGTGCCATCACCATACCGCAGTACAGAAAGGAATGCCAGTCAGTGCCATAGCCACATCGCAGTACAGGGAGGAATGCCAGACATTGCCAAAACCAAACCACAGTACAGGCAGGGATGCCAGTCAGTGCCAGCACCATACCACAGTACAGGGAGGGATGTCTGTCAGTGCCATCACCATACCACAGTACAAGGAGATATGACAGTCAGTGTCATCACCATACCACAGTACAGGGAGGGATGCCAGTCAGTGCCAGCACCATACCACAGTACAGAAGGGATGGCAGTCAGTGTCATCACCGTACCACAGTACAGGGAGGGATGCCAATCAGTGCCATCACCATACCACAGTACAAGGAGGGATGCCAGTCAATGCCATCACCATA
The DNA here is from genome assembly GCA_028564925.1 of Lithobates sylvaticus. Taxonomy (NCBI): domain Eukaryota; kingdom Metazoa; phylum Chordata; class Amphibia; order Anura; family Ranidae; genus Lithobates; species Lithobates sylvaticus. Next base: position 26,414,251 of record CM053034.1, read on the forward strand.
CCACAGTACAAGGAGATATGCCAGTCAGTACCATCACTGTACCACAGTGCAGGCGGGGATGTCAGTCAGTGCCATCACCATACCACAGTATAGGGAGAGATGCCAGTCAGTGCCATCAACATACCACAGTACAGGGAGGGATGCCAGTCAGTGCCATCACCATACCGCAGTACAGGGAGGGATGCCAGTCAGTGCCATCTCTGTACTGCAGTGGAGTTGCTGTATAAAGAGTAACACTGACCCTTCCTTTGACCTTGTCATGTGACTTACCAAAACAGAAACAGTAAGAGCGCCAGCAGACTGGCCGAATATGGTGACCGAGCCGGGATCACCACCAAAATTCCGGATATTTTCCTGAACCCAGCGCAGAGCCGCCACCTGATCCAGCACTCCGAAGTTCCCCGGAACCTTCTCATCTCCGGTGCTGGAATCGCCATGAAAAAAAAAAACAGAAGAATGATCGTTCGTTCTGCCATGTAAATGAATAAGTATTATCAGCATTTCACCAACCAATCAGATTTCATATGGCACCTCCAAACCAAATCTGACCGCCCGCCACTTGCCACTGTACCTGGTTGTTTATGAGCCGCCGTGAATAAAACTTACAATGGAGCTCAAAAACATTTTTAATTTTGTGTAAGGAAAGTTTTTTTCTTTGTGTCCCCACCGGGCCAATTCTCCTCACTTCTTGTGTGATCAATGAAAGCCTGACAGAGATTGCAATCCTTCCCCACACCATACAAGAGTAAGGAAATGTGTTTTGGACAGAGTTCCTCTTTAAAGTTACATAGACACAAAATTATGGGCACTGATTGGATGATACTAAAATCTGATTGTACAATCTCCAATAGATCTACTGGAAGACATGAGTTGCCAGGCCAGGACAACTAGGCTGGGGTGGAAAGATGATGCTGAATGTCCAGCAAGGAGTTGTTCAGAAGTTCTGGCACAGATGTCCACCATGTTGAACTCATAGACATGGATCGTACACTGTCAGATGAGATGGAGACCCTCCTGTACCTGAAGAATCCCACAATTCCCAGTCTGTACTGGACGGTCACAACCACCACGTCCTCATAGACACTCAGAGCAGATCCTTCAAACAGACTGGCTCCTCCAATCACCAGCCCACCGCCATGGATGAAGACCATTACCTGGAAGGCACCATAAATAAACCACGAGTGTAATAATATCATCACAGTGTTCTATGTATACATTATTATTATTATACAGGATTTATATAGCGCCACAATATGCAACATATACATATGCACGGTGATCCTATATACAGTGCCTTGAAAAAGTATTCATACCCCTTGATATTTTCCAAATTTTGTCATGTTACAACCAAAAACGTAAATGTATTTTATTGGGATTTTATGTGATAGACCAACACAAAGTGGCACATAATTGTGAAGTGGAAGGAAAATTACAACATTTTTTTACAAATAAATATGAAAAAAGTGTGGCGTGCATTTGTATTCAGCCCCCTTTACTCTGATACCCCCTAACTACAATCTAGTGGAACCAATTGCCTTCAGAAGTCACCTAATTAGTAAATAGAGTCCACCTGTGTGCAATTTAATTTCAGTATAAATACAGCTGTTCTGTGAAGCCCTCAGAGGTTTGTTAGAAAGCCTTAATGAACAAACAGCATCATGAAGGCCAAGGAACACACCAGACAGCTCAGGGATAAAGTTGTTGAGAACTTTAAAGCAGGGTTAGGTTATAAAAAAAATACCCCATCACACAGAGCACTGTTCAATCCATCATCCGAAAATGGAAAGAGTATGGCACAACTGAAAACCTACCAAGACATGGACGTCCACCTAAACTGACAGGCCGGGCAAGGAGAGCATTAATCAGAGAAGCAGCCAAGAGGCCCATGGGAACTCTGGAGGAGCTGCAGAGATCCACAGCTCAGGTGGGAGAATCTGTCCACAGGACAACTATAAAGCCCCATACACACGGTCGGATTTTCGCATGGATTCTGTCCTATCGGACAATGTTGTCGAAAAATCCGACCGTGTGTAGGCACCATCGGACAGTGTACGTCGGATTGTCCGACGGACAAAGTCCTATCTCCTGCTGGATAGATTTTTTGACAACAAAGTCCGATCACACCAAATCCGATCGTGTGTAGCGAATTCCGACGGACAAAGTGCTAAGCATGCTCAGATCACATTACAAGACCAAAGCTATTGGCTACTAGCCTCTACGTAGTCCCGTCGTAGGCAACAAACGTCACCACGTTCAGAATGATCGGATTTTCCGACAACTTTGTCGGACCGTGTGTACGCAACACCAACATCGGACAAAGTATGACGGACCTGGTCTGACGGACCTGGTCCTCGGATAATCCGCGCGTGTGTATGGGGCTTTAGTCATGCTCTCCACAAATCTGGCCTTTATGGAAGAGTGGCGACAAGAAAGTCATTGGTGAAAGAAATCCATAAGAAGTCCGGTTTGCAGTTTGTGAGAAGCCATGTGGGGGACACAGCAAACATGTGGAAGAAGGTGCTCTGGTCAGATGAGACCAAAATTGAATTTTATTGGCCTAAAAGCAAAACGGTATGTGTGGCAGAAAACTAACACTGCACATCACCCAGAACACACCATCCCCACCGTGAAACATGGTGGTGGCAGCATCATGTTGTGCAGGGACATCATGTTGTAGCAGGGACACGAATGCTAGTTAGAGTTGATGGGAAGATGGATGGAGCCAAATACAGGACAATCTTAGAAGAAAACCTGTTAGAATCTGCAAAAGACCTGAGACTGGGGTGGAGGTTCACCTTCCAGCAGGACAACGACCCTAAAAATACAGCCAGAGCTACAATGGAATGGTTTAGATCAAAGCATATTCATGTGTCATAGAATGGCCCAGTCAAAGTCCAGACCTAAATCTAATTGAGAATCTGTGGCAAGACTTGAAAATTGCTGTTCACAGACGCTCTCCATCCAATCTGACAGAGCTTCAGATATTTTGCAAAGAAGAATGGGCAAAACGGTCACTTTCTAGATGTGCAAAGCTGGTAGAGACATCCCCAAAAAGACTTGCAGATATAATTGCAGAGAAAGGCGGTTCTACAGAGTATTGACTCAGGGGGGCGCTATAAAAAATGCCCCCACACTGGGGCGGACTGACAACTCATGGGGCCCCCAGGCAATAGGAGATTATGGGGCCACACAGTATACACACACACACACACACACACACAGTATACAATCACACAGTATACACATACATGTACACACAGTATACACAGACATGTTTCTATTGGCTGAGAAGGTACTGGAGAGGTGGGGCAGCTATAATCTCTGGATTTTTAGACCAAAAGGATATCGTTAAGGGACATTTCAGAAACAGATGTAAAAAAAAAAAAAAACACAGATTTTTACATACCGTCCCTGATTTTACTGAGGCTGGCAACCCTGATGGGGCCCCCTAGTGTCCCAGGGCCATCGGGCAGTGCCCAAGTGGCCGAATGGTCAGTCCGCCCCTGCCCCCACACTTCCATCTTAGTATATGTGACACCTTATTTTCCATATGCACTTTTCTTTGTACTTCACTATATAGAATGCAGACAGACAATCTGTGACACCTCTTACCGGAAGATGAGAATTGTTGTCACGATCTGATGGAGTGAAGACGTTGAGGTACAGGCAGTCTTCTGATATTGGAGGGAAATGGAAGTTCCCCTTTAAGTAATGTCGGTCATGCTCTATAGATGTTATTTTCTGCAGACACCTGAGAGATGGAGAGCGGGAATGGGGGAGGGGATAGAGAGGGGGGGTAGAGAGGAGGGGGGGGGCAGATATTAAATATACACCAATTCATATCATTATGTATTTATTATAAAATAATTAAATGCATTTTTAAGTCTAACTAGTGTACATATCTGAGCCTAACTTGGTGTATAGCCGCCTGCAGTCTGAGGGCGGGCGGAGCAGGACTGTGAGCCAATCAGATGTGCCGCATGTACCTGAGCTGACAAAGTACATGCTAATAGGAGGAGAGAACAGAGGGATGCTCATCAATCTGCCACTGCTCCTTCAATGTCCAATCGCAGGCTTGGAATAGGGAAGAGACCCACCTGTGCTTCTTAAATACAGTATAGAGAAGTCAGGTCACCAGACATGGCTGTGGTGTGAAGCAGAGCTGTGTAAATCTCAGGTCTGGGTGGACAGAAACACAAATCCTTTGGCAGGTAAAACAATTCTCATATATGTATCTCACCTGTGTGTTTATCTGTGTGCCTGGAGCTCCGCTTTAGATTTATCACTGTAGGTATCAGTGTACACCAACCTAACCAATCCCCGCCATCTTTACATATTTATAAAGCAGTGAATGTGACTTTCACCAAACATTCTCTGGCGGGGAATCAGTCGCTGTCATATAAATCACATGTGCCCGAAAGGTTCATCAGCAGTGGATGTTTGGTTAAAGTCTGAGATTCTCAGTCACCCTTTCATATTGTAAGATGAGCAGAACATTTGGGAACTTACATGGGGGGGTGGCGGGAGGCGTCCCGGACGGATGACCAGGGTTCAGGAGGTTGCGGATCTTTAAACCTTAATGGACCAACCGGGGGCTTCGCAAATGGAACTCCGAAGAATGCGTCAACGGTCCTGGGAGTGTCCTTCACCGTCAACGTGACCCCCTGCAGATCCCCGTACCGCGTGCCCACCGAAGGTCCTCCATGGCCAGAGCCTTATAGGATATCCAACATATCAAAGATTAGAGGAGAGACACCAAACTGGGATGAAGGGAGATACAACAGCGGACCTTGAAGGATTGTTCTCGGAGGAGCCTGCACCAGGCAGTCATCCTCATCCTGATTCCTATACCTGGAACAATCACTGAGCCAGTCAAGGCTGAGAACTTGCTTCAGGATAGTGATGAAGTTGTGAAGCTGATACACTCACCTGTTCCCCGATCTGGATATCCTCTCCAGTGTGTGGCCACCAGCACTTCGGAGTTTCACCCATAATGCCTGCATCACAACCAATCAACAAAAAGGCAGCACCCTAGAGGGCTAGGCAATGCATTGCTCGCCTGACCCCTGTGACAACATGTCTTCAGCAACCACTGTGTCTCCAGTGACCCCTCTGTGTCTACAGTGACCTCTAAAACGTCAGTGACCTCCATAACTTCAGTGAGTTCCATAAATTTGGTGACCCGCCGTGTCTACAGTGACCTCCAAAACTTCAGTAACCTTCATAACTTCAGTGACCCTCCTGTATCTACAGTGACCACCATAACTTCAGTGACCCTCCTGTATCTATAGTGACCACCATAACTTCAGTGACCCTCCTATATCTACAGTGACCACCATAACTTCAGTGACCCTCCTGTATCTACAGTGACCACCATAACTTCAGTGACCCTCCTGTATCTACAGTGACCACCATAACTTCAGTGACCCTCCTGTATCTACAGTGACCTCCATAACTTCAGTGACCCTCCTGTATCTACAGTGACCTCCATAAGTTCAGTGACCCTCCTGTATTTACAGTGACCACAATAACTTCAGTGACCCTCCTGTATCTACAGTGACCACCATAACTTCAGTGACCCTCCTGTATCTACAGTGACCACCATAACTTCAGTGACCCTCCTGTATCTACAGTGACCTCCATAACTTCAGTGACCCTCCTGTATCTACAGTGACCACCATAATTTCAGTGACCCTCCTGTATCTACAGTGACCTCCATATCTTCAGTGAGTTCCATAACTTTGGTGACCCCCCCCCGTGTCTACAGTGACCTCCAAAACTTCAGTAACCTTCATAACTTCAGTAACCCTCCTGTATCTACAGTGACCTCCATAACTTCAGTGAGTTTGATAACTTTGGTGACCCCCCGTGTCTACAGTGACCTCCAGAACTTACGTAACCTTCATAACTTCAGTGACCTCGTGTGACTCCAGTGACCTCTATGACTCTAGCCCTCGTAACTCCAGTGCCTCTTGTATCTCCAGTGACTTCTGTGCCTACAGCAATCTCTACGATTCTTGCAGCCCTTTGGATTCCAGCAAACCTTGTGACTCCAATGACCCCTGTGACTACAGTGACCCCTGTGACTACAGTGACTCCTGTGACTCCAGTGACCCCTGTGACTCATGGTCCCCAGGTTCCTGACCCAATGATTGACAGTAAATAGTACTTCCACTGTATATGATGTAAATCCCATTGGTTATTGTCATTCCTAGACATGTGCGGTTCGTTTGGTTCCAAATTGAAATTCTGACAAATTTTTGGCTATTCAGATGGATCCAAATTTCTGAATTACAATAGGTATCCCGATGTGACTATAACCCCAGGCACTGCAGTATATACTGTATACAGCTCTCAAAAATTCCACTCGCCTGGAACTTAGCGGAGGGCGAGTGATGAGCGGGGCGGACCAGGCTGACAGTTTCCTGGCGGATCTCTATTGGCAGAAGTGGTGCCGCTCTGATGTCCTGTAAAAAAGCCCGAAGCGATCAGCCAGGAAACTGTCAGAAGGATCGTGCACCCGGAGGACACAGAGCGGGGATCTCCCGCTGAGACGCGGATTGTATATGAATAGCCGACCGATGTCAAACAAAGTCCCGTCCCTGGACCGGCATTGGACCAGTATGCTGTCTATTAGATTCCAGGAGGCGGGACTTAGTTTGACAGCGCAGCTATTCATATACAAACCCAGTCTCAGGGGTAGATACCGCTCTGTGCCATCCAGCCGATCCGATCCTCATGATTCCTCCCTGGTGCATTGCTGGGCATGGATGACTGATGAGGCTGCACTTATGGGCAATAATGAGGCTGCACTTATGGGCAATGAGAGGCTGCATGATAGGCTGCACTGGTGGGAATGGTATGCTGCACTAATGGGCACTGGTATGCTGCACTGGTGGGAAATGGTATGCTGCACTGATGGGCACTGATACGCTGCACTGATGGACTGCACTGATACGCTGCACTGATGGACTGCACTGATACGCTGCACTGATGGACTGCACTGATACGCTGCACTGATGGACTACACTGATGGGTACTGATATGCTGTATGTTAATATTGTTAAAGTTGTTGTTCATATTTATTTTTAGAGTTTAATTCTGCATAAAACATTTAACAGTGTCATTTCATGAGATAATTTACAAGGGCGTGTTTAGGGACGGGGCAGGGTAGGGGTTGGCTGGGGAAACTGATGGCGAGTAACTCTTAAGCCTCGTACACACGATCTGATTTTCCGATGAGAAATGTTCGATGTCAGGCTGTTGGCGGAAAATCCGACCGCGTGTATGCTCCATCGGACAATTGTTGTTGAATTTTCCACAGACAAATGTTGGATGGCAGGTTTTAAAATTTTCTGCGGACAAATGTCTGTTGTCGTATTTTCCGAGCGTGTGTACACAAGTCGGTCTTGTAAACTAGCGCTCGTAATTGACAATTAACATTCGTGACGCGGCAAATTATGAAATCTGGAAATGCAGCGCACAATTCTCTTCTACTTTAATGGGATAATAATGAAGGTGCTTTGCTGGTGATACTGATGGGTTATTGCAAACTAATTTTCAAAGGCTTTTTTTTTTCTAGTGATATCAAGAATAATAATATTATTATGCTTTTTTTTTTTTTTTTTCTATTTGGGCAAATTACCACAACACCCTTATCCCGTAGTTTTTAAGATCAACTATGTTGGTGTCCCTTGTTAATTTTACATTGTATTTTTTAAAATGTAACTACCGACTCCCAAACTGTAATTTGAAGTAAAACACATAGCCAAGTATTATTCTCCACAATTTTTTTTATTGTGCATTAAAAAAAAAGAAAAACAAATAAAATTAGACATGCTATCTGCCAATAGAACTTAAAGTGGGGTTGCCACCAAAAAAAAAATGTGGCTTAAAAATCATAAAAAAAAATAAAAAATAATAATTGGAAATTTTTTTTTTTTTTACTCACCTCTAAATGCCTGTTGCTAGGGGGTCCCTCATAGTCTGCCACCTTCATTACACGGGATAAACGTCACTTCCTGTAGGTGCCGCACAATCATCTGGGACCTGTCATGTGTCCCAGATGAGTGAGCGTCGAATCACGGCGCATAGCGCCGCTCGCGCATGCGCAGTGGGTGCCCGGCTGTGAAGCCACAGCCGGGTTCCCACATTAAGAATGCCGGCGCCGCGAGCGGAGCGGGGAACGAGGGGGGGGTCTCGTTCCTCCGCATCGCTGGACCCTGGGACAGGTAAGTGTCCGATTATTAAAAGTCAGCAGCTGCAGTATTTGTAGCTGCTGACTTTAAATTTTTTTTTTTTTTATGGGCACTCCACTTTAACCAAAAAGTGCATTCTATGCATCCAAAAATATAGAAAATACACCAAATCAAATCATTATTATTCAACCAAAAAATAATATCAAAGCAATAACTCCAAGGACAATAATAAAGAACACGTGCTCTCCTCCGATTCCGCAACATGGCTGGTTGACGAACGGCCGTTCAGAAACGAACTGAAAAGCACAAAATGAAAAGTGCGAAAAAAAAAACGCGAAAAGAAAAGCGCGAATCAACACTCACCAAACTTCTACTAACACGAAATTAGCAGAAGGAGCCCAAAGGGTGGCGCTAAAGAGCTGAAAAACAACACAGTACGTCACTATGTTCGTATTTGTTGGCCAACAATTCCTTGCCGTGTGTATGCAAGACAAGTTTGGGCCAACGCCCTTCGGACAAAAGTCCACGGTTTTGTTGGCGAAATCCGATCGTATGTAAGAGGCTTTAAGGCCTGGCTAGTGGACCATTTTTGAGCCCTGCTGTATATACTCAGAGTGGGATGGGAAGGACCTCCAGGGAGAGAAGAGTTCATTCAAGGATTGTAGATCTGTATACAGGCCGAGTGCGACACTGATCATCTTTTGTACTTTTAATACTTTGTGAATAAAGTTGTATTATACAATATTGGTGTATATTATTATTATAGAGATATAGGCCGGCACCTATAAAGTCCCATTTCTTGTGTTTCTTTTCACTTACTTACTTATAGGTCGACTACACCCCTCCCCCCCCCCCTCGAAGTGGAGCTCCTATTGGTAGGAATGAGTGACAGATCCCCTCCCCCCTGTGTATGCGGAGGAGACTCACCTGTCCCCAGGGGGATGAGGAGGAGGAGGAGGAGAAGAGGACGGATCACCATGTTGGAGCTCCTCATGTCTGTCCGGATCTCTTCCTTCTCTGAGAGGCAGGTGGAGTCCTCTAATCACAGAGAGGAGTCATCAGAATGTGATCACCCCTCCCCCGCCCGCCATCCTACGGCTCTGACCTCCGGACTTCCCTTCAGTCTTGTATCGGCTCCTCTCCAGGTCTGAAATGTCTTCCTCACACCATTTGTTAAAAAAAAAAAAAAGAAATGTCTTCCTCTGATTTCACTGCACACTGTGAGCGTCTCACAATGTGCATTAGAAGAAGGGTTGCCACCTGTTCTTCAAGTCAATCCTGAACACTTTAACAGCACAGATAAATGATTTTTATAGTATAAATTATACATATACAGTAATACCTCGGATTACGAGCGTAATTCATTCCGGAAACATGCTTGTAATCCAAAGCACTTGTATATCAAAGCGAGTTTCCCCATAAGAAATAATGGAAACACAGATGATTTGTTCCACTAGGACTGCTGGTGTGTGCAGTACTGTGTGTGGCCAGAGATGTGGGGGCGCTGGTGAGGCTCGGAATCCCAGGTGCTCCGCCCCATGTTACACCCGCCCCGCCCAGCTGGGAGTGTCTCCAAGCGTCTCCGAGTTCTCCAGGCCCCGGCCCTCTGGCCACATACAGTAATACAGACACCAGAGGCTTCAGTCCTGAGAGACAAACTTTACCTGTGAGGGGAGGACGGATTGTTTTAGTCCTGAGTGGAGAAGGAAGGACAATTATTAGATAATATGTGTGTCCTATTGGGGGGGTTTCCCACTTCCTGTCCAAAACACAACAGGAAGTGAGAGGACATCTCTCCAATAGCATGGGGAATCCTCTACTAGTTGTCACCAGAACAGGTGTCTCCATTGGCAGAATAACCCACACTTCCTGTTCTGGTGACAACTGACTGAAAGGGGATTTCTCATCACTTCATGTTCTGGTGACAACTGACAGAGAGGGGATTTCTCATCACTTCCTGTCCTGGTGACAACTGACTGAGGGGGGATTTCTCATCACTTCCTGTTCTGGTGACAACTGACAGAGAGGATTTCTCATCACTTCCTGTTCTGGTGACAACTGACTGAGGGTATTTCTCATCACTTCCTGTTCTGGTGACAACTGACAGTGGGGATTTCTCATCACTTCCTGTTCTGGTGACAACTGACAAAGAGGATTTCTGATCACTTCCTGTTCTGGTGACAACTGACAGAGAGAGGATTTCCCATCACTTCCTGTTCTGGTGACAACTGACAGAGAGGGGATTTCCCATCACTTCCTGTTCTGGTGACATCTGATTGAGAGGGGATTTCCCATCACTTCCTGTTCTGGTGACAACTGACAGAGAGGGGATTTCCCATTACTTCCTGTTCTGGTGACAACTGACAGAGAGGGGATTTCCCATCACTTCCTGTTTTGGTGACAACTGACAGAGAGGGGATTTCTCATCACTTCCTGTTCTGGTGACAACTGACAGAGAGGGGATTTCTCATCACTTCCTGTTCTGGTGACAACTGACAGTGGGGATTTCTCATCACTTCCTGTTCTGGTGACAACAAGCCAATATTTCTCCTCGCTTCCTGTCTCGTGACACAAGCAGAAAATGTAGGAAAAGAGTGAAGAGATCTATTAGGATCCATATCAGTGCAGATATAAAGATCTCCTCTCCCCTCCATAACTAAAGACAATCAGTGTGGGTGGAGTCTCCTTTCAAGTCCTGAGGATGGAGGACTTTCATGAGGAGACTCCACCCTACTGGTATAGAAGGTAGAGAGACGTGTGATATGAGCAGTCACTTCACACCGCCCGAGGGGCGGGGCGGGATTAGTGCCTTTGTTTGGACAAAATGTTGAACCTGGCAGAAAGCCGAGCCCTGGCATGAGTCTGTCATCCGGTGGAAGTGATGTCAGAGAGGGGGCGGGGACTTGCTATTTTCCAGTCTCCAATATGGAAGAGGGAGAACGTTCCGCCCGGCCATTAACTCCGCCCAGCTCTGTGATCTGATTGGTGGATGAAGCAACCAACATCAGCAGAATCCCTGGACTGGGGGCGGGGCTTGGGATGTTACTGGAAGAGAGAAGCCCATAGAGAGAGGTGAGAGCAGGAGAAGTGCGGTCACCAGAGAGAGAGAAGTGCGGTCCCCAGAGAGGGAGGGGGAGAGAGAGAGAGAGAGAGAGAGAGAGAGAGGAGTGCGGTCACCAGAGAGAGGAGTGCGGTCACCAGAGAGATAGAGAGAAAGGAGTGCGGTCACCAGAGAGAGAAAGGAGTGCGGTCACCAGAGAGAGAAAGGAGTGCGGTCACCAGAGAGGGAGAGAGAGAGAGAGAGAGAGAGAGAGAGAGAGAGAGAGAAGTGCGGTCACCAGAGAGAGAGAAGTGCGGTCACCAGAGAGAGAGAAGTGCGGTCACCAGAGAGAGAGAAGTGCGGTCCCCAGAGAGAGAGAGAGAGAGAGAGGAGTGCGGTCACCAGAGAGAGAGGGAGAGAGAGGAGTGCGGTCACCAGAGAGAGGAGTGCGGTCACCAGAGAGATAGAGAGAAAGGAGTGCGGTCACCAGAGAGAGAAAGGAGTGCGGTCACCAGAGAGAGAAAGGAGTGCGGTCACCAGAGAGAGAAAGGAGTGCGGTCACGAGAGAGAGAGAGAGAGAGAGATGAGTGTGGTCACCAGAGAGAGAGAGATGAGTGCGGTCACCAGAGAGAGAGAGAGATGAGTGTGGTCACCAGAGAGAGAGAGAGAGAGAGATGAGTGCGGTCACCAGAGAGAGAGAGAGAGAGAGATGAGTGTGGTCACCAGAGAGAGAGAGGGGTGCGGTCACCAGAGAGATGTGTGGTCACCAGAGAGAGAGGGGTGCGGTCACCAGAGAGAGAGAGGTGAGTGCAGTCACCAGAGAGAGAGAGAGGGGGGTGCGGTCTCCAGAGAGAGAGCGAGAGGGGGGTGCGGTCTCCAGAGAGAGCGAGAGGGGGGTGCGGTCTCCAGAGAGAGAGAAGTGCGGTCCCCAGAGAGAGAGAGAGAGGAGTGCGGTCCCCAGAGAGAGAGAGAAGTGCGGTCACCAGAGAGAGGAGTGCGGTCACCAGAGAGATAGAAAGGAGTGCGGTCACCAGAGAGAGAGAGAGAGGAGTGTGGTCACCAGAGAGATAGAGAGAGAGGAGTGCGGTCACCAGAGAGAGAGAGAGAGAGAGAGGAGTGCGGTCACCAGAGAGAGAGAAAGGAGTGCGGTCACCAGAGAGAGAGAGAAAGGAGTGCGGTCACCAGAGAGAGAGAGAGAGAGAGAGAGATGAGTCTGGTCACCAGAGAGAGAGCGAGAGAGAAAGGAGTGCGGTCACCAGAGAGAGAGAGATTGACTGAGATTGGACTGGGGGCGGGGCTTGGGATGTTACTGGAAGAGAGAAGCCCATAGAGAGAGGTGAGAGCAGGAGGAGTGCGGTCACCAGAGAGAGAGGAGTGCGGTCACCAGAGAGAGAGGAGTGCGGTCACCAGAGAGAGAGGAGTGCGGTCACCAGAGAGAAGTGCGGTCCCCAGAGAGAGGAGTGCGGTCACCAGAGAGAGAGAGGGAGAGAGAGGAGTGCGGTCACCAGAGAGAGAGAGAGAGAGGAGTGCGGTCACCAGAGAGATAGAGAGAAAGGAGTGCGGTCACCAGAGAGAGAGAGAAAGGAGTGTGGTCACCAGAGAGAGAGAGAGAGAGAGAGAAAGGGGGTGCGGTCTCCAGAGAGAGAGGGGGGTGCGGTCTCCAGAGAGAGAGGGGGGTGCGGTCTCCAGAGAGAGAGGGGGGTTCGGTCTCCAGAGAGAGAGGAGTGCGGTCCCGAGAGAGAGAGAGAGAGAGAGAGAGAGAGGAGTGCGGTCCCGAGAGAGAGAGAGAGAGAGAGAGAGAGAGGAGTGCGGTCCCGAGAGAGAGAGAGAGGAGTGCGGTCACCAGAGAGATAGAAAGGAGTGCGGTCACCAGAGAGAGAGAGAGAGAGAGAAAGGAGTGCGGTCACCAGAGAGAGAGAGAGATGAGTGTGGTCACCAGAGAGAGAGAGGGGTGCGGTCACCAGAGAGATGTGTGGTCACCAGAGAGAGAGGAGTTTGGTAACCAGAGAGAGAGAGAGGGGGGTGCGGTCTCCAGAGAGAGAGAGAGAGAGGGGGGTGCGGTCTCCAGAGAGAGAGAGAGAGAGGGGGGGTGCGGTCACCAGAGAGAGATGAGTGTGGTCACCAGAGAGAGAGGGGTGCGGTCACCAGAGAGATGTGTGGTCACCAGAGAGAGAGAGGTGAGTGCAGTCACCAGAGAGAGAGGAGTTTGGTAACCAGAGAGAGAGAGGGGGGTGCGGTCTCCAGAGAGAGAGAGAGGGGGGTGCGGTCTCCAGAGAGAGAGAGAGAGAGGGGTGCGGTCACCAGAGAGAGAGGGGGGTGCTGTCTCCAGAGAGAGAGAGAGGGGGGGTGCGGTCACCAGAGAGAGAGAGGGGGGGTGCGGTCACCAGAGAGAGAGAGGGGGGGTGCGGTCACCAGAGAGAGAGAGGGGGGGTGCGGTCACCAGAGAGAGAGAGGGGGGGTGCGGTCACCAGAGAGAGAGAGGGGGGGTGCGGTCACCAGAGAGAGAGAGAGGGGGGGTGCGGTCACCAGATAGAGAGAGGGGGGGTGCGGTCACCAGATAGAGAGAGGGGGGGTGCGGTCACCAGATAGAGAGAGAGAGGGGTGCGGTCACCAGAGAGAGAGGGGTGCGGTCACCAGAGAGAGAGAGAGAGGGGTGCGGTCACCAGAGAGAGAGAGGGGGGGGTGCGGTCACCAGAGAGAGAGGGGGGGGGAGTGCGGTCACCAGAGAGAGAGAGAGAGAGGGGGGAGTGCGGTCACCAGAGAGAGAGAGGGGGGAGTGCGGTCACCAGAGAGAGAGAGAGAGGCGTGCGGTCACCAGAGAGAGAGAGGCGTGCGGTCACCAGAGAGAGAGAGGCGTGCGGTCACCAGAGAGAGAGGCGTGCGGTCACCAGAGAGAGAGAGAGGCGTGTGGTCACCAGAGAGAGGAGTGCAGTCACCTGAGAGAGAGAGAGAGGGAGCGATATGAGTGCGGTCTGTAACCCCATCCTATGATAGCAGTGTGTGGTCAGTCCACCCCCCCCCCCCCCTTAGAATGAAGTGATGATAAATGTAGACCCCCCACCACCCTACATCACCCATAACACAGCCCCTCCCTGAACACTCAGCCTGTTTACAGGTAACAGTGGAGAGGAGTGTCGGTATTGTCTATAAATACTCTGTGGGATGGAGGGGACATTGTACATGGCACATAAAGGGCCAACTTCCCTAACACAGACCGTCCTGTCGGTGACACGGGAGACGGCCCCCGGCCTGTCGGTGACAGTGGAGACGGCCCCCGGCCTGTCGGTGACACGGGAGGCGGCCCCCGTCCCTCACAGTCCTGGTGATCGATGAGGTTCGGAGTTCTGGGATTGTCTCTCCATCCAATCATCTGAGTGTTCTGATTTCCTCCTCTGCAGATCAATATCTGATCTCGTCATGGAATTTCTGTGTGGAGTATTGATGAGAGGGGGAGGGGAGACAGCTGTGCCCAGTGCTGGGATATATATCCAGTGAGCGCACTCCCGGTATATACAGCAAGCTTTGGATGGGGGTCACCGCTTCTCTCCCTGCTACACCCTGATCTGTATGTCAGCTCCGGAGTCGGCATCTCTGTAATCCCCAAAATAAGTCCTTGTAAAATCATGTAATCCGTTCTGTAAAAGGATTATATAATGTCCAGTGTGTGTCTTTATATATCATTATTGTGGAAAATACCTTATTTACAGCGCTGCTGGGCGCTCACATGACCCGCCGGAGCTCTTTCCCACTCCGAGCACTGCACAGGGAGAGGCTGAGATCCCCACTGATGTCATCCTGCTGTGAGCACTGCAGAGGGCGGGGCTGAGATCCCCACTGATGTCATCCTGCTGTGAGCACTGCAGAGGGCGGGGCCACTAACATCAGGTGGGAAGGTCACGTGAGCGCCCAGCGGTTCTGTAAATAAGGTATTTTCTACAATAATGTTACATATAGACACACACTGGACATTTATATAATCCTTTCACAGCACGGATTACATGATTTTACAAAAACTTTAACTAGGGCCTATTTTTGGGGTAGGGCTTATATTGCAGCCCTCCTTGAAAATCAAGACAGGTCTTATTTTTGGTATATTCCATGCTCCACCCTCCCCTATATATCCTGTCTGTTGGTATATTCTATGCTCCACTGTCCCCTATATATCCTGTCTGTTGGTTTATTACATGCTCCTCGCTCCCCTATATAGTCTCTGCCTGGTATGTTCCATGCTCCTTTTGCTACTATATGTCCTGTCTGCTGGTATATCCCATGCTCCAGCCCCCCCCCCCTATATATCCTGTCTGGTGTATTCCATTCTCCACCCTCCGCTGTATATCCTGTCGGTTGGTATATTACATGCTCCTCTCTTGCCTATATGGCCTGTCTGTTGGGTTATCCCATGCTCCACCCTCCCCTATATATCCTTTCTGTTGGTTTATCCCATGCTCCTCCCTCCCCTATATATCCTCTCTATTGGTATATCTCATTCTCCTCCCCCCCCTATATATCCTCTCTGTTGGTATATCCCATGCTCCTCCCCCCCCTATATATCCTCTCTATTGGTATATCTCATTCTCCCCCCCCCCCTATATATCCTTTCTGTTGGTTTATTCCATGCTCCACCGTCCTCTATATATCCTTTCTGTTGGTATATCCCATGCTCCTCCCTCCCCTATATATCCTTTCTGTTGGTATATCTCATTATCCTCCTTCCTCCTATATATCCTCTCTATTGGTATATCTCATTCTCCTCCCCCCCCCCTATATATCCTCTCTGTTGGTATATCCCATGCTCCTCCCTCCCCTATATATCCTCTCTATTGGTATATCTCATTCTCCCCCCCCCTATATATCCTCTCTGTTGGTATATCTCATTATCCTCCTTCCTCCTATATATCCTCTCTGTTGGTATATCCCATGCTCCTCCCCCCCCCTATATATCCTCTCTATTGGTATATCTCATTCTCCTCCCCCCCCCCCTATATATCCTTTCTGTTGGTTTATTCCATGCTCCACCGTCCCCTATATATCCTTTCTGTTGGTATATCCCATGCTCCTCCCTCCCCTATATATCCTCTCTATTGGTATATCTCATTCTCCTCCTTCCCCCCCTATATATCCTCCCTGTTGGTATATTCCATCCATGCTCCTCTCATTTGAATATTTGTGATTTTTCAGTGGGTGGTCTTTTGTGGTGACCGGCGATGGGGAACGTAGAAAGTAGCGTCTTCCAGAAGCGCATGGCGCGGGTCCCTCCTGCTGACCAGGCTGAAATTCTGAGCAGTTTCGAAAACCTATGCCAAGCAAAAAACTCCACCAAGAAGAGCCTGGGATTGGCTGATTTCCAGGTAGGACTCCCATGGGGGCGGAGCAATCGGCTCTCATCTCCTGGACCTTGTGGGGTGACTCCGCTAAATCACACGATCTAAGATAATGCGAATATTGTGTTATATTCCTCTGGACTCACTCAGACCAAGCGGACGATGCACCTTCCAAGTTCCTTCCACACCTCCCTCTCTGTCACTCTTTGGAAGTGCACTGCATTTGTCTTTTTTCTCCAGTCTGTCTGAGGATCGCAGTCATTTATTGGCCTCCTGGACCATTGTCACGCTTTCTGGATGACTTCTTATAGTTTTTATTATTCTTATTATTGTTTATTATTCATACATAATAATAATAATAATAATAATACTACTAATAATAAATAAAACTATAATAATGGTTAAAGTGGTTGTTAACCCACTTCCCTGCCCAATTGTACCTGTATGAGCTCCGCTCCGGGCGCTCAGCTGATTCCTTTCCTCTCCGGCTCACAGCTGCAGTGGCTGATGTCAGCCGGGGAGGAGGGGGAGAGAGCCGCGCTTCAGCTGAGCGAAGCTCATACAGGTACAATCAGGCCGATTTATTTATTTATTTAATTATTTTTTTTATCGAACATGGAAACTTCTTATAATGTTACAGAGAGGATGGCAACATTTAGTAGCAGATTTGGCAGGAGCAGGGGGGCAGTCACTGGTACAGGCGGGGAGGAGTACACAGACGCAGACGAGATACAGACACAGGAGAGCTGCAGATGGGGCCGCTGCTGAAGGAATCACAAAAATAGTCCACAATGTCAGGGCTCAGCAGCCATGATTATCGTGGTCTGTTCGCAGAGGGGAGGGCATAGCATAGCCCCCTCATGGAAATCTTTATCTACATGTACATCACCATCTAGTGGCTGAAGGGGAGATTCACATCTGTAGGGATGGGAGTTTCCAGGCTGCATGATATTTTCCTGCAGAGGGGGAGACTCTGATCGGAAATATCCCATCATCACCTAAATCCAGACAACTCTGTTTTTCCCAGGACTCCATCGGAAGCTCCCTGCCCAGCGCCATGTCTAATAGGATCTTCCGTGGTATACAGAGCGAGAACCCCACCAGCAAGGCCTCTCCCGCCACCCCGGAGATTAGAAGGGAGCAATACGCTTTGTTCATTGTCGATATTCTGAGAGGAACAGCGGATGAGAAAGGCGCCATCGCCATTTACATGATGACATCAGACAACAGAGAGGAAGTGACAGGACAAGAGGTGCAGAAGGTGAGCCTCCATGTTGTGTCACGTGTAGCTCCACATTGGGCCACCTCCCTTATACCAGAGTTATTGTGACCCCCATAACACTCCTTGGCCAACCGCACAGACATCAGTGTGCCATGTGGCCAATGGACACTGGAAAGGTCTTACACCGCACCCTGAATCCGCCATAATGCCGGGACCCTCATAATGAGGTGTGGTTCACACGAGACATTTTAATCCATTCCCCATGCAGGGATGTGCTTACTGGCTCCGGGATGTACAGATGTTGTGGACATCCCTGCGCTGGCTGTGATCGCTGCCTGTTGCTGAAGCTGGCAGGATTTTGTCACTTCTTTGTTCACCTGGATGTTAATAGCCAGGAAACAGACGATCTGTGTGTGATGGACTGCATTGTAGGCCCCCCCCCCCCCCCCCCCCCAGATCTCTCCATAAAGAGGACCTGTAACGGCCAATGCTATCACAAGGGATGTTATCCATCCATTGTAATAGCAATAAAGTTGGAAAAATAAATAAAAATTGAAGAGACGGTGTAAAAAAAGTTTTAAATGAAATAAATTAATAATTAAAAGGAAATTCAAGCTCCCCTCCCCCGGTGCTCAAATGTGAACACATACATAAGGTCCCGCACGCATATGTAAACTGTATCAGAGCGGGAACAATAATGTTGGCTCCAGACTTGTGTAACTCTAAACTGGTAACCTGTGAAGGTATTTTAATGTGTTACCTATAGAGATGTTTAGGTATTGTAGTTTGGCGCCATTTCACGAGCCTATGTAATTTTAAAGCATGACATGTTTAGCCTAGGTTCACAGCTATGCGTTTTTTAGTGCACTTTGCAGAAACGCACTACAGTCCATTTAACATGGTTTCACATCTGTGGATTTTAAGGGGAACCCCGTGCCAATTTATTTTTTATTTTTAAAATGGCATGGGGTCCCCCCAAAAATCCATACCGGACCCTTATTGGAGCATGCAGGCCAGGAAAGGGTGGATGAGCGAGCGCCCCCCTCGAAGCAGGCCACCTTGCCACAACATGGGGGGGGGGGGGGGGGTGCTTTGGGGTAGGGGGGACCCTTCCACATAACCCTGGCTGGTGGTTGCAAGGGTCTGCGAGCGCGATCTTATCGGAATCTGGACTTATTACCCAAAAAAGTGTGAAAAAATAAATAAAACACAAAGACCGTTTTTGAAAGTTCTTTTGTCAAACAAAAACAACGTCCTCCTGAAGTAAATCTATACCCATTCACATAGGGGGGCCAGGATCTGGGGATTTCGATAAGCACAGATTCAGATCAGATCCTGAGTCTGATAAGCCCCCCACAACCACTGACAAGGGTTGACAGAGGCCCCAAAAGGGGCTCATTCCCCTTTTCTGGGCTGCATACTCAGATAAGGGTCTAGTATGGAATTTGGGAGGGCACTGCATGTTCTCTCTTTTTTTTTTTTTTTTTGGCATGGGGGTTTCCCTCAAAATCCATACCAGATCCAAAGGTAGTATTTAATGGCAATTTTTTATTTTTTATTTTTACATTTAGTTGTCAGCAGGGCAGCCGATTACTCCTTAACAACCGGCTCTTCATGGTTTAAGGAGGGGAAAAAAAATGCAATGCAAATGCTTGCAAAAAACGCATCAAAAATGTGTGTTCAAAAACACAAAACACACTGAAAAACTACAGGAGCAGATATTACAAAAAGGAAAACTAAAAAAGGAGCGGGACCCAGCTCCCCCCCTCCCTCCATGCAATCCTCTGGGACACGTCACGGGTCCCAGAAGATTGCCCGGCCAATCACAGCGTGCAGCGCTGCTCGAGCATGCGCAGTGTGTGCCCAGCTGTGAAAGCCAGGCGCCCACAGTCAGAATGCCGGCACCGCGGAGAGGAGCGTGTCTTCGTTTGCCCGCATCGTTGGACCGTGGGACTATTAAGTCAGCAGCTATACTTTTTGTAGCTGCTGACTTTTATATGGGTGGAACTCCGCTTTAAAGAGTATTTTTTGTAAAAAAAAAAAGGCATTTGAAAAACCACTGCCTAAATACTAAATGACATAAAAAATTGCAGCACCCACCATTTTATTCTCTCTTTCTCTCTCTATATATATATATATATATTGGTAAAAAAATTAGATTTTTACATATAAGTGAGTAGTGTCAAAATTGGCCCGGTATTAAAGTGATTAAGGAAAAAGTAACAACTATTTTTTTTTTTTTTTTTTTTTCTTTAAATCGGGATTCAGATTCCTGGTTCCCAACCTGCAGCCAGAGGGCCATGTGTGGCCCTTTTGGTATTTATTGTGTGGCCCTTGGACCTCAGCAGTCTGACTATCATTCCCTCTAGCATGACGGCTGAGCAGCCAGTCTTTTTGATTTAATAGAATAATGCAGAACTTGGTGAACATGCGCTTTAACAAGGAATGAATGTCTCTTTCCCCAGTTCCTGGAGGATCTGATTTGGGCGGTGGTGTATGTACTACAGCGAGAAAACGCATTGAACGGCTGGAGCCTGGAAAACACCCGCGACTGTAAATTAGGGACGCTCACTCTGGCAGCACAGCTGCTGTCACAGTTATATTCAGCAGGTATGTGATATTTCCACCTTTTTGATATTTCCCTTCCTTGTTTTACTGAGCTACAGACAATTCTTCTCACCTTCTGTGTTCCAGGTGAACAGACCCTTAAAGAGGTGGAGTGCCTTAGTTCCTCCTTCACCCAGACCTCTATAACAGACTGGCTGTACAGGGCTCCAATGGTTTCTATGTTCCTGCGGATCGTGGTGACGCTGGGTTTGTCCATCATGAAGGAGAGCACAGAGCACCAGCTGGACCTCAGCTCTCTGGTACCAAAATGTAAGAAAGGGAAGCAGACGTCCTTCTGCAGCCTCCTGGACTTCCCTTCTGTCATGTTTCTGAATTCTCACCTCCCCTCTGAAATGCAGCAGCGCTGGCGTCTCCTCTTCTCCACCCAGATTCACGGAGAGAGCTTCTCCCAGCTCTGTGGACACCTGGTGGACCAGGGACCGAGCCTGCTGGTTCTCCGGGACTCTGACGGCTTCATCTTTGGAGGGTTCGCCTCGCAGAGCTGGGAGGTAAAGCCACAGTTTAAAGGTGAGGTTCTAGGCTACCAAAACGGAGCAACAGTGGGGAACCAGTGCCATAACAGAGCTGTGGCAGGAGACCAGTTCCATAAAAAAAAAGCCAGGGCTGGGGACCAGTAGCAGCATAAGGAACCAGTGCAATTACAGTGCAACGGCAGGGGACCAGTGTCATACAGTGCCTTGAAAACATTTTCATACCCCTTGAAATTTTCCACATTTTACAACCATATTACAACCAAAAACGTATATGTATTTTATTGGGATTTTATGTAGTAGACCAACACAAAGTGGCACATAATTGTGAAGTGAAAGGAAAATGATAAATGGCTTTCAACATTCTTTACAAATCTGTGAAAAGTGTGGGGTGCATTTGTATTCAGCCCCCTTTACTCTGATACCCCTAACTAAAATCTAGTGGACCCAATTGCCTTCAGAAGTCACCTGTGTTTCATTTAATCTCAGTAGAAATACAGCTGTTCTGTGAAACCCTCAGAGGTTTGTTAGAGAACCTTAGTGAACAAACCACATCATGAAGGCCAAGGAACACACCAGATAGGCCAGGGAAAAAGTTGTGGAGGAGTTTAAAGCAGGGTTGGGTAATAAAAAAAAAAAATTCCAAGCTTTAAACATCTCACGGAGCTCTGTTCAATCCATCATCCAAAAATGGAAAGAGTATGGCACAACTGCAAACCTACCAAGACATGGCCGTCCACCTAAACTGACCGGGCCGGGCAACGAGAGCATTAATCAGAGAAGCAGCCAAGAGGCCCATGGGAACTCTGGAGGAGCTGCAGAGATCCACAGCTCAGGTGGGAGAATCTGTCTACAGGACAACTATTAGTCATGCGCTCCACAAATCTGTCCTTTATGGAAAAGTGGCAAGAAGAAGCCATTGTTGAAAGAAATCCATCAGAAGTCCCGTTTGCAGTTTGTGAGAAGCCATGTGGGGGACACAGCAAACATGTGGAAGAAAGTGCTCTGGTCAGAGGAGGCCAAAATATACATTTTTGACCCAAAAGCAAAACGCTATGTGTGACGGAAAACTAACACTGCACATCACCCAGAACACATCATCCCCACTGTGAAACATGGTGGTGGCAGCATCATGTTGAGGAGATGCTTTTCTTCAGCAGGGACAGGGAAGCTGGTTGGAGTTGATGGGAAGATGGATGGAGCCAAATACAGGACAATCTTAGAAGAAAACCTGTTGGAGTCTGCAAAAGACTTGAGACTGGGGCGGAGGTTCATCTTCTAGCAGGACAACAACCCTAAACATACAGCCAGAGCTACAATGGAATGGTTTAGATCAATAGCATATTCATGTGTTAGAATGGCCCAGGTAAAGTCCAGACCTAAATCCAATTGAGAATCTGTGGCAAGACTTGAAAATTGCTGTTCACAGACACTCTCCGTCCAATCTGACAGAACTTCAGCTATTTAGCAAAGAAGAATGGGCAAAAATGTCACTCTCTAGATGTGCAAAGCTTGTAGAGACATCCCCACAAATACTTTTTTTAATTGCAGTGAAAGGTGGTTCTACAAAGTATACAATACAAATGCTCACCACACTTTTCACACATTTATTTGTAATAAAATGTTGAAAACCATTTATCATTTTCCTTCCACAATTATGTGCCACTCTGTGTTGGTCTATCACATAAAATCCCAATAAAATACATTTATGTTTTTTGTTGTAATATGACAAAATGTGGAACATTTTAAGGGGTATGAGGTATTTATGGGGTACATTTTCAAGGCACTGTAACAGAACTAAAGTAAGTGACCATTGGCATAAGAGAAGATGGAGGATCAGTACCACAGATCTGGGATGGAGAACCAATGCCATAACAGTCTCGGCGGGGGAACAGTGCCTCGACAGAGCTACTATAGAGAACCACTGCCACAACAAAGCCATGGCAGAGGACCATTGCTATAACAGAGCCACGGCAGGGGAACAGTGCCTTAACAGAGATATGGAAGGGGAACCGTGCCATACCAAAGCCAATTTCAAAACAGAGCTACTTCAGGGGACCAGTGACATAAGAAAGGTATGTGGACCAGTCCCATAACGGAGCAAAGATATGGAATCAGTGCCTAAATAGAGCCACAACAGAGCCAGTACCATAGGAGAGCTAGGGTAAGGGACCAGTGCCATAACAGGGCCAGGATATGAGACAAGCACCGTAGAAGAGCCTGGATAGACCAGTCCCATAACAGAACAAAGATACAGGATTAGTGCCTTTAACAAAGCTCCAACAGGGAACCAGTGCCATAAGCGAGACGTGGCAGGGACCAGTGCCAAAACAGAGACAGAGCAAGGGAACATAACTGTCACTGAAGGGCAGAGATGAGGCACTACATTCAAACCTTCAGTAAGTGGAGAAATACTTTAATCAAGCCTGGTGGCTTGTGTTTATCTGGGGCCCTTCAAACAAGGAAATTTTAAGAAATAACAGAGCCACGACAGGGAACATACCATAACAGAGTTAGAATAGCGGACTAGTACCACAACAGAGCCAAGGTTAGGATCAGTGCTTTAGGCACAGTGTATCCAGTGCCATAAGACAGCCAGGGCAAGGGAACAGTGCTATAAGAGCACAAAAACATGGGTCCAATGCCATAATAGAGCCAGGATAGGCGACCAGAGCCAAAACTGAGCCAGGATAGGCGACCAGAGCCATAACTGAGCCAGGATAGGCGACCAGGGCCATAACTGAGCCAGGATAGGTGACCAGAGCCATAACTGAGCCAGGATAGGCGACCAGGGCCATAACTGAGCCAGGATAGGTGACTAGAGCCATAACTGAGCCAGGATAGGCGACCAGGGCCATAACTGAGCCAGGATAGGTGACCAGAGCCATAACTGAGCCAGGATAGGTGACCAGAGCCATAACTGAGCCAGGATAGGTGACTAGAGCCATAACTGAGCCAGGATAGGCGACCAGGGTCATAACTGAGCCAGGATAGGCGACCTGAGCCATAACTGAGCCAGGATAGGCGACCAGAGCCATAACTGAGCCAGGATAGGCGACCAGGGCCATAACTGAGCCCGGATAGGCGACCAGGGCCATAACTGAGCCCGGATAGGCGACCAGGGCCATAACTGAGCCCGGATAGGCGACCAGGGCCATAACTGAGCCCGGATAGGCGACCAGGGCCATAACTGAGCCCGGATAGGCGACCAGGGCCATAACTGAGCCCGGATAGGCGACCAGGGCCATAACTGAGCCCGGATAGGCGACCAGGGCCATAACTGAGCCCGGATAGGCGACCAGGGCCATAACTGAGCCCGGATAGGCGACCAGGGCCATAACTGAGCCAGGATAGGCGACCAGGGCCATAAGCGAGCCGGGATAGGCGACCAGGGCCATAAGCGAGCCGGGATAGGCGACCAGGGCCATAAGCGAGCCGGGATAGGCGACCAGGGCCATAAGCGAGCCGGGATAGGCGACCAGGGCCATAAGCGAGCCGGGATAGGCGACCAGGGCCATAAGCGAGCCGGGATAGGCGACCAGGGCCATAAGCGAGCCGGGATAGGCGACCAGGGCCATAAGCGAGCCGGGATAGGCGACCAGGGCCATAAGCGAGCCGGGATAGGCGACCCGGGCCATAAGCGAGCCGGGATAGGCGACCCGGGCCATAAGCGAGCCGGGATAGGCGACCAGGGCCATAAGCGAGCCGGGATAGGCGACCAGGGCCATAAGCGAGCCGGGATAGGCGACCAGGGCCATAAGCGAGCCGGGATAGGCGACCAGGGCCATAAGCGAGCCGGGATAGGCGACCAGGGCCATAAGCGAGCCGGGATAGGCGACCAGGGCCATAAGCGAGCCGGGATAGGCGACCAGGGCCATAACAATACTCCTCCATTCCCCATCTCTAAATTACAGCAATGGTTAATATGATTATTATATTCTTAATTATTTCCAGCAGTGTTTCGAGTATTAGGTATTTGGTCACTATACTGGTGCTGATTGTGTAATTGCCCCAGTGAGCAGACTCGCCCTGTGCCTGCTGGGGTGTTTCCCCTCCTCCCACACACCGCACTTGCTGGCCCATTGATGTTGGCATAAAGGATAGGATTGAGCAACTGTCAATTTATGTCTCTGGATATTTTAAGCCACATCTCTAAACCTCCCCTTGATGATATTGTGGAACCTCCATTATGTGACAACTCAATATTTTTATCCTCTATAGGAGACAGCAAATGCTTCCTCTTTACTGTGTCCCCACATCTTGATATCTACACCTACACTGGTTATAATGACCACTACATGTACCTGAACCACGGACAACAGACCATGCCAAATGGACTGGTGAGTGTCTGCCTCCCTCTGTCCATTAATCAATCCTGCATGCAATCTGTAGATTAACATTCCCATGAAAGATGCCCCATGCAGAGGGAATGCAATTCTCAGTTCTCCATTTGACAGGTAGCACCTGACATTGTGGGTCCCCACTAACCATCAGGAATCATGTCAGCTACTGTGTGAAATGGTAATCACATAAAGCCTTAAAGTGATTGTAAACCCTATTGTTTGTTATTTAAAAAAAAAAAAAAAAATGTCATACTTCCCTCCACTGTGCAGTTTGTTTTGATCGATCGTATAACCCTCTAGCAGAAGCACAGCATGACAATGGCCTCTAATACAGTAGCTGTAAGATACAATTGCTGTATAAGCAGAGTGCCCCCCTCGGCTTATACTCAAGTCTTTTCTGCAGCAGAGAATGACATTTTCCGACCCGACTTTGGGGCCCCGTATCTCGGAGCCACTTAGTGCTTAAGGGGTTCCTAGCACCAAGTGGCCCCGAGATACGGGGCCCCAAAGTCGGTTCGGAAAATGTCATTCTCTGCTGCAGAAAATCGCTTGACATTTTCCTTCCTGAATTTGCGGGCCCGTATATCGGGGCCACTTAGTGCTAAGAACCCCACGTTTGGTGTGCAAACCCAGTGGAGCTGGCACTACAACATATCCAAATTAGGGGTTCCTAGCACTAAGTGGCCCAGAGATACGGGGCCCCAAATTCGGTCAACTGTGTCCATCTGCAGCAATGTCATTTCGGGACCCTTTGGGTCCAGAGACCCCAAATTTTGGCTCCAGCTAGAGGGCATTTAGGAACCCTTAACTACCAAGTTTGAAGTTCAGGGAACCTATGGCTGCAAATGGGCACAGTGAGGCGGCAAATTAGCATTGTTGACCCTCTTTTACACTTACAGTAGCTGCGCATTTCTCACCCTAGGCTTATACTTGAGTCAATACGTTTTTTCCCAGTTTTTTTTTGTGGTAAAATTAGGTGCCTCGGCTTATATTCAGGTTGGCTTATACTCGAGTATATACGGTACATCATTAAAAATTGAATAAAAAAAATTCAGGATATTAATAATTGTATTGGTTTATTTTATATTTTGGCCCATTTGCTATCCTATAATAAAAAAACAAAAGCAGCAAATATATTAAACAGCTTGCCAAATAAATGACGTACATGTCCTTCAATGTCAGTGTGTTTGGTTTCCGGCAGGGCATGGGAGGACAACATGAGTATTTTGGTCTGTGGATCGATAGCAACTTCGGGAAAGGACACAGCAAAGCCAAGCCGCGGTGTACCACCTATAACAGTCCTCAACTGTCCGCCAAAGAGGATTTCACTATAGACACCATGGAGGTCTGGGCACTTGGAGAGCTGCCGGAACACCTAAAGGTAGGAAGGAAAAATCCTCAGCTTCATACCAGTGCTGCATCCACTATGAGCCCTCCATGTGATTTATGTCTGAATTTCATTTGCTGTAACCTTGTTCTAGGCACAGCCAGGCAACTAGCATTTTCAGAAGAAAGTAAGCCATGGATAGCTTTATAGTAACTGTCTGTGCTGGTACTTCTGCCAATCTGAAGCAGTTAAAGAAACCGTGCACATAATCTCAGATTATATTATTCAGGATTTATACACTCACTGGAGTGCAGTATAATTGCAGCTAAGTGAATTGGTAAACTGTTGATTCTTTGGAAAAAACATTACAGCTGTGTATTAGAAAGCCCGCCATTTATACCCTCCTATCCCAAGTGGCCAGATTTAGTGCACAGTGCTTCTTAAGCCGGGCATGCATGGATTCAAAATTCAGTCCAGTCCAGTTCAACAGGGACCAGATGAATTTCGATCCATGTATGGGCAGGCTGGTTGTAGACATGTCTATTGATGGATGTGTGTACAACTAGCCTGTCGATTTATTTTTTATTCCCCCACCAATGCTGGCAACGCTGATCATTAAAAAACAATAATGGGTAAATGGAGATGGTGCTGCTAATGTGTAATATGTACTCAAATGTTAAATTAAAGTGACATGTGCAAAAAACTAACAAAAAACATGAACCACTGTAGAAAATTTAAACCCCTTTATAAAAAGTGCTAAGTGCAAATGCCATAAATAAAGTGCAATAATAGCTGATCAAAGTATTACAGTAATTGTGTGAGCATAATTAAAGTGCATAAATGTAAGTAAAGTCCATAAATTCATAAGATTTCAGTAAAAATCGGGAGTGAAAAAAGTGCTGCAAAAATAGTGCATAAAGCCAGGCAAATTCTTCGTGTCAATCTTGTGCCCACCTTATGTGCTGCACTCACCAGATGACACTACCCATTAAAGGGTAACCAGCCTTCACCATACCAAATGACAGCCTCCTTGATTTCCTCCGCTCCAGTGAGCTCATGAAAAGACAATGATACCCATAGCGTAACCCACTTAACCTATTGTTTATTGCGCAGAAAATGGGTAGACTTACAAGAATCCGAATGAATAAAGGCATTGTGTACAAAAGTCAGGAAGTCCGGGTCGTGGTGCATTACACGGACCAAACCAGGTGTGACGTAAAGATAATAGCTCCGCCTTGCACGTTTTGTCACACAGACGTCATTGGAAGCAGCACCATAATGCTCCACCATCCAGTTTAGATAGGGTGCGGTAGCCTAGCAACCTGAAACCATGTGACTCGGGCCATTGTATTCTGACAGCAGGGAAATCTTCCTGATGTCAGAATACAATACTACTACAGCAGGAGGGATTCCCCTATCAACATTGAATGTGTGGATGGGGGAATCAACATCTTCTTTTGTTCAGCCTTCTGGTTGAATGAACAAAAAAAATGCATAGTGTATGGGCTAACTTTTTTAGGTTTTGGGCTCGTGTCCACCTGTCCATGAATTGTGCAACCTCCCGCTCATGCTGCAGTAAGTGGGTGGGACTGCAGTAAGCTGTATGAAGGGCTGGTGCCTGAACCAGGAGACATGTTGGCTGCATATTCAATGTCTTCAGAAACTTTCAGAGGGTGAGGAATCCCAAACGCTAGAGGAATTTGGGTAGTAGGACAGCCAGGGGCAGGAAAGTGTGTGCCAGGATGAAAATAAAAGCCACAAACTGCATCTCTGGAGCCAACTTAATGCCTGTATAATCCCAATCACTAAAATTTGATATAAGCTTTGACATGTTAATTTCATTTCAAAAGTTTATTTTTTATTTTTCCATGTGTTAAATATGCAGCTTTCATTGAAATAATCCCTGGGGATCCTGCCACAGAGGTCCTTGTTCAGGCACTTCCTGATATAGGGTGACCGCACTCTGTTGCTGTCTCCCATTTGCTCTTCTGCTTTGCCACACGCATCCCTGGAGGAGACTACCAGCGGCCCTTTCTTTCCCTTTCCTGACCCCTAGGGCACCATTTCTCTCACTGCTACAAGGCATTATTCCTGCCACTGTCCATGGGGCAGGAAGCTTCACTTCATCCATGAGGCACCTAACTGTGTCCATGGGGTGCCTAGCTATGCCCTTTGGCACCTAATAACATCTGCGGGCTGCCTAACTACATCCATGAGGTGCCCAACTACTTTCTCCAACATCTTGTGTGTGGGCCCTCTCGCTGTTGGGAACTTCATAAAACCAAATAATTATTTATGTTTTCAGGCCAAAAACAAGAGTGTCCTGGACGCGGATCCGGAGGCACAGGCTCTGCTGGAGATGACAGGAAGGGTACGTCAGAGCGAAGGACTGAGGGATAAAGAAGAATATGAGGAGAGTTAAACCCTGCAACCTCTGTGACAAGTTGTTCCGCTGCCGAGCCTCTGTAGGATGGGTTTGTATTTCCATATTGTGACCACATGGGGGCGACACAGCAGAGATCTAACTGGAGACCTGCGCTACAGAATGTGCTAATCTCAGGAGTCTACTGGTCACTGATCGGCCTGTGGCCTGCAGCTCCTGATTCTTCCCTCCTGGGAAGAAAGTTCTGCTTTATGTACTTTGATGCGCTTTAGCGAATTGCACTGAACACAAAGGAAGATTCTAATCTTGTGTTCAGACACAGCCAGCTACATCGACCAGCAGGACTGGCTGACCTATTAGGTGCTTCTTCCAGATGCCTCTCCCAGAATCGCAAAATACGTCCTCCAGGTATTTAGTTTTGGATGATGTAACGTCTACCCACACCCAGTGTCCTCATGCCCTGCATGTTCAATACTAGACATTTTTAAGGTATTTATGAAGGCAAATAGTTATTTTCATTGCTCCTGCCGTCCCATCAGAGCTGCGCTGGAATCTACAACCGTTCAGCCAGTTCAGATCTGCCAGCCCTGGTCTTCTGCATATCTATTCTGTGTAGTTCAGATTAGATGGATCTCCTTCAGATCAATATTCCTCTCTCGGAATATTATATTAAAATCCGACAGGCTACTGTAGATCCATGGCTCCCACCCCCATAAAAAAGTGGGAGTTTATTCCACCACTTACCTCGTTTTGGAATTGGGGTCCCTGCAGTCACACCAACATCTGCCTCACTAACTCATTTACCTCTTATGCGGCGTACACACGGTCGGAATTTCTGATGGAAACAGTCCGATGGGAGCTTTTCATCGGATTTTCCGACCGTGTGTATGCCCATCGGATTTTTCTGTCGGAATTTCCGACGGACTTTGGATTGAGAACCTGTTCTTAATTTTTCCGACGGAAAACCTTTCTATCGGATTTTCCGATCGTGTGTATGCAATTCCGACACGCAAAATTCCGACATATGCTCGGAAACAATTCGACGCATGCTCGGAAGCATTACACTTCCCTTTTTATAGTTCTGTCGGACGTTTTTTAAGGCGTGGTGTTATTGACCGTCGGAATTTGGTGTGACTGTGTGTAGGCAAGACAGTTTGAGCGAAATTCCGTCGGAATTCCGACGGGAAAACCATCAGAGCTTTTTCCGACAAGAATTCCGATCGTGTGTACGCGGCATTAGTTGCAGCCTATGGGGGTTTCGTTTTGGAGCGAGGCAGAGAAGGTGATTGGCTGTCTGTACCTTACACAGAATGCAAACCGCCATATTTCTAATGGGTGGGTGGGGGGGAGCAGCAGATCTAAAGTTTTTAATTGCAGGTTTGTGCACACTGCATGTAGTAAGGTGCCTAACTACGTCCATGGGGGGCTGTCTCTTCTGTTCATCTAGCCACTGCGAGTTTTATACGGGAAATAATTTAACGATTACAGGTTTCTAACCACAGCTTAGCTATAGCCATGATCAGCAGTCATTTTATATATTTATTATAACACAGTTGCTCTTCAAAATAAGTTTTACTTGAAAATGGAAAAAACGCCTGTTAGTGCCTGGATAGCTGATATTATATCACCCCCCAAACACGCGCCTCCCCCTGCAGCCATCACAAGTACTGCCATCTTCTGACAGTTACCAAAGAGAAAATAATCATAAGAGTACATCAGGGGGAGATGGAAGCTTGCTGGATTGGGGTCTTCAAATGAAACGCTGCACAGAACGGCACAGTCACAGATGACAGCTAGGTGTAACCCTTTACATGCTAAGCTAAATTACACCAAATGAACTGAGATTATTTTTATCAAAATCCATGAATTCACAAACATCGGAGGCCTTAACACCATCTCCTTGAACAGGAAATTTGAGCTTTTTCATCGTTATCTGTTAGAAGTTAATAAAAGTTTTAATCAATTTATGCTGCTGTTTTATCCATTTTTTTTTTTGTATGTACTTATACAGCTTTTTAAAGAAAACTGCGTCCATGGCTCTCTCTCTCTCTCTCTCTCTCTCTCTCTCTCTCTCTCTCTCTCTCTCTCTCTCTCTCTCTCTCTCTCTCTCTCTCTCTCTCTCTCTCTCTCTCTCTCTCTCTCTCTCTCTCTCTCTCTCTCTCTCTCTCTCTCTCTCTCTCTCTCTCTCTCCCCTCTCTCTCTCTCTCTCTCTCTCTCTCTCTCTCTCTCTCTCTCTCTCTCTCTGCCCCCCCTCTCGCTCTGCCCCCCCTCTCTCTGCCTCTCTCTCTCGCTCTGCCCCCCCTCTCTCTCTCTCTCTCTCTCTCTCGCTCTCTCGCTCTGCCCCCCATAGGAGGTTTTATATATCAATAGCATACTTGGAGCTACCAACTGGGAAACTACAAGTCCCAAGATGATCTAGTGCCCGACTGTTTTCCAGAGCTCAGTTTTCCACCATTTGGATGTTCAAACTATGTGTTGGACATCTGTCAAACTCTGAAACAAACATTTTATGTACACAGCTATTCATGTGTTCAGAAACCGTGCCAACCTCTGTGTTGAAGTTTCTCTTTAATAAACCTGCCAGTCATTCCTTCCTGTAAACCAGCCCCTCCATTCCTTCCTACAAACCAGATGATAGATATGTGTTTTGTAACTGCGCTCCCCAATTATGAAATATATTAAAACTTAAAAACAAGACAAGTATATAACAAGTGCTCAATAAAGTATATTTTGTGCAATGTCCATATACAGCCACCAGGTGTCTCCAACTGGATGCAAATGGTACATAATAGATGGTAAATTGACTGCTGTCTTATCAGTTCCACACCACAGTGATTTAATGTTCTCCAGCAACACACAGCCCACTCACCGGACTCGCATGACCCTATTACAGGTAGTCACATTAAGAAGAATGAGGATGCAGTTTCTGATGTTCCTCTCGGCCGATTAGCATGGCAGCAAACTTGGATACAAAGTAGATCTCCCAAAAAAAAACGGTAACTTTTTTAAAAAATTTTTAAGGAGTCTTTTAATGTTAAATTTGTATTTTAGGGTGGACCTCCACTTTAACAAGTCATTTTCAAACTTACAGCTCAATTTCTTGCTATCTGGGTAATGCTTCCAATGGGTATACCATTCCTGTTGACAACCATCTAAAATGGGAATGCCATTTCACTTCCCGTTGTGTCTCTGGGACAGGAAGTGAAGTGAAATGAAAGCTCCACACTCGGATGCACAAGGCAAAGCCTAAACCGAGAGGTGTTTTCTCTATGCATGACCTCCTAAACTAAAGCTAAAATACAGATTCAAGCCGTATATATACGTTAAATCACCACGAATCCTCCTCCACAATTGACCTGTCCAGTACAAACAACACGCTCACCTTCATAATGCCTTCCAATGCTTGTTTATTCCCAGCAAGGGTCGCGTATCATCAGCATGGGGCGCGTCCGGCCAATCACAAAACCGGCTCGCAGCCACACCTCTGCAATTCGCGGACACGCCCACTCGGCCGAAGTCTTTCATGCCATGATTGGATCGGTCAGGCGCCTGCTGTATTCCATTACTTTACCATTGTCCAGCGTGGGCACCGTCAATGACTGGGGAAGGGGGGAGGAGTCCGGTGATGTCACCGGATCTCTGACGGAACTCCCTGAAGACCCGGAAGCTGGCGGAGAGGTGAGTACCGATCAAAAAAATTAACGATTAATCGAGGAATTAATCATTAATTTCCACAGCCCTAATTAGATAGATAGAGATAGAGATATATATATATATATATATATCTCTATCTATAGGAAACAGCGTTATTGAGCAGCTCGGGATCCTGCAGTTATAGAATCCAGAGGTGATTCACATGCGTGGTTTGACTGAGCTTAAATGTGAGGTCACACACTCAGAGGTGAGTGGCTATTACCTAAGGGGGGGAGCACTAGAGTGTGGACACTGCAACCTGTTTTGATCACTTCAATCAATGGATTTAATTTATATATGTATGTAGCAGTATAATATGTAGATAGGGCGGCACAATTTATTTTTTTATGCATTTACACAGCTATATGGGACGTGATTATTGCCAGCAGCTGTCCATATAATTTTCACTCTCAGTAGGTAGCTCGCAAGACTTTCACATTTTACTTATTATAAAGATACATTTGGATATTTTTCTTTTATGCAGACTATAAGGCCCCTTTCACACGAGGCAGATCCGCTTGCACAGAGTCCGCCTCTGTCCGCCGGCTCAGCGGGAGATCTCTCCGTTGATCTCCGCTGAGCCGGCGGATGACAGGTCCCTCTCTGCTCTCTGAGCGGGGAGTGGCTTGTCGAGCGCCGCTGGTCTCTATGGAGAGATTGGATGAAAACGGACAGCGTGTCTGTTTTTCATCAGATCTCACCCGATCCAATCTGCCATCGACGGAACCGGACGTAGAGCCATCCGTCTGCTATTGGCGGATTGGACCGGGTCATCCGTCGCTCCATAGACTAGCTTGGAGCACCCGTTCAGGTCCGCCGTCAAAACTGAGCGGGCCGTCAGTGTGAAAGGGGCCTAAAAGTTTGACAAAGATTTTGCTTTTTCTGACAAGTGTTAAGAGTGAAAAAACGACCAAAAAGTTGGTAAAATATAGTGAAAACAAAAAGGTCGGCACCATGAAAGCTCCTTCTCTGAACTCCTCCACTGAAAAGTCTTTAAAAATCCCTGATTTGTTTTCACAATAGAAATTCCTGGATTATTGTGTCGTCTGTTGGTGAAAATGTGCAGCAGAATCATCCTGGACCGCTTTATAGCTTAACAGAAGAAACCATCAGGTTGAACACAGTATCAATCCCAGCCTTCTAGAATGAGACCCTGAAGAGGGACATATTTTGTCCTTGTTGGAGCACCATACTCTGTAACATAATGGGGTGGAATTGGCCATGTCCCCTCCATCAGCCAGAACATAGTATTGAACCTAGCCTTCTAGAATGTGACCTTGAGGAGGGACATTCACTGTCCTTGTTGGATGACTGTAGTCCGTACTATAGTGAGGTGGAATAGACTGAAGAAAGTATTGATCCCAACCTTCTAGAATGAGGAGGGACGTTTGCTGTCGTTGTAGTTGTATGTTCCCATAGTGAGGTCCAAGTCTTTCTTCAGATCACAGCCCAATGTCTACACCATCGTCTCCATCACATGTACCTCTGGCTCTGGCTCAGCTATGAGCTGATTAGCAATATCTGTAAATACACAGTGGACAATGTTACCAGATTTTACCAAACAGACTGTCCTCTGAGCATGGGGGGAATCTCCTCATCCAATAGGCTGCCATATGGTGCAATAAAAACTATTTGATGACCAGACGGACCTATGGGCTTCTTCTGTTCAGTGGGATAGAACAAAGACATAGGCAGAAACTGACATATTTATTGATAATATTTTCTCTGTTGGCTTTTGAACTAGGTGGCCGGGGGGGATTAGAGGAAGTGAAAACCCTGAAAACCGTCAGTGAGCGAAGGTCAGAGGGTGCCATAACCATAATACACAAACCCTGGGGAAGTGGGTTGGCAAAACAAAATTACAGCCAGAGAACAACTAATGAGGGACTAATATGCGCCAGTACAAAACTGAGAGGCATGTACACGAATGCCAGGAGACTAGCTAACAAAATGGAGGAACTGGAGCTGCCGATACATAAGGATAGTCAGAAACTTGGTTTGACATCTCGCACAACTGGCTGGCAACTATCCAGGGGTATTTCTTCCATTGAAGGGACAGGGAGGGTTGAAGAGGGGGAGGGGTGTGCATCTATATTAAGAATGATTTACTGGTGAACGTAAGGGACGACATTACAAATGGGGCAACGGGGGAGGTGGAGTCCCTATGGGTGGGAAGAGACAAGCGGGACGATTTTAGTAGGGGTTTGTTACAGGCACCCTAACCTGGAGGAGGAGTCTGACCTCCTATCACATTTAGAAATGGCAGCGAGGCAGGGCGATGTCTTCATACTGGGGGACTTCAACTATCCAGATATTTACTGGGCAGAAGAAAGAGCTCACTCTTTAAAGGCCCGCCCTTACTTAAATGTCTTACAGGACAACCTCATGTCCCAATTGGTTGCTGTCCCGACTAGAAAGAATGCATTGAAGTGGTTGTAAAGGCAGAAGGTTTTTTTATCTTAATGCATTTTATGCATTAAGATAGACAAACCTACTGGATGCAGCAGCTCCCCTCAGCCACCCTAGTACTTGCCTGAGCCCATCTCTATCCAGCAGTGTTGCAGGAGAGACTCTGCTGCAGCACAGCACTCCCTCCTGATTGGCTGAGACAGCATCGGCGCGCCATTGGCTCCCGTTGCTGTCAAAGTCAGTGAGCCAATGAGGGGCGAGAGAGGGGAGCGGGGCCTAGCTGCCGCTTAGTGTCTGAACGGACACACTGAGCTGCGGCTCAGCTCTGGTACCCCCATAGCCAGCTGTTGGCTGTGGTGGCACTCAAAGGGAGGGAGGGGCCAAAAGAGCCGAAGAGGGACTCGAGAAGAGGAGGATCTGAGCTGCTCTGTGCAAAACTACTACACAGAGCAGGTAAGTATAACCTGTTTGTTATTTTTAAACACAAAAAAAGAGACTTTAGTATCACTTTAATTACAAATGATACAGATCTCATTTACAGATGTGGAAATATGGGACAACTTGGGAACCAGTGATCACAGGATAATTACATTCAGCATAAATCATAGGAAAAGGAGGCAAAAGGGGAGTACTAGAACACAAAATAAAAAAAAAAAAAGACAACTTTTCTAAACTGCGCTCAATGCTACAAGATATTAACCACTTAAGCCCCGGACCAATTTGCAGCCAGAGGACCAGGCCCCTTTTTGCGATTCGGCACTGCGTCGCTTTAACTGACAATTGCGCAGTCATGCAACGTGACTCCCAAACAAAATCGGCGTCTTTTTTTTCCCACAAATAGAGCTTTCTTTTGGTGGTATTTGATCACCTCCTGTGGTTTTTATTTTTTGCTTTGTAAACTAAAATAGAGTGACAATTTTGAAAAAAATTCAATATTTTTTACTTTTTGCTATAATAAATATCCCCCAAAAATATATTAAAAAAATATATTTTTCCTCCAGTTTAGGCCGATACGTATTCTTCTACATATTTTTGGTAAAGAAAATCGCAATTAGCGATTATTGATTGGTTTGCGCAAAAGTAATAGCGTTTACAAAATAGGGGATAGTTTTATAGCATTTTTATTAATATTTTTTTTTTTACTAGTAATGGCGGCGATCAGCAATTTTTTTTTTTCTTGTGACTGCGACATTTTGGCGGACACATCGGACATTTTTGACACATTTTTGGGACCATTGTCATTTATACAGCAATCAGTGCTATTTAAATGCACCGATTCCTGTGTAAATGACACTGGCAGTGAAGGAGTTAACCACTAGGGGGCAGGAGAGGGGTTAAGTGAGCCCTGTGTGTTTGTTTTCTAACTGTCTGGGGGGCGTGGCTTGGCGCGTGACATCACCGATCATCTTTCCCTATGACAGGGAACAGACGATCAGTGACAGTGTCACTAGGAAGCACGGGGAGGTTTGTTTACACATACCTCTCCCCGTTCTTCAGCTCTGTGACCCGATCGCGGGACACCAGCGGCAATCGGGTCCACTGGTCCCGCGGTCGCGGTCATGGAGCTCAGGACCGGGTCGTTGATGTGCCCAGCCGTGCCATTCTGCCGACGTATATGTGCAGGAGGTGGTCCTTAAGCGGTTAATTGGGACCAAATCCTAGAAACATTGAACACTGAGGAAAAATGGGAGTACTTTAGGAACATTAAATAAAGGTATTATCCAATGCGCTCAAATGTTGAAGAGCGAAGGTTAAAAACTTGGTGGCTAAATCATAATGTAAAAAGTCATATTAAGGAAAAAAATAAGGGAAAGGAGTCATTATTGACATTTCAACACTACAAGGAATGCAATAAATATTGTAAGAGCTCACTCAGGGCGGCTAAAATAGACCACGAAAAGCATATAGTGGAGGAGAGTAAAAAAAAAATCCCCAAAAACTCTTTAAATATATTAATAGCAAAAAAGTGAGGGCAGAGCACATTGGCTCCCTAAAGGATGATCAGGGGAAGTTGGTTACAAATGACAAGGGAAAGGCAACTGTACTAAATGCTTTCTTGTCAGTTTTTACAGAGGAAAAGGAAGGGTATAATAATCGATAATGTAACATTAGTAACGTTGGTGTCCGAATAAGACTTCCGACTTGGAAAACCTATTGCAAATAAATTACCAGGACCCAATTGCTTACACTTGACAGTCCTCAAAGAACTCAGGATATAGCCAGACTGCTATTCCTAATTTATATAGACAATATACTGACAGGAATGGTACCAGCTGATTGGCGAAGGGTCAATGTGGTACCAATATTTAAAAAAGGGCCATAACCTATACCAGGGAACTACAGACTAGTCATTCTAATATACCGTATTTATCGGCGTATAACACGCAATTTTTCCCCCTTAAAATCGGGGGAAAGTCGATCCCCAAAAAAATGTGCCTAAAAAAATCAAATGGCGCCGAAAAATAGCGACCGTCTTAAAAAAAAACGAGCACTGCCTAAAAAGACCAAGCGCCGGCGAAAAAGACCGATCTGACTGCTCTGCTCCGCTCGCAGTCCCGCCTCCCTTCGCTCGCTTCCGAAACAGCAGGGAGGCGGGACTGCAAGCGGAGCTGAACAGTCGGCTCGGTCTTTTCCGGCGGCAGTCGCTCGGTATTTTCCGGCGGCTCTCGCTCGATATTTTCCGGCGGCGCTCGCTCGTTTTTTTCCGGCGGCGATAGCTTGGTCTTTTACGGCAGCGCTTGCACGGTCTTTCTAGGCGTCAAATTTAAACGTGGGCAAGCTGCAAATGACGCTGGCAAGCTGCAAAGGACACTGGGCAAGCTGCAAATGACGCTGGCAAGCTGCAAATGACGCTGGCAAGCTGCAAATCACACTGGGCAAGCTGCAAATGACGCTGGGCAAGCTGCAAATGATGCTGGGCAAGGCTGCAAATGATGCTGGGCAGGGCTGCAAATGATGCTGGGCAAGGCTGCAAATGGCGCTGGGCAAGGCTGCAAATGGCGCTGGGCAAGGCTGCAAATGGCGCTGGGCAAACTGCAAATGACGCTGGGCAAGCTGCAAATTACGCTTAAATGTACGTTTTTTTTTTTTCCCTAAAACTTTTTTTTCCTTAAAATGCCCTCCTAAACTTGGGGTGCGTGTTATACACCGATAAATACGGTAGATGGTATGTAAACTATTTGAGGGGATGATAAGGGAAAATATCCAAGAATTTGCTGCTAAAGACAGTATCATTAGTAGTAATCAGCATGGATTTATGAAAGGTCATTCTTGCCAAACCAACCTGTTAACGTTCTATGAGGAAGTGAGCTGTGATCTGGATAAAGGTAGGCCTGTGGATGTGGTATATCTGGATTTTGCAAAAGCATTTGATACAGTCCACCATAAATGCTTCATTTACAAACTGAGGTCTGTAGGCATAGACCATATTGAGGGTTGTGGTTACATGTCCAGAAAAATCTTATCTGTTTTTATATTGGTTTAGAAAACTGAGATTGAGTGTTGGGTACCCTGGTGGACTTTGTAGGCTGATACAAACCTCTAGCATTTGGGCGCTTCTGTGGAGCAAACTGCAGACAATCGTAGATAATGCCACGTAGAACAGATGGGCAAGAGATCGGTAGGCCGGCCATGACTTCTTCATTCAGCTTCTGGTAAATCAACTCTGGGTTGCCATGAAGATCAGACAGGGAGAGACCTGAGGGATGAGATGGATTTTATCAGAACTGAGACTATCTGCATAAAATCACAAACCATATGATCTGAAATGTTGATGGAAGCCAGATCTGCTTGGATTGTAAAGTTTGTGGGTGCCTTTTACATGTGACCGTTTCTCCTGAATAACTCAAACAATGGCAAGCATAGAATGCGGGCAGATACAGGAGTATCATACTTTTTTTTTTTTTTTTTTTTAAAACAAGAAACAGGAGAATCATACTTGATGGATCATATGTGCGTGTAGACAACCCATTGTACCTTACTACAGAGTGACGGGGAATGAGCTCTGCGTAATTCATATTAATTAAAGAGACCGTGTCCTGGCACAGCCGAGGTTCCCATCCAGGGATGGCAGCTAACTGAGGAAAAAGTTGCTGCCATTAGAAACATGCAGTTCCATATTCATCATCTTCCCACTAACGGAGAGAGTTGTGAAACATTCAGCAACTACCCTGTCCTGGAACTGGCACTGATGAGACCAGGTGACAGCTGACCTGATCCAAATTCCAAGCCTACAATTCCTTTTCACCACTTCCCCGCTGCCATATGGCGAATTCATCCCTTTGTGGCTACTTAAGGTCAGCTTTTTCATTAAATGCCATTGTTCTTGAAATCCATCAAAGCTTTTGGTGATGATTGGGATGCAAGCTGTTTGGACCTAGGATGTGATTCCAGAGTCACCATTTCCCATGAAAGTGAAAACAATAGAGGCCGATCTGCTGACAAGCTAAAG
This sequence comes from Lithobates sylvaticus, assembly GCA_028564925.1. Taxonomy (NCBI): domain Eukaryota; kingdom Metazoa; phylum Chordata; class Amphibia; order Anura; family Ranidae; genus Lithobates; species Lithobates sylvaticus. The sequence continues at coordinate 26,453,735 of CM053034.1, forward strand.
ATTTACTGCTGCTTAGGGGCTCTGGGCTTCAGCAAAATGGCAGCCTTCGGCAAGAAGAAACAGGAGCAATGCTAGAAGCAATTTACAGCACACACTAATTTTGGGGGCGTAATTATTGATGTGGAATGTATGTTCCTTTCTAAAGAACATTATGTTTTGTCAAGTTGTTATGGATAAAGTTCTGCTTTAAGCAGGGTTCCCTTAGAGAATTTGGAGAGCCCTCTTCAATTTTTGGGGCATTTCTTCACTGATGGACATGGAGCTCATTCCATTATGGAGACCCCTCTTCAACAGCTCGCCTATGCTGCAACACAACTGGAGCCAACAGGGGTCTCCACTGTGCCAGGTAACTGCTGACCTGCTCCGAATCCTAACCCTACCTTCTTTTTCACCACTTGCCCACTGCCATATGGCAAATTCTTCCACTTTGTGGCCACTGTAAGACAGTCAGCTTTTATAACTAGGCACTAGGGATGAGCCGAACACCCCCCCGTTCGGCTCGCACCAGAACCCGCGAACGGACCTAAAGTCCGTGCGAGCTTTAGAACCCTATTAGTTATAATGGATGCGAACGTTCGAAATTAAAAGTGCTCATTTTAAAGGCTAATATGCATGTTAATGTCATAAAAAGTGTTTGGGGACCTGGGTCCTGCCCCAGGGGACATGTATCAATGCAAAAATTTTTTTTAAAAACGGCCGTTTTTTCAGGAGCAGTGATTTTAATAATGCTTAAATTGAAACAATAAAAGTGTAATATTCCTTTAAATTTCGTACCTGGGGGGTGTCTATAGTATGCCTGTGAAGGGGCGCATGTTTCCCGTGTTTAGAACTGTCTCTGCGCAAAGTGTCATTTTTGAAAGTAAAAAAAAGCTATTTAAAATCACTCGCGGCTAATGTTAATTCACGGCTCCCGTAACACAGAGAACAGTCATTCATTGAAACTCATTCATAAAAAAAAGTCATTGATAAAAAAAAAAAAAAAAATGAAAAAAAAAAAAAAGCGTAGGGGTCCCCCCAAATTCAATAACCAGGCCCTTCAGGTCTGGGATGGATATTAAGGGGGATCCCAGCCAAAAAAAAAAAAAAAAAAAATGGCGTAGGGTCCCCCTCAAAATCCATACCAGACCCTTGAGGTCTGGTATGGATTTTAAGGGGAACCCTAGCCAAAAAAAATGGCGTGGGGTCCCCCTCAAAATCCATACCAGACCCTTATCCGAGCACGCAACCTGGCAGGCCGCAGGAAAAGAGGGGGGGACGAGAGCGGCCCCCCCTCTCGCCTGAACCGTACCAGGCCACATGCCCTCAACATTGGGAGGATGCTTTGGGGGTCTAAGACCCCAAAAGCACCTTGTCCCCATGTTGATTAGGACAAGGGCCTCTTCCCCACAACCCTGGCCGGTGGTTGTGGGGGTCTGCGGGCGGGGGGCTTATCGGAATCTGGAAGCCCCCTTTAACAAGGGGACCCCCAGATCCCGGCCCCCCCCCTGTGTGAAATGGTAAGGGGGTACAAAAGTACCCCTACCATTTCACCAAAAAAGTGGCAAAAATGGTAAAAAGGACAGGAGACAGTCTTTGACAATTCCTTTATTAAAATCTTCTTTCTTCTTTCTTCATCCTTCGGATTCTTCATCTTCTCCTTCCTTCATCTTCTTCCATCTTCTTCTTCCATTTTCTTCTTCCTCCGATCCGCTTCTTCTTGCGCTGGTCTTCTCGTCCTTCTCGTCCGGCATCTTCTTCCGTCGGCGTCGGCGTCGGTGTCGGTGTCTTCTTGGGCCGCTCCGCGCAATGGGAGGCTCCCGCTGTGTGAGGCTCCGCTCCATCTGACAGGTCTTTTAAAACGGAGGGCACCTGGTGACCCCGCCCCCCTCTGACATCATGGGGAAAGCCATCATGGAATTCCCCATGACGTCCCTGTGCGTCAGAGGGGGCGGGGTCACCAGGTGCCCTCCATTATAAAAGACCTGTCAGACGGAGCGGAGCCTCACACAGCGGGAGCCTCCCATTGCGCGGAGCGGCCCAAGAAGAGACAGAGACACCGACGCCGACGGAAGAAGATGCCGGACGAGAAGGACGAGAAGACCAGCGCAAGAAGAAGCGGATCGGAGGAAGAAGAAAATGGAAGAAGAAGATGGAAGAAGATGAAGGAAGGAGAAGATGAAGAAACCGAAGGATGAAGAAAGAAGAAAGAAGATTTTAATAAAGGAATTGTCAAAGACTGTCTCCTGTCCTTTTTACCATTTTTGCCACTTTTTTGGTGAAATGGTAGGGGTACTTTTGTACCCCCTTACCATTTCACACAGGGGGGGGGGGCCGGGCTCTGGGGGTCCCCTTGTTAAAGGGGGCTTCCAGATTCCGATAAGCCCCCCGCCCGCAGACCCCCACAACCACCGGCCAGGGTTGTGGGGAAGAGGCCCTTGTCCTAATCAACATGGGGACAAGGTGCTTTAGGGGTCTTAGACCCCCAAAGCATCCTCCCAATGTTGAGGGCATGTGGCCTGGTACGGTTCAGGCGAGAGGGGGGGCCGCTCTCGTCCCCCCCTCTTTTCCTGCGGCCTGCCAGGTTGCGTGCTCGGATAAGGGTCTGGTATGGATTTTGAGGGGGACCCCACGCCATTTTTTTTGGCTAGGGTTCCCCTTAAAATCCATACCAGACCTCAAGGGTCTGGTATGGATTTTGAGGGGGACCCTACGCCATTTTTTTTTTTTTTTTTTTGGCTGGGATCCCCCTTAATATCCATCCCAGACCTGAAGGGCCTGGTTATTGAATTTGGGGGGACCCCTACGCTTTTTTTTTTGTTTTTTATTAATGAATGACAGCTCTCTGTGTTACAGGAGCCATCAATTCATTAGCCGCGAGTGATTTAAATAGCTTTCTTCCTGCAAAAATGACACTTTTTTGCAGGGAAAGTTCTAAGCACAGGAAACCTGCCCTCCTTCACAGGCTACCTATAGACACCCCCCAGATGTGATACTGCAATGCTGTTCTAACAGCATGCACACACATATCCCCAGAAATAAAGAACATATTGTTGTCAGCAGTCAGCAGCACACTGACACGCTGACACTGTGAGTGAAACATAATATGCGAGGCCGCCGCCGCGGCGGCCTCTTATACCGTGGGGCGTGTATTAAAGCCCCTGAGCTATAATTGGCTACAGGCATCCTGCCTGTAGCCAATTATGGCTCTCCTCGCTGCCGGCGCTGTGATTGGCCAAGCATGCGGGGTCACAGTGCATGCTTGGCCAATCATCAGCCAGCATTGCACTGCGCGGGCCGCAATGCATTGCGGGGCCGCTCGCATCACACGAATTTGATGCGAGCGGTCCCAATAGTTCTGGGCTCGCCGAGCGAGCGAACACCCGGTGCTCGATTCGAACATGGGTTCGAATCGAACACCGGGCTCATCCTTACTAGGCACCAGAATGTGCGAAACAGGTCACATGGATTTTGAAGATCAACACATGATTGCTGGTTCATAAATAAAGACATTGCATCGTTTGGTATTTCCATACACAGATCATTATATTTTGTGGAAGAGTTCAGTGCCATGTCAATGTTCTGAGATGCGGAAAGACAACTTTCACACCTAACTCTCTTGCACCCTAACCTCCCAGCATTGCAATGGCACAGGAATACAGTATGGAGGCAAACAACACTAGAGCAGGCCTCACCTAAGCACTTCCAAAATACACTAAAACCTTTTATCATTGGAAGAACAAAGTCCTATCCATCCATACTTATTTAAAAACATGTTCAACAGTACAGGTATTTTTATTCCTCCCTGCATGGCTCCTCCTAGAATGTGGTGTAACTATGACTTTCCACTACTTCCGCTTGAAGTCCCGGTACTCCATCCCAGTCACTTCCAAATCTTGTCTGGTCAGTGTCAGTGGTTCATTACGATCAAATAGAAGACATGGAGCCATCACCATACTGTACAGCGCAGGACTTACCCTTGAGTGGGAGGGAGCCGGTAACTATCTCGTAGATCACCACACCGAGACTGAAAGAGATACCAGTGAATTAATACGACTTCTAAGGTGCCATTATATAAAGATAATCAGAGTAATTGCTTTGCCAGTGTTTCCCACATTTTCGCTGTGCCATAAAAGTCCAACCTCTCAGTGGAACAGATAATTTGCTCTGCTTTTGTTGGAGGACACGGCTTTGCTTTAGATCATCACCTACTGCAAAGTCATTTCTGCTTCTGCACTAAAAAATAAGAGAGGTACAGGATCTCTGGAATCTGAAGGAGTTTCTGCTTCCCATCAATGGGCCATCAGATAGACTTTGCAGGACCCACTTCATGGAGGTTCACTCTCAGACAAGGCCATGGCAGGGATGTAAATAAAACATTGGGGGTTGACCAAGAACGTGACCACAGCGCTGGTAATATCTCACAACCTGGGTTGGAGAACACCAAAAGTTCGACATCTGAAGTTTCCCGTTGCTGAGGAGGACCAAGAGCGTGACATCAGCACTGGAGGTATCTTACAACTCGGGTTGGAGAACACCAGAAGATCAACATCTGGGTTCCCTGTCACTGGCAAATTTGTTGGAGGACTTCCAGGTGAGGGCCCTCTCTCCCTGATCCAGACCTTTCCAACTAGACATGTGCAAAACAGAAAAATTGTTTCATTTGGATTCATTATTTAAATAATTTATTTAATTAAATTGTTTCATTTGTTTTTGGAATTCGTTTTGTTTATTCGTTTTCAGATTTGATTTGAATATTCGGTCTCATCTAATTCAATTTGACTGAATTCCGAAAATTTGAATCGGCTTTGAATTCAAATTTATTCTATACGAATTTCGGAAGACGTTTATATTCAATTTTTTTTTCTATTCTATTCTTTTATTTCCTATTCTGTTTCCTATTTTATTATTTTCTATTCAAATTTATTCTATTCAAATTTTGGAAGACGGATATATTCATTCTATTGTTTTCTGATGTTTGTTCTATTCTTTTTATTTTCTATGCTTTCTTTTACTATTCTCTTATGATTTTATTCAGTTTTTTCTGAATTACAGAAAATGGTTATATTCTTCCTAGTCAATTTTTTTCTATTCTAGTCTTTGCTATTATGTTCTTTTCTGATATATTTGAATTTATTCTATTCGAAATTAGAATTTTGGAAGACGGTTATATTCTTCAAGTTTTATTTTATTCAATTTTTTTCAGTTTTTTTCTATTCTTTTCTTTCCTATTCTATTCCAATTCAAATTTATTCTATTTGAAATTTTGAATTTTGGAAGACAGTTCTATTCATTATATTCTTTTCAATTCTTTTATTTTCTATTCTATTCGAATTTTAGAAAGTGGTTATTCTTTCTATTCTTTTCTATTAAATTTTTTTTTCTATTCTATTTTGTGCTTTTCCGTTCTATTCATAATTTAAATTGCGGACGACAGTTATATTTTATTCTATTATATTCTTTTTTTATTCTATTAAGTTCTATTGTTTTATTGTCTATTTTATTCTATTTTCTATTCTATTTTTGTTTTCTAATTCGTTTAGAATTTGACGTACTTTGTTTTGTTCTTTCGGATTCGTTTAAGTTCGTTACTGTTGTAATGCCGAAATTTAGATACATCCGGATGTCGAATAGCTAAAAATTGGGAGTAATTTTGATTTGGAACAAAATGAACGGCGCTCTCCTATTTCCAACTGAGATGGTCTACTTGTCGGTTTTCTACCCCTAGTATGTGTACTGTAGACAGAGCTGGATAAGACTATACCGGAAGTGCTGTGAGAGAGACGGGATATCGCCTGTTTGTTGCTGTAATCTCTACTTTTCAATGTAAGAATCTATTTATTTGTAATAAAGTGTGTGTATAGACTTGCTTCACGATTGGGGCCCCCCCCCTTCTTTTTGTCCTATATACACCCCCATCTCTGGCGAGTTTTTGGGAAACGCTGCCGCCATTGTCCTGGAGGAGGCTGGAGAAGCAACCCCAATAAAGACCGTTAGAGTGAGGGTAGACTGTGTGAAGGGAGGAGAGGTGGATCCTATCTTGGACCCCAGGAGACAGCTGGGAGAATTTGTGGAAGTGGAGCGGACCCCCTGATACTATCTAGATGCCCATGTACCTTTGTTTTCAGGTGAGAGGCTAGAGAGCACCATTTAAGGATTAGGTCCTTACTTCCCTATACCCTGGTCAAGAATAAGGAGACAACCAATATCCCTGCTACCTCGTGTTTTGAGGGATATTTCTTGAACTTTTGCACTTATTGGATTTTCTCATTTAGTTTTTATCAACATTATCTAGCACCTAATGGACTCTGCTGGCACCTAATTTATGGATTTTATTTCATTCCTCTTAATACACTCTTCAGTATATATTTATTTATTTATATGATACTGACAACTATTACTGTATGTTTCATGATCTATTTATGTCCATATATTTTGTTATTTACCTACACACATTTTAGCACTGGATGCACTTGCAGTTTTGTATTTAATTTATTTAAAGGCACAGTGTGTTTTTATTATTAATTTGTATCACTGCATATTTATGTAATATTTTTAGAAATATTTTAGCACTATTTATATCATATAATTTTTTGGACATCATACTCATTCACATCACTTTGGTGCAGATTAGCGCAAAATCACTACTTTATTTATATCCAGAGCTGGTACATGACTCTCTGTCCAGTCCAAGATGTAAGACGCGTCCACAGCTGCTGCTGCACTCTTTATTATACCTAACATGGTTTATATTTGCCACTGCCGTGGTGTTGTATAACTGCACCTCCACAGGGTGATACTCTCAGTGGGTGTGTCCAGTGAAGAGCCTATCTGATCAGTTGGAGTTCCATCATGTTGATGGGAAGCAGAAACTCCTCCAGTCTCCAAGAACCCTCAGTGGACTTAAAGTGTTATTAAACCCCCCTATCGTTTTCAGCCAAGGAAGCTGCCATCTTTGCCTCTGTTTAATCTACACCTGCCATGATGCTGCACATGTGATCAGTTATGACACCAGTCGTTGGATGATTTGACAGTTTGGTTGAGAGCACAACCAATGGAAGTGTTGCCGGAAATGAATGTTTTTTGAAACTGGTAAATGGATGGGTTTACTTCCGCTTGAAGTCCCAGTACTTCATCCCAGTCATGTACTGTAGGCCTGTGTCTGTCATTGCTATTTTCCAGTGCAGAGGGAGAAAGCATTTCCCAGTAGGTGATCCTCCAAAGTAGAGCTATGTCCTCCAATAAACAAAAAAAAATATTATTTTTAACATGCATTCCTTCTCCAGCATCTTTCCATATATGATATTAGGCAATCAAACTCCAAGTACCATTTAGCTATGTAGTGGGTTCAATTAAAAGACTGGTTCACCTAATATTTCAGTTGTGGTTGGATGGGAGTAGTTAAAGTATACATTTTTAGTTTTTACAGTTTTCAATTCCTGATGGGACAAATTGCATGTAATATCCATCTTCCTCGGTATTCTGTAATGCCCCGTAAACACGGTCGGAATTTTTCCGACGGATTTTGTCCGACACTGGTGTTGCATACACACGGTCGGACAAAGTTGTCGGAAAATCCGATCATTCTGAACGTGGTGTAAGACGGGACTACGTAGAGGCTAGTAGCCAATAGCTTTGGTCTTGTAATGTGATCTGAGCATGCGTGGCACTTTGTCCGTCGGAATTCGCTACACACGATCGGAAAAAGTCCGAAAATTTGAGAGCAGGATCTCAAACTTTTTCCGTCGGAAAGTCCGACGGAAAAAGTCCAATGGAGCCCACACACGGTCGGAATTTCCAGCAACATGGTCCGATAGGACATTTTCCGTTGGAAAATCCGACCGTGTGTACAGGGCATAACACAAGACTGGGGGCTCCCTGCTCCACCTTGGGACACAGCCACCTGACACTACAGCTAGCCTGGAGATGGCTACTTTGCTATCCAGCACCTGTCTCTGGCTGCCAGCACTTGGCCGAGGTCTGAGGTTTTACTTATGATAGTCATATACATAACAATAATCAATAGATTGATCATAGACATGATTGCAATCACAACAACTAAAACCTCAATGTAGTTGCCGTGCAAGCTTTCACTTAGACCCAGAAAATATCTGAATGGCACCAACCTGAAGATCTCGCTGCGCTCATCATACTCAGCATAGGTCAGCACCTCTGGAGCGTGGTACGCCAGCTCCAACTCCTTCGGTTTCTTGTCAGGATTGCGTCTCATGGAACTCTCTGTCTTGGAGAATTCAAATCCTGATAACTGCAGGAAGAGCACAGGATGAAGGGCAAGTTATGAACTGTGAACTGTCACACAACTCTGCACGCTCATAGAGACAGAGAACATTATAGATGGGCAATAATTAGAATTTATTTTGCAGTAAATCATACCCAAGACAGGGACACCTAGGAACAGTCCAAACAGGGTTATTCTGCACTTTCATTGGTACCACAAGCCCAAAATTGAGCTACTAACTAAACTCATGGTCAGTTCCTGATAAACAGGGTGTCTCCCAATGGGTTACCCAAAATAAACAGGCAGCTCTGGTACCTTTTTAGTGTTCTTTTAGTAGTCAAACTTTTCAACCAGCAGCAAGCTCTCAGAGCAGAAAATTAGTCCATCAGTTTACATATATAAAGGAGATAGAGATCCCTGATCATCAGTCAGATAACGTACACTATATTACCAAAAGTATTGGGACCCCTGCCTTTACACGCACATGAACTTTAATGGCATCCCAGTCTTAGTCCGTAGGGTTCCATATTGAGTTGGCCCACCCTTTGCAGTTATAACAGCTTCAACTCTTCTGGGAAGGCTGTCCACAAGGTTTAGGAGTGTGTCTATGGGAATGTTTGACCATTCTTCCAGAAGCACATCTGTGAGGTCAGGCACTGATATGGACAAGCAGGTCTGGCTCGCAGTCTCCGCTCTAATTCATCCCAAAGGTGTTCTATCGGGTCGAGGTCAGGACTCTGGTCCATATTTGGTGGAGGGGAGATTATGGTGTGGGGTTGTTTTTCAGGGGTTGGGCTTGGCCCCTTAGTTCCAGTGAAAGGAACTCTAAGGCCTCATGTACACTGCTGCTGCTAAACGGACGTTTAGGAGCAGTTGGGCATTTTTTTTCAACTGCTCCTGAATTCTCCTCTGTTATCTTAGTACATGTTTACAGGTCCGTTTATAGTCGTTTCTAGGCAGTTGAGTTTAGAGGCCTTTTTGGAAAGCAAAAAAATGAGTTCAGACAGTGAGTTTAGAGGCATTCCAAGCGCCAAACGCTTCTAAACACGGCTAAACATGGTAACTCGCGTTTAGCAGCATTTCTTTTACAGGCGTTTTTAATTTTTGGCTTCTAAACGCAAACACGGCTAAACACAGCATGTAAACGCGCCAAAACGGACATTTTAAATGTGTATTACTGTCAAGTTAAATCGTTCAGGAGAGGTTGTAAAAACGTCCCGTGTACATTAAGCCTTAAGTCGTCAGCATACCAAGACATTTTGGACAATTTCATCCTCCCAACTTTGTGGGAACAGTTTGGGAATGGGTCTTTCCTGTTCCAACATGACTGTCACCAGTGCACAAAGCAAGGTCCATAAAGACATGGATGAGCGAGTTTGGGGTGGAGGAACTTGACTGACCTCAACCCGATAGAACACCTTTGGGATGAATTAGAGCAGAGACTGCAAGCCAGGCCTACTCGTCCAACATCAGTGCCTGTCCTCACAACTGTGCTTCTGGAAGAATGGTCAAAACATTCCCATAGACACACTCCTAAACCTTGTTGATGGCTTTCTCAGAAGAGTTGACGCTGTTATAGTTGCAAAGGGTGGGCCAACTCAATATTGAACCCTACGGACTAAGACTGGGATGCCATTAAAGTTCATGTGGGTGTAAAGGCAGGTGTCCCAATATTTTTGACAATATAGTGTATATAATGGAGAGAGAGATGCCTGATCATTAGTCAGATCACATGTATAAAGGAGAGAGATATATCTCTGATCATCAATCAGATCACATATACAGTACATGAAACTGTATTAGCGCACCAAGCCACTCTTCCAGATAATCTTCTCTGAGAATGGAGCACATGATATGGTTTTAATGTGCTACTTCCAAACAGTTGGCACCCCGATAGTCGAGTTGAAAATGTAGAAAGTTGTGGAAGAAGGCTTGGAGCGTTCCATCAGCTGGCAAAGTGATGGCGACAGTCTTCTTGGAATCCGAGGGTGTACAGCCAGAAGACTGTCACCATCACTTTGCCCTCTAATGGAACACTTCAAGCCTTCATCTTCCACTTTGTGCATTTTCAACTCGACTATGGGGTGAGGGGGGATGCCAACTGTCTGCAAGGAGCGCAATAAAACCGTATAGCGTACATGTGCTTTTTTAAGTGCTGAACATCTGCAAGAGTGTGGTCACTTCTTCCATGTCGGACCTTGAACTTTTGGGACGCTCCTTGTATAAGGGGGAGAGAGAACTCTGATCATCAGTCAGATCACATATACAGTATAAAGAAGAGAGAGGGCTCTGATCATCAGTCAGGTCACAGCTGAAGCTAATAATGAGGTCTGGTTACCAGGTAAGATTTGGACTTTGGAATGGAGGTTTTATCCCGCTCAAAGCTCTACAAAGTCCTTTGGGCTCCAGGACCCAGACCAGAACATATTACATTTTGTTTTCTCCATGGCAGTCGTAAACTCTGGAGCCCCTTCCCATGTGTTTATGAGACACCTAGGTGACACATATACACCATCCATTGCATTCATGTTTTTGCCACCCATATGCATCATTTTACATTTTTCTACATTAAACCTCATTTGCCATGTATTTGCCCATCCCATTAATTTGTTTAGATCTTCTTGCAAGGTTTCCACATCCTGCGGAGAAATTATTACCCTGCTTAGCTTAGTATCGTCCGCAAATACTCAGATTGAGCTGCTTATCCCATCCTCCAGGTCGTTTATGAATAAAGTAAATAGGATTGGTCCCAGAACAGAACCCTGGGGGACCCCAATACCCACCCCGGACCATTCCGAGTACTCCCCATTTATCACTACCCTCTGAACTCGCCCTTGTAGCCAGGTTTCAATCCATGTACTCGCCCTATGGTCCATGCTGACAGACCTTAGTTTTACAGTAAACGTTTATGGGGAACTGTATCAAATGCCTTTGCAAAATCCAGATACACCACGTCTACGGGCCTTCCTTTATCTAGATGGCAGCTCACTTCCTCATAGAAGGCTAATAGATTGGTTTGGCAAGAACGATTTTTCAGGAATCCATGCTGATTGCTGCTAATGATATCATTGCTAAAATCTTGTATAGAAGTCTCTTATCATCCCCTCCAAGAGCTTACAAACTATTGAGGTTAGGCTAACTGTAGTTCCCAGGGATATATCCTGGTCCTTTTTTAAATATTGGTGCTATATTGGCTTTTCTTCAATCAGCTGGTACCATTACAGTCAGTAGACTGTTCGTAAAAATTAGGAACAATGGTCTGGCAATTACTTGACTGAGTTCCTTAAGGACCCTCGGGTACAAGCCATTTGGTCCCAGTGACTTATCGATGTTACGTTTTTCAAGTCTATTCCTAATTCTATCCCCTGTTAACCATGAGGGTGCTTCCTGTGACGTGTCATGAGGACAAACCTTGCAGTTTTTGTTACTGAAGTCCCCCGTTTCCTTTGTGAAGACTGAGAAAAAGAATAAATTCAATACCTTCGCCATCTCTCCATCCTTTGTAACCAGATTTCCTTCATAATTTTTTATGGGGCCAGTATGATCTTACCTCCCTCTTTTACTATTTATATACTTAAAGAATTTCTTGGGATTTTTTTTACTCTCCTCCGCTATGTGCCTTTCGTGTTCTATCTCAGCTGCCCTGATTGCACCTTTACTTTTCTTATTGCATACTTTGTAAACTTGGAATGCTGATTATGAACCCTCAGCCTTTTATTTTTTGAAGGCCTTCTCCTTTGCATTTTTACATTGGCGTTAAGCCACCAAGGACTTTTATTAGCTCTTTTAATTGTATTTCCCATTGGGATGCACTGGCTAATACCCTTATTTATAATGCTCTTAAATCAGAGTTCCACCCAAAAATGGAACTTCCGCTTTAGGTGCTGGTGACCCCCTGACATGCCACATTTGGTATGTCATTTTTTGGGGGCAGGAACGGGTACTCTGTTTTTACAGGCACCCAGCTCCCACTTCCTCCCCTGGCTCTGCAGCGCCAGAAGGAAGTTCACCTCTCCCTTCCTGAAATCTTCTGGAACACGTCACAGGTCCCAGAAGATTGCCCGGCCAGTCACAGCACACAGTGTGGCTCACGCACGCGGCTGTGAAGTCCCAGCCGGGCGCCCACAGTTAGAATGCCGGCACCGCAGAGAGGAGGGGGAGAGGGGTAAGGCTTCATGCGCCCGCATCACTGGACAGTGTAGCTTCTGACTTTTAAATGGGTGAAGCTCCGCTTTAAAGCACACCCATTTTTCCTCCGTGTTCTTTGTTCCTAGGATTTTATCTCATTTAATATCTTCTAGCAAGGACCATAGTTTATGGAAGTTGGTTCTTTTGAAATTCAGTGTCTTTGTACTGAAGCTAAGTGACCTGTGATCACTGTTTCCTAAATTGCCCCGTATTTCCACCTGTGATCAAGTCTGTATTGTTGGTAATCAGTAGGTCTAGTAATGCTTTGTTTCTTGTTGGTGCATTTACCATCTGACCCGTGAAATTGTCCTGCAAGACATTTAGGAAATGGCAAGCTTTAGACGAATGCGCGGTTCCTTCCGCCCATGTCTGGATAATTAAAACCTAAATCTAAATCCTGCTCGTACAATAGCAGCTCTAGTTCTAGCTCTAGTTCTCCCATCTTGTCCACCAGACTCCTGGCGTTGGTGAACATATTTGGTGTTCTGAGGTAGCAAATAGGACTTGTTACTGTACTTATCTCGGGTTTAGGTGCTTTAGTCTACCTACCACTAATGCCCCCAATACTACCCTCTGGGATTTGTTCTGCACTAGCTATCTCTACCTATGGACCCTCCCTCCCGTCACCTAGTTTAAAAGCTCCTCTAACTTTTGGGCCATCTTCTCTCCCAGTCGATCTGCACCTTCCCCATTTAGGTGCAGTCCTCTGCTAAAGAGCTGGTAACCGACTGGGAAGTCGGGCCAGTTCTCCAGGAACCCGAACCCCTCCTTTCTACACCAGCTCCTCAGCCACTTGTTTACTTCCCTCATCTCCCGTTGCCTCTCTGGTGTGGCTCGAGGTACCGGTAGTATTTCTGCGAATACTACCTTGGAGGTCCTATTCTTCAATTTAGCTCCTAAGTCCCTAAAATCGTGTTTTAGGACACTCCATCCTCTTCTGACTTCGTCATTGGTGCCAACGTGCACCATGAGAGCCAGGTGTTCCCCAGCACCTCCTAGTAATTTGTCCACCAGATACATGATGTGCCAAACCCGAGCGTCCAGTAGACAACATACAGTTTGTCGCTTTAGGTCTTTGTGACAGTTTGCCCTCTCTGTCCTTCTGAGAATTGAGTCTGAGTATCTGTCTTTCCTTTCCCTTGGCTTGATGCATACCTGGAAATCGTTTGAGCAAACACTTCAGAAAAAAAAATCAATGTGTTAGACTATTCTCATGTTAGACTGACACACCAGTAAGAGGAAAAAATGTATTAAGTTGCTGTTCTCACTGCTAGAGCGTGAGCTGGTATAATATTCACATTGTCCCCCATAGGACAAGTGGTAATGGGGGAACTCCACAACAAAGAGAAACTATTGGTAGAGGGTTGGGATACCTTCAGACTGTAGTCTTTCACCAGGTACTTGCGGCTGCTCAGACTCCCATGGAGGATGGCTTTCTTCTCTGAATGGTAAATCCTATTACTGCCTGAATGGTGGGTGGTTCTCGCAACTTTGTGGTGTATGCTGGAAATCGAGAACACAGTGTAAGTAGTGCTGAAAATCGACATTATTCCTGCAAGATCAGCCAATTCATCTGCACTCTGAATGACACCTATAGGACCACATAACCATAAGAATGATAAAATAACACGCACCAGTACAGAGCCCTGGTGGCATCAAGAGCCATCATGAGTTTCTGCTCCCAGTTCAGGTCCTTTACTGTTTGTAGCATGTCACGTAATGTCCCTTGCGCGCAGTACTCTGTCACCAAAGAGTAGCGGGGTCCTTCATCTGAAACAGAGGAGGAGAGAGGATGAGGATGAAAACAGGTGACCAGGGAACCAAACTCCCAAAAAGAGGACAATGATGGGACCAGACGTGATTACAAGAGGATGTTGAAGAGAGGGTGAGTAAAAGAACAAAGACAGGAGACCAGGACAGAGGAATGCAGAGAAGATGAGGATAAGAACAGGTGACAAGGACAGAGGACTGCATAAAAGAGGAGAGAAGGAAATCGGGACAGTCAAGGACAGGAACAGAGAAGAAAAACAGAACACAAAGAGAAGACAGAGACAGATATACAGTAAAAACAATAGGGAGTTGCAGATAAGAAAAGTGAAAGTAGGACAGGGGCCAAGAGAACAAACAAAGAATATGAGAACAGAGATGGTGGACAGGAACAAATACCGTAGATGGGGACAGAGGAGGAGGCCAGGAACAAAGATAGTAGATGAGGACAGAGGAGGAGGACAGAAACAAAGATAGTAGATGAGGACAGAGGAGGATAGAAACAATAAAAGTAGAGGAGGACAGAAACAAAGATAGTAGATGAGGACAGAGGAGGAGGATAGAAACAATAAAAGTACATGAGGACGGAGGGGGAGGCCAGGAATAAAGACTGGAGTTGAGGACAGAGGAGGAGGACGGGCTAGAGAGAATAAAATTGGGTCAGAGAAGGTCAGGGACAGATACTAGGAAGTAGAACAGAGTGAGGAGGAAAACAGGAATAGAGACAGGATATGTCACAGAGAATGAGGACAGGAACGGATGTGGGGGGCTAGAACAGAGAGTTGCACAGAGGAGGAGAGAGAAAAAGAGAGGACAGGAATAGACAGAGGAGAATTAGAGGACAGAGACAAAATACTCATGGCAGAGAAGGACAGGAACAGATGTTAGAAAGCAAAACAGGGAGCGAAGGAGGACAAGAACAGTTGAAGAATCTGAGGACGGAGAAGGAGGACTGGAACAAAGACAGTAGATATGGGCATAGGAGGAAGACTGGATACAGACAAGAAAATCAGGACAGAGAAGAACGATGGTGTGACGGACCGTCCAGCACCCAGCTTGGGCGCCTTAATCAAGATATAGCTTCCTCCACTCTGAAACCAGGAATCGGGTATTATAGCTAAGCATTGCACTCGAGGACAAGCCGACGCTAGCTTAGGTGCAAACTGGAACTCACTTTATTGTAAATTCACACAGAATATATAGCACATAAGATCAGGTAGAGCCTGATCACATTACCCTAACAATGCAAACTGTAAACAAAAATATAATTACCATAGCTAAGGAACAGCCAACATAAACATACACAGTACGCTAATTAACCACTTGCCTACCAGCCACGAACACCTCCTTCCTGACCAAGCCATTTTTCAGCTTTCAGCGCTGTCGCATTTTGAATGACAATTGCGCGGTCATGCAACGCTGTACCCAAATAAAATTTTTATCATTTTTTCCCCACAGATAGAGCTTTATTTTGGTGGTATTTGATCACCTCTGCGTTTTTTATTTCTTGCGCTATAAACAAAAGAAGAGGGACAAGTTTGAAAAAACATAATATTTTTTACTTTTTATTATAATAAATATCCAATTTTTATTTTTTTTTTAAACAAATTTTTTCCTCAGTTTAGGCCGATACTTATTCTTCTACATATTTTTGGTAAAAAAAATCGCAATAAGCGTATATTGATTTGTTTGCGCAAAAGTTATAGCGTCTACAAAATAGGGGATAGATTTATAGCATTTTTATTATTATTATTTTTTTACTAGTAATGGCGGCGATTTGCGATTTTTATCGTGACTGCGACATTGCGGCGGACACTTCGGACACTTTTGACTAATTTTTGGGACCATTCACATTTATACAGCGATCCGTGCTATAAAAATGCATTGATTACTGTATAAATGTGACTGGCAGGGAAGGGGTTAACGCTAGGGGGCGCTGCAGGGGTTAATGTGTACCCTATCTTGGTGATTCTTACTGTGGGGGGAGGGGACTGACTGGGGGAGGAGACCGATCGGTGTCCCTATGTACAAGGGACACACCATCGGTCTCCTCTCCTCTGACAGGACGTGGATCTGTGTGTTTACACACACAGATCCACGTCCTGCTCGATTACCGGGCAATCGCGGGTGCCTGGCGGTCATCGCGACCGCCGGGCACGCGCACCGGGGCCCCAGCTACGCGGCGCGCACGCGCCCCCCAGTGGCCAAATTGTAAAGGACGTCATATGACGGCGGCCTGCCACAGTAGCTGCACCGTCCCGCCGTCATTTGACAGTGGGCGGTCAGCTAGTGGTTAAACAACCACCCTCTGACCATTAACCTGTACAAGATTAAAGTATAACTAAAGGGAAAAATTTTGTTTAGTTTTGGATAGAGTGGAGCGGGATTAGAAGACTTGTCAGGTTATGTTGCTGTCTGTGCCCCCATTAGGGCGATTCTCCCTTTCTATTTGTCCTGTTTACCATTAACATTGAAAGTAAAAGAAATCCCCAAATGTTGGGTTGTCCCCAGAAAAGGGGACACTAACTCTGGTGAGCTGGTGTCTCCAAGGAATTCTCTTCATTTGTAGGGATTTCCTCTCCCTTCCTGTTTGGCACATGTGGCAAAAAAAAAATCTAACAGGAGTTATATCCCTCCCTATGAAGGGATATTTTCCGCGCCGTAGTGTTTGTAAACTCAATACCTGTGGACGGAGAAAGTGAATCTTTCACATCTTCGTCCACGGGTAAAGAATATAAGATTAAACATTTTGTGACCTGCACCATGAAGCATATAGTTTACCTTATCACTTGCCCTTGCGGCAAACAGTACGTTGGCCGTACGATACGTACTTTTGCCATAAGGGTAAATGAGCATCTGGCAGCTATTGGAGCTGGGCGTACTAATCACAGCGTGCCCAAACATTATTTATTGTGTCATGATCGAAATCCGAATGGATCTATGTTTCAAATAATAGATAAGTTCATACCGAGTTGGAGAGGCGAGTCAAGTTTGAGAGGTGTTAGCAAACTTGAAACGTTTTGGATTCACCAAATAAAATGTTATATGACCCATGGACTCAATATAGATTGGGACACGCTTTTATTAATTCTTCTTAACCCATACATTAACACCTTGTCCCACCTTCGGTCCCTAGCAATATACATATTAACATCACTACCATCAATTTTGTGTCCGTTTTGAGAATTTTGGGTTGGAATATTTGTCCAGGTGTTACATATGCTCAACTAGTCATTTGAGGAGCTTTAAATGGTTGTTCATCTTAAAGCGGGATTCCACCCTAAAGTGGAACTCCCGCTTTTCGGAACCCTCCCCCCCTCCGGTGTCACATTTGGCACCTTTCAGGGGGGAGGGGGGTGCAGATACCTGTCTAAGACAGGTATCTGCACCCACTTCCGGCATAAACTCCCACGGGAGTTTACGCAAGTTCCTGTCCCAGCGCGCTGTCTGCCGGGACACACACGTGTCCCGGCAGACAGCGCTAAAGATTCTCATTGCGCCGCGTGACTCGCGCATGCACAGTAGGGAATCGGGAAGTGAAGCCACTTCCTGATTCCCTTACCGAGAAAGGCGCCGGCTACAGCAGAGAGCCGAGCGATCGATCGGCCTCTGCTGCCGACACCGCTGGACCCTGGAACAGGTAAGTGTCCGTTTTTTAAAAGTCAGCAGCTGCAGTATTTGTAGCTGCTGGCTTTTAAAAAAAAATTTTCAGTACAGTCCCGCTTTAAGCCCCAATTTGGTTTAGAATTTTCATTTTCCAACTGTCATATGCTGTTTTTGTGATGTTTTCTCCAATTATAGATGTTATATAACATCCTATTTCTCCTTTTACTATGTTGCTTTTTATTTTCCGTAGACTCTAATGAGATTTTATATGGCTCACGTTTTATGTCTTATATTATGTCATGCTCATTTTGATGCTTCATACGTGATTATGTGATCCGTGCAGCTCGATTTTCGAAATAGAACATATAAAATCTGCATTTAGTGTCAACATAATGGGGCATTAGGCCATTCTTTAACATTGAACCGGTATTTGCGTTCCACTTTTTTGCATTTCAATTTGAATATCCTTTTGTCCCGGATTGATGTTGTCATGCATTGGCATGTGATTGGATCGTTGGTGTTACGACAGTGGTCACGTCACTACGCCGCTATGGTGCATGTCTATTGTGTCTTACAAGTTAATAACGTTAGGTTTCCACAATTGGCTTATCGGCACGTCACATGGTTATCATGTGACGGACGTCTGAATTCCAACGTATTGACGTCACATCGCCCATACACATCCTCCAAAGAAAACATCACATGGACGTTGTGACAAGTCGACGTCTTGGCGTCCATGGGGTTGGCGCGCCTCTTGATTGGATCGTTACATAGAGGCTTGGTTTTAGATACGATAAGACTCTATTCCCATTGGTTTAACATTACGACATTATGAATGGTGGAACGCACTCCGACGAACCCGGAAGTCGGGCTGGACGGAGGTGCACCAGGTGCTGGCTAGCAGGCATATACCCCAGCAGAAGTCTATGAGGACGAAGCACATAAGGTGAATACACCACTTTTTTACTGCGCATTACCAGTTTTATTCGTATTTGTATGGGATGCTGAAACATTCCTAAATAAAGAAATTTTTATCCGGTCACCGGGTTTTATACTATACTATGATATTCTCTTTTTCTTTTATCATATACTTTGGATATTCCCGTCATGCATGAGAGGCTTGCAGTGGCCAACTAATGTACCCAATTCCTGTGCTGCTAACATATATCGGCGTGGTGAGTACTGACTGATACATTACTACAGTCCAAAGATTTTTACCATCCGTGATGTGGATCTGTGCGCACCGCACGCACTTTTGAATAAGCCTGTTTGACTCACAGCTTCTGGCTTGTGAGTCCACCACAGTCGGTAAGGGTACCTCGTTTTACCTTCATTTTCTACATATATGATTACCTTATGTTGAGTGATGACCTGATGTTTTGAAGATTACACAGCAAATTAGAGGGAATAATTTTCATATGTTTCATCATACGAACTTTGTAGTCGCAACAACAAGGACTTCATATGTTTTATAGTTATTTGTTTGGAGATGGAATTTTTTGCACTCCATTTCATATATATATTAATTTTTGCATATATCTTGGGTTAATGTCAGTTTGACACTATTTGAACACTGTTACATATAGATAATTTGTTCAGCATCACTTATCGTTTTCCGATGTACACTTGGGATGATACATATGTGTTCACATCTAGGCTATAGACACGCCAGTCTTTATAGCCATCAGCTTTTTTTGTTTTGTGTTTTTGTGTGAAAACCACGCATTTTATTCAGTCTGACCTCTAGTTTTATTCAGACTTTATAGGCAGGCTGGGTAGTTGTATGTATGTGGCCTCACACTACACAGTTTTTCATATATAGCACAGGATTTTATTGATATATTATCACTGTTCAGTTAATGTTGGAGTTAGAAACACACCTTTCTCACACATTTAGGTGTACGTTATGTTTAACATACACCTCGAGTGATTCGTTTTTTTTCACTTCCTCCCACGGAGTGTTTTCATTAATATCTAAAACACACATTGTATTCAGATTTATATTCTGATATACTGGTGTGAATTAGACACAAACATTTAGGTTTGATTTCGGTTTGATTTTCCCTTTACTTTGAGTATATCCCTCCCTTACTTTTAAAATAAAAATGTACCTATTGTTCTACTTTAATATTACACCTTTTCCATCTACTCCAGAAGGGAAGCTTTATTGTCCTTATTCAGAGAATTAATCCAATTAGAGAATGATCTGCTCTCTCCATGTGGTTTAGAGGCTGAACTGAGCTCTTTACCATGCTTTGACAGGGAAAAGCAGACAAAATCCCCAGTCTCCTCCATGGACATACCTTACAACCCTCCCAAATTCGTCCCAGAATTTCAAGCAAATCCCAGTGTCCCACGAATGTGGACTAAGTCCTGCAGCGGAGCCAGGTACTGGAACAAGTTCCGGTACTGGACCCCACTAATCAACCTGTTCGTGCATGCCGAGCAGCCACGCCGTGCTGCAACTGAGGCTCTCTCAGTGTCCAGCAGCACAGTCCCTCCCCTGCCCGCCCACTCGCTCGCTGTATATGATGTACAAGGTGGGAGGAGGAGGTGAGTTAGGTCAGCTTCACCTCTTCCCCATGTCCCACAACCCCCAGCATGCAGCCAATTTGTGCTGGGAAGGGGTTGTGTGGGCCGGAGATTTTTAAGCAGATAGTTATCCTGATGTCTGCCTGAGCCTCTGGACTGGGGAGAAGCTAGCCTAGGGTGAGTGAGCTCTCCCCTCTCTTCCTCCCATAGTGATCTCTCCTCCCATGTGCCATAGCGTTCCTGCCTTCCATGTCCCATAGTGATCCTTCCTCCCATGTGCCATAGCGTTCCTGCCTTCTATGTGCCATAGCGTTCCTGCCTTCCATGTGCCATAGCGTTCCTGCCTTCCATGTGCCATAGCGTTCCTGCCTTCCATGTGCCATAGCGTTCCTGCTTTCCATGTGCCATAGCGTTCCTGCCATCCATGTGCCATAGCGTTCCTGCCTTCCATGTGCCATAGTGTTACTTCTTTCCAGCTTTTCATGTGTCATAGTGATACTTCCTGCCTTCCATGTGTCAAAGTGATCCTTCCATGTACCATAGTGATCTTTCCTCCCTTCCACGTACCATAGTAATCCTTCTTTTCTTCCATGTATCATAGTGACCTCTCCTTCCTTTCTTCAATGTACCATAGTGATCCTTTCTTCGTGCCTTCCATGTACCATAGTGATCCTTCCTTCCATATACCATAGTGATCTCTCTCTCTCTCTCTCTCTCTCTCTCCCTAAGAGTGGATTCACACTGGAACACAATACAGGAAAGGTGTGTTCCAAGTGTATTTCCTGCACTGCATGCAACCATGGTGCCCATGTGAGAAGCACATTGGTGCTATTAATTGTTAATGGCAGCATGTCTGTAGCCACCAAACAACATGGTGCTGCAGTATTATGCTGTTTGGTGTGGTACGATTTGAAAAAGTAGTGCTTTGCAGAGTGTCCCCATTCACTTAAATGGGTTGTGGTCAGAGGGCAGTAGTGCCCACCAATGCATCACCCCCTTCTCCTGCCTCTGCAGCTAAAGGTGGAGCACTTGGGAAGGTTGTAAAACTTGTGGTTTTACCACCCGTACAACCACAAGTGTGAATGGACCCTAAGTGTTATGTTGCATATTTCTGATATTTGAGATAAGATTTCTTTCTGATGTACATTTGTTAGTTATACGGTGACAGGTTGGCTCTCCTGCACGAATCGCCGTAGCTTGACCATGACCATCATTTTCTACTATGTGCAGTGCTTATTTCGTGGCTCCATCCCAGGTTCCTCAGATCCTCTATTATAAGCTCTCTAATTTCAGTATATACACAACCAGATGTATTTTCTAAATGATTGTGTTAAGGGTTATATGAATCCCTGAGACTCCAGCCTGTGGCACAGCAATCAAAGCATACTTTATAGGTACAGGGAAGCCCAGGTTTTGTTTAACCACTGCTCTTAAGCCCCTCCCACTATCATGTTTGGCCACACCCATTTTTTGGTGCAATACGCATGCCGCAGGTCACTCTCTCCCTGAAATGTCCCTAATTCTCAAGTTCAAAGGTTGGGAGGTATGCATGGGCCATAATCAGTGGGTAGGAGTATTGCCCCTAGTCCCCTCCAAAAGCCTCTGTCCCGGTTGTGTCTGTCACATTCAATGGGAACAGATATAGAGTGCAGAACAGAAACACAGAACATTTTAACAGAGAAGGTGGACATGAACAGAAGCAGTAGATGGAGGCAGAGGAAGAGGATAGGCAAAAGACAAGGAAATCAAGACAGACAAGGACTGGGAGAGAGAAGAGGAGGACTGGAACAATCGCATATTATGAACAGAGAAGGATGACAGAAACATATATTAGAGACCAGATCAGAGAGTTGCACACAGTAGGACAGGAATAAACACAGTAGATGTGGACAGAGGAGGAGAACAGGACACATACAAGAAAATCAGGACAGTGTAGGAACAGGAACAGACACAGAAAATAAGAACAGAGAAGGTAGACAGGAACAGATGCAGGAGACCTGGACAGAGAGTTGCAAAGGAGAAGAGAGATAGCACAGGAAAAGACAGTGTATGTGAACAGAGGAGGAGAACAGGACAGAGACAAGCAAATCAGGACAGAGAGGAAGGACAGGAACAGACACAGGAGAGCAGAAAAAAGAAAGGAGGCGGACAGGGACAGACAGACACACATCTCTTATTTTAATGTTACATGGAAGCTAAATTATTTTACTCACTCATATTTTCAAAACAAATGCCAAAAACCTGCAGAATGTTGGTATTTTCGCATTTCTTCATGATCTCGCTCTCTTTCAAGAATGTAGTCTTTACAACCCTGGAAAAGATAAGAAATCACAGATAATATAATGTATTTATCCAAGCATCAAAGAATGTCATTCCATAATTAGATGTGCTCCATGGGGCAGGACAATAATGATGATGGGCAGACTGGGGTTGCCCATAACAATCATTTAGAACCTACTGCCATCAGATTGGTTAGAAGATTTGTGATTGTCTGCTCTGGGTGTCTGCCTCATCGCTGCCCTTTGCCCTTCCTGGGTGACTTACTCATTGTTGGTCTGCAGTTCCCCCAGCATGACTTTGATCAATACAAAGTTCATGTTGTACATTCCCTTGTACATTTCATAGCGGTCGGTGGTGTACTCCAAAGCTCCATACTCCAGTTCTGATGCTTGAATCTCTCTTATGTTCCATATTTGGCCATTCTGGTCATTTACTGAAAAAAAGAACACAGATGAAAAGACCATGGAGGACTGTTCATGGATGTCTGGCCTACTCTGACCTTTTATTGGACTGTTCTTCCCTGTTCGTAGACACCTGCCAGACAAATTCATCTAATATACTCATCTACTGGCTGTACTAAGGCCCCTTTCACACTGGGCGGTTTTCAGGCGGTACAGCGCTAAAAATAGCGCCTGTACACTGCCTGAAAAAAACAGCCCCATTCACTCCAGTGTGAAAGCCGGCGGGCTTTCACACTGAAGAGGTGCGCTAGCAGGACGGTAAAAAAAAGTCCTGCTAGCAGCATCTTTGGAGCGGTGTATTCACCGCTCCTACCCATTGATTTCAATGGGACACCGCGGTAATACAGCGGCAATACCGCCGCAAAGTGCCGCCACTAAATATAGCACTGCTTTACCGTCGCCGCAGCTCCCGCCGCAGTGTGAAAAGGGGCTAAGGGATAACTCCAGCCAAAAAACTGCAGACAAAACTTTGCTTGCTGCCCCAATGATGGGAAATTTCCCCCAGTGCGGACACAGACAGCAATAAAAAAAACTACAAAATAATGTATCCATACTGGGGAAAAGGAACAGAACAAGGTGACCAGAGCTTTTGAGTGGAGGAGAGAGAGACAGAAAATGAGGACAGAGACCGAAAACCAAGATAGAGACAAGAAAAAAGGAGTGATGAAACCAGGACAAAGACAGTATACCAGTATAGAGACAGGAAATTAGGACAAAGACAGGAAATTGGAACAGGCACTGGGAATGAGGACAGAGACAGAAAATCAGGACAAAAACAAGAAACTAGGAGAGAGACAGGATACAAAACCAGGGCAGGTAAGCAAATAAGGAAAGTAACAGGAAAGCAGGAATAAGACAGTAAATCAGGACAGAGACAGCAAAGCAGGATTAAGATAGTAAACCGGGGCACAGACAGAAAACCAGAACAGAGACAAGAAACTAGAACAGAAATAGGAAACCAGGACTGAAGAAAACCAGGACAAATACATGCAAATCAGGACAGAGAAAGAAAACCAGAACAGGTAAGCAAATCAGGACAGAGACAAGAAACCAGGACTAATGCCGCGTACACACGGTCCGAATTCTCGTCGGAAAAAGCTCTGATGGTTTTCCCGTCAGAATTCCGACGGAATTTCGCTCAAACTGTCTTGCCTACACACGGTCACACCAAATTCCGACGGTCAGTAAGACAGCGGCATAAAACACGTTCGACAGCACTATAAAAGGGAATTTTAATGCTTTTGAGCATGCGTCAAATTGTTTCCGAGCATGCGTCGGAATTTTGCGTGTCGGAATTGCATATACACGATCGGAAAATTTGAGAACAGGTTCACAATCCAAAGTCCGTCGGAAATTCCGACAGAAAAAGACAGATATGCATACACACGGTCGGAAAATCAGTTGAAAAGCTCCCATCGGAAATTCCGACCTTGTGTACGCCGCATTAGACAGTAAATCAAGACAGAGACAGAAAACTAGTACAGAAATAGGAAACCAGGACTCCGAGAGGAAATCAGGACAAAGACAGAAAAATCAGGACAGAGAAAGGATAAAAATAAGAAAACCAGGACAGGTAAGGAAACCTCTCTGTCACCTGGCAGACAGAAGGAGCCATACGATCCCACTCCTTGTGCAAGACTATATGAGGACCTGAGCCATAGGATATACCCCTATACATTTGGTTGGCGATTTTTGGATGCGCATATACAAAGACTGAGTCTGTGTCTATCGCTGACATAATACGCCTTTGGATGAAAAATATCCTCTACTTTTTGAAGTCCCTGCATATTTGAGATATGTTGCAGTGAAATTCATTGGCCAATTGCACTCCTCTTAAGTGCTTACTGGGCCACATGTGAACTACTTTGGTCCATGACCAGTGATGTAAGTAACTGAGTTAAAATAAACTGAGTTACCTAACGCAGTTACTTTAGAGGGTAACTAGTAATCTAACTGATTACTTTTCCCCTCATGGTAACTCAGTTCCCATCACTTTGGCTTAGTTACCCCAATTACATCTACCGCCACTAGATGGCAGTAGTGTAATTCCGGTGTCCTGACGAAAAAGTTCCCCCGCTGGATAAGGACCCCCCTGTACTGCGCAGGCGCAGGGCTTGCGCAGTACGAAGGACTACGCAGCTTCCGAAAATTGCCGAGCCTAAACAGCTCCGAATGAACTCTACACCGCGCAGGTGCAGTTAACATGTAATTGTACGAGGCGATGCCGCACACTCCCGATGCTCGTGCTACTCTGCAAGGGGCGTCTATCATGTAAGTAAGGGGCGGGTCTAGTATTACTGTAACCAAGGGGCGCATTTATTATTATTGTTATATATCGAGCTCTGCCCATTAATTTAACATTCGCCCTCTTCTGTAGCCACCCGCCCCTTACACGATAAAATAATAATAGACCCGCCACTTGCTTACACGCTATAACAGATCTGCCCCTTGGTTAGAGTAATAATAGAGCAGCCCCTTGGTTACACGATATATAACAATAATAATAAACGCGCCCCTTGGTTACAGTGATACTAGATCCGCCCCTTAGTTACACGTATAGAATATTTAAAAAAAATTCAGTTACTTTGCTACACTCTGCCCGGTATCCATGCGTGGCTCTGATGGATCACTTACTCTTAATTTTTTGAGGCATTTTTGCAGTTCAGTGGAATGCTTACATTTGGAACTTAAGCTACAGCTTTGGAAATTTCAAGCCCTTTTAGTCCCTGAAGATCTACATTGTTTGTTTTTGAAACGCGTTTGACGCTCTGTCGTTTGACAGCTCTTGGGCTTCCCTTTCAGCTGGCTTCACATCTGCCCCCAACATTATGTGTTTGCTTTTACCTTTTTGAATTTTTGTCATTTATGCTGTCTTATATATATATATATATATATATATATATATATATA
The DNA here is from genome assembly GCA_028564925.1 of Lithobates sylvaticus. Classification (NCBI taxonomy): domain Eukaryota; kingdom Metazoa; phylum Chordata; class Amphibia; order Anura; family Ranidae; genus Lithobates; species Lithobates sylvaticus. The sequence continues at coordinate 26,479,694 of CM053034.1, forward strand.
TATATATATATTAATACATTGGTAATTTTTTACGACTACTGTTTGTGGTCTGTTTAAAATCCCAATTTGAGGAAACCCATTTTTTACTATATGTATTCGGGATGTGGTCCACAAACAGCATAGTCAGCTAGCTTGGGGCAAACTCTCTCTCTATCAGATAAGGAAATCAGGACAGAGACAGGGAATCATAACAGGGACAAGAAACTAGTAGCAAAACAGGAAGCCAGGAATAACACTGGAAACCAGGACAGAGACACGAAGTGAGAATAGATACAGGAAACCAGGACAGATACATGAAAACAAGACAAAGACAGGAAACTGGAACAAAGACTGGAATCCAGGACAATGACAGGTAACCAGGATAGAGACAATGAACACATCACAGTGTTCTGGTTATTGGTTCAAAAGAGAAAAGGGTGGCCTCTGTAAGTCGCAAATCCAAGATATGCTAGAAAGGTGAAGAGAGTGGCAACCTCAGCCTGGACTTCAACCAAGCCACGCCCCCAACACACAACAGTATTCTGGTTATCGGTTGCTTAGGAACTGAGTGTTGCATTGTGTGGGTGTGTGTGTGTGGGTGTGTGTGTCATGTGATCCTCAATACGTGGAAGTGCTAGGACTTTCTCTGACCTCAGGCTGCAGTTTGGGGCAGTGGTTGAATTAATAAAATGTGAGTGAATCCTTCTAAAGGTCCCTACAGTAAAGTGACCCAAAATCGGCAAAGTGCAGGTTCAGTCTAAAGCGAATGTTGTCAGAGACATACTGAGCCATGGGAAGATATGACCTCATTGGTAGCAGCACTGTTTCCTTCTGTGAATTTCCAGTACAGCCCAGGAGGACCCTATGACCAAAACTAGAGCTGATATGGCCCTTGAGGCCACCCATCTAAATTTGTAATCAGTATGGATGCAAGGGGAGCCAGAAGGGCCTTTCCTTCAACTAAGCAAAGCTTGATGACTCAAGTGTTAATGACTCCATTTATTAATAGACCCTGTAAGAGTCTAATTACACCTTTACAATGCACATACGTAACACACATAGAGGAACCCTTTAAATAGCTTTCCAGTCTCAGTGAACCCCTGCCAAAAATTACTATATCTACAACTCATTATTGTGTTGGAGATTTTGAAGGACCATATTTAAAATGGAATTGGATTGCCATGCCCCATCGGATGTATAAATATATATCAGGGACATGTGTGTGTGGGGATGTGTAGGTATATATATGTGTGTATGTGTGTGTGTATGTATATATATATGTGTATATGCGTGTATGTATGTATATATGTGTATATATATATATATATATATATGTATGTATGTATGTATGTGTGTGTATATATATTTATATATATTTTTATGATATGCTCCATGAGCTAGACCTTTTTTCTTTGACATTGGTTCATTAATCCATAGATTGAGTGTCCCCAGGTGCTAATTGAATCACTAGACGGAACGGCACCTTCTCCTCAGGGGTCATTAACATACTAATGTCAGACCTAGTTAGAACTAGTGATTCATTAATCTTTGAGACTGACTGGCAAACAGTAGTTCTGACTTCAGAAAAGAACCAATCACGGAGCTACCCCAAGGACCAATCAAAGAGCTAGCCAGAGAACCAATCAGAGAGTTAGCCCAGAGAGCCAATGAGCATTGAGACTCCAGAAGGGGGCCATTGGGCATATAAGCAAGCTTAGAGCTAGCTGCTCAGTCTCTTGAATCCCAGACCATCGGATGGACGTGTAATGTATTTTGTGTATCTCTAACCTATTTCTATCTCTAATCTATCTTCTCTCCTAGGACTTGTCTTGATGTTTTGCTAACCATATTGATAAGTGTATATCTGTTGTAACCATATGGCCTTAAGTATCTTCGCAACCTAAGCAACACTGTACCTGTACCATCACTTAATTTTATGATTGAAGGGATATTTAGTTTAACTATTTCTTTGTATTATAGTCAGCTTCCATTTTGTGTGTCTCTAACATCCATTTTGTGAAATATGCTCAAGTCTTGCTAATCTAGTTTCGTTTTTCCATAATACTGTAATCTTCTGTTGAGTTTCATTTCTTGTAAAGCGCGTGATACTTTAGAAATAATTAGTTTCACTGTGGGCGTCAGACTGTACTTATGTGTCTCTGTATATGATTGGATAATCTGTCAAAGGGCGGTACTTTCTGAAAGCCCCTCTTATATTCACACCCAAGAATAAAGATTTAGATTTGCTCGGAGAGAACCTGGCTGTGTATACTTTTCTTTATCTCAAAGGGCAAATCTCACAGGCCTGGTTTCGGAATTGCACAGCATACCAAGGCAGAGAGAGTAACCCCTAATCTTGATTTATTTCCTTTCAGCTGGGGGCTCGTCCGGGATCGATTATGATATGTCTGTCTGGTGAGTAGAAATATATCTTCTCTCACCGTGACCTCTATTTAGAAATCGTTCCTTTAACGGGACCTGTGATTTATGTAGAAATAGTTTTAGACTTTGAAAAAGTCAAGCTGTTGAGATAACAGCGACCCGCAGCCCTGGGAGGGCTGAACGGGCTTGCTATTCTGTGTAATAGCAAAAGGGCTCTGAGTAAGTCCTTTGTGGCTGTTTGGTGTGAACAGTGAGGATTCTGTGTAGTCCTCTTTATAAGTCTGCGCAGCCGTCTGTTCGGGGGTGAACAGTCGTTAATGAGGACCTCGGTAGGTCCCAGGACTCTGTGAAGTCCGTAGGTCAATGAGTTATTACAGTACTGTAATTATAAGAAAAAAAGTCTGCTAAGGTGTGCTGGACAAAACCGATCTCTTTGCTTTCCTTTATCTGTTGCGTAGTTGATAAGATAATTTGTAAGCTGTCTGTGTGGAACTTGTCGGTGTTTGTAAGGTGAGACAACGCCTTCCACTGCTCTGTGATATCATATGACTTAGATTTAAGGGCGACAGATGTGTCTTCCTGGGAATTCCCAGCTCGTTTTTGTGATTGATGGAAGTTCCCAATCGAAACGCAGAGTAATGCTACAGTATCCGGTGATATATTGATGTTTATTCTTCATGATTTATGTATGAATGTTTTGACTCTAGAGAGTTAGCGTAATAGCAGTGTTGATAACATTTTCTTAAGGTAATGATTCCTTTTGCTGCTATGCAGGGAAGTCAGGTTCAAAATTTGGATGTTTGGCTTTTTGACAACATGGTTCAAGTACTTATATCTCGCTAAACGTAATAGATATTGTGAAGAATTGTTTGCGGCATTGGTATTACAGAAGTTGCAAGTACTCTTTGAACCTGTTGGCACTCTGCCAAAAATAAATAAATAAATAAATAAATAAATTTGAAATAAATAAAAAAATGTTGTTTGGTTATAAATAATAAGAAAAGTAATAACGTATAAAGCTTGCTTGTCTAAGGAGTGCTTATTGGCATTTTGCCAAGAAAAAAAAAAAATCTGAATGTTTACAAAGAAAGACAAAAGAAGATGCTGTAGGAGATCTCCGGCTGGACCGGGGCTCCCTATGGCATCCTAGCCCAAAAGTTGTCCACGATGGGTTTAGCAGAGTCATGGGATGGTGAATTTAAGGGTTAAATTAACCTTCTCCATGCCTGTATAATGCGCCCCGCCTCCCCCCCCCCTTACATTCCACAACCAGATAACAGCTGCACAGAGCAGCACAGACACAAGGACACAGAAAATAGCAGAATGTGCTATTGAGTTTGAAAAAAAAAAAGAGGATGGCTTACAGCCAATAGTTGAAGATTTATTTTTATAAAGGGATCTTAAAGGGAAATTATCCTGTTCTATATTAACAAAAGAGAAGGTAAGAAAAGTAAAGAAGGCAATTGTGACTATAGGTTTGTACAAGACCTAAGGGCCATCAATAGCCTAGCAGGGCTGTTTTTTCCACTGGGCATGCTGGGCAGTTGCCCAGGGGCCCCACTTGTCTGGAGGGCCCCATCCAGGGCTGGTCCTCAGTGCTGCAATCTGCTGCTTAAATTGACTGACTGCACTGGTTGCTCACTTCGCCGGCCAGCATCTAGCTAGCAACCAGGGACGTCAATCAGAGGCCGCGGCCGCCCCAGCATTCATAGTGCACCGCTGCTGCCCCAGTGGCTAGTGAACAGGCTCCGCCCACCTCTGTCATGCCTTAATAGCTGGCACTGCCTTGCTGCTGTGAGTGACACACTGTGCTGCACCAGGCCGGTGGCCTCAAGTAAGTCTAACAATGTCTACTTAAGTAAGTTCAAGTTGTGCATCAAACACAGCCACTGTCTGTGCCCCTCAAAAGCGGCCACTGTGCCCATCAAACACAGCCACTGTGCCCATCAAAGCTGCCACTGTGCCATCAAACACAGCCACTGTGCCCATCAAAGCTGCCACTGTGCCCATCAAACACAGCCACTGTGCCCATCAAACACAGCCACTGTGCCCATCAAAGCTGCCACTGTGCCCATCAAAGCTGCCACTGTGCCCATCAAAAGCTGCCACTATGCCCATCAAACGCTGCCACTGTGCCCATTAAACTCAGCCATTATGCCCATCAAACGCTGCCACTGTGCCGCCCATCAAACGCTGCCACTGTGCCCATCAAACTCGTGTTATATTGTCTAAACGTTGTGTTAATTTTTAAACACTGATTTTGTTGGAAGTACCAATAAATATAGCCTTATTGATAATTTGCATTTTTATTCTCGTGCGTGATCGTGTAGACAGGGCCCCAGTGCAATGTATTGCCCGGGGGCCTGTAACGCTCTTAAGATAGCCCTGTAGCCTAGTGGTACCGATTGCCCCAAAAGTGCCTGATGTGCCATCAATATTTACCGCCATACATTACGATGCAGAGTATTTTACTGTGATTGATTTATTGAACGCATTTTTATTTCCGTCCCTGTGGATGAGGAGGCACAACCAATCTTTGCTTTATGTTTTTTTTTTTTAAAACCGCCAACTAACATGGTGTAGAATGCCCCAGGGCTATATAGACTCCCTTGCAGTCTATTCCAAACTACTCTCAGAGCTTGGATTCCAGGACATTGTTCATCCCTGCTGCAGTATGTGGATGAATTCCTCGTCTGCAGTTCTACTCGGGTGGCCGCCCTGGAGGATGGGAGGGATCTTTTGAAATGTATTTTTGAAAGTGGTCACAAAGTGTCAAAGAAAAATTGCAATGGTGTCAGAAAAGGTTGAATATCTTGGTTTTGTACTCTCAAAAGGAGAAAGGAAAGTCAATCACAGAAGAGCTATGGCTCTTGTGGGTCTGCCCCGCCCACTTGCTAAGAAAGACATGTTCACCTTTCTTGGTATGATTGGTTACTGCCGCCAATGGATACCTGACTGTTCCTACTACAATCTCCTGAGACAAGCCACAGGTTTACACATGCCAGATTGTATAAAATGGTTAAATGAAATGTGCAATGCTTTTGTGTATTTGAAAAATGCTATGGTAATGGCTCCAGGGCTCGGCCTCCCTAACTAGGAAAAATGTTTAATTTGTTTGCAAGAAAAATGTTTAACTTGTTTGCAAGGGAAAATTGTAAGGACGTGTCAGGTGTCCTCGCTCAGGAGCATGGAGGCAAGTTGCGCCCTATTTTTTTTCAAAGATGGTTTCGGTGCAGGTTCAAGGCATGCCTGTGTGTCTCAGAGGCATCCTATTCAATGATGGTTTTGAGATGGCCACTTCTTTCACTCTGGGGCACGACACTACACTTCACACGACCCACAATGTATGAAAAATGTACATACGCAGCACATGTCTGCTCAAAAGGTTGAGCGGCTATGAGTTGATCTTGATGTCCAATCCAAAATTGCACATCAAATATGCTTCTCCCACTTCAGGACCAGCACCAAATCCAAATGCCCTTTTAGGATTAAAAGGAGAGCAGAATGAGGTTGTGCCACAACATGATTGCATAGACCTCATTCACCAAGACACTTCACCCAGGTCTGATGTATCTTCCACAACACTGCAGAGCATACACAGGCCAACAGATAGCCAAGGGAAATGCTCCGGCTGATTAGCTGCTAAATAAGCTGCTACTTCACAAAATGCACAGATCCAAATGCCCATGCTAGCACCAGACTTGTTGTTTTGTTTTTGTTTTTTTGATCAGGTTCTTTCAGATTTGCAGGTATGTGCAAAAGAAGCTGATCTCAGAGGTTGGGACAAAATAGGTGTGCAGAAAGATCCAAAGACTGGACTTCTCTGCAAAGAGGGGAAGCCATGTATACCAGTAGCTAGAGCATCACTTTTTGTAGCTAGTGCATCACTTTTTATGCATCATTTTTATTTCCCATTTCCATGGAATAGGTCATAGAGGCTGGAAAGCCACTTGTGAACTATTGGAGAAAGACTTTTACATTACAGAACTTTCCTGGCCGACTTTATGTAGCAAGATGCATCACATGTATCAGGAACAACCCACACAAGGCCGAACATGAACACCTGATATATCCAATAACTCCTTTTACACATTTTCAGATTGACTTCACACACATGCCCAAACTAGGCAAAAGACAGGAATATTTTTTGGAAATTGTGGACAAGTTCTCAAGTTGTAAATGTGGAAAACACTGCGCTACCTTTGTTGAAAACAACTCAATGTGAAAAAGCAGCTAACATACAAAACAAACAAAGTCAAAGAAATGTGGACGAAAAATGTAGCGCTAAAACGTATGTACTTTGTAAAAAGTGGTGAAATGAAGGAATGTATATAATAGAGTACCCACAATGAACGTGAGCATTACCAATCATATAACATAAGATATTAATGTTAATGGTGAATAACCATAAAGTGATGACATAAACTGGATCAATAATAAATGCCAATACAAAAATATATATATGTAAAGTTCATATTGTGCAGACACTGGTAACCCCAGATGGATCCCTCGGATTGACTCAGGGGCAGGGGAAGCTGGAACCCCACAAATAAGGAACGGCTTGTCTGATGATAAGGAAAAGAATGAATACTCTTACCATAGATGTTGGATACAGCTACCGTACGGTATTTGTATCAAGCAGGCTTAAATGCTGGAACTCTTGCATCAGTGGGTGCCAGATGGAGCAGGTGGGAACCACGGCATGCACAGCGACCAGTGAACCAAGCGGCATGCACAGCAACCAGTGAACCTCCAATTAACCAGATGATCCCAAGGGAAGTGATCACACGAACCGGGGAAAAAGGAGGGAAAAAATGGAGGCAACTCCAATAGTGCAGGTCAAAAAATTAATGATAAAATTTATTCACATTGATATGTGACAAATCAAACAAAATAAAAATCTCGAGATGAATATATAAAATGGATATGAATATATAAGCTGTCTCATACTTTCCACATTGCCGACCCATTTTATATATTCATCTCGAGATTTTTATTTTGTTTGATTTGTCACATATCAATGTGAATAAATTTTATCATTAATTTTTTGACCTGCACTATTGGAGTTGCCTCCATTTTTTCCCTCCTTTTTCCCCGGTTCGTGTGATCACTTCCCTTGGGATCATCTGGTTAATTGGAGGTTCACTGGTTGCTGTGCATGCCGCTTGATTCACTGGTCGCTGTGCATGCTGCTTGGTTCCTGACTGCCGTGGTTCCCACCTGCTCCATCTGGCACCCACTGATGCAAGAGTTCCAGCATTTAAGCCTGCTTGATACAAATACCGTACGGTAGCTGTATCCAACATCTATGGTAAGAGTATTCATTCTTTTCCTTATCAGACAAGCCGTTCCTTATTTGTGGGGTTCCAGCTTCCCCTGCCCCTGAGTCAATCCGAGGGATCCATCTGGGGTTACCAGTGTCTACACAATATGAACTTTACATATATATATTTTTGTATTGGCATTTATTATTGATCCAGTTTATGTCATCACTTTATGGTTATTCACCATTAACATTAATATCTTATGTTATATGATTGGTAATGCTCACGTTCATTGTGGGTACTCTATTATATACATTCCTTCATTTCACCACTTTTCACAAAGTACATACGTTTTAGCGCTACATTTTTCGTCCAAAGTTCTCAAGTTGAGTTGAACTTTTTGTCACCACAAAAGAAGATGCACAAACAGTAGTGAGGATCCTCGTTCAGGAAATCATTCCTCGATGGGGATGCCCACTTCTTATAAACTCAGACAGACAATGGACCTGCATTTGTATTAAGGGTCTGCCAGGACTGGGTAAAAACTCTCAAGATAGAACGGAAGTTTCACATTCCCCAACACCCTTAAAGCTCAGGGATAGTAGAAAGATCAGATGAACAGAACAATAAAAAAAAGACAAAATAAGAAAGGCCACAGGAGGAACCTTTGACAACTAGAAGAAGGTCCTCCCAGCAGTCCTGGCAGAAATAAGAATGACCCTTCCAAGACAACAGTGTATTCACCTTTTGATGTCTTGATGAGTCGACCTTTCCCCACCCCATGGGCCAGAGCACATTTAATGATAGAAAAGGGAGATTTAGACTTATTACAGGAAAGCCCCATACACACGGTCGGATTTTCGCATGGACTCTGTCCGATCGGACAATGTTGTTGAAAAATCCGACCGCGTGTATGCACCATCGGACAGTGTACGTCGGATTGTCCGACGGACAAAGTCCTATCTCCTGCTGGATAGATTTTTTGACAACACGGTCCGATCACACCAAATCCGATCGTGTGTAGCGTTGTCCGACGGACAAAGTGCTACGCATGCTCAGAAGAAATTCTGTGACGGAAGCGCTCGGTCAGGTAAAACTACCTTTCCTAATCGACACAGCACATTCGTCACGCTGCAATGTTAAAATGTCTTTAATGCAGCGCATTCTCTTTTTCTTTACAATGCAACAAGAATGACATGTTTTAGCTGCTCCTATTCACCCGCACTTCTCACAAACTTAGTTCTTTATTACTTTTCAGTATTTATACACTACATGTTTATTTTTACTCAGATCGTAAAATAATCTTTGTTATATTTTTAGGATGATTTGTCTTTTATTTTTATTTTTTTTTTTTGGGAATACATATTTGAAGGAGATTTTTTTTTTTTTTGGAGGGGGGTTGTGTCTCAACTTAGCAAAACCACATTATTGACATTTGTATTTGTTGCTTAAATTTACTAGGATTTTGTTTGTTGTTGGTGCCCCTTGTTAATTATACCTTATGATTAGTGAAATGTACCTTCCTACTCCCAAATAAACTGTCATTGTAGAAAAGTAAAACACAATAGGCAATGATTATTTCAAATCAAAAAGACCTTTAAACTTGTGGAATTTCAAAAGCCTTGGACCCCCACGGCAACCATAATTTTTCAAGCTTAGAAAATTGGGGGCTTGAGGAGTACGTATATTAAGGGGAGTGCAATCTGGTCCTGAAGTCCAAAACATCCGGAACTGCAGCAGATGCCATCTAGGTCCCCAGGCTCTGGTACTACGAGAGGCTCCATCTTCTCTCAGACCAGACTGAATCCAGGTCGTCACTCTCAGGTCTTCCTTCCACGCTTCCTTGCACGCTGTGGCTGTCGTGCTGGTGGGGTGGCAGAAGGAGGAGGAGGAGGCGGAGCATGGTCACTATGGCAAACATGTGTGAGTTGGGTCATCTCCCCAGCCATACCCTTATTTAGGACTTTGAGGATGAGCCCCTCACACATGTTGCGTTGCCTCACCTCCATACCCATCATCTTCGTGACAACCACGGAGCCAAAGGCCTCCTCGTCGGTGGGTGTGGCATGTAGGGAGGCTGAAGCCTCTCTGATCATCCGGAGCGCTGACTCTCCCGCCTCACCCCCCCTTCTCACCCTTCTGTAGGGAAGGCGGAGGGGAGGGATTTGGGAGTCAGTCAGGCTCCGAGGCCTAGCCCCCTCTTGGCTGCCACTACCCACCTCGTGGCTGCCACTAACCCCTTCCTCCTCCTGACTGCCACCTTCCACAGCCACCTCCTGGCTGAGGTCTTCCTGTGTATGAAAAAAGAACATAGTTTCAGTTATTTGTTCATCAAACACACACAATTTTCATCTAGTGACTGTTGCAAAATGTTTACAAATAGAAAACCATACAATTCTCTGCCCTGCAGTTTAGATTCTGGCCCCAAATGTCTCCAACACTACTGTCTGTTGATATGTCAAACACGTTAGGAAGTAACCAATTGGGGATCCTGAATTAAGTGAACATCATTCATTATTCACATAAATTGTAACAAAACTACTATACCTGGAACAAGCTGGGCTCCTCCACCTCTTCCAGACTGTAAGGCCCAGATTGCTCATCGGAAGCCTCATCAGGGGTGGGCTGCGCGCAAGGAAGCGTGGAAGGAGGAGGCGAGAGTGGCTCCGTGACATCAGCCTGGTCTTTGAGAAAATGGAGACTCTCATAGTACCAGAGCTTGGGGACATAGACCTGATCTGCTGCAGCTCCAGATGCTTGGGACTTCAGGACCTTCTTGCGCTCCCTGAAATACGCACTCCTCAGGCTGCCAATTTTCTTTCTTATATCATCAACAGTTGCCGTGGGGAACCTTGGCTTTACAAATTCCAGAAGTTCCAGCAGGGCTGCGTACCTCTTTGGTTTGATGCCGTAATGGGGGTGTTTAGCCTGCCATAAAATGTGAAATTCCCTGTATTTCTCAATGAAGAGGGGGAGAAAACTCACGTCGTTGAATCCCTTCATAATCTCTGCAAAACACAACACCACACAAAACACTATAAATTATGTCAGGCTAAACTCTCCTAATCTTCTCCATAAAGAAGCCTCAAGTTCGAATCAGTCTAGGCTAGTTATGTACCAACGTCAAATTGTACCTTCGTTTCTAGCGATCGTCTCGTGCGTGAGCTTTCTCTCCCCTCGTCTCCCAGATCGTGGCTACGACACAGGCGTGTGACGTTTTATATCCAGTGCGCATGCGTCAAACTCCGCCCGCCCCTGACGATCTTTCTCGTCTATTCCCCACCCCTTCTCTTTACGGCGCAGTGGGGAAAGCACATGGCGGGGACACAGCAGGTGCGCCCGAAATATCCCACCAACGAGGAGGAGGACGAGGAAAGTCCGGAGGCAGAAACGTCCCGATCCCGGAGCCTGAAATTCAAGGCCTCCAATATGTCATTTGGAGAAATGTTGGAGATGGTGGACATATTAAAGAGGAGCGACTATGATGGGAAGTATGGGCCTTACCTCAACCCCAATGTCCGCAAGGCCAAGATCATGTCTAAAGTTGTGAGGAGGCTGTACAATCATTTTGGGGTACAACGATCCAAGGAGCAACTGAGGAAACGCTGGTCAGACCTGAAACTGAGGGAGGCCGATCAGTACAGAAAGATCAAGCGAGTTCTTCAAAAAAGTAAGTAGTTGTGTTTTGTGTTTGATTTCTTGCTTGCATACTGCTCCATGTGTTTGGATTTTTACAAAGTTGTACATTCCAAAATGGCCACTTTCAGGTTCTCTGTGCATTCGATCATACTCAACCTCGATGTTTCTGCCACTGTCATGTTCGTGTGTGTGTGTGTCCATTCGATCGTACTCAACCTCGATCGTTCGGCCACTTATAATACGATGTTTGTTGTTTTTTGGGGGAAAGGAAGTTTGTTCTCTCTAGAAATGTCATCAAGACTGTCCAGCCAATTTATTCAATGTAAAGGAGACGTCACCCAGTAGCTGTTTACCCATCTGGACTCTAGAGCACTAGTGCTGGGACACCCAAACCCCTTTTTATTAGGCTTTTCCACACATGTGCTCCAGTGTATACTAGAGGGGGGTCTCCATCAGACAAACTTCTACCAAAAAGCACCTTTACAAAGTGACTACATTCATGTTGTTGGCATTTGTAACTGGCCAACCAAAAATATTGTCCCTCACTTTCAAGCAATGTTTGTCATTTCCTATTTCTGCCCTCAATAGATTGTGTTGCTAAATCTTCCTTTTGTACATTCTCATAGGGGAGCGAAAACTTGAGCCGTCTGAGGAAACCCCAAAACCAACACCTCCCAAAAAAGGGGAAAGAGCAGAAGCAGAGGAGGAGGAGGAAGGAGAGATCATAGAAATTGGAGAACTTGTCACCACAACAGGTGAGTGTGGGAGAACACAGCTACCTGTAAGCTAATCAATGTATGGCTGCCTCATTTCCAACACCCGATTTTTGTTTGTTTTTGGTTTTTAGGTGACGTGGATGTTGTGGAAGAAAAATCGCACTTTACCAGAGAGTGCCCACGTACTCATCGGGAGATAATGGTCTGCAATAGAGATCTAGATTACATAAAGCAAAACATCAATGATGTTCAACAAAAATTGAAGAACATCATTGATGTTTTAGGAATATCTGAAAACGCACCAAGTAATTAACACACATTTGTGCCTGCTTCTGAACACATTTGCAAGTTAAGAACTGTGTGAAATTTGGAACATGCACACATTGTGTCCACATGTGATAGCTCCCATCATGGTGGATGAATGACAACATTTTTTTTTGGGGGTGCAACCACTTTACGAACTACTAAAGTGGTTGTGGTGAAGGGGTTGCACCCCCAAAAAACTTCCATTCATCCCCATGATGGAAAATGCCACTTTTCAATATTCTAGGCATGTGTTTTACCATCTAATGACCATTTTCAGACCCCAATTGTGTGCATGTTCTAAATTTCCACTTTCCAGGGGTGACCCCCCATGTGATGAAGGCAAGATCAAACACACTTTGAACATATAGTCATGTCTGATCTTGTCTTCACTTTACAAAGTTGAACTTTCCTACTTCCTAGGTTCTGGTTTGCTCTATGCCTGGTTTTACCAAATGCGGAATGTTTGTAAACAATGTTGTAAATAACCAAGATGTTGTCAGTTTGGGCAAGAAGTTTGTAAACGCACTTGTGAATGTTTTCCAAGTAAACTTTTTTACTTTTCTAAATGTGTGGCTTCCTTATTTAAAAAACACAATGCATTATGTATGTCAAATGTAAAGGATATGGGGGGCAATGGGTGTTATTTACTAAAGGCAAGTCCAGTTTGCACTGCAAGTTTCTTTTCCAGGGCACTTTTTCACTGCACTTGTAGAGCATAGTGGATTTGACTTATGTAAATGACACCCACAGTGCTTTGTACGAAAACACGGAGCACAGCATTTTTGTGAATACACACATGTCTGACCTGGTGATGAAAAGGAGTATTTTGGGTGTCAGTTATGCACTACAAACCTTCTCTAGACCAAAGATTAGGTATCAAACACACAACATGAGAAGAATCTTTTTGGGAAGAAGAGACTGTTACTCCTTTTGCCCAGAAAGTGCATTCCCACTGTCGAAGGCAAAGGGAAAACATTTCAAGGTAAAATAAGCTAAAAAGAATACGGAAATGACAAGAAATCATAGGTTGGTTGAAAAATAATATTTATTTAAAAATGCCTCTCACACATCGTCAGGCAGAGCAATGGCCCCCCTACCCACAAAGTAGTCCATATATTGCTCGCGGACCGCGCGGGCATTTAGAGGGGGCAAGCCTGGACGTGCCACTTGAAGGGCTGTGAGGTCAGCATTTGGAGGGCCCTCCACATCTGGGCCAACGGCCACCACATAGTTCCTGTTATGTCTTTTGAGGAAGTTGTGCAATATGCAACAGGCAAGAACTATGTGGTTCAGTTTGTATTCCGCCAAGTTAATAGCCGTCAAGAACAGGCGGAAGCGGCTGGCCAGGATGCCTAAAGTGTTCTCCACAACTCTTCGGGCTCTGGACAGCCTGTAGTTGAAGACCCTCTGGTCTGGGGTGAGGGTCCTCATCGGGAACGGCCTCATCAGATGGGGAGTCAACGCAAACGCTTCCTCTGCGACAAAGACAAAGGGGAGTCCTTCTGCATTCTCCTCTGGAGGTGGCAAGCACAGACTGCCACTTTGGAGACGCCAGTAGAACTCCGTGTGCGCAATGGCACCACCATCCGAGATCCGGCCGTTCATCCCCACGTCCACATACATAAACTCATATGTCGCCGACACCACCGCCAACATCACTACACTATTAAACCCCTTATAATTATAATAGTAGGACCCCGAGTTGGGCGGTGGGACGATGCGGACGTGTTTCCCATCAATTGCCCCTCCGCAGTTAGGAAAGTCCCAACGGCTGGCAAAGTGGGAGGCCACAGTCTGCCATTCCTGTGGCGTAGAAGGGAACTGTGGAGTGAAACCAGAAAAAAAAATTAGTCACTTTGCACATAAACATTGCAAGCAGATTAGACAATCAACATCTTGGAACAAGAGCATTGTTTAAAATTTGAGGCTGGAAAGTATTTGCACAGAAAAGTAGAGGCTCCCCTTCACAGAATAATCACCCCCCTTCAATCCCCCCACTTCTGATGGGCCATTGGCAATAACTAGGGTTTTGGGGGGGGGGGGGTTGGACAGGTAACCCTCTGCACTTCATTGATTGGCAAATGGCTCAATAATGTGTGCTAGTTTGGCCAGACCCTCTGTACTTAACACTATTGGCAGCCCCCAGGAAAGATAAAATAACATTTCAAACCCCCCCCCCCCCCCCCAAAAAAAAAAAGAAAGCACATTGTGACATTCTGAAATTACCAAGCAAGCTAATAGGAGGGAAAGAACACAAAAAAATAGGAAATGGAAAGTATGGAGGCAGCCCCTTGCACTACATGCTTTGCAGAATTCATCCCTAAAGATGCCCACTATAAAGAGGTAGGTATATAGTGTGTATTGACCTTGGGAAAGCCAGCAGATTGGTACCATCTGACAGAGCAGTTGGGGGAGGGGGTTCCTAATGAGTTTGCCCCCCCCCCCACAAAAAAAATTAAAAAGGGGCTCTACATGAAGTAAACCACACAGCAAACATTAGTGCATATTTTAGGGGGTGTTTGGGGGCAAACAATACTATGCAGCAGACAAAAGACATTGCTTAAGTGACTAGGCCATAGGTGTCTATTGGGGCAGAAGAGCATGCTGGGGAGGTAAGTGAAGGGAAAAATGCATGAAGGAGAAAAGCGGCACAGCATATTAGAGCATATTGCAATCATGGTAATTAGGGAAGGAGGTCAAAAATACAAGACATTAGCAAACAGAGCATACATAGAATGGAATAGTAAAGTAGAAATGTTACCTTAATATAGTCCTCCTGCAGGACCTCGATGATGGCAGAACAGGTCTCTGGACTAATGATTCCCAGGGCCTGGGGAGAGATACCTGAAGAGAACTTCAAATCCTGAAGACTTCTCCCTGTCGCCAAGTACCTCAACGTGGCAACAAGCCTCTGCTCCGGAGTAATGGCTTGTCTCATGCAGGTATCCTGCCGGCTGATAAAAGGGGTCAGCAAAGCCAAAAGACGGTGAAAATCGGGGTCCGTCATCCGGAGAAAGTTCCTGAAATCATCAGGATTATTCTCCCGGATCTCACGAAGCAAAGGCATGTGCGAGAACTGATCACGCTGAAGCAACCAATTCTTGGTCCACATACTCCTCGTCACTCTGTTCATGGACGGGTCTTGGGTCAAAGCTAAAAGCCCGACACCAATTCCGCGTACAGCACAAACTCTGCGATGAGTACGCACGGGAAACATCGCTCAGAAGGTCACAAAAGGTCGGCTGGTCAGAACGGACAAACAGAAAGCACCGATAAACAGCAAGGCCTGAAAGAACGAAATGAATAGCAGAAACGAGCAGACAATAAGCAGTGCAAATCAAAGCGTCCTATATCAAGATATAGGCCGCAATGACCAACAAATGCGAACTGACTACACGCACTAATAAACAGATACGCACGACAAGCACAAACTGAAGAGCAGTAACGATCTGAGTCAGAAAACTGAGAAGCGCGAATCTTAAGTCACCAAACTTCGACTAACTCGCGATAAACACGGGATCAGCAGAAGGAGCCCAACGGGTGCCTGACGTGGTGCTGAACTTCCCTTTTCTAGTCTCGTGGAAGACGACTTACGTCACAACGTTCTTGCAGACCGGATATTCCGACAACGTTGTCCGACCGTGTGTACGCAACGCCAACATCGGACAAAGTACGACGGACAGGATCCGACCGACCTGGTCCGCGGATAATCCGACCGTGTGTATGGGGCTGAAGAATATGTAAGGTAATTGGTTGAAACATTGTAAACACTTGAGAGAAATGTTGCTCGCACCTTTTCTTTTTCTTCACAGGAAACTACTCACCCCTTCAAATTGGGAGACACCATGGTGGTCCAACAGCTGAACAGAAATAAGAAGCAAGAGTATCCCTTTGGACCTCCTACCACAGTGGTTGCAGTGACCAGAACCGCCATCCTAGTGGAAAAATTGCCAGTCCTGGATCCATGCCAACAGAGTGAAAAAAAAAAAAAAAAAAAGGTTGCCCAAAGCCCCAAGAGCAAGAAGGAGATCTTGGATACAGGAGGCCCTCAAGCAGAAGTCCAAGCAGATGAAGGAGTTCCTGGGAAAGCAGGTCCGGCCAGAGAAGATGACCTCGCTTACTTCACCACAGACTTCTGACAAGGCATTCTGCCCACTGATCCTGATCTCTCTAACAGTGTTCCTATCCACCTGGATCACCACTAACTGTATCTACCACCCTGAAGATTTGGGTGCGATTAAAAGTATCTGTGGGAACACAAACACACACACACACACACAAGAACATTATATTGACACAAGCTAGAACCATGAGAGAGATTGGAGATAGTTTTACTGATAAGATGCTTTTGCTAAAATTTAAGTATGCTTATGCTAAAAAATCAGGGTATGAAGAATGTTGGATATGTAGCATAATACATCCTAGCACTGCCCGAATTGCCCTTTTTGCTGTACCTTTAAATATTTCCTCCTTTCTCAACGAGACTCCTCCTGTATTCTTGACTAACATATCCACTCTGTACAAAAACAACATTGTTACCTTTCTAATAGCAGGTAGAAGTCATTCCCTGATTGGTGTTTTAATTTAGGGAATGAGACACAGACTAACCCCTCTTTCTGCAGCAGGTCAATATTTAATATCTCCATGTGCGAATCCAGAGTCTCTGCCCCTGCCTGCTCACTGTTTCAAGTATCTGACCCAGGGTTAAACTGTACTTTGCATAACTTTTCTTTTTCTCTAAAAATGTAGGTGAAATATTACACTAATTTATAATCGCAACACAAGACAAGTACACTCATGAGACTGTCGCTAAGAGACCTTTTGCACTGGGACAAAGTATCCATGTATGTTGTAGGAAAGTGTGTTATCCCTGGGTGCCCCTCCATGTTAAGGGATGGTGTTACCTTGCATCCTTGTTATCTGTCATGGGAATGGTAGGGGATTATAAAAGGGGACATCCACTAGAGGCCAGCTCCAGCAGGAAGCTAGGGACATTGCTAAAACATGGAGCCCATTTGTCAATGCAGGATTTGGGCTTGGAGGTATATTTTCATGGTTAAAAGACATTGTCCTTGTTATGATATTTATCCTTGCTCTGATTCTTTACCTCTGTTTTAAATGTTGCACTTGCATAATTGCGCACCTTCAATCTCCTGATGATAAGGTTCTATCTCACATGACATACATGAAGAGTCATCAGGCAATCTATGCCACAGCCCCAAAGAAGTATTAAAGCACAACATAGAATGTAGAGATCATCTTATATGATCTAAGAGGGGATTGAAGGGATATTTAGTTTAACTACTTCTTTGTATTATAGTCAGCTTCCATTTTGTGTGTCTCTAACATCCATTTTGTGAAATATGCTTAAGTCTTGCTAATCTAGTTTCGTTTTTCCATAATACTGTAATCTTCTGTTGAGTTTCATTTCTTGTAAAGCACGTGATACTTTAGAAATAATTAGTTTCACTGTGGGTGTCAGACTGTACTTATGTGTCTCTGTATATGATTGGATAATCTGTCAAAGGGCGGTACTTTCTGAAAGCCCCTCTTATATTCACACCCAAGAATAAAGATTTAGATTTGCTCGGAGAGAACCTGGCTGTGTATACTTTTCTTTATCTCAAAGGGCAAATCTCACAGGCCTGGTTTCGGAATTGCACAGCATACCAAGGCAGAGAGAGTAACCCCTAATCTTGATTTATTTCCTTTCAATGATAAGTTCTAAATTATTCTAACGTTTCTTTCCTGTATTAATAAATGTGATAGATGTGATTATCTTTTTGCACTGTTATTGTACGTTTTTATTCTTATACAGACAAAGGTTTAATCACTTTAATCACTTTATTATTTTTGTATCTATAATCATTTAAGTAAGCTATAAATTCAGCTACAACATTATACATTAGTATGATGGTCAGTGGGAAGTATTACCCCCTTACAGAAACCCCAGAAGAGAAGGTTTGGGGCGACCCTGTGCAAAACCATTACACAGAGCAGGTAAATCCACTATATGTCCAATCGTCCTCCTCTAGTCTCTCCTGATTGGCCCCTCCACTGATTTCCAGGAGAGGGGGGGAAAGCGAATGGCGAGCCGGGGATTACACAGAGCCCACAGCTCTCTCCCCTGTCTCCTGTCTCAGCACGACCACTCCGATCCCCAATGTGGTGGTTGTAAGGGGGAAGGTAGGGTTGCCACCTCATCTCTTTAAAACCGAACACATGTTAATTACAAAGGATCTGTGGCTGATTAAGGTGGTAATTAAACTCACTTGGAGCCTTATCTGCATTAAATTAGCCTCAGAACCTGTGTACTGTAATTCATATGTGTTCGGGTTTAAAGGCATAAGGTGGCAACCCTAGGAGAAGGTAGGCGAGGAGAGTGGTGCAGAGCCGGCAAAGCACCCAGCTACACTGAGATGCCTGAACTTCCGTGTACCTACAGGAATGACATCACTGTAGCTCAGCCAATTAAAGCAGTCAGGGGTTGATACCCAGAAGAAGACCCGCCAAAGATGTTGACAGCCTGCAGGGAGCTCCTGGACAGTGCAGCGCTGGAGAGAAGGAAGGTAAGTATAGTTCCACTTCAACTAGGGCGCTATGGAACCCTAGGGTTCCTCCTGAGATTGCTAGGGGTTTCTTCAGCAGTGAACAGCAGTGGAGTGTTTTCCCACCTACACTGACTACCAAGGAAGGGGGGCAATTTTCAACTAACCATGAATTCTACACTGACCATTAATGTCAGGGGAACCACAATTTTTACTGTCTGTTCTTCTTTTCTGCAGTTATTAAGCATTTCAAGAAAATTACTGAAAATAGGTTTGTAAAGGGTTAGGAAAATGATCTGCCCTGGGTGACAAATACACTAGGTATACCACATTCTTTAATTCCAAATGTTCTTCAACTTCTCGTTCATGCTGTTGTACTATAGTTACATATATAGCTACATAGTTGGTCTGGTTGAAAAAAGACACAAGTCCATCCAGTTCAACCAATAGAGGGGGAAAAAATATATACAATCGTAAATATACACAATTCTATACCCACAGTTGATCCAGAGGAAGGCAAACCCCCCCCCCCCTTCCAAATTAAGCATGATACAGTTTGCTCCAGCGGAGGAAAAAAAATTCTTCTTGATCAGTGGCGGCTGGTGAAGTGATTGACTAAGCGCTAACATTTGCACAAAACGTGTCTACCTCTTTGTCCCCTGCTCCATCTGTTAACCACTTGTTATATGAAGCTTCAATAAAAGGATTTTTGGAAGTGCAGCCGTCTGGAATTATTTCTTCATGTGGCGACTGGTGAAGTTTTAGGAAAGGGGGCGCCAGACCCCGCTCTTCCTTTTTGACCCCTCCCACTTCTCATAAGTCCCACCCCTTATATAAGCCACCCACTCCGTCCCCTGTATTCCACTTGCTTCCACCCATATAGTGTCAGGAGTATACAGCTCAGCATCACAGGACAGGGTATATAGGTCAGCATTACAGATACGGTATATAGATCAGCATTAAAGATAGGGTATATAGATCAGCAGCTTCACATAAAGTGTATATAGATCAGCAGCATCACATAGAGGGTATATAGATCAGCAGCATCACATAAAGGGTATATAGATCAGCATTATCACATAAAGGGTATATCGATCAGCATCACATAAAGGGTATATAGATCAGCATCACATAAAGGGTATATAGATTAGCAGCATCACATATATACTGATCTCGCAGCACACCCACACCGGCTTGCTGGGCACACTAATAGCACCCCCACCCCGCTCTCAGCACACTGAAAGCACCCCCCCAACCGGCTCGCAGGACACACTGACAGCACCAACAGCCAAACCCCCCCCCAACCCTGGCTTGCAGGACACACTGATAGCACCAACCCCCCCCCCTCTCAGGGCTCGCAGGACACATTGACAGCACCCCCCGTACTCATCGGGAGGTCTGGCACTTACCGGGCTGTGGTGTCCTCTCCTCCTGCTGTGTCTCATTCAGTGGGCAGCAGGCAGCAGCGGTGGTGGAGGAGTCCGCTCCTCATGCTTCCTTTGCTCTGTGTCTCCTCTTCTGCCAAAGCACCAGGGCATCCAACAGGATGCCCTGGTGCTTTGGCCAATCGGGAAGCAGGTCTTACTGTCCTGCCTCCTGATTGGCGGGGAGGCACTGTGGTGCGAAAATAGTGAAAATTCATTCGCTATGGTCACACAATTGATCAGGGTGCATTCTCTGCGTCCCGAGCCCACCCTTTTTTGAAGCCTATTAGAGCCTCTGGCTCTAATCAGGTGATAAAAAAAAAAAACACCCTTGCCCACCCCTGCCATAAGAGTCCATGTGTACGGCATCCTGAAAGGGGCCGGGCGCATGGATAGGGAGGTGGTGTCAGGGATGGGGGGGTGACGGCAACCGTGCGCCCACAATGCATGGGCCGCCACTGTTCCTGACCCTCCAAGGGGCAATCGGATACTCCCTGGATCAACTTTACCTATAATGCTGTATATAGAGCTGCAGATTTTATCCTTTTTAGCAGGGGTTCCCTGAAACCCTACATTTTTTCCATTCCAGGTGTTCAGAAAGGCTGGTCTAACGTGATTGGCCCTTACCTATTGTTCTTGCAAGAGATATTTTAAATTAGATTCACTCCTGTGGCCTCCTTAGATATCAGAATCCCATTATAGCTGGCTCAGATGTCCCAATGGGTTTGGGATCAATGTTGGATGATATAATGATTTCTGATACTTACGTGTCTCTATTATATGCTGAACACCGTGGTCCACCTTATCACCAACAGATCTCATCTCACCTGTATAAAAACAGAACATCATTCTCACATAAGACTTTAGATATAGCGTAGGCGTGAGCTAAACTGTCTTTTCGAATTTGAATCATAAATGTACCGTACTTATAGACGTAATTCAGTGGAGTCAATGGGGAAGGCAAATAGATAGAAGTTTAAAGTAGTTTTAGGAGTTTTTTTTTTTTTAAACTCTTTAGTGTTTTTTACTCTGGGATAAGGTCTATAGAATGAATACATTTGCGTAATAACTGGACATACACTTTAATAGATGGATGTTGTTTTTGTTAGGCCTCATGTACACTGCTGCTGCTAAACGGACAAAGCATTTGGACATTTTTTTCAACTGCTCCTGAACTCTCCTCTATGTTATCTTATCTGTACATGTACACAGGGTCGTTTACAGTCGTTTCTAGGCAGTTGAGTTTAGAGGGTTTTTTTGGAAAGCAAAAAAATTTGTTCAGACGCTGAGTTTAGAGGCATTTCAAGCGCCAAATGCTTCTAAACGCAAACGCGGCAAAACGCTGCTAAATGCGACAAAATGGACGTTTTAAACATGGGTTACTATCTGTCAAGTTAAATCGTTCAGGGGAGGTTGTAACAACGTCCCGTGCACATTACGCCTAAGACATGTGCACAGTGTTTTGTTTCATTTTGGATGTATTCATTAATTGAAGAATTTTGTTTTGTCATATTTGTTTTATTGAACACATTTATTTTCAGCATTCGTTTCGTATATTTGTATCAGAAGCATTTGATAATCCGATCCAAATTCATTGTGATTAATCTCAAAAGTAAATAAAGAAACACCAATATAGTTTTTGACAAGTCCTTTATTAAAAAAAAAAAAAAAAGCCCAGAAATACATGTCCCCTGAAGTAGATCCAACATGAATCACAATTGTAGCGCCACACTTTTCTAAAGTGTGCGCTATAATGCAAATTTAGTTTTTCCAGAAATGTAACGGAGTTCTGGGGGTTAATTGTACAGGTTTTTACTTTGGCATCAGGTTGGCTGGGCTGTACTGAGGTTCTGCCTGGTCATAGGTGCAGTGAGGCACCTGTCACAGGCTGAGAACCAGGCCTGGTTGGACGTGTTAGGTACCAATCTTTCTCAGATCCAATCAGTGGGCGAGTCTGGCTCTGCTGTGTAGTCTGGGAAGGGGTATTTAAGATGCTGAAGTCACGTGTTCAGGGTTCGGTTTGCTCTTTGAGCGTCTGCCGTCCCCGTAAGCATGGTCACTCTGACCAGCCTCAGAGGCCCTCATGGTCTGGGGTGGGGATCCGTCCGTTCCCGAGCCTCGAGGCCCAGTAACTGAAGGAGGATTTGGAGGTGTCCCGGTGTTCTCTTGGCAGTGGCGGCCCATCCATTGGGGGCGCCCGGGCGCCGCCCCCCCCCCCCCCCCCCCATGCAGTAACAAAAAAAAAATGTTTTAAGAAAAAAATATATAAAAAAAATATATATATATATTTAAACTTGGCCCTTTAAAAAAAAATATATATATTTTTTTAAGTTTTTATGTGCACTGTATCCTGGCGCTGGGCACAGTGCAGTATGGGAAACGCCACGTCAATGCAATCACAAGATTGCAGACGAGGCGCTCCATTTGGCCAAAAAAAGACGCTCTGTGGCGCTCCCGATCGCGCCACAGCTTCCGGCGTGACGGACTGGCGGGGCGAGTGCATAGACTTGCACTATGAGTGAGATGGGGTGGCATCTGACGTCTCTGAAGGAAGTGACGTTGCCACTGAGAGTCCCTCCTGAGAGGAGAGGAACAGGTAAGGCTCCTCAGCTAACGTAATGTCTTTTTTTTTTCCAGTGGCAGAACCCGTCACCCCATCCTTAAAGCGGTTCTGCACTCTGTATATTTTTTTGGGGGGGTATACAAAGGATGCTTACCTTAATTGGGGGACTCACCTGTTCCATCTTCCATCTCGATCGCCGCCGGTTTTCGTCCGATGAAGTTCTTCATTTTCTTCTTTTGTGCTGGGGGCCATCTTGCCTGTGGGCATGTGAAACCCCCACAGGCACTTTAGATGGCCCAGCATGCACCGCCGTTACTCGCGCGTTACTCGTACGAGATTTCGGAAGATGTGTCCGAAATCTTGCGAGATTTCGGAAGACGTGGCCGAAATCTCGTGAGATTTCGGAAGATGTCCGCACTGACTCCTGGGAACAATGACACCAGATCCCAGGAGACAGTGCGGCCTGACGACGATCGACGCAGAGACCCCGCCCACCCCCGAAGAGACAGAAGACCGGAAGTCATCAATTACAAGGTAAGTAAAAAAAAAAAAAACACATTTCATTTAGTACTCTTTGCCTGATTTGGAAGGCAAAGAGATTTACTAAATGAAATGGGTGCAGAACCGCTTTAATATTTTAATGTCGGCGGTATGTGCATGTGTGTATTCTCGGCACAGGTTGCATTTCATGGGGCACATGATTACAATTTAAAAGTGTGTGTATTCTGGTATTCTCGGCGGCAACCCCCCCCCCCCCCCCCCCCCCTGCTCAACAAGAAGATGATTGCAATTTAAAAGTGTGTGTATTCTGGTATTTTCGGTGGCACCCCCTCCCCCCCCCCCCCCCCCCTCTACAAGAAGATGATTACTATTTAAAAGTGTGTGTATTCTGTCACCTGTGCTTTGTTACCGGATTGCTCTTTCACGTGGATGCATCCTGGGCTTTGTGGTTCTACCTGAAACTACTTGGATTCATTTATTTTAATACCCTGGACTCGATTAATGTGTATTGTGTTGCACTCTTTTATTTTTAGGGTTTATTTCTGATAATCCTTTAGCGTTCAGCTGGCAATTCATTTTCTACCCCAATTAAGTCTATTTGTGCTGATTGTACTTTTTTTTTTTTTAAGTATTGGGGTCAATGGAAGCAAGAATAACCCCCAACAATGGGGTCAGTGAGTTCAACAATAGCCTCCAGCATTGCTGGGGGTTATTATTGCACTTACTGACACCAATGCTGGGGGTTATTGAAATCACTGACCTCCTGATGGGACACAGGCTGCATTTGATGGGACACAAGCTGCATTTGACGGGACACAGGCTGCATTTGACGGGACACAGGCTGCATTTGATGGGGCACAGGCTGCATTTGACGGGGCACAGGCTGCATTTGACGGGGCACAGGCTGCATTTCATGAGACACAGGCTGCATTTCATGGGACACAGGCTGCATTTCATGGGGCACAGGCTGCATTTCATGAGACACAGGCTGCATTTCATGGGACACAGGCTGCATTTCATGGGGCACAGGTTGCATTTCATGGGACACAGGCTGCATTTCATGGGGCACAGGTTGCATTTCATGGGGCACAGGTTGCATTTCATGGGGCACAGGCTGCATTTCATGGGGCACAGGCTGCATTTCATAGGACACAGGCTGCATTTCTTGGGGCACAGGCTGCATTTCATGGGGCACAGGTTGCATTTCATGGGACACAGGCTGCATTTCATGGGGCACAGGTTGCATTTCATGGGGCACAGGTTGCATTTCTTGGGACACAGGCTGCATTTCATGGGACACAGGCTGCATTTCATGGGACACAGTCTGCATTTCATGGGGCACAGGCTGCATTTCATGGGGCACAGGCTGCATTTCTTGGGGCACAGGCTGCATTTCTTGGGGCACAGGCTGCATTTCATGGGGCACAGGCTGCATTTCTTGGGGCACAGGCTGCATTTCTTGGGGCACAGTCTGCATTTCTTGGGGCACAGGCTGCATTTCATGGGACACAGGCAGCATTTAATGGGACACAGTCTGCATTTCATGTGGCAGGGAGGCTGCATTTCATGTGGCAGGGAGGCTGCATTTCATGGAACACCGGCTGCATTTGATGGGACACAGTGAGGCTGCATTTGATGGGACTGGGAGGCTGCATAAGATGGGCACAGTGGCTGCATAAAATGGGCACAGTGGCTGCGTTTGATATGGCACAGTGGCTGCGTTTGATATGGCACAGTGGCTGCGTTTGATATGGCACAGTGGCTGCGTTTGATATGGCACAGTGGCTGCGTTTGATGGGCACAGTGGCTGCGTTTGATGGGCACAGTGGCTGCGTTTGATGGGCACAGTGGCTGTTTTTGATGAGCACAGCGGCGGCAATTGATGGGCGCAGCGGCTGCGTTTGATGGGCACAGTGGCTGCGATTGATGTTTTTTTTTTTTCAGAACTTGTTTGCGCCCCCCCAAAAATTTTGAGCACCAGCCGCCACTGGCTCTCGGTATTGGAGGGACACAGCAACTCGTACAAGCGACTAGGGGAGGACTCTTCAGATAAGGGCCAAGAAGCTGGCTGCTCAGTAAGAGCCTGGGACCTGAGGTTGTATGGACACTAGTGAATCCGTATTTCTTACGGTATTTCTTATGGTATTGCCAAGGTGGCTGAAAGATCCAGGTACTGGACTGAGGAAAGTTCCCAACTTATCTTCAGTTACAACCTAGTCTGAGTTTGTTTTGAGTCACTTGTTGGCTGCTAAATCTACAGTTAGAGGTTTATCCAGCAGTGAAGCGCCCAGCTGCGGGTGGCTACTCTCTGGGCTATCTAAGAGACATTCAGTTGATGTCAGCAGTTTCTGAAGTGCCTGAGTTTCATCACCTGTGCCCTCTATTCCCAATTGAGAGACTGTGTTATAGTTGGACGTTACCCCTGCAAATAAAAATCCTTAAAAGGACTTTTGTCTGTCAGCTTCTGAAGTTGTTGGGTACTAACCCTGGTAACTCCTAGACAACGAACGACGAGCTACAAGGAGGAGGTAATTGGTAAGCCTAGAAAAATTCAGCCGCTCCTTTGGGGGTAAGTGCTACACAATGAATGCCGATCCACACGAAAAAACAAAAAAACCTGCCGCCCACCGAACACAACGTGTCCTGTCCAGAGACACTCGCCAAATGACAGGTAAACATAGGGGCGGGGTCACCCGATGACTGTAGGGAATACTGCTAATAGCAGATGTCATGGTTGTTAGGGATGCAGCGGCCACCCACTCCTTAACAACCAGCTAGCCACAATTAATTTGATATGTACAGTATTGAACAAATTTTAAAAATCGAATGAAACCAATGCATTAATTTTTTTTCGTTAGAACTTTTTTCAGATCCCTTTTCATTCATTTCTACGTCCATTCAGAAATTCGAATACCTCCGAAAATAACATTTTGTTCCGAAAAACAAATCGAAACGAAACAAATTGCACATGTCTAGTGTTTAAACACAACATTCATTTATAGTAATATCATGTTAAGTGGGAACATTGGTGAGTCATCATCTTCTAATCGATGGACTGAGTTTGCATTACAGTCCCATTGATAAAGAAGTCCCACTGATATGATTGTGACTCAGAATTTTATGAATGGAAATTCTTTTTTGGCCACTCACTTCACAGGAGACTACTATTAATGGGCTTTGTTAACAAAAAGCATAGGCCATTCATTACTGGTGAGGCCGACACAGACTGAGAAGGCTTGGTCAGTGTTGATGGGGGAATGCCTCCTGCGGAGCTTTTGTGCTCTCCCGGGTTAGGGGGCGCAGGGAGCTTTCCCAGCTGGCAGAACACAATGAATACCGCTAACCACCAACAGTAATCCCATGTAGAAAAATCCAACAGGCTGGTTGTACCCAAGTTGATTGATGGATCGACTTGGGTATAACCAGCCTGCCCATAGATGGATTAAATCTTGGTTGGTCCCTGCTGAATTGGCCAAATGTCAATCCATCTATGGCTGGATTTTAATCAACATTGGGTGATAATGGTGGTGTGCCTTTGTCTTAAATAAACAGAGAGTGCTTTTTTTTTTTGCTCTTTTTAGGCTACCTGTTTTTTTAAAGGGGCAGCTTCAAATTGTGAGCGTTTAATTTTTTGCAAGGCACTGCATTACATAGTTAGGTTGAAAAAAGACACCTATTTCAACCAATAAAAGAGAAAAAATCATACAATCCCAAATAAACAAAATCCCATACCCACAGTTAATCCAGAGGGAAGCAAAAAAAAACTAAAAACAGCAAAGCATATTCCAATTTGCTACAGCAGGGGAAAAAAATCCTTCCGGATCCTCCGAGAGACAATCAGATATTCCCTGGATCAACTTTACCTATAAATCTTAGTACCCAGGTATATTACCGTATTTATCGGCGTATAACACGCACTTTTTCCCCCTTAAAATTGGGGGGAAAACAGTGACCGCCGTCAATAAAAAACGAGCGCTGCCCAAAAAAACGAGCGCCGCCAAAAAAGTCAGATCTGACTGTTCGGCTCCGCTCGCAGTCCCGCCTCCCTGCGCTCGCTTCCAAAACAGCAGGGAGGCGGGACTGCGAGTGGAGCCGAACAGACGGCTCTGGCTTTTCCGGCGGCGCTCGGTCTTTTCCGGCTGCGCTGTCTTTCTAGGCGGCAAATTTAAATGTGGGCAAGCTGCAAATGACGCTGGCAAGCTGCAAATCACACTGGGCAAGCTGCAAATGACACTTAAATGTAAGTGTTTTTTTTTCCCTAAACTTCCCTCCTAAAACTTTTTTTCCTTAAAATGCCCTCCTAAACTTGGGGTGCGTGTTATACGCCGGTGCGTGTTATACGCCGATAAATACGGTATATACATTTAGGAAATAATCCAGGCCTTTTTTAAAGCAATCTACTGAGTTAGCCAGAACCACCTCTGGAGGGAGTCTATTCCACATTTTCACAGCTCTAATGCCCCGTACACACGGTCAGAAATTCCGACGGAAAATGTCCTATCGGACCATGTTGTCGGAAAATCCGACCGCGTGTGGGCTCCATCGGACTTTTTCCGTCGGAAATTCCTGCAGGAGATCCTGCTGTCAAATTTTCCGACAACAAAGTCCTATCAGACTTGTTCCGATCGTGTGTAGAGAATTCCGACGGACAAAGTGCCACACATGCTCAGATCAAATTACGAGACCAAAGCTATTGGCTAATAGCCTCTACGTAGTTACGTCGTACGCAACGAACATCACCACGTTCAGAATGATCGGATTTTCCAACAACTTTATCCGAGCGTGTGTATGCAACACCAGTGTCGGACAAAATTCGTCTGAAAAAATCCGACGGATTTTGTGGTCGGAATTTCCGACCGTGTGCACGGGGCATAACTGTGAAGAAACCTTTCCGTATTTGGAGATTCATTTTATTTTATTCTAGATGTAAAGAGTGCCCCCTTGTCCTCTGTGATGACCTTAAAGTGAATAACTCAACACCAAGTTCACTAGAAATTCATTGTAAATTAGAGGGTTTTTTTTGTTTTTTTTTAACTATTCACTGAAATGTCAAGCTCATTTCTACTGCAGAGAACCACTAAGCATTATTTGCATCTGATATGGTTGAACAGCATAACTACAATGTCATTTTTACTGCTGGTAATGCTTTTATTAGTCAGTCATTCCCATCCTCCAATTGTCAATTGTCACTTACAGAGTTGTGACATCGTACTTACTCTTCAAATCGTGAATAGCTGCTTTAAAATCCTTCCATAAGGATTCTTCGAACTTCTGGAGAAACTTTTCTCTCTCTTCCACCTTCAGAAGGATTTGTAAGGCTTCCGCGGTCTCACTTAGTTGATCGTTGATATGACGAAACTTTCTGTAGCTGCTGAGAGCCAGGAAATACTTTTCCCACCAAAGTCTTGTAGTATAGGTCTCCATCCATTCTTTGGCTCTCTTAAGGTTGGTTTCGAATGCCGTCAATGTCTTTTCCATGTCTCTTGTTTTCTTCGGATCCTTCTCTAGCTTTTTTAAAGGAATCATAAGCAGCTCGATTCTCTCTTTTAGACGTTCACTTAGCTTCTTGTTGGTTTTGGCTTGTTCGTGTAGTTTGTAGATGTAGTTAGCGGCAGCAAAGATGTTTTTCAACACTGACATGGCCGCGTCAAGTCCCGCCATTTCCTAATAGACACACACAGAAAAAATATCAGGGAGAGGTGAAGCTTATTTCCTGTGTTTTCCAAACTAAACTACACAAAATGAGTCTGATATCTGTTTGTTTTCTGGGTTGCTCAAGCTTGTAAAATAAATGTGTATGATTCCGCGCAAGAGAAAAGTACCAGCAAAAAAAAAAAAAAAAAGCTTTTGAATTTCTTATTTCTCCATCAGCACAAAGCACTTAATTGAACATTAAAGGGGAATTATCCCTTAATTGGATTTTTCCAAATGTGTGAAGTCTTAACACCTGTTTTTAATGTGAATTGTTAGACAGGACAATTCAGTTTGTTGCAGGCTGGCTGGTAAGTTGAGACTGGGAATTTTTCTTTGTTGTTGTTTGACATGGGTTGCCCTTCCATGTGTTCCTTACTGTTAAGGCCAGTTATAGGTTGGGACAGTTGCCTTTGTGTTTTTACCCTGATCTCAACATCATGGAGTCTGTCTGGGATGAAATGAAGAGACAGAAGGACTTGAGGCAGCCGACATCCACAGAAGATCTGTGCTTAGTTCTCCAAGATGTTTGGAACAACCTACCTGCCTAGTTCCTTCAAGTTTACCTAGAAGAATTGATGCTTTTTTGAAGGCAAAGGGTGGTCAAATCCAGGGCTGTCTTAATAGCATCATGGGGCCCTGGGCAAAGTAATGCACTGGGGCTCTTACCAGACTGCCCCAATTTACGCACCTTCTCTCAAGAATTAAAGTACAAATAGTTGATAAAATTTAACATATATTTATGATTACTTTCAATAAAATAGATTTTAAACAATAAAAAATGCAGTAAATCAAACACTATTCAACACAAAGGGCACAGTAGGGGGAGGCAAACTTCCAGGCATTTACTTCTGCATCACTGATCATGCTGCGCTTAATAAACTGAAAACATATATCTGATGACAGGTCCACAGTTCCCTGCAGGTAGATCACAGCCCGGCGGGGGTATGCAGTACCCTCTCCTGCGGGTCGGAGTGACAGGTCATATTGGAGGAATATAGGGACTGTGGGGACAGGCTGCTTATTTCCAACACTCGGACACAATGCTGAATGGTCAGTCAATGTTTACTTTGTACTTTGTACCAGGGGTGTTGCTAGGTCTAGAAAAGATTTGGGGCTAGAGCCCATAGCAACAAAGTAAAGAAAGTCATATGCTTGGGTGGGCATACACCTGTACATATATATATAATATCGTTACATATCTGAGTGTGGATTCCTTCAGGGTCCCCAGAGAGCCCCCCCCCCCACTTACATCAGGGTCCCCAGAGTCCCCCTTTCATCAGGGTCCCTAGAGAGCCTCCCTACTTACATCAGGGTCCCCAGAGAGCCCCAGGGCTCAGGAGTTGGCTACTTAAAGAATGCAGGGCTCAGCTGTGTCCATCTATGCAGCCTCACCAGTGCCTAGCAATGCAGCCTCACCAGTGCCCAGCAATGCAGTCCCCACTGTAGTGGGGCTTGTAGTTCTCTTCCTGAGTCTACACAGTGGAGAGGGGAGGGGCCTCTGACCTGAGCATCTAGCAGTTTCACTCTTCAGTGTACAAGTGAGTCGGCTCTGTACACTGTTACTGATACATGCCCGGGTCAGAGGCTCCTCCCCTCTTCACTGTAAACACTGGGGAAGAAAACTACTAGCCTCATGGAGATCCCACCGCCCGTGGACACCATAGTGCTGCCGATCGTCGCCTCCCACCTCCCCAGCCCAGGTACCAGCCAGGTACACAGGGAACCCCTGGAAGGGGGGGCGATCTGGGGACCCTGATGTAAGAGGGGGGCTCTCTGGGGACACTGTTGTAAGAAGGGGGGCTCTCTGGGGACACTGATGTAAGGGGGGGGGCTCTCTGGGGACACTAATGAAAGGGGGCGAGCTCTCTTGGCACACTAATGTAAGGGGGGCTCTCTGGGGACACTGATGTAAGGGGGGCTCTCTGGGGACACTGATGTAAGGGGGGCTCTCTGGGGACACTGATGTAAGGGGGAGGGGTTCTCTGGGGATACTAATGTAAGGGGGGCCTCTCTGGGGACACTGATGTAAGGGGGGGGGGGGCTCTCTGGGGATACTAATGTAAGGGGGGGCTCTCTGGGGACCCTGATGTAATGAGGGGGGCTCTGGAGACCCTAATGTAAGTAGGGAGGCTCTCTGGGGAACCTGATGTAAGGAGGGGCTCTCTGGGGACCCTAATGTAAGGGGAGGCTCTCTGGGGACACTAATGTAAGGGGGGTTCTCTGGGGACACTGATGTAAAGGGAGGCTCTCTGGGTATACTAATGTAAGGGGGGCCTCTCTGGGGACACTAATGAAAGGGGGCGGGCTCTCTGGGGACAATAATGTAAAGGGGGGCTCTCTGGGGACCCTGATGTAATGAGGGGGGCTTTGGAGACCCTAATGTAAGTAGGGAGGCTCTCTGGGGACTCTGATGTAAGGAGGGGCTCTCTGCCGACCTTGATGTAAGGAGGGGCTCTCTGCGGACCTTGATGTAAGGAGGGGCTCTCTGGGGACCCTGATGTAAGGAGGGGCTCTCTGGGGACCCTGATGTAAGGAGGGGCTCTCTGGAGACCTTGATGTAAGGGGGGCTCTCTGGGGACCCTGATGTAAGGAGGGGCTCTCTGGGGACCCTGATGTAAGGAGGGGCTCTCTGGAGACCTTGATGTAAGGGGGGCTCTCTGGGGACCCTGATGTAAGGAGGGGCTCTCTGGGGACCCTGATGTAAGGAAGGGCTCTCTGGGGACCCTGATGTAAGGAGGAGCTCTCTGGGGACCCTGATGTAAGGAAGGGCTCTCTGGGGACCCTGATGTAATAAGGGGGGCTCTGGGGACCCTAATGTAAATAAGGAGGCTCTCTGGGGACCCTGGTGTAAGGGGAGGCTCTCTGGGGATCCTGATGTAATGAGGGGCTCTCTGGGGACCCTGACATAAGGAGGGGCTCTTTGGGAACCTTGATGTAAGGGGGGGGCTCTCTGGGACCCTGATGTAAGGAGGGGCTCTCTGGGGACCTTGATGTAAGGGGGGGAGCTCTCTGGGGACCCTGATGTAAGGAGGGGCTATCTGGGGACCCTGATGTAATGAGGGGGGCCCTGGAGACCCTAATGTAAGTAGGGAGGCTCTCTGGGGACCCTGGTGTAAGGGGAGGCTCTCTTGGGACCCTGATGTAATGAGGTAAGTGGGGGATCCGCACCCAGATATGTAACAATTGTATATATACAGTGTATATATATATATATATATATATATATATATCTATATAGATATATATATATAGATATATATATATACACACACACACGTATATTATATACATGTGTATGACTTTCTTTACTTTGCTGCTATGGGCTCTAGCCCAAGATCTTTTGTAGACCTAGCAACGCCCTTTGTGGGGGCCCTTCATGGTTTCTTGCATCGGGGCCCGGAATATTCTAGTTACGCCTCTGTATGGCATGTTCTGCCCAGAGAAGCCAGTGCCCACATAGAATGAAAACAATTTCACCTTATTTACTAAGCTAATTAGTTAATAAGTTAGTAAATCATCCAACCCCCCTCCGGTGACGGTAAATTGTCTGACCTTTGTACAGGCTGATGCAATGTCACAGGGTGGAATCCTCTGGGTCCTCTCTGAGCTCTTTCACCTTCTCTCTGTCTCCAGTTTGCATAGGTAGCGCTATACAAGTCACCTATTCATTCATTCAGTGTTATTTCTCCTCCACCTTCAATCCACAAACTTACCTTCGAAGAAAATGTCTCAGCCTCAAGAAAAGGAAGTCCACACCCAGATCCACATCAGCAACTTTCATTTTCACTTTTAAAGAAAGGGATGTTCTGGTTTCTGTGTGACGCTCTGGGCAGGAAGATTCCTTTAACCACTTAAGAACCGGGCCGCTTTTTGAGATGTGTTGTTTACAAGTTAAAAACTGTTTTATTTTGCTTGAAAATTACTTAGAACTCCCAAACATTATACATTTTTTTTACTAACACCCTAGAGAATAAAATGGCCGGTCGTTGCAATACTTTCTGTCACACCGTATTTGCGCAGCGGTCTTACAAGCGCACTTTTTTGGGAAAAAATACACTTTTTTTAATTCAAAAATAAGACAACAGTAAAGTCAAAAGAGAAACAAAATGTTACCCCAGCTCCACTGCCAATATGAAAGTTCACAAGCTGTGATCCGGTGCTCTAGCCAGGACGTTCAGGCCCCAAATTCAACAGTAATTTTTTTTTTTATATTGTGAAAGATAATGTTACGCCGAGTAAATTGATACCCAACATGTCACGCTTCAAAATTGAGCCCGCTCGTGGAATGGCAACAAACTTTTACTCCATAGGTGACGTTTAAAAAAAATTTCAGCTTGCATGTTTTAAGTTACAGAGAAGGTCTAGGGCTAGAATTATTGCTCTCGCTCTACCGATCGTGGCGATACCTCACATGTGTGGTTTGAACACCGTTTTCATATGCAGGCGCTACTCACGTATGCATTCGCTTCTGCACGCGAGCTCGGCGGGACGGGGCGTACTTAAAAAAAAAAAAAAAAAAATGTTCTTATTTATTTTACCTTTTATTTTTTATTTTTTACACTGTTTAAAAAAAAAAATTGTGTCACTTTTATTCCTATTACAAGGAATGTAAACATCCCTTGTAATAGAAAAAAAAGCATGACAGGACCTCTTAAATATGAGATCTGGGGGGTCAAAAAGACCTCAGATCTCTTATTTACACTAAAATGCAATAATAAAAAAAAAAAATTGTAATTTAAAATTTTTTTTTTTTTAAATTACCCTTTAAGAGCTATGGGCGGAAGTGACATTTTGACGTCACTTCTACCCTGCAGTGTTTGGAGACGGGTGGGGGGCATCTTCCCCTCACTTATCACCATACCCAGCTTGGGTGAAGATCCGATTGCTTCCGCCGCTGCCGACGGCACCGAGGCCCTCGCCCTCCGCTGATAAAAGTGATCTTGCGGCGAATCCACCACAGAGACCACTCTTATCGTAAAGCGGACCGCCCGATGAAGAAGAGGATACCAGGGTTATGTTAGCTAGCTGCTGCCATAACAACATTCCTCTTCAAAGTAAGGACGTATGTCGGCTTGCGGCAGTCCGGAAGTGGTTAAGTAAGTACATTCCATGGAAACTGTTGACTATTCAATGTATGCGAACAGGCAAGCATTAGCTCTAAACAGCACCTCTAAATAAATCTAATATTTCTGAACTGCTATTCATCTTGCAAAACTGCTTGTACATTTGTTTTGTGCCAATGCCAGCAAAATCAAATGTTACTACTAGGCTATTTTCTCTCCAGGTCAGATATTCTTTATTCATAAGAATAGCATGAATCAGAAAAATATTGCATTATGGCCACTAGATGGAGCTGATGACTATAGGAAATAAATACTTGAAATATGATCATCAGCTCCATCTAGTGGACATAGTGTGGTATTTTCTCATACCACTGTATATTTATAAATGAACCTCCAACCTTGAGAGAAAATAGCTGGGTGTTCTCAGGGTGTTCAGGTAACTCTTGCAACAGTTGGTGGTAGAGTGCATGCAGCTACAATCAGAGAGAGATTTCACCAATTCAGCCAGCATGAGATGTGTGCCAGGAAAATCCTCTGCTGTGCGAAAATCACAGTAAAGCAAGATTACATATTGTCATTGAACATAATGTATAGACAAAGATTGAGGTCTTTTGGAATAATGTGCTGAGGACTGATCCACCATAGATAGAGTTGTCCATTCTCAGTAACAGTAGGCATGTTTGGCACAAACTAAAGACAACGTTTCAGGTGAACAACCTGATACCAACTGTGAGGCATGGTGGTGACATCATGTTCTGCATCACCTAAAACTGCGCTTGATGATAATGTGAGGCCATCTGTCCAAAAGGTGGAAAAGGACCTTTTAATATGATAATGATCCAAATCACACTAACAAATCCACTAAGGAACGACTCAAAAAGAAGGGTACCAAAATGGCATCCATGTTGTACTATACAAAGGAAATGTAGAAAGATGAAATAACCTGAGATAAGGGTTTATTATTGTGGAGTTTAGGTCTAGTTGTGCTGCTCAGGAAAAGTATTGATCTGCCAAAAAATAAATAACCTAAATTATAACTACTCTGAGTATGAGTTCATATTTCCTTACAGTACTTTAGGTCTCTGCCCCTCCCACAATGGTGACATTACCTTCCCATTCGCTTGTGAGTTTGCCACCCAGTAGTTTGTGTCTCTGCCCCTTCCTCAAAAGGTAATTTTTCCCACCTATTAGGTTGTGAGTTTGCCCCTCCCACAGTGGTGTGTTCCCTCCCCCACCCCCACACCACAAGTATTCTAGGTCTCTGCCCCTCCCACAATGGTGACATTTCCTTCCCATTCGTTTGTGAGTTGGCCCCCCTGTAGTTTGTGTCTCTGACCCTTCCACAAAGGTGATTTTTCCCACCTATTAGGTTGTGAATTTGCCCCTCCCACAGTGGTGTGTTCCCTCCCCCACCCCCACACCACAAGTATTCTAGGTCTCTGCCCCTCCCACAATGGTGACATTACCTTCCCATTCGCTTGTGAGTTTGCCACCCAGTAGTTTGTGTCTCTGCCCCTTCCACAAAGGTGATTTTTCCCACCTATTAGGTTGTGAGTTTGCCCCTCCCACAATGGTGTGTTCCCTCCCCCACACCACAAGTATTCTAGGTCTCTGCCCCTCCCACAATGGTGACATTTGCTTCCCATTCGCTTGTGAGTTTGCCACCCAGTAGTTTGTGTCTCTGCCCCTTCCACACTGGTGCGTTTTCCCCCCTATTAGGTTGTGGGTTAGCCCCTCCCACAATGGTGAGTCCCCGCCCCCTTACACCACAAGTAGTCTGTGTCTCTGCCCCTCCCACAATGGTGAGTCCCTCCCCCACCCCAGGTAGTCTGGGACTCTGCCTCTTCCACAATTTTGAGTCCCCCCCCCCCCAGTAGTTTGTGTCTTTGCCAGGGGCATAGCATGGGTTGTCAGCGCTCGAGGCAAGGCGAGTAATTTGCGCCCCTATCCTGTGGACTTTCCTATTCTCAGCTCACTCCAGTCTGGTCACATGATCCCCTGTGTCAGTCAGCAGCGGCTGCAGGGGAGAGGCGAGATCGCTTAACAATGACTGGTAAAGCCTGGAGCGTCTCATCTGTTGTTGTCACTCCTTCCTCTCCTCTGCATACATCATTGGCTCCCACAGGGGATAGCGTGACCGCACTGGAGCACATGAAAATAGGTGTATACATCTTTTCTACGCAGGTTAGACAGCATAGGTGTTAGGAGGGGGGATGGGAGAATTTTTAGGCTAGTTAGGTTTAAGCTGAAAATTCTTCTTTAATCTCTCCCCGTTGGTGGATATTGGCGGAGTTACAGTGCCTTGCAAAAGTATTCACCCCCCTTGTCGTTTTTCGTGTTTTTGTTGCCTCACAACCTGGAATTAACATGAATTGTTTGAGGATTTGCATCATATTGTGAAGCAAACAACAAATAGGACAAAATAACAGAAAAAGTCAATGTGCATAACTATTCATCCCCCTAAAATCAATACTTTGTAGAGCCACCTTTGGTGGCCATCACAGCTCCAAGTCGCTTTGGATAAGTCTCTATGAGCTTGCCACATCTTATCACTGGGATTTTTGCCCATTCCTCCTTGCAAAACTGCTCCAGCTCCTTCAAGTTGGATGGTTTGCGCTTGTGAACAGCAATCTTTAAGTCTGACCACAGATTTTCTATTGGATTGAGGTCTGGGCTTTGACTAGGCCATTCCAATACATTTACATGTTTCCCCTTAAACCACTCAAGTGTTGCTTTAGCAGTGTGTTTGGGGTCATTGTCCTGCTGGAAGGTGAACCTCCATCCTAGCCTCAAATCACACACAGAGTGGTACATGTTTTGCTCAAGAATATCCCTGTATTTAGCACCATCCATCTTTCCCTCAACTCTGACCAGTTTCCCAGTCCCGACTGCTGAAAAAAACATCCCCACAGCATGATGCTGCCACCACCATGTTTCACAGTGGGGATGGTGTTCTTTGGGTGATGTGATGTGATGTGTTGGGTTTGCACCAGACATAGCGTTTTCTTTGATGGCCATAAAGTAAAAATTTTAGTCTCTTAAGACCAGAGCACCTTCCTCCATACATTTTGGGAGTCTCCCACATGCCTTTCCGCAAACTCAAAAGGTGCCATTTTGTTTTTTGCTGAAAGTAATGTCTTTTTTCTGGCCGCTCTGCCATAAAGCCCAACTCTATGGAGCGTACAGCTTATTGTTGTCCTATGTACAGATACTCCAGTCTCTGCTGTGGAACTCTGCAGCTCCTCCAGAGTTACCTTAAAGGCCCGTACACACGTTCGGACTTTTTGACAACCAACATGCAAATTAGGTGGTTTGGACCAACATCCGACCGTGTGTACGCTCCATCGGACCAACTTTTTCCAGGTTGCATCGGACTTTTGTTGGCTGTGCGAACGGACCAACTTTCTGCCAACAAAAGTCCGAAGGACCAAAGTCCGAACGTGTGTATGCAGTACCAACTGACTTTTGTCCACAGTACAAACACGCATGCTCAGAACCAATGCAAAAGATCAGACAACAATATAGAAGTTGACCAAAGGTGGCGCTGGAGTATTCGAACGTCCTCTTTTGAAGTGTCGTCAGTACGTTGAAACGTCACTACGTTCGTGTTGGTTGTCTCAAAAGTCCGACCGTGTGTATGCAGTACCAACTTGAGGGCCAACGCCCTTTGGACAAAAGTCCAAGGGAAAGTTGGTCCACGGTCCGACCGTGTGTATGGGGCTTTAGTCTCTGTGCTGCCTCTCCGATTAATGCCCTCCTTGCCCGGTCCGTCCCGGTCTTGCAGCCTCTGAGGCCTTTCCAAAAAGGTGTGTATATGTAATGATAGATCATGTGACACTTAAGGCCCGTACACACGATCAGACTTTTTGACAACAAACATGCAAATTAGCTGTTTTGGACCAACATCCGACCGCGTGTACGCTCCATCGGACCAACTTTTTCTTCTGACTTTTGTTGGCTGTGCGAACGGACCAACTTTCTGCCAACAAAAGTCTGATGGAGCAAAGTCCGACCGTGTGTACAGAAAACCATAGGACTTTTGTACAAAGTACAAACACCCATGCGCAGAACCAATGCAAAAGATCAGACAACAATACAGAAGTTGACCAAAGGTGGCGGTAAAGAGCAGAAAAACCAAGTGATTTGGTGAAAGTTGGCTGAAAAAGTCCTACTGTGTGTATGC
Source organism: Lithobates sylvaticus (assembly GCA_028564925.1). NCBI lineage: Eukaryota > Metazoa > Chordata > Amphibia > Anura > Ranidae > Lithobates > Lithobates sylvaticus. The sequence goes on from CM053034.1 coordinate 26,517,956, forward strand.
AATACAAGTTCAGGGCCGACGCCCTTTGTACAAAAATCCACGGGAAAGTTTGTAAAGTCCTATTGTGTGTATGAGGCTTTAGATTGCACACAGGTGGACATCATTTCACTAATTATGTGACTTCTGAAGGTAATTGGTTGCACCAGAGCTTTTTATAACAAAGGGGGTGAATACATACGCACATGCCAATTATCAGTTTTTTATTTCTAAAAAAATTGTTTTATGTATATATTTTTTCTAATTTTACTTCACCAACTTAGACTATTGTGTTCTGATAAAAAAAACATTGAACTACAGGCTGTAATGTAACAAAATAGGTAAAAAGTCAAGGGGGGGGGGGGGGAATACTTTTGAAAGGCACTGTGATTAACCCCTTAGTGCTGCATTAGTGGCCACTGGCAGTGAACAGGAACAGAAATCCTTGTGGCAGGGAAGAGAGCTCAAGAATTTTATCTGGAGGAAGATGAGGTACCCAGGGGGTGCTGGGGGAAATGATCGCCTTCTCATTTTATTAGAGGACCAGGATTTCATTTCAGAGGGTTCTCTTTTAACACACTGGGGACGGGGGGGGGGGGAGTAATCCAGGGCCACAAGGCTTCAGGGGCCACTGAGGGTGTAACATCATAGGTCAAAGAATACAGTGGAATGCTGAGAATGTGAAAATTGATGGGAAACTTTATTGATACAAAATAGACATAAAAAATAATGCATGCTTTTAGTGAAATACATGAACAAAGTCTCAAAGTCTATTGAACACAGACGTTTAGGGTTTATAGTAATCTCATTTATTGACCAATATAAGTCATTAATCAACAGTCTGAGGAAGTGACCTAAAAAGTCCTAAAAGCTTGTACCTTTAACAACATCATAAAGGACAGGTACACTTTAGAACAAAGTGCATGAACCCCTATTGCCCTCCTCCTGACCTTGCCCCCCTTCCCCCTCCACAGATGCACACTTACCTCAATCTGGTGGGCGCAATTCCACTGTTCGCTTACATCCAGCGGTGCAGGTCTACACTGTCCTGGCCACGCCTGCGCACTACAGCCCCATAGACCAGTGTTGCCAACCGTCAGTATTTTTACTGGCAGCCAGTAAAAAAACAAGCAATTTTCTCCTGCCAGTAAAAAATGTGATCGGGCGACGCTGGCGGAGGCAGTGCCTGAGCGTGTCGTGTGATGTCATTGTGCAATGGAGCCAAGCAGAGCGGCCAGGGCCTCAAGTGCGGGTCTGCGGTATGGTAGCAAGGCAGGCTGGTGACCGTCAGTGCTGTTTAGACTGGAGGGATCACTTGGCTTGGAGAGAGAGACTGTCACTGTGACTCAGGAGAGGACGTGTCAGTGAGGTCTCATCATCATCTGTGCTACTGCACACTGCTGTCAGTGTCAATTTTTTGTGGGTGTGCCGTCCATTCTAATTCCTTGCCCTCCTGAGGCCGGTGCTTGAGCTACTTTACTATAATCGAAAATAAAAGAAGAAATATTTTTTTTTTGCCTTATTATCTACCTTAAATCAAATTGCTAATGACATATTGTATTTGTAGTCTAAATACTCAAATTTGCACTTAAAACTGTAATTATGTAACTTTTGGAAATGCCTGTAAAAACTTGGCGGTGCCAGTAAATTTTGGGTGTGGTGTCAGTAAATTTCAATCTGGTAAGTTGGCAACATTGCCATAGACTTCAAAGTCCTGTTTAGATATCACATTGGGGGGGGGGGGGGGGGACGAGCGTTCCCACTTGTTATCTTAAAAACGTAATTTATGTTTCCATGTGTCGTGTATAGGACGGCCCATTCACGTAAATGGGCTGCCCTATGCCCGTTTCTTGTCCAAAAGAAGCTCATGCTTCTTCTTTGGGTGCCAAGCTGAGTGCAAATTTTAAACACTATTTTCCCTGAATGTCGTGCCACAATCATGGCAGAATAGCACCACACTTGGGGTGCCATTAAGAATAAGCGAGTTGCGCATTTTGCCGTAATTTGGAATCACACAGGATCATGCGATTCTGCCCGCAAAAATCCCTAATGTGAACGGGGCTCAAGGGACCATCTCTGGCTTCAGGACAAAGCCTTATGGGGTTCTAATTCACCGGCTCGGTCAGCAAAGTGAAGAATTGCACCGCTGAATGTAAACAAACAGTTGGATGTAAACAGACCATATGATAACAAATAGCTGGATGTAAACAGACCATATGATAACAAATAGCTGGATGTAAACAGACCATATGATAACAAAAAAGTGGATGTAAACAGACATTTAGATGTAAAACAACAACAAAAAAATAAAATAAAAATAAAAAACACATGTGTGGAGGGTGGGTTAGGTCAAGAAGCGGAAACCGTTAAATGCACATTATTTTAAAGGGCACTTATTCTTTAAAATTAATCACTTAAAGTGGAGTGCCCACAAAAAAAAAAAAAAAAAAAAATTTTAAAGTCAGCAGCTACAAATACTGCAGCTGCTGACTTTTAATAATTGGACACTTACCTGTCCCAGGGTCCAGCGATGCGGGGGAACGAGCCCCCCCCCCCCCTCGTTCCCCGCTCCACTCGCGGCGCCGGCATTCTTAATGTGGGCACCCGGCTGTGGCTTCACAGCCAGGCACCCACTGCACATGCGCGAGCGGCGCCGTGATTCGCCGCTCACTCATCTAGGACACATGACAGGTCCCAGATGACCGAGCGGCACCTAGGGGAAGTGATGTCATTGTCCAGGCAATGAAGAAGGCAGACTACGAGGGACCCCCTAGCAACAGGCATTTAGAGGGGAGTAAAAAAATTTTTTTTTTCCAATTCTTTTTTTTTTCTTTTTTTTATGATTTTTAAGCCAAATTTTTTTTTTTTTTGGGTGGCAACACCACTTTAAACTCCTTACTTGGCGCAACACAGAGAAATGCTTCACATATTAAGTGGACCTGAGCGTTGAACATGGGGCAAAGTTCTTCACCCATACCCACAGCCTCTGATCAAAGTACATTCTCCTTTATAAAGTCTAAAAGGACCGCACTAGAACCTCTGGGGGGGGGGGGGGGGGGGGGGGGGTAGCAATGCTTTTCAATGCCAGATTTCCTTTCCCAAGAAGAAGATGAATTCTGATGTCACTGGAATGTCAGTTCTGATCACAAAAAAATAAATAAAATCAGCTGTGCTCATCTCTCTGCTTCTTCGCAATATTCATCAAGTTAAAAAAAAAAATAAAAAAAAAAAAAAAGGGAAAGAAAAATCTGTACCTAAAATTTAAAAACCCTAATTTGTATATTTGTAAGATTATCAGTCCTTAGACGTGGTGGCTTGATATTTATTTTTTTCAGACTCAGAACATTTTCAACCAGTTGAGAAAAATACATGTTGTTCCTGCCAGAAATGCAGGGTCCTTGTCACTACTTTTTGGTGGGATTGAAAGTATAAAATTAATCTTCCCTCCAAGCTATCTAAACCAGGGGTCTCAAACTGGTGGCCCTCCAGCTGTTGCGAAACTACAAGTCCCATGAGGCATTGCAAGGATGACAGTTACAAGCACGACTCCCATAGGCAGAGGCACGATGGGACTTGTAGTTTCGTAAGAGCTGGAGGGCCGCCAGTTTGAGACCCCTGATCTAAACTAATAATCCCCTCCCCTGCCATGTAATAGAGATGAATAGAGGAGAACTTGTTTGCAGTCCAAATCAGCACAGCCTTGGATGACAACACTGCTCCTCCATAGATATGATAGGGGAAGGAGTCTTGTCACCTAAAGTGTGTTTTTCACAGGATTACTAGGTAGAAAAAGAAAAAAAAAAAAAAAAAAGAAAAAAAGAAAAAAAAGAAAAAAAACGAACGCCACTGCTGCCACATCTAAGGATAAAGTAATTACAAATCAGTTACAAGTTTTTTTGTTTTTTTTTTGGGGGGGGGGGGGGGTTAAAACTTTTTGAAGACACAATTTCATGCTTTTGCTGATCTTTATAAACTTCCCCCTTTAATTCAGTTCCTTCAAATAAATTTATAAGCTCTTCTAGCTAACATGCTGTGTTATGTATATATGTGGCCAATCAGTGAGCATGGTACAATTCACATTTATCATGAGCTCCTTGTAGAACATAATCCCTTGGAGGGCTGTGACCATAGACATGCTGCAGAGAAGAGTGGCCAAGCAATGAGCAATCGGTTTTTAAAACTACATTTTTTCTTCCTTCACAGATTCCAGAAATAAATACTAAAAGCAATGTACCATATCATGCAGCGGTAATAATTCCTATATCAATCCGCCATGGGTAGCTGAAAAACAATAGTGTCCATTATATCGTCTGAGTCACATGCTGGCCCGCTCTATGCCGTGGCATCCTGATGACATCCTTCTTGCCTTTGCTGATTCAAATTAACCATGAGTAGATCCACGGTTACTGAAATGACAGAAAAAATTACTTTGGATCAGCCAAACCCCATCCCCTATTAGTTCAATGAGCTTTCTGGGAGAATTTATCTATAGTGAAAGATCTTCCGAAAGTAAAGTTACTAGGGAGAGGGTTCACAATCATGCCTCTACTGGTTGATGAGCCAGATAGAGTGATACCCTGGCCCTCCAGGCAGAAGGCTAGGAATGGAGTGTTGAAACTGGTTTTGCAAAATACAGTGTTTGACTAGAGGAGGTGTGAGATTCAAGGGACCAGACTGATTAGGTAAGTGACCATATGTTCAGGGGCGGACTGACAACTCATGGGGCCCCCGGGCAATAGGAGATTATGGGGCCCCCAAGCAATCACAGATTATGGGGCCACACAGTATACAATCACACAGTATACACAGACAGGTTTCTATTGGCTGAAAAGGTACTGGAGAGGTGGGGCAGCTATAATCTCTCTATTTTTAGACCAAAAGGATGTCGGTAAGGGGCATTTCAGAGACAGATGTAAAAAAAAAAAAAACACAGATTTTTACATACTGTCCCTTGTTTTACTGAGGCTGGCAACCCTGATGGGGCCCCCCCCCCCCGAGTGGCTGAATGGTCAGTCCGCCCCTGCATATGTTCCAGTGTTCCGATTCCAATCCTAAAAGGTGTTCAGTAGGGTTGAGGTCATGGCTCTGTGTAGGCCTCTTGAGTTCCTCAACACCAAACCAGTCAAACCATGTCTATACGGAACTGGCTTTGTACACAGGGACACAGTCATGCTGTAAGAAAAAAAAAAAAGGGGTCTTCCCCAAACTGTTACAAGGGTCGAAAAGCAAAATGGACTATAGTTTCTTTGTATAACCAAATATTACCATAGCCTAACCTTTCAGTGAAAGCACTTGAACTCCTTCTTTGGAGGGAGGCCCACATAGACGTGGCCAAATCCGTGGGCCTGTGAAGTTGGGACCCCAGCCAGTTCCTAGAAGAACATAAAGCTGGTTCTTTATTTCCCCAAATCCCTCAATTGACCCAGGACCCATTTCATTTGGGACTAACATTTTAATAAATCATTTGAAATTTGGTTTGTTTTCAATCCTGGTGGGTAGACTGGTTTCATCCTCATGGTTTCTAGCCATCACCATTTATGTAATCTGAGTGAATACATTTATAAGTCTAGTTACCTCCAGCAGATGGGCGATCCTCGGGATTCCTCTGTAAGAGGCGTTTGATGAGATCACGGAACTTATCAGGACATGAAGATGGAAAGTCATTGTCTAGTGAGGCCCACCACTTCTCCTGCATCTCCCCCAGATTTTCTTCTGTCACCTCCAGGTCTGAGGAGAAAATGAAAGCAATAGTTGTTAAAATGAAGGCTCTTTTGATGAATGACAAGTAATGTGTGTATGAGGAGATATTAACAGGATTTCTATCTATTCACAGGAGAGGAGTTTATACGCAGATACCCTCTACAGCTACTCAAGCAAGGAGTTTATTTTAGGATTTAGGAAGAACACAACATCCAGTTACTCACGTAACTAGAACCTTCAGGGCCCTGGTCCAAGAAACCATGAAAGGCCCCCTGACCCCCTGGCCGAAGCCCTTCTCTCCGAGCTTGGTGGTGGAATGCCAGGGACCAGTTGCAAGTGAGATGCTGGTGGTTCCACCACTGGTGTCAGTTTTTTTATTATTCTTTTTTACAATTTTTTTTTAACTACATTATTTGTTTTACAAATTCTTTAAAAAATTTTGTTGCAATTTTTTTCCTCTAAGGACCCCCGTTAGGGGGCTTTGGTGAGATATCAGGGGGTCTAAACAGACCTCTAAATGATTCACTTTTAATAAGACAGAGAAAGGAGATTGAGGAAACAGCCGTAAATCTCCATCTCTGCAGCCTCAACTGCACAGAATAAACAGACAGGAATAGCTCTTTACAGAGCTTCCCATTCAGTCACAAACTTAAGTTAAAGTTTAACAAAGTTATGAATGGACAGAGTCAGTGATCGGTATCGATTACTGACTCTGTCCATTCAGAAAAGGAAGGGGCCGGTAAATTACATATTTACCAGTTTCTTCCCCTTTCTTCATCCTGACACATCCCCCGCAGCAGCTGTTTGGGGAGAAGGTGGCATATAGGGGATCCAATGCCCTCCATTTTCATCCTGCAGCTGCTGAATGCCTGCAGAAGGGAGGGGAAGCAAGCTTTAAGTGGTTGCAGACGAAAGATGGAGGGCATCAGTTCCTCTATATGCCACCCCTCTTATCTAGGGGTACAGGGGAGCCGCACAAGGCCCCTGTAGTTACGAACCTGGGAGAAAAAAAAATAAAAAGTGACAGGGACACAGAGATCACAATCTGCCCCCATACAGTACTGGGCACAAGAACTTTAGTTAGTCCACAAAAATATATCTGTCTTAGGTTATGTATTCTGGATAGAAGAAACATTCCAATCGAGAAGATATCTGAATGTCTTTGAAACAACCTCAGCACATTAAACAAACAGATGTTAATGGCGTCATGTGTAGGTAGACCCAAACTGATGCACGAAAGTAGAAATAGCTATGTGACAGGGAATAAAGCTGGGCAAGGGACAACCACACTGAAGAGGGGTAGTTGTGGCTGATGTGAAAAATCTCTGCTATGGCAAAAGTGAGACACAATAGGGAAGGGGATCATCCTGCACAAGAATTTAGGCCATTCTGTAACCACAAATGTCACAACAGACAAGTGTTGCACAATGTGCTGTCCTAGGCTAGTTCTGAAGAAGCACATGCAAATGGGGAAGACTAAAGCTAGCCATAGACGGATGGAATCTCGGCCAGGCAGGTTGATTCTATCGATCAACTTGGGTACAAGCAGCCTGTCAGGTTTTTCATGATACTATTGCCATAATCACTGTCTCCTGGCCAGGATCCCCCCACAAGAGAACGCAATGGCTCTGCGGGAGGAAATATGCTATCAACACTGACTGTTGATGGAGGACTCAAGCTATTTTCTTTCCTAAAACCCATGTTTGCAGAAAAGAAAAAAAATAAATAAAATAAATCGATTGATCTATGGCCGGCAAGTGCTGACGTTGGTCATGGAGATCATAGAATGTAGCACACAAGGAATACATCACGCTAGGGATAGACCGATATCGTTTATTTTTGGTACCGATACGATACCGATATTTCTGTGGGTGGGTGGCTGCTGGCTGGCCTCTTGCTGTGGCTGGGTGGCTGGCTACTGGCTGGAACCTTGCTGTGGATGGATGGCTGCTGGCTGGCCTTGCCCTTTGCTGTGGGTGGGTGGCTGGCTGGCTGGCATGTCCGTCCGAGTGTCGAGGCGAGACGAGGGAGGCCTGTCAGACTCAGAATGTTAGGCCCAGTGTGCAGAGGCGTAATGACGTTGTGTGTGTGTGCGCCGCGCACCCCTGCGCACCCCTGCGCACTGGGTCTGCAGGCTTCTGGGCCCCAGAGACCAATATCGGTCTAGTTTGTGACAGATACCAATTTTTCACAAAATGATAATATCGGCCCCATAATCAGTCGATCCCTACATCACGCTTGCTTGTTTTCTAATATTTCCAGCACTGCTATCAGCTCAGAACTGGCAGAAACCACTAGCTGATCAAATACAGTCATCATGGGAGGAGATATAACCAAATATCATTCCTCCAAGAGAGAAATACTTACACCTGAACACACAAAGACTGGTGTGCAGAAAATGGCAGCAGGTGCTCTAAACTAAGGAGTCAATATCTGAAATATTTGGTTAGACAGAACACGTTTGTCCATGAAGGGCTGAAGAACATTTTGTTGATGGACATCTGTGAAGTACAATGGAGGCTCCCAGCAGGTTTGGGACTATAGCTCTGCCAATGGAGTCAGCGATTGTCTAAATCGATGGCTGACGCTCTGCTGAAAATACAGAAAGCTAAGCTTCTTATCCATCCTGCAATGCCCATCATGGAGGTGTCTGATCAGCCCCAACATTTATTGTGCAGCAGGACAATGACCCCAAAATCAGAGCACCATCTTCAGGAGGAGCAGGGAACCCAGCAACAAATGATATGGTCCCCACAGAGCCCTGATCTCCCAATCTCTGAGACAGTTTGGGTTTAGAGACAAGAGGGGAAAGGAGACAGCCAAGGAACTGTGACAAGTCCTCCAGGACACTGAATATCCTACCATATGAGGACCTGCAGAATCTGCATATGTACCCAAGAAAATTACTATGTGAAAGTAGACGTAAACCCAATCAATGAAATCTTACAGAGTGATTTTTATGTAAATTTTAAATTTTTCAAATCTACAGCTTTCAATACAATAAACCCTGGTGATCCTGCCACCAAGGCCCTTGATGGGGACTACCAAATGACTGTGGATTCACATTACACAGACATAGTTACATAAAGACACCAGTCCATCCAGTTCAACTGGAATGAGTGTCTACAATTGTCCCTAGCCATGTACATTGTGTCTCATTAAGATGCTCATCTATTATATCATTATTTTTATTTAAAGGTACCCATATAGCACCATCAATTTACGCAGTGCTCCACACATACATCACACACTCACATCGGTCCCTACCCTCAAGGAGCCCACAATCCAAGATCCCCAACTCACATGCATATACTAGGGCCAATTTTGGACAGAAGCCAATTAACCTACCAGCATGTCTCTGGAGTGTGGGAGGAAACCAGAGTACCCGGAGGAAACCCACGCAGGCACAGCGAGAACATGTAAACTCCAGGCAGGTAGTGTCATGGTTGGGATTCAAACCAGCGACCCTTTTTACTGCTAGGCGAGAGTTCTACCCACTACACCACTGTGCCACCTGACATAGTCTGCTGTTGTCACCATTGGTAAACCTGCCCTGAGAAATGCCATGCAGCCATCACTAGAATGCATGAAAATGGGAGGGAGCTGCAAAGAGGCTACACCAGAGGATCAGTAGGACTGAGATGGAACAAAGGACGACCAAAACATGAAAAAGGGCAATTGTGTATATAATACACAGAGAAAACTGAACATCATTTAGTTAGGGTTTATAAAAGGCAAAAAGGGTGGTCATGACATAGATTGATTTAATTTAGGTCACTATAGCATTCCAGCTGTGCAGTACGTTTTCATAATTGCCCGAAACCTTTGCATAGTTCTGTATTAGGTCGGCTCGGTTTTGTATACTAGAGCAGGAAAGTCGGGTCATAGACTTACCGTGAAAGGGCAGTTTTCCTGTAGCGATTTCATACATCACCAGCCCCAGGCTAGAAGAGAAGAGGACAATCATTAATGATTTTGAAAAACATTGATGAGGAATATCATGGTTATTGTACAGACCTCTGACCCAAAGTACACTCATAATTGGGACATCCCAATCCTCCCATGAATAAGATTTATTCTTGGTTCACACCCATGTGTTTAGTGCAGGAATGCACTACAGTCCATTTACCATGGTTTCCTAGTTTCCTATGGATCTAGTTCACACCTGGGAGTTTTGAGCCAGTACAGTTTTTTTTGGAAAGGGTAAGGAACATTTTTTTCCGGCAGCAGATTGTGTTTTGCGTATAATTGACTTCAATGGACCCACACCAAAATGCAAGCGTTGTGGCGGGAAAGTAGGACAGTTCTGTTCATGGAGTACGCGTTTGATGCGACTTTACACTCTCTGGCACTCAAGTAGCATCAAAGTAGTGCAGGAACCTTCATGTGTCCAAAGTCGCATGTTAGGGTTAAGGGCTAGGGTTAAAGTGTTACTAAACCCACAACAGTAAAATCAGTCTGTATATGCAGTAAAGCATGCTGGTTAGACTCACTGTGGAACCTAAGGGGTTAGTCCGCATTGTGTAAAAAGGCTGTTTGATCCCGTCTTCTCTGATCCTCCCCTTTTTTACTGTCCCTAATCCATCAGCTGATAGAACAGTCTTGGAGGCACTCTGCATATGCTCAGCTTTGTGTGTATTGCTAGGGAGTTCTTTTTTTTTTTTTTTTTGAAGGGTGCATGTGATCAGCACTGTCGGGTCAGAGGTCATGCAGCCTCATAGGACAGTCAGAGGAGAATGAAAACTCCTTATACAAGCTTTAACCAGACACTGATAGAAGTCAAAGAACTGCTATATACTGCTGATGAGAAAAGGTATTACTAAAATAATTGCATTTCCATGTTCTGTGTACTGTGGGAGACCAGATATAGTCAATACAGGCTCCTGGGTTTAGTAGCACTTTAAATGTTAGATATAGTGTTATCAGTAATGGTTAAGGTTAGCAGTAATTGTTAGGGTTCGAAAGCTAACCCTAATGATTACCGCTCACCATAACCCTAGTCCTTAACCCATAGTTACATAGTAGGTGAGGTTGAAAAAAGACACAAGTCCAACCTATGTATGTGAGAAGTCAGTATTATATTGTATATCCCTGTATGTTTTGGTCTTTCAGGTGCTTATCTGATCATTTTTTTGAAACCATCGATGCTCTCCGCTGAGACCACCGCCTGTGGAAGGGAATTCCACATCCTTGCCGCTCTTACAGTAAAGAACCCTCTACGTAGTTTATGGTTAAACCTCTTTTCTCCTAATTTTAATGAGTGGCTGCGTGTCTTATTAAACTCCCTTCCGCAAAAAAGTTTTATCCCTATTGTGGGGTCACCAGTACGGTATTTGTATATTGAAATCATATCCCCTCTCAAGCGTCTCTTCTCCAGAGAGAATAAGTTCAGTGCTCACAACCTTTCCTCATAACTAATATCCTCCAGACCCTTTATTAGCTTTGTTGCCCTTCTTTGTACTCGCTCCATTTCCAGTACATCCTTCCTGAGGACTGGTGCCCAGAACTGGACAGCATACTCCAGGTGCGGCCTTATTTAATATGCTCTTAAAGCAAACCCATCTCTCCTCCGTGTTCTTTGTTCCTAAGATTTTATCCCAATTCATGCCTTCTAGCAAGGTTCGTAGTTTAGGAAAGTTGGCTCTTTTGAAATTCAGTGTCTTTGTATTCCACTTAGGTTTCCTATTTGCGTGATTTATACTGAAGCCAATTGACCTGTAATCGCCGTTTCCCCAAATTGCCCCGTATTTCCACATACGTGATCAGGTCTGTATTGTTGGTAATCAGTAGATCCAGTAATTCTTTATTTCTAGTTGGTGCATCTACCATCTGAACCATGAAATTGTCCTGCAAGACATTTTAGGAACTGCCGCGAGCGGATTTTCCCATCAGAAAAATCTTGGATGGTTTTTCCGACGGAATTCCGCTCAAGCTTGTCTTGCATACACACGGTCACACAAAAGTTTGCTGAACTTTCGACCGTCAAGAACGCGGTGATGTACAACACTAGGACGAGCCGAGAAAAGTTCAATGCTTCCGAGCATGCGTCGAATTGTTTCCAAACATGCGTAGGAATTTTGCACGTCGGAATTGCTACAGATGATTGGAATTTCCGATCGGAACTTTTTCCAACCGAAAAATTGAGAACATGCTTTCAATCTTTTGCTGGCTGGAATTTGGCCAGCAAAAGTCCGATGGAGCATACACACGGTCGCATTTTCCGACCAAAAGCTCTCATCGGTCTTTTGCTGGCTGAATTTCCGATCGCGTGAACGCGGCATTAGATAAATGCGTGGTTCCCTCTGCCCAGCCTATGTCTGGATAATTAAAATCCCCTATTATGACGACACTTCCCATCCTTGCCGTTAATCCAAATTGTGATAGGAGGTCCACCTCCGCCTCCTCCCTCAGGTTAGGGGGCCTATAGCATACTCCCAGTATTATTAGCCTCATCCCTTTGGAGCTCTACCCATAAGGATTCCACCTCCTCCCTAGCTCCCTTAGTGATGTCATCTCTCACATTCACTTGTACATTATTCTCCCTCTCCCTCTCCGATAAAGGGAATACCCTTCAATGGTTGCCAGACAATCATAAGAGCTGTAGAACCAAGTCTCTGAAATTCCCACAAAATCCAAATCCTCCTCATACAACAGTATCTCTAGTTCACCCAAACCCTAACATGCGACTTTGGGCACAGTTCCCTGCACTACTTTCCTATTAGCCCGAAAAAAATAAAAACACAAAATGCAAAAAACGCATCAACTAAACCATGTTTAAAAATGCAAAGCGTCCTGGAAAAACACATCAACCACAACCTGCATGGACGTGAACCTGGCCTTATAGATCGTGGTTTGGAATTTCCTATCCCTGTGAAATTCTCATCTGTTTCATTAGTTATGGGGATTGAATTCAAGTTGACGTTTAGCCTGAATTTTCAGAGTTTGGATCAAAATTGCATTAGTGAAAGGCAATAGGGAAGAATGTTGTTGGATGGTGACTGGAGTCCATATACCAGCTTGGAAAATGTACAGAGAATTTTACTAATATAAATAAGAAACTTCAGATCAGAAAATAAATAAAACTACATAAAAAAACAAAAAAACACCACAAAATTAATGTTTTACTGGCTCTTCAAGTTGCTGAGTGCATCTTTACTGGGAAATCACATGGATGAGATCCAACAAGTTTAGAATTGGTTGCCTGCAGGACTGTATCGCATTACTGTACTTTTTCTAATTTGGAGGGAATGGCCATGATAATTGGTGTAAAGCCCCATACACACGCGCGGATTATCCGAGGACCAGGTCCGTCATACTTTGTCTGATGTTGGTTTTGCGTACACACGGTCAGACAAAGTTGTCGGAAAATCCGATCATTCTGAACGTGGTGACGTTTGTTGCCTACGACGGGACTACGTAGAGGCTAGTAGCCAATAGCTTTGGTCTTGTAATGTGATCTGAGCATGCGTAGCACTTTGTCCGGTCGGACAACCGTACACACGATCGGATTTGGTGTGATCGGACCGTGTTGTCGGCAAATCTATCCAGCAGGAGATAGGACTTTGTCCGTCGGACAATCCGACGTACACTGTCCGATGGTGCATACACACGGTCTGATTTTTCAACAACATTGTCCGATCGGACAGAATCCATGCAAAAATCCGACCGTGTGTATGGGGCTTAAGAGTTAGGACAGACAGAACGTGGGTTACTACATAGCATGCGAGCAGTTCCTGTTTCCATGAAAGAAGAACACGAGCGGGTTACTGTGTAGCATTCAGGCAGTTCCCGATTGGCTATCTCAGCAAACACAATTGCACAATCTGGAGGTTTTCTCATAGAAAGTTAAAATTTTGGGAAGTTGTTCGATGTCCGTTCACCAGGAGAAGAGTCAGAAATAGAGGTACCAGTGTCTTCACAATAAATACTTCTACATTTCATCAGAAGGAAATTTACTGGATTGTGGTATTAAAGCAAAAAAAACATGTTTCGTAAAACAAAAACTGCAACAATGTACTGTATATGTAATTTACTTAATACTAAAAAAATAAAAACATAAAAAAGTAGTGCAAGTCATAGTTCACACTGCTGCGACTTGCCATGTGACACAAAGTCACATGACAAGTGAAAACTTATTTATTTCAATGGCGGCCTTTACAATCAATCGACTCAAGTCGAAGCAACTTTTAAAAAGGTTGCATCAAACATACACTCTAATGTTGCAAGCAAGTCGCACTGGAAATTGTACGACAAAGCAGAGTTCAGGCTAACAGAGGGGAAAGCATCAGAGAGCTAAATTATGTGTGCTGCAGTAAAAAGGAACCTGCAGATAGCAGGAGAGAACAGAGTGAAAGAGCCTAGCTTAAAAAAAAAAAGGAATCAGGTCTCCTGTCCTGCCAGACAGGCCTGTGAAAATCTCAGGACTGCATTGACAAATACAAATCCTGTGGCGGGTAAAACAGCCCTCGTGTATGTACCATTTCATCTGTGTTTTGCCCTTTTCCTAGAGTTCTGTGTTAATGCAGATACTGACATCAGTACAGGCTGTGACATGAAGATGTTGATGGCTCTGTAGCACCCATCTACATGGGCGTAGCATAAGGGGTTGCAGGGGGTCACAATCGCAACCCCGCCCCTAGCGCCAGGGGGCCCCTGCAGCCTCCCTGTCATATTATCAGATCCTCCACAAAATCCAGCTCCAATCTGCCCTAGGGCCCCACAGCCACGCTCCAATACTGGGCTTCCACTTTGCCTTCCACAGTCCACACCCCTCTGTTCTCATTGCCTGGGGAGAAGCTGTGAGCCTTTTCCTGAATGGAGAGGAGCATGGGGTGAGAACAGCCCAGGATGGGGAAGTGTCTGTGCTGTGTGCTGGCAACATGGAATGGTAACCAAGCTCAGCAAGTTAAGAGGAAAAGAGTGCTATCCTGTAGCCACGATGGGATGGATGTTACTGGTGAGGTAAGACACCGCTCAGTGTCTCCTAGTAATTTTGTGTCACATGGCTTTGCCCCCCCCCCACATCCAAGATGTGCCCCCCCAAATCCCCCTGACCACCCCCTTTGCCCTGGATGCCTGCCTGCTATGCCTTTCCCATTACGACACTCTATACTGCTCCTTCTCTGCAGAGCTGAAATCACATTCCGTTACACAAAAACAGTCAGTCAGCCATGATCTTCACGGGGTGTATCTGCCTACTGCAACTACACTGCCGTTCCGACCAGAGAATTTTACAGCTGAGAACGGCAACATAAAAGCCAGATATACCCTGTGAAGGCAGACAGACTGTGTGTAAAGGAATGCGATTCCAGCCCTGTGAAGTGTGGGGAGGAGCTGTATTACGGTGCTGGAATGGGAAAGGCGCTCTGCCAAGTGACCTGCCAGGGGTCCCTGTCCTCTGATTCCTTAGTGGTGATCCCTGTCCTCTGATGCAAGGAGGAACTCTGGGAACTCAATACTCTTAAGCCACTTTGAGTATCTTGGCATGCGGTGGGTGTATCTGCAAGCACGGTGGAAGTGGTGGGTGGTAGTGGGGGTGCCCATGTCAACTTTTGCATCGGGGCCCACAAGCTTCAAGCTACGCCTCTGCCCTCCTAGATGGGTGCTAGGTGTAGATAGGTACATTTAGTTGTCCCATGGTAGACAGTGTGGATGTTATTGTTGCTAGGCAAAAGCATAACTTGCACACTGTAATCAGCGTTGCTGTGTTTAATAGTTAGGTCTTCTCAGTTGCTGCCAGTCTGCCTATAGCTCGCTCTGTATCCAGGAAACTTGAGAAGTTTCCGGATGATAGGTGTGGAGTTATACAGATAGGCAGAATGAATATTGATGCAGCCCCAGTCTCAGAGAGACTGGGTTTAAAGGAATGCTGGGTCTATATTCAGTGAGCACACAGAGTTCTGGGTTTTTCCTATATAGGATTGTTCCAGCATGGGAGATTACCCTCCCACGCAACTACTGCCGTGTGGCCTCAGGTAGGTGACCTCCGGGCCTGAATGCTGAGACCTGAGTTCTACTGAATGGACTGAGGGGCCATCTACTGGAGATCTGGTCTGGTATCATGAAGGAAGGCATCCATCTGCTCTTGGGCCTCATGAGTACAGATACCCCTAAAGGATCTTAGAGACTGTGTGCTACCTAACCCACTCTGGTGCTGGGAAGTCAGCTGTGGGTCTAGGCTAAAAAGGGACACCGGCTGGTAGCCTTGTCCAATTAACCTCTTGCTACAAGGGACAGTGCTTAAGCTTGCTACTATCTTTACTGTTGTCTTAAAGCTGAAGTCTACTGTTTGCTTTAACCGCTACCGGATTAGCTGCCACAGTTATACTGCGACAGGTTGTCCCCCCCTGCATGAAACCACGTAGCTATATGTCGGCTCGCGGGGTCCGGATAGCAGGCGCGCGCTCGTGGCCGACGGTCGCGATGACCAACGACAACGAGCGATCGTGAACAGAAGACACAGAACAGGGACGAGTGTGTGTAAACACACACTTCCCTGTTCTGACAGGAGTGACAGATCGTGTGTTCCTATTAGCTAGGAACCACGATCCGTCACTTCCTCTAGTTAGTCCGCTCCCCCTTCAGTTAGAATCACCTCCCAGGGAACACAGTTAACACCTTCAGCGCCCCCTAGTGTTAACCCCTTCACTGCCAGTGACATTTTTACAGTAATCAATGCATTTTTAATCACACTGATCACTGTATTAATGCCAATGGTTCCAAAAATGTGTCAAAATTGTCTGATGTGTCCGCCATAATGTCGCAGTCACGAAAAAAAAAAAAAAAAACACACACACACACACACACACCGCAGATCTCCGCCATTACTAATAAAAAAATAAATAAAAATGCTATAAATCTATCCCCTATTATGTAGACGCTATAACTTTTGCGCAAACCATTCCATATACGCTTATTATGATTTTGTTACCAAAAATATGTAGAAGAATAGATATCAGCCTAAACTGAGAAAAAAATAGTTTTTGTTATTTTAAAAGTAAGGGGATATTTATTATAGCAAAAAGTACAAAATATTGTGTTTTTTTC
The DNA here is from genome assembly GCA_028564925.1 of Lithobates sylvaticus. Lineage (NCBI taxonomy): Eukaryota > Metazoa > Chordata > Amphibia > Anura > Ranidae > Lithobates > Lithobates sylvaticus. The sequence continues at coordinate 26,534,678 of CM053034.1, forward strand.
AAAATTGTCGCTCTTTTTTTGTTTATAGTGCAAAAAATAAAAACCGCAGAGGCGATCAAATACCACCAAAAGATAGCTCTATTTGTGGGGGAAAAAAAAAAAAGGACGTCAACTTTGTTTGGGTGCAACGTCGCACGACCGCGAAATTGTCAGTTAAAACGACGCAGTGCCGAATCGCAAAAAATGCTCTGGTCAGAGGGTAAATTCTTCTGGGGCTGAAGTGGTTAAGCACCGACTTTGTCATAGCTTATCCAAGAGAATGATTAAAGTCCTCAACTTTACATGGTTCTTATTTCTGGAGTATCCCAACTAATTCTCCATCCCTATCCAAGTACTCCAAAAATAAAAACAAAGACACCCCTAGACTGATCATTGTAGAAACGAGTGGATGAGCCTGTGTGCCTGGCTGCGGGGAAACTATCTGGGGAGGACTTGGGCAACATTTTTGCGTCTCCTACGGGAGTAGAGCTACAGCCCTATAGATGTTCTTTAGGTAGAAAAAAAATCTTTGGGTGTAGTTTGCGGGTGTGATTTGCACCTGGCAGGTTGACTGGAGTGAATATTGGAGTGCAGACCCCATCTTTCCCAAACATTTGGCCGTATTTACTAAAGAATATGCTATGTTGGTGTATGGATTATGTGTAAAAAGGAAATCATATATTTGCGGAATTTACTATGCACCTGCCAGGATTGTGAATGCATATGTGCAGGCAGCAGCATATGTAAGCAGAAGTTACAAAGGTTGGCTTGCTATAGAATAAATGAGCTGGTCCTATAGCAGATCATCTGAGTATATATAACTGTAGCACTTTACCTGTAAATCTCGCTGCGTTTGTCGTATGCATTGATATCTTGCCATGTCTCGGGGGAGATGTACTCCAGCTCTCTGGCCTTCTTTCTTTTCACCACGTTGGAGGGTCTCCCGATGGATGATTCTGTCTTGGAGAGCTCAAATCCTGACAGCTGGGGACATCAATGGGTGAATTAATGGCATGGCATATGTAGCGCTGGCTCCTGACAAGCAGGCGCTATTATTTTTCTCAAAGTAAGTTGCCTGAAGCCACAGTTGGGTTTCAGGCTAATTGCTTAAAATTTCTGGTTTCAGTACCAGTCCAGCTGGGTTGCACTGGGTTCTCCTTGGCCGCAGGTGTCGCTGTCACCACCGAGTGGAACCGCAATCTAGCTGGGTGCATTGAATGCCACTTATCCCTCGGAACCAGCCCAGTGGGAGTGTTTTCCTGCTGTGCATTCTGGCGGGTGGTATTTAAGGTGCCGACACCATGTTGGGGGTGGATTATTTTCTGTCTTTTTGGTTCTGGTGGTCCTCCTGACCCAGCCCTGTGGCCCGCCTTGGGTGTGGAACCATGCATCTCATGTCTCGGAGCTGGCTAGCCCGAAGCCACGCAACTGAAGGGACAGGCCTGACTGAAGTTCGGAGCCTACTGATCCAAGGAAGGTCCGGTGCCGTCTCAAGTGAAAGGAGAGGCCCAGCAACTGAAGTACCCCAGGGGAGGACTCGTTCAGGAGAAGGCCGTGCGCAAGGCTGGCTTCTCTGAAGAGCCTGGAGACTTAGTTGGAGGACGCAACCTGGATCAACACTCATACGGTATCGCCTGAGAGAAACTGGTACCGTACGTTAGTTCTTCCAATCCTTCAGTGACGCTAAAATGTAACTTACAAGTCTGTGGCAGAGACTTTACTGAGCATCCCACTGGCTGCCAGGCCTAGTGAGAGAGGTCAATGGGGGGTGGGGTGGGGTGGGGGGTAATTGAATCCAGTTTGTGAAGCGGCCATAGCCTTTGGATTCTTCTAGTAACTTCACCCTGCAATCTAGGGTGAACTCACCCCTAACCCTCCACCGTCTATTAAGAGACTTTGTCTTCTTTTCTAAATAAATAACCCAAAAGAGGATTCAGTGTCAGTCTCTACATTTCTTGGGCCACTTTCCACGGGATCCCCAAGAAGGAGAAGCAAGTGAGGTAACGGTAAGCCCAAATAAAACCAGCAGCTCCTTCGGGGGTTAGTGCTACACATATATGATTGGGGAAATTGTAGAAGTTCGAGCCTTGTGTAGAGTCACTTTAAAGAGGTGTGCCCATGAAATTTAATTTTTTTTTTTTAAAAGTCAGCCGCTACAAATACTGCAGCGGCTGACTTTTAAGAATCGGGCACTTACCTGTCCCAGGGTCCAGCGATGCGGGGGGGGGAACGATGCCCCCCCCGTTCCCCGCTCCGCTCGCGGCGCCGGCATCCTTACTGTGGGCACCCGGCTGTGGCTTCACAGCCGGGCACCCACTGCGCATGCGCGAGCGGCGCCGCAGATCGTGATATGCCGCACAGTTATCTGAGACCTGTCACGTGTCCCAGATGACTGACTGCCGAGGGGAATTGACGTTTCTAGCCCGGGCTGAGGAAGAGGCAGATTTCGTGGGACCACCTAGCAACAGGGAGAAATTTTTTTTTTTTTAATCGAATTTTTTTTTTTTGTCAGATTTAATGTCAATTCACATACTCTTGTCATTTTGGTGGAAACACCACTTTAAGTAGCAGTAGGTTTCATCGTCCACACTGTCATGGTGGAGCTCGTGCACACTCTTTGCAGTCACTAACTTGAGCCCTTGTTGTCTGCAAGCCTTCCTAAGTGTACTATGTCTACTTTACACATTATACACTTTGGAGGAGATTTACTAAAACTGGTGGACTCAGAATCTGGTGCAGCTGTGCATTGTAACCAATCAGCTTCTAATTTCAGCTTGTTCAATTAGGCTTTGGCAATAAAACCTGGAAGCTGATTGGATGCTATGCAGAGCCTCACCAGATTTTGCACTCTTCAGCTTTAGCAAATAACCCCCTTTGTGTACGCGGACAGACAGCACCCCCCCCCCCCCCCCCCCCCGGGACCCTACTAAATTTGACAATGAAAATCCATCTCCAACCCAACTATATCATGGAACCCAGCAGTTTTGCAGCTACAGCTGAATGGTCTACATGATATAAGTCCATCCTCATGTTGGACATTTGATTGGAGTTTGTGTTGTTGAGGATATATAATCTGGTACCTTAACACAGTACTTTCCATCCACTAAAAACTTGGAGCTGCTCAGATTCCCATGGAGGATGGCTTTTGCTTCAGTCTGATGCAACCTGTAATTATAATGACCTCAATAAGTAATGGTGGGTTATGATAAAAGGTAAGCTATGTTCACATTCCTTAAATTGTGAGTCAATATTTCACAATTCCAGCATTACTGATTTCTAACACCTAATAAATGCGGTCACTTGTCTCCTGCAGCCTCTGACCATCTCCAAGCTAAAACAGCTTTGTCAGGTAATTCAGTGCTTCCAATTACTAGATAAAAATGGAGAAGTCTCACCTGTACAGCGCTCTGGCTGCATCTAGAGCCATACGAACTCTTAGATCCCACGGCAAGTTCGGTTCAGCCTGTAGCAGCTCCCGGAGTGTCCCTTTCTCACATAGCTCCATCACCAACAAGTAGCAGGTTTCTGGGCCTGAATCAAAGGATGAGAGAGGATGAGGATGGACCAGAGACAGAAGACCAAGTCAAGAGAGCTACAGATAAGGGGAGAGAGGATGAGGATGGGAACAGATATAGGAGAGCAGGACAAAGACCTGAAGAAAAAAAATGGAAGCAGAGATGGGATACCAGAACAGAGCTGCAGAGAATCTGGATGAGAATGAAGAAGAAAGAACAGAACAGAGATCAGAGATATGGAGACAGAGTTGATATTATGATCCTCACCTGAATTATCTATACAGATACCGTAGAGTCGTAAAATATTTAAACACTCAAATTTCTTCATCGTTTGGCTCTCAGACCGAAATGTCGTCCGAATGAATCTGTAAAACAGAGAAATGGTCACCTTCTGCCCTACCTTTCATGAGATAGAAGAGGACCGGTCTGCCTCCCATGAGATACAAGAGGACCGGTCTGTGTGTCCCCGGGAACTCACTCTTCACTCTGCACATTTTGACCCTTAAACACTTTGATGGCCACAGGACTGCGGTGGAGCTCTCCCCGGTACAGGAAATGGGTGGGTCGATCCAGCAATAGGTCTTCTCGCTTCAGATCTGTCGCCCGGATCTCTTCGATGTTCCATTTCGGGTGGACACCTAGTGATAGAAAGTGGAGAATTTCACTTTGCTTTACACTTTCCTAGAGCACTAGGAGCTACCTAAAAGGCCTATTCTCACCTTTGCTGCACACCACTGCAGATGTATAGTGGGAATAAGGCCAAAAAGACAGTACATTGCAAATAGCCTGCCTTGTAGCTCCCTTTGACTGAAATCTCAGATTTTCCCACCCAGTAAGGGTAGCGTCACTGAGATGAGTCATTCAGTTCACAACACAAAGGCTAATAGGAGCCTGTAAATATGTGAAAAAGAGAGTATAGCTCCACCTTATGGCACCATTGATGAATGCTGAAATTGCTGTTTACCTGAAAGCCGTTACCATTAGCATACCTCCCAACTTTTTGAGATGGAACGAGGGACACCTATTAGCAAAAATATGTAGACATAGAGCAAGCCCCCTGCCCCACCCCTTAAAAGGAGAATTAAAAATTATTATTTAAACCACTTTTTTAACCACTACTATTACTTTATACTGGCTTATAAAATTTACAAATGTAGAAATATAAAAAACTGGATGGATGGTTTAGCACTGGGAAATTAGTTTTTGAAAGATAAATAGTGCATTTTATATACAACTATATAGTTCAGACCAAAATGAGGGACAAGTGAGGAGGAGAGAGGGACTTTGTTCCAAATCAGGGACAGTCACTCAAAATCAGGGACAGCTGCTAATTATGCTAAAGTTCTGGTTTCTGTACCAGTTTAGCTGGGTTGAGTTTCCACTTGGCCGCGGGTGTCGCTGTCACCACCGGTAAGTGTTGGAAATGCAACAGGCTAAATGCATTAGGTACCCCTTTTTACGCAGAAACAGCCCAGAGTGAGTGGTCTACCCGCTGTGCATTCTGGGTAAGGGTATTTAAAGGTACAGGCGACATTTTTTGGGGTTAGTTATCCCGAACCTCATGGCCCTCCTGGCCTAAGGTGTGTGCTGCCTTACTCTATGTCTCGGGCCGGTTGGCCCGAGGCTTCGCAACTGAAGGGTAGGCCCAGAAGCCCTGGGGCCTACTGATCCAGGGGTGGTCCTCTTCTGTTTTGGCTAGGGGGAGAAGCTGAGCGACTGGAGGATCCAGGGGGAGGACTTTTTCAGGAGAGGACCGAGCAACGAGATGCTGGTATCTCTGGAAGAGCCTGGAGACTCAGTTGGAGGATGCATCCCGAGTCACCTACCACACAGTACCGCCGGATCGGCTGAAAGAAACTGGTACTGTGTGACAGTTCTTTAACTTTGCAATAAGCTGCTGGTTGTGCCTTCTTGTGGCAGAGGATTGCACACCGATTCCGTTAACTGACAAGTCTGTGGCAGAGACTTTGACCAGGCATCTCATCGGCTGCTAGGTCAGTGAGAGGGGCCTACCCAGTGGTTGCTAGATCCAGTCAGTGGAAGCTGTTTTTCCTTTGGATCAAGGAAATACCTCTAACCCGCAAATTACAAGGTACCTGAATCCTCCTTAACCCTCTATCCCTCTATTGCAAAGTTGATGTTTTCTTAATAAAGCTTTGGAAAAGGAACTAAGTGTCGGAGCCAATATTCTTTAACCAAATCTACAACGGGACCCCTAAGACGGACACAGTGAAAAGGTGACTGTAAGCCCAACAACAACCAGCAGCTTCTTCGGGGGTCAGTGCTACATGAACATCCACTTTTCTTTTTTTATACACATCTTTTGGGTAGAGGGTATAGTATGGTTGCCTATGTAAAGGTTGGGGATTTGGCCTATGCTGCCCCCATGTGAAAGTTGAAGATGGAGGCAATGAGCATTTTCTTAGTATATACGAGTGCCATTTTCTGGACTATATCAGAAATTTCTGGACTACTGACTATACGCCTACCTGTGTGCCACTGTGCCGGTGTTCTGAGTACTTACATGCTAAATTAATTTCAGCCAGTTTAGCATTCAGTTTGTTCATTGCATCCTTCATGTTGTCCATCTTGTCCTCTATTTGGGGCACATGACCTGCATCAGACAGAAATAGAGACAACGTTTTCTTACATTTTCAATTGGGTGAAATCACAGCTGTAAGCTCATATGGAGAATGCTATGGAGCCCCTGTTCTTGTCACTGAAATTATCAGTTCAACCACCAAACTCCACCCAATAACTGTCAGGGGATGAGTCATGAAACACGCTATATGTTTGGACACCTATTTAAGCTTTTTTGGACATTTCATCTGAAAATCATGGACCTTAATATGGAGTGCACACCTCCCCATGGCCATTAATATGGAGTTGCCCCCCCCCCCCCACCGTGGCTATAACATTCTCCACTCTTCTGGGAAGACTTTCCACAAGATTTTGGAGTGCGCCTGTGGGAGTTTTTGCTCATTTGTTAAGTCATTTACTGATCTTGGATAAGAAGACCTGGCTCACCATCTCCAATTCATCCCAGACCTACTAATACTTGTCTGGAACATGGAAGATCTGTAGAGAACTCTACATACATTAGCTAGGTCATTAATACTGCTCAGAAAAGCATTTATGATTAAATTAATGGCATATCTATATGTCGTTCTACGTATCAATAGGTTAGGCTATGGTCTACATTGTCTGTAGGGGGGGCAAAAAAAAAAAAAAGAAACTCACTGTTGAGGTAAGTGTGGAGCTCTTGCAGGTCTTCCTTTATATCCTTTTCATTCTGCTTCTTCCTAGTGTCCTCCATGAAGAACTTAGAAAATGTAGACCTGTGTTCAGCAGCCAGCAGGACAGAGATCTGGTTGGCAGCATCCCCCAGGCGTTCGTTGATTAGTTGAAATTCTTCCTTGATGCCATTGGCCTGGAGTACCTGTTTCCACCAGGCGTGGTGGGAATATTTAATGACCCAACACTTGGCGTTGTCTAGCGTGGTGGCCAGCTCCCCCACCACTGCCAACAGAGCCTTTGACTTATCCTTCTGCTTCTCCAGAGTCTTTGCAGTCAGAAGCAACATTTTGATCCTCTTCTCTAGGCGGCGGCATTGCTTCTTGTTGGAGCTGGCCTGGTCACACAGCTCATAGATGGTCTGAGCAACAGTAAAAACGTGACCCAATGCCTCCAACGCCTCCATCTCCTGCAAAGACAAAGAGGGTTAGAGAAGGAAGCATGGATGAGTGTGGAAGGTGCAAGGGTCAGGGCTTGGTCAATAAAGGACAACTGTCCCAAGACAGACTGGTAACCCATATAGAGATTGAAGATGAAGGTCTATTTTTTTTTTAGGACAATATCATCCTTGATCAGGCAAAAAAATACAAATAAATGGCTAGGTAAAGCCTGGCAAGGCTCATTCCTGATTTCAGGTCCCTAGTAGGTACACAGGAAAGGGTGGTCTGCCAATAGCAGGCACCTTGCCAATACACTCAGGAAGCCTATGCTTGGTAGATGTGAAAATGAAAACTGACAACAAAATTACACCACACTGATTATTCTGGATCATATATCTAAACACCAATCACTGAAACCTTATATCAACTCTGACAATCATTTCAAAAGTAATTTTCAATCTTTCTGATCCTCCAGCTTCATTCAAATATTCCATGGCGATCCTGCCATGAAGGTTCTTGATCAGACCGGTCATAGGGTGATAACATTTTGTCCTTGTCTCCCAGTTGTGCTTTTGCCTTGGCACCCTGTCACATTGGCTTCCCATGAAAACGACTAGTGACTATTTTAAGACACACATGATGCAAGGCATGGTCCACATTTCCATTAGGAAACTCCCCTTGAGAAAGGCCCTGCAGCCATTACTGGAGTGCATGTAGACAGCAGGAAGTGGCTGCAGGAGATCAGCAGCACTGAAATTAAACAAAAAACATTAAATAAATTAGGTTTTACATTTAGTTTAAGTCTCAGATTAACCTACAGTGTACCCCCCAAACTGTCTTGGCTCATAGAAGCAGGTAACGTCAATTTCCAGTCTGAACCCACCAGACCAGCGCCAACCGGAGAGGTCAGAATGTTCAGTAACACGTCTGAGACTCCAGGAAACTGCAGAGAGTGCAGGTTTACCTGCTGACTCATTTCTTCCTCAAACATCACGTTCCGCAATGAAGTTCCATTTCTACAGCACAAGCATATATTCCCAGCATGCTTCACTTCCTCACACAAGATGCACCACAATGTTCAATGTTTTCTGTACAACATTGTGGTATATGTCAGAGCTATATAAATGTATAGTGTGTGACTGCGGAGGGACATTAGCGTGTACATTTTCGTTTATTGAAAAGCTTACAAACATACAACTTAATAAAAAAAAAAAAAAAAAAAAAATTATTTTTTTTTTTTTTTTTTTTTTTTTAAACCTTTGATTGCGAGCATAATTCGTTCCGGAAGCATGCTTGTAATCCAAAGAACTTGTATATCAAAGCGAATTTCCCCATAAGAAATAAAGGAAACTCAAATGATTCATTCCACAACCATTTATTCATAAGTCCTTCAGTTTATAGTCTATATAAAAAGATTATAGCGATGCGATAGGCTTCTAATCCCCTTGTGGAGGCTTCCATTTGTGTATAGACATTTTATGGTTACACAACCTGGTCACATTGCTATAATCTTTTTATATGGACTATAAACTGAAGGACCTATGAATAAAAGGTTGTGAAACAAATCATTTGAGCGTCCAGTATTTCCTATGGGGAAATTCGCTTTGATATACAAGTGCTTTGGATTACAAACATGTTTCTGGAACGAATTATGCTCGCAATCCAACGGTTTTACTGTACCTTCATTAAATGTAACCATATTGCTACACTAATGCCCCGTACACACGAGCGGATTTTCTGTCAGAAAAAACTTGGATGGTTTTTCCTACGGAATTCCGCTCAAGCTTGGCTTGCATTCACACGGTCACATAAAAGTTCTCTGAACTTTCGAGCGTCAAGAACGCAGTGACGTACAACACTATGACGAGCCAAGAAAATGAAGTTCAGTGCTTCCGAGCATGCGTCGAATTGTTTCCGAGCATGTGCAGGAATTTTGCGTGTCGGAATTTGTGACAGACGATCGGAATTTCCGACCGAAAAAAATAGAGAACCTGCTCTCAATACTTTGCTGGTGGAAATTCCGCCAGCAAAAGTCAGATGGAGCATACACACGGTCGGAATTTCAGACCAAAAGCTCACATCGGACTTTTGCTGGGGAATTTCCGATCGTGTGTACGGGGCATTAGAGATGCCTCTCTTCTCTTTTATACTCAGTTGTGATATGATGCTACTTGTATATCAAGTTAAAATTTATAAAAAAAATAAAAAATGTTGCTTGTCTTGCAAAACGCTCTCAAACCAAACCAAGGTTTTACTAATATATACATTATATATATAAAAAACAAACAACTCACACGGTATAGAAAAGAATCACCCCCTTGAAAATAATCACATTGTTGCTTTGTAGCTTGAAATGAAGACAGACACAGTTTTTGTTTTATCCAGCTGTATTTACTCAGTGTAACTTATAACATCCAAGTGATAGATAACGCTAACATGTCAGAAAGCAAAAAAAATTAAATAAAATAAAAAGAATCACCGAGTTAAAAAAAGGATCACCTCTTATGTCAGTATTTTGTTGGACCACCTTTTGCTTTAATTCCAGCCTTTAGTCTGTTGGGATATGTCTCTACTAACTTTAACCGCTTCCCGACCGCCTCACGCCGATGTACGTCAGCAGAATGGCACGGCTAGGCAGAACCACGTACAGGTACGTGGCCCTTTAAGAGCTTAGCCGTGGGGTGCGCGCCGCCGCCGGCGTGCTCGCGACAAGGTCGGGAGCTCCGTGACCACGGCCGCGGGACCAGCGGACCCGATCGCCGCTGGTGTCCCGCGATCGGGTCACAGAGCTGAAGAACGGGGAGAGGTATGTGTAAACAAACCTCTCTCTGCGCTTCCTACACTGATTGTCAGTGATCGGCTGTTCCCTGTCATCGGGAAAGCCGATCAATGACGTCAGACGTCAGCCCCGCCCCCTAATGTTAAAAAAAATAAAACACACACGTCACAGCCCATAACCCCTCCCCCTAGTGGTTAAAGTGGAACTTCTGCTTATCGGATTCCTCCCCCCCCTCCGGTGCCACAATTGGCACCTTTCAGGGGGGAGGGGGGTGCAGATACCTGTATAATACAGGTATCTGCACCCACTTCCATGACGAATTATCCGGACTGCCCCGCCCCTATCCGGAGATGCCCTGTTGTGTCTTGGGAAACACAGTTCCCAGGACACAGCAGGGACCAATAGAGACACGCAGCGCGACTCGCGCATGCGTAGTAGGGAACCGGGCAGTGAAGACGTTGCGTCTTCACTTTCTGATTCCCTGACAGAGGATGGCGGCGGGGCAGCCGAGAGACGAGTGATCGCTCGTCATCTTCTGCCGACACCGCTGGAACCTGGAACAGGTAAGTGTCCATTTATTAAAAGTCAGCAGCTGCAGTATTTGTCAGGAATTTGACAGGAAAGGCGTGAAGCTCCCAGGTCTTTGGAACGACTAGTGACCACTTTAACACACACACACACACACACACACACACACGATGCAAGGCGCGGCCCATTGTTTCCATAAGGTAACACACCTTAAGAAATGCCATGCAGCCATCACTGGAGTGCATGTAGACAGGAAGTGGCTGCAATGAGGCTGCACTGAGATGAAACAAAAACCTTTCATTAACCACTTGCTTACTGGGCACTTAAACCCCCCTCCTGTCCAGACCAATTTTCAGCTTTCACACTTTGAATGGCAATTGCGCGGTCATGCTACACTGTACCCAAATTACATTTTTATAATTTTTTTCCCACAAATAGAGCTTTCTTTTGGCGGTATTTGATCACCTCTGGGGTTTTTATTTAAAAAAATTGAAAGACCAAATTTTTTAATATATTTTTATATTTTTTTATATTTTGTTATAAAATTTTGTAAAACAGGTAATTGTTCTCCTTCATTGATGTACGCTGATGAGGCAGCAGTGATGGGCACCGATAGGTGGCAGCGATGGGCACTGATTGCTTACACTGATAGGCAGCACTGCTAGGTGTGCACTGATTGGCACCACTGATGGGCATTGATAGGTGGCACTGTGGGCACAATGACAGGTGGCACTGGCAGGGGGTACTAAATTGCACAGAGGAGGCAGATGTGCCTCCTTCCCCTTCAGGACCGATATCCCTTTAACATAAGCCGGTGGTCGGCTTTTTTTCTCCTCACGCTGTCAGCACGAGGAGAAAAAAAAAAAAAAAAAAAAAAAAAAAAAACGATCACCGAGCTTTTGTTTACATCATGTGATCAGCTGTCATTGGCTGTCATCTGTGACTCGGTGATCACAGGGCGCGCACAGGGAGCGTGCACAGGAGAGGACGTCCTATGACGGGCTCCCGGAAATTGAGGTCTGCGCTGTAGCTGTCATTCGGCTATGGCCCGGACCTCAAGTGGTTAAATTAGGTTTTACAATTAGTCTCACATTAAAGCGGTGTTTCACCTTAAAAAATGTTTTTTTAAAAGTCAGCAGTTAAAACAAAAAAAAAAAAGTAGCTGCTGACTTTTAATAAGTACACTTACCCTCCCAGGGCGCCCGCGATGTCGGTCGTGGAGGCCGAGATGTCCCTCGGCGATCCGGTTCCAGCGCCGCCATCCTCAGTAAGGGAAACGGCTGCCTGTTTCCTACTGCGCATGCGCGAGTCGGCGCGCAGCCTACTGCGCATTCGCGAGTTGGCCTAGGCTAATTTGTGAATGGGGAACGCGATGTGTTGTGGGACATAGTTCCCATAACACAACGCGCCCCATTTACTAGAAGACGGCGCTCGGAGCAGAGAAGAGAGCACCGCGGAGCTGGAAGAGGCAGATTAGGACGAGCTGCCTAGCAACAGCCACCCCCCCCCCCCATTTTAAATTGGTATTAAAAATTTTTTAAAGTTTTTTTTTTTCAGGGTGTCCCACCACTTTAACCTACACTCCATTAAACTGCCTTGGCTCATAGAAGCAGGCAAAGTCCATTCCCAGTCCAAAACCCACCAGACCACCACCAAACGGAGAAGCCAGAATGTTCAGAAACACAGCGGAGACTCCTTGAACCTGCAGAGAATGCATCTTCACCTCCTGACTCATCTCTTTCTCAAACATCACGTTCCACAAAGAAAGTTCCGTGTCTACAGCACAAGCAAATATTCCCAGCGTGCTTCACAAAATACACCACATGGTTTGAAGTTCTTTGTACAACACTATGTTGTATATCAAAGTTACATAAATGAATAGTGTGTGACCGTGGGGGGACATTAGAGTGTAAGCTCCTCTGGTACAGAGACTGATGTGACGGGCTCAGTGTTCTCAGTACAGAAATGCAGTGTATGTCAGAGCTATATAAAATGTATAATAATAATAATAATAATAATAATAATAATAATAATAATAGTGCGTGATTGCAAGAGGCACATTAGAGTATAAGCTCCTCTGGTATAGAGACAGATGTGATGGCTCAGTTTTCTCTGTACAGCACTACAGTATATGTCAGAGCTATATAAATGTATAATAATAATAATAATGACGACGGTGTGTAACTGTGGGGGGCATTAGAGTGTAAGCTCCTCTGGTATAGAGACAGATGTGACGGGTTCAGTGTTCTCTGTACAGCACTACAGTATAGGTCAGTGCTATATAAATGTATAATAATAGTAATAATGACGATGTGTAACTGTGGGGGGCATTAGAGTGTAAGCTCCTAAGGTGCAGAGATTTAGGTGAATGAATCATTGTGCTCAGTACAGCATTGCGTTATATGTCAGAGCTATATAAATGTATAATAATAATAATAATAATAATAATAATAATAATAATAATAATAATAATAATAATAATAATAATGGTGTGTAACTGTGGGGGGCATTAAAGTGTAAGCTCCTCTGGCATAGAGACTGATGTGACTGGCTCAGTGTTCTCTGTACAGCACTACAGTATATGTCAGAGCTATATAAATATATAATAATAATAATAATAATAATAATAATAATAGTGCATGATTGCAAAAGGCACATTAGAGTGTAAGCTCCTTTGGTATAGAGACAGATGTGACTGGTTCAGTGTTCTCAGTACAGAAATGAAGTGTATGTCAGAGTTATATAAATGTATAATAGTGTGTGACTGTAGGGGGACATTAAAGTGTAAGCTCCTCTGGTACAGAGATTGATGTGAATGAATCCTTGTTCTCAGTACAGCATTGCGTTACATGTCAGAGCTATATGAATGTATAATAATAATAATAATAATAATAATAATAATAATAATAATAATAATAATAGTGCGTGATTGCAAGAGGCAGATTAGAGTGTAAGCTCCTCTGGCATAGAGACTGATGTGACTGGCTCAGTGTTCTCAGTACAGCACTACAGTATATGTCAGAGCTATATAAATGTATAACAATAATGACAACGGTGTGGAACTGTGGGGGGCATTAGAGTGTAAGCTCCTCTGGCATAGAGACAGATGTGACGGGTTCAGTGTTCTCTGTACAGCACTACAGTATATGTCAGTGCTATATAAATGTATAATAATAGTAATAATGACGGTGTGAAACTGTGGGGGGCATTAGAGTGTAAGCTCCTCTGGTGCAGAGATCTAGGTGAATGAATCAGTGTTCTCAGTACAGCATTGCGTTATATGTCAGAGCTATATAAATGTATAAATAATAATAATATTATTATTATTATTAATGACGGTGTGTAACTGTGGGGGGCATTAGAGTGTAACCTCCTCTGGCATAGAGACAGATGTGACTGGCTCAGTGTTCTCTGTACAGCACTACAGTATATGTCAGTGCTATATAAATGTATAATAATAATAATAATAATAATAATAATAATAATAATAATGACGGTGTGTAACTGTGGGGGGCATTAGAGTGTAAGCTCCTCTGGTGTAGAGTTTTGTTGTAACTGGCTCAATGTTCTCTGTACAGCACTGTGGTATATGTCAGAGCTATATAAATATATAATAGAGTGTGATTGCCGGGGGACAGTAGAGTGTAAGCTCCTCTCGTCCAGAGACTGATATGACTGGCTCTGTGTTCTCTGTACAGCACTGCAGTATATGTCAGAGCTATATAAATGTATAATATTAATGGTGTGTGACTGTGGGGGAACATTAGAGTGTAAGCTCTGCGGTAAGGCATAGAATAAATGTTTCTTTGTGAACAGGACAGAACGATTACTTACTCAGTGTCCAGGCAAGGCGGTGGATGTGAATGTGGAGTCTCAGCCTGTCTTCAGTTTTTATCCTGGAATGTGACAACTCCCATTTCCTGTATTGCAAAACTCCTTTCACTTTCATTAGCTCTGCTGTTTCACATTATATCAGCTGTTGTGCATCCCATCGTCTTTCCCATTGAAATTCCTATGTGTGGTCTCTGTGTAGAGCGATGAAATCCGGATCAGATTATGGCATGTCTGTGTGGAGTAGAATCTGTCATACAACCAGCGATCCGAATCAATTCTCTATAGAAAGTGGAACTAAAAAACTCCTCGATTGCATCATCCCGGGAGATGAGACGTCACTATTTCATAAGAAGATGACCAAACCAGATGATACCTGGTTTCAATTTATGTTTATTCATTTGTTAATCTATATAGTTAATCATTGTATTTGTTTTAGATATTGATCGGTTGATCTTGTTGAACATGGGGCTTGGTTTACTCCTTAAAGCGGAGTTCCACCCTAAAGTGGAACTTCTGCTCATCAGAAACCCTCCCCCCCCCCCCCCCCCCCCCCCCCCTCCGGTGTCACATTTGGCACCTTTCAGGGAGGAGGGGGTGCAGATACCTGTATAATACAAATATTTGCACCCACTTCCGGGCATAGATTCCCACGGGAGTCTATGTCTCTTCCTGTCGCGCCGCGATGTCTGCTGGGACACACACGGGTTCCAGAGACAGCGCGGAGTATTCTCATTGCGCTGCGAGACTCGTGCTTGCACAGTAGGGAACCGGGAAGTGAAGCCGCAATGCTTCACTTCCTGATTCCCTCACCGAGAATGGCGGCGGCAGCAGCCGAGAGCCGAGCGATCGATCACCCCCGGCTGCCGACATCGCTGGACTCCAGGAAAGGTAAGTGTCCATTTATTAAAAGTCAGCAGCTGCAGTATTTGTAGCTGCTGGCTTTTAATATTTTTTTTTTTGGGTGGACTCTCTTTAAGCCTCGTACACACGATCGGATTTTCCGATGGGAAACGTGTGATGACAGGCTGTTGAAAATCCGACCGCGTGTACGCTCCATCGGACAATTGTTGTCAGACTTTCTGCCAACAAATGTTGGATAGTGGTGCTTGGGAGCGGTTGGAATATCTTATACCTATATCCAGACTTGAAGGAAGTGATATATGACGAACGCACTCAAGAGGAGTGTAGGGACGTTCCGTCACATTCAAAAAGCCCGTGTCCCGGCTAGGTCTGTCACAGCATGTTTTCAAATTTTCAGAACAAATATGTGTTGTCCGATTTTCCACGCATGCTTGGAAACAAGGACGAGACAGAAACGGTCGGTCTTGTAAACTAGCATTCGTAATGGAAAATTAACATTCGTGACGTGGCAAATTATGAAATCTCAAAATGCAGCGCATATTCTCTTCTTCTTTAACCACTTGCTTACTGGGCACTTAAACCCCCCTCCTGCCCAGACCAATTTTCAGCTTTCAGCGCTGACGCACTTTGAATGACAATTGCGCGGTCATACAACTATGTACCCAAATTCAATTTTTATAATTTTTTCCCCACGAATAGAGCTTTCTTTTGGTGGTATTTAATCACAGGAGAGGTTTTTATTTTTTGCTAAACAAACAAAAAAAGATGGAAAATTTTGAAAATAAAAAAAAAACATGTTTAATAGTTTGTTATAAAATTTTGCAAACAGGTAATTTTTCTCCTTCATTGATATGCGCTGATGAGGCTGCACTGGTAGGCACAGATAAGGTGGCAATGATGGGGACAGATAAGACAGTACTGATGGGCACAGATAAGGCGGAACTGATGGGCACAGATAAGATAGCACGGATGGGTGTCACAAATAGGTGGCACTGATAGGTACCACTGATAGATGGCACTAATGGGCATTGATAGGTGGCACTGGTAGGTGATACTGATGAGCACTGATATGTGGCACTGAGGTGCAGCACTGTTGAGGCAGATTGTGGGCACTGATGGGTGGCACTGTGGGCACTGATGGGTGGCACTGTGGGCACTGATGGGTGGCACTATGGGCATTGATGGGTGGCACTGTGGGCACAGATAGGTGGCACTGTTGACTTTTCTAAGTTGGCACTAGCAGGGGGCACTGATAAGCTGGCGCCAGCATGCCGTGATCGGGACTGATGTCCCTCTCACGGCCGCCGGTGATCGCCTTTTTTTTCTCTCCTCGTGCTGTCAGCACGAGGAGGAAAAATAGCCGATTACCGGCTCTGTTGTCATCACATGATCAGCTGTCATTGGCTGACAGCTTATCACCTGGTAAGGGGTCGGGATCGACCGCTTACTCGGATCTGTGATCCAGCGAATCTCACAGACTTGCTGATCACAGAGCGTGCCGTGCGCGCCCTTCAGGGGGCGCGCAGGCCGCTCGTGCACGGGACTACGTCAATTGATGTAGTCCCGGCAAAGCAGGTCCGCGCTGTAGCTATAGCGCGGATCTCTACTGGTTAATGAGATAATAATGAAGCTGCAAACAAATTTTCAAAGGCTTTTTTTTCTCTAGTGATATCAAGAATAATATTATTTTGCTTTTTTTTTTTATTTGGGCAAGTTACCACAACACCATTATCCCGTAGTTTTTAAGATCAAAGATACAACTATGTTGGTGTCCCTTGTCAATTTTACATTTTTTTAAATGTAACTGCCGACTCCCAAACTGTCATTTGAAGTAAAACACATAGCCAAGTATTATTCTCCACAATTTTTTTTTATTGTGCATTAAAAAAAGAAAACAAATAAAATTAGACATGCTATCTACCAATAGAACTTAACCTCCCTGGCGGTATGATTCTGGCTGGAATTTTGTGCTGAAAGCGGTACACTTATTTTGCATGGAAATGTGATGCTATGTATTATAGGCCTGCAATTCTTAGTAATTACTTACTTAAACCTGACCAAACAAGACTCTAGTACACATCCCAGATGTGATAAAGTTTAAAACACAAAATCACGATTTTAAATTTTTAAATAATATCATTTTATTCAAGAATATAATACAAACTAAAGAAATTTGTCAGACAAAGAAAATTTAATAAACATCCTGAGTGTGGTAAATTTTAAAACAGGGTACAGCACACAGTCCGACGTCACAATCCGGACAATAGAACCGTGTTTCTTTTCTGATTTTCTTCCGCCTGTCATCTTTTTTGGAACAGCAAACCACGCACATCCTGGTAGGTGCTGCCTTTCTTGCGGTTGGTGGTATATTGTCCATAAAATGACGACCTGTTAGGCGTTCTGGGTTGACAACACCAGCAGCACGTCGTCCATCTCGGTTTGCAGCTACTGATGGCCTCTGGTGTTTGAGGAAAATTTGCTCAGCCACCTTCCAGATAAAATCCGAATGAATAAGAGGCCTGTCACTTCCTGCTCGGTACAAGATGTACGCGTTCCAAAGGCACTGTTCCAGCAGATGCCTGAAAATCTTTTTGTAATATTTCTTCTGCTGTTTCCGCATGGTCGGGTAAAAGGTCATTGCCTGATCAGCTCGGTCGACACCTCCCATGGTGCAATTGTAGTCGATCACGACTTGCGGCTTCAGCACATCTCTGCCACCTTTTGTGTGGACCATGGCAGTGGAGGTACTGTGCACAGTGCTCATGAGACACACGTCTTTCTTGTCTCGCCAACGTATTGCCATCATCTTCCCCTTCTGCCAGGCAACACTTTCACCGGTTTTCAGTTTTTTTTTGGCAAACTTAGATGGCATGCCACGTCGGTTAGGCCTAACCGTACCATAAGCATCAGTTTTGTTTTTGATCAAAACCTCCAACAGCTCTGGCGATGTATAAAAATTATCCATGGTGACGCAATATCCCTGGTTCAGTAATGGCTCCAGTAGTGTTAGTACAGATGATGTGGCCATCCCATAGCCGCTGTACCTGGGGTTAAATTTCGTGCCTTTACCGGTGTAAATGACAGAGTTCCATATGTACCCAGTGGATGACTCACAGAGCATGTAGGATTTGATGCCAAACCGCGCTCTTTTCGATGCGATATACTGGATCCAGCTTAGGCGTCCCTTATAGGCCATCAAGCTCTCATCCACACTGACGTCCCTTTCTGGCACGTAGGCCCGCTGGAAATTGTTCCCAATCATTTGGCATACCTCCCAGATTTTTTTGAGCTTGGGCGCAGGATGCGTGGCCTCATCAAACTCCTCATTGTTGGTGAAGTGAAAATACTTCATAATGAGGGAAAAACGGTATTCCGACATCACGGTACCAAAAAACGGGGTGGCCAGTAATTTGTTGGTGGTCCAGTACCATTTCTGGCACGGTTTCCCCACCACTCCCTGGAGAATAATGAGTCCGAGAAACAGCCAGATGTCCTCTTTAGTTACCGGTTCCCACCTTCTGCTTCGGGAAAACCTGGCATGCGGCGTAGCGGATTGCTGCACTTGGTAGCGATTTGTCTCCGTGACAATTTTTTGAATTACCTCCTCTGTAAGAAATAATTCCAGGTATGCCAGAGGGTTGCCACGCTCAACTTCGACCTTCATCCCAGGTGATCCAGTGAAGGGGAACCTTGGGGGCGCTACCTGGTCCGTATCGCACTCAATAGGGCACCAAGTGCGCACATCGTTGATGTCAGGTGCAGGATCATCACCGCTGTCACTTGTCACATCCGTGTCAGATGACAAATCTCCCCACGACTCGCTATCGCTCACTTCTGGGAGCAACTCCGTGTCGCTGCCGCTGTCGCTGTCATCCAACTGCTCCAAAGGGGATTTTGTAGCGAGATGGCGCTTTTTGGATTCCATTTTAATTTTTTTTATTAGGGGCACTAGGGCAAGGCAAGGGGCACTGTATCTGTAAGATCAGAGATAATACAGTGTAATCCTCTCAGATTACACTGTATCATCTCTATTTATATGTGTGTGTGTTGTGCTGAACTTTTGAACTTTTGAATCTCCCGCCCAGTTCCGCTCCCGTGCGCCGCTGCTGCTCGCAGGGAACGGAACTAGGAAGTGAGACGCCGTGATCGCGCTGGCGAACACAGCCGAGGACAGCCGAAGACAGCGGAGAGCATCGCTGGAGCCCAGGACAAGGTAAGGGCTCCGCTGTATGCTCTGCACAGCTACCCCGAGCGTGACTCGGGGTTACCGCTCCTGACAAAAAAAATCTGCCCCGAGTCACGCTCGGGGTTACCGCCAAGGAGGTTAACCAAAAAGTGCATTCTATGCATCCAAAAATATAGAAAATACACCAAATCAAATCATTATTCCACCAAAAAAATGATGTCAAAGCAATAACTCCAGGGCCAATAATAAAGAACACGTTATCTCCTCCGATTCCGCAACATGGCTGGTTGACGAACGGCCGTTCAGAAACAAACTGAAAAGTGCAAAATTAAAAGTGCGAATCAACACACAAACTTCTACTAACACAAAATTAGCAGAAGGAGCCCAAAGGGTGGCGCTAAAGAGCTGAAAAACAACGTTGTACATCTAGTACGTCACTACATTCGTATTTGTTGCCCAACAATTGTGTGGCCGTGTGTATGCAAGACAAGTTTGGGCCAACGCCCTTCGGACAAAATTCCACGGTTTTGTTGGCCAACAATCCGATCTTGTGTACGAGGCTTAACAATTAATGGCACCACTACATGTCTGCTAAAAAAACAAACAGTTTTTGTGGGTGTCTGGAAAGCATCCAAACATGTGCGTTCCCTTTTTGTTTTTCCGACAAAAATGTATGTTTCGGAAATTCGGATGTATAAAAATCTCCGAATGGACATGGTAACGACTGTTAACTAATCCGAAAAAAAAGATAACAAAATTAACAATTTGCTTCATTGGAATGATGTCACATGATGCGATAGTGGTTCAGGCCCATGGGGAAATTAATTCAATTTTCAAATTCATTCGATAAGTCAGATTCGGATAACGAATGGATCCGAATTTAATTTCAATCTTTAATTCAGATGCAAATGACGATAGTCAATATTGTCCAATCAGCTCATGCCATTTCTCTTGGTGGGTTGGACTAGCGCCTGAAAATATTGAATGTGTCAGATTCATTTTTTGGGGTGGGAGGAGGAGAAATATTTGTGCTACGAGAGAGATTTTTTTTGAGGGGGGGTTGTACTGGGAGGGAAGATTTGGTGGGTGGAAGATGATTTATTCTGAGAGGGGTATGGGGGGGGGGGATTTGTTTTAAGAAGGGGAATTGAGGGGGTTGAGGATAAGTGCTGGTATGGGGAAGAAGGGGTGATTGTGCTAGGACTGGGGATTTTGGGGATGGTGGAGGAGGACTTGTGCTGAGGAAGGGGGAAGAAGATTTGTTTTGGGAGGGGGGGTTGTTCTGGGAGGGGGGGGATTATTTTTTTTGTTGCTGGTGGAAGTATATATATATATATATATATATATATATATATAAATTAGTGGCTTTTCGATAAAAGGGTAAAGTGGGGGAGAGTATTGCTCGCAGAGGGAATTTTGCACTCTCCTTACCTCTACACTGTGCGTTACACACCCCTGATTCCTGCACTTTTTTGTTTTGTATTTATGACTCCTGCTGTGCATTACACACTCCTTTCCTCTGCATTCTGTACATTAAATATCGCTGACCCCTGCATTCCATGCATAACACGCACAATTTGGCCACACCCACTGTTCACCACACGCATGCCGCATTACTGCTCTCCTTGGGGCAACCAAACGTGTTCCAGGTGTTTTACAATCTTATAGCGTATACTACTATAAAAATGCTGTGTGCCGCTAATGTGTTCAGGTTTTGCTTGAAAAAAAGGTGGCAACCCAACAGACAGTACATGCGGGGAGCAATGCTCGAAGAATGACAGCACTTGGTGCATGAAGAAGCTGGTAGGCAGTCGAAGAACTAGTAGCGGAAAGTTTCCCCACAGCAGCACTAGTGAACAGTCCCTATGCAGTCCTTTCTCCTCTGGAACCTTTCACTTATGCTAGGCACACTCTTCCTGTCCAGCAGGTTCCTGTCCCCGACTAGGGATGGGCCCGGTGCTCGATGCGAACCCACGTTCGCATCGAGCACCGGGCGTTCGCTCGCTCGGCGAGCCCAGAACTATTTTGGCCGCTCGCATCACGTTCGTGTGATGCGAGCGGCCCCGCAATGCATTGCGGCCGGCACGGCCGGCGCAGTGCATTGCTGGCTGATGATTGGCCAAGCATGCACTGTGACCCCGCATGCTTGGCCAATCACAGCCCCGGAAACTCGAAGAGCCATAATTGGCTACAGGCAGGACGCCTGTAGCCAATTACAGCTCAGGGGCTGTAGTACACGCCCCCCCCTATAAAAGGCCGCCACGCCGTCTGCGCCGGTCACATGCTGTTCCGGCGCAGATTGAGCAGGCTAGATCTGTGACACTCTGCTGGATTTAGTTAGGTAGAGAGATTCACTTACAGAGATTGAGTTAGATAGATTCAGTTACAAAGATTGATTGAGAAAGAGGGGCTTGTAGTGTGTTCGTGGCAGGCAGGCAGAGCTCCTATATTTTGTTCCAGAAGCACCTATAGGACTTGTAGTGTGTTCGTGGCAGGCAGGCAGAGCTCCTATATTTTGTTACCAGAAGCACCTATAGGACTTGTAGTGTGTTAGTGGCAGGCAGGCAGAGCTCCTATATTTTGTTCCCAGAAGCACCTATAGGACTTGTAGTGTGTTCGTGGCAGGCAGGCAGAGCTCCTATATTTTGTTCCCAGAAGCACCTATAGGACTTGTAGTGTGTTCGTCGCAGGCAGGCAGAGCTCCTATATTTTGTTCCCAGAAGCACCTATAGGACTTGAAGTGTGTTAGTCCCATCACACACACAGAGCTATATTTTCTTCCCAGAAGCACCTATAGGACTTGAAGTGTGTTAGTCCCATCACACACACAGAGCTATATTTTGTTCCCAGAAGCACCTATAGGACTTGAAGTGTGTTAGTCCCATCACACACACAGAGCTATATTTTGTTCCCAGAAGCACCTATAGGACTTGACGTGTGTTAGTCCCATCACACACACAGAGCTATATTTTCTTCCCAGAAGCACCTATAGGACTTGAAGTGTGTTAGTCCCATCACACACACAGAGCTATATTTTGTTCCCAGAAGCACCTATAGGACTTGAAGTGTGTTAGTCCCATCACACACACAGAGCTATATTTTCTTCCCAGAAGCACCTATAGGACTTGAAGTGTGTTAGTCCCATCACACACACAGAGCTATATTTTGTTCCCAGAAGCACCTATAGGACTTGAAGTGTGTTAGTCCCATCACACACACAGAGCTATATTTTGTTCCCAGAAGCACCTATAGGACTTGAAGTGTGTTAGTCCCATCACACACACAGAGCTATATTTTGTTCCCAGAAGCACCTATAGGACTTGAAGTGTGTTAGTCCCATCACACACACAGAGCTATATTTTGTTCCCAGAAGCACCTATAGGACTTGAAGTGTGTTAGTCCCATCACACACACAGAGCTATATTTTGTTCCCAGAAGCACCTATAGGACTTGAAGTGTGTTAGTCCCATCACACACACAGAGCTATATTTTCTTCCCAGAAGCACCTATAGGACTTGAAGTGTGTTAGTCCCATCACACACACAGAGCTATATTTTGTTCCCAGAAGCACCTATAGGACTTGAAGTGTGTTAGTCCCATCACACACACAGAGCTATATTTTGTTCCCAGAAGCACCTATAGGACTTGAAGTGTGTTAGTCCCATCACACACACAGAGCTATATTTTCTTCCCAGAAGCACCTATAGGACTTGAAGTGTGTTAGTCCCATCACACACACAGAGCTATATTTTCTTCCCAGAAGCACCTATAGGACTTGAAGTGTGTTAGTCCCATCACACACACAGAGCTATATTTTGTTCCCAGAAGCACCTATAGGACTTGAAGTGTGTTAGTCCCATCACACACACAGAGCTATATTTTGTTCCCAGAAGCACCTATAGGACTTGAAGTGTGTTAGTCCCATCACACACACAGAGCTATATTTTGTTCCAGAAGCACCTATTGGACTTGAAGTGTGTTAGTCCCATCACACACACAGAGCTATATTTTCTTCCCAGAAGCACCTATAGGACTTGAAGTGTGTTAGTCCCATCACACACACAGAGCTATATTTTGTTCCCAGAAGCACCTATAGGACTTGAAGTGTGTTAGTCCCATCACACACACAGAGCTATATTTTCTTCCCAGAAGCACCTATAGGACTTGAAGTGTGTTAGTCCATCACACACACAGAGCTATATTTTTGTTCCCAGAAGCACCTATAGGACTTGAAGTGTGTTAGTCCCATCACACACACAGAGCTATATTTTGTTCCCAGAAGCACCAATAGGACTTGAAGTGTGTTAGTCCCATCACACACACAGAGCTATATTTTCTTCCAGAAGCACCTATAGGACTTGAAGTGTGTTAGTCCATCACACACACAGAGCTATATTTTCTTCCAGAAGCACCTATAGGACTTGAAGTGTGTTAGTCCATCACACAGAGCTCCTCTATTTTCTTTGCTGAAGCACCCATAGGACTTCTAGTGTGTTAGTGGCATCACACAGAGCTCCTATATATTCTTCTCAGCAGCACCCACAGGACTTCTAGTGTGTTAGTGGCATCACACAGAGCTCCTCTATTTTCTTTGCAGAAGCACCCACAGGACTTCTAGTGTGTTAGTGGCATCACACAGAGCTCCTCTATTTTCTTTGCAGAAGCACCCACAGGACTTCTAGTGTGTTAGTGGCATCACACAGAGCTCCTATATTTTCTTTGCAGAAGCACCCATAGGACTTCTAGTGTGTTAGTGGCATCACACAGAGCTCCTCTATTTTCTTTGCAGAAGCACCCATAGGACTTCTAGTGTGTTAGTGGCATCACACAGAGCTCCTATATATTCTTCTCAGCAGCACCCACAGGACTACCGACTACAATGGCTGGAAGACCGCCAAGGGGAGGCAGAGCGTGCAGAGCCAAGAACACAGGGCAGGCAGGCTCTGTTTCTAGTGGACGTGGCCGTGGACGTGGACGTGGTCGTGCATCGTCATCAGCACGTGGCCATGGGACACGCGCGTCTTTGTTTTCGGCAGCTGGACATGTGGAGCCGCATCATGCTGAAGGCTTGGTAGAATGGATGACCAAGCCCTCCTCATCCTCCTCATCCTCTCTCACCCAGGCTCAGGGTACTGACAGAGCATCATCAGCCACCCCTTCCCTAGACCCACCATGTCCTCCTGAGGAGTCCCCCGAACTCTTTGAGCACAGTGTTGGGTACATGCTCCAGGAGGATGCCCAACGATTCGAAGGCTCGGATGACGATACCCAGCTTGAGGAATCTGGCAGTACTGTTCCACCAGCTGCAGCTTACTGCCAGGTTTGCTCTAGTGGTGAAGAGGGAGGGGATGATGAGGTCACTGACTCCACGTGGGTGCCTCAAGGGAGAGAGGATGAGGAGGAGGACGAGGAGGATGCGGCGTCACATGTCCAACGAGGCAGGATGCCCCTGGAGGCCAGGTAGAGGCCAGCACAGCAACTGTACAACACCGCAGAGCTCCGCCTGTGCAGGGCGCTGCCTCTGCACGTTATCAGAAAAGTTCTTTGGTGTGGGCCTTTTTTGAGACGAGTGCAGCAGATCGCACCACTGCTATTTGCAATATTTGTCTCAAGCGTATCTCGCGTGGCCAAAACATCAGCCGCTTGGGCACGACAAGCATGACCAGACATATGGCGACCTGCCATGCAGCTCGTTGGCAGGCACACATAAAAGACCCACACCAAAGAACTAAGCGGACCTCTCCTTGCTCCTCAGCTGGGATCTCCATCCCCACTACACCTTCAGTCCTCTCTGAAAGCTGCTCTGAGAGGACTGAAGGTGTAGAATTAGGTGTGTCACAACCAAGTACTTGCAGTACACCGACGTCCGATTGCAGCAGGCAAATTTCCCTGCCCCAGCTGCTGGACCGTAGAAAGAAGTACACTCCCAGCCATCCACATGCCCAGCGGTTGAATGCTAGCCTGGCTAAATTGCTAGCACTTCAACTGCTGCCTTTTCAGTTGGTAGACTCGGCCCCCTTCCGTGAGTTTGTTCAATGTGCGGTTCCTCAGTGGCAGGTTCCCAAACGCCACTTTTTCTCGCGGAAGGCGATTCCGTCTCTCTACCGGCATGTGGAGGGCAATGTCCATGCCTCGCTGGACAGGGCGGTCAGCGGTAAGGTGCATATTACCGCTGACTCATGGTCCAGCAGGCATGGACAGGGACGGTACCTTTCTTTCACGGCCCATTGGGTCACTCTATTGGCAGCTGGGAGGGATGCAGGACAAGGTGCAGTAGTGTTGGAGGTTGTTCCGCCACCACGCCTCCAAAACGCTACTACTGCTACTGGTTGTGACACACCTCTCTCCTCCACCCCCTCCTCTTCTTCTTCCTCCAGTGCTCTGTCCTTGGAACCAGCGGTGCTCCGTAGGCGTACAAGGGGCTACGCAAGTACGCAGGCAAAAAGATGCCATGCCGTGCTTGCGCTGGTGTGTTTGGGGGACAGGAGCCACACTGGGCCAGAGGTTCTGGCAGCTCTGCAGGGGCAGGCCGAGAGGTGGTTGACGCCACGTCAGCTTAAGCCAGGAATGGTCGTTTCTGACAATGGCACCAACCTCCTCTCCGCCCTGCGACAGGGGCAGCTCACCCATGTGCCCTGCATGGCTCACGTCCTCAACCTGGTGGTGCAGCGGTTCTTGGGCAGGTTCCCAGGCTTACAGGATGTCCTGAGGCAGGCCAGGAAAGTCTGTGTGCATTTCCGCCGATCTTATAATGCCAGTGCTCGGCTGACTGAGCTGCAAAAGGAGCTGAACCTGCCCAAGAACCGCCTAATATGTGACATGCCCACCAGGTGGAACTCAACGTTGGCCATGCTGCAGCGACTGCACACGCAGCAGAGGGCCATCAATGAGTACCTTTGCGACTACGGCACCAGGACAGGGTCAGGGGAGCTTGGTTTTTTTTCCCCACGTCAGTGGAGCATGATCAGGGATGCATGCACTGTCCTCTCACCATTTGAGGAGGCCACGAGGATGGTGAGCAGTGACAGTGCATGCATCAGTGACACTGTCCCTCTTGTCCACCTGTTGGAGCATACGCTGCGTGGGATAATGGACAGGGCACTTGAGGCAGAACAGAGGCAGGAAGAGGAGGACTTCCTTGCCTCTCAAGGCCCCCTTTATCCGGACAGTGTTCCTTCTGTCCCACCCATCACACAGGAAGAGGATGAGGAGGAGGAGGAGGAGGAGGAGGATTGTGTGAGCATGGAGGTGGAGCCTGGCACTCAGCATCAGCAGCAGCAGTCTTTTAGGGATGATGTACAGTCCCAACAAACCAGTGGACTTGTACGTGGCTGGGAGGAGGTGGCTGGCGATCATGTCATCCTCAGTGACCCAGAAGACTCCGGACCGAATGCCTCAGCTAACCTACGCTGCATGGCCTCCCTGATCCTGCAAAGCCTGCGGAAGGAACCTCGTGTTCTTCGGATCAAGGAGAGGGACCATTACTGACTGGCCACTCTCCTTGATCCGCGGTACAAGGGTAAGGTTGCGGACCTTATCTTGCCGTCGCAGAGGGAGCAGAGGATGAGACATCTCAGGGAGGCCTTGCAGAAAGGTCTGTGCAACGCGTTCCCAGAAACTGGGAGGCTACAAACTCCTGGTCCTGGGCGACGAGTTGCTGAGGCTTCGGTCAGTGGCAGAAGGAGCGGTGGGGAAGGTAGACGTCTGACCGATGCGTTCAGACAATTTTTTAGTCCGCAGCCCCAAGGTATGATCGGTTCCAGCAACCATCGCCAGCGTCTGATATACATGGTGCAGGAATACCTTGGGGCAAGGTCAGACTTGGACACCTTTCCCACCGAAAATCCTCTGGCTTACTGGGTCCTGAGGATGGATCACTGGCCAGAGCTTGCACAGTATGCAATTGAGCTACTGGCCTGTCCTGCCTCCAGCGTTCTTTCCGAACGCACATTCAGTGCTGCTGGAGGATTTGTGACTGATCATAGGGTGCGCCTGTCCACCGCCTCGGTTGATCGACTGACATTCATCAAAATGAATCAGTCTTGGATCACCACCAGCTACCAGGCACCTGAGGCGGATATAACCGAATAATTTTTAATGTCACATCCCTTCAAGACTGCCTATGCTGATGCTGAGTGACTGTCCTCTTATGTTCACTGACTATCCTCTTCCTCCTCCTCAATGATCCATGCCACCACACCAGTGCCTAAGGCACAATTTTTCAGCCCCTGTTTAACAGGGGCGTGTACTTACAATTTTTTAAAAAAATGCTTCGCAACACGTGTGACTGCTGTGCTCCAAGTACAGTATCTGTGAGGGCCGGGTTGCAGTGTTGTGGCACCAGCACCAGTGCCTAAGGCACAATTTTTCTGCCCCTGTTTAACAGGGGCGGGTACTTACAATTTTTTAAAAAAATGCTTCGCAACACGTGTGACTGCTGTGCTCCAAGTACAGTATCTGTGAGGGCCGGGTTGCAGTGTTGTGGCACCAGCACCAGTGCCTAAGGCACAATTTTTCAGCCCCTGTTTAACAGGGGCGTGTACTTACAATTTTTTAAAAAAATGCTTCGCAACACGTGTGACTGCTGTGCTCCAAGTACAGTATCTGTGAGGGCCGAGTTGCAGTGTTGTGGCACCAGCACCAGTGCCTAAGGCACAATTTTTCAGCCCCTGTTTAACAGGGGCGTGTACTTACAATTTTTTAAAAAAAAATGCTTCGCAACACGTGTGACTGCTGTGCTCCAAGTACAGTCTCTGTGAGGGGTTGCAGTGTTGTGGCACCAGCACCAGTGCCTAAGGCACAATTTTTCAGCCCCTGTTTAACAGGGGCGGGTAATTACAAATCTTGATCTAATAGTTCACAGCAGGGCCCATTCCTGCGCCCACCAAGAGTAACTATGAGGGCCTACAGTCTTGTGGCAACACCGTCCACCACCACCGCCAAAGGCCCAATTTTTCTGCCCTGTTCATCAGGTGCTTGCAATTACAAATCTTGATCTAATAACTCACAGCAGGGCCCATTCCTGCGCCCACCAAGAGTAACTATGAGGGCCTACAGTCTTGTGGCAACACCGTCCACCACCACCGCCAAAGGCCCAATTGTTCTGCCCTGTTCATCAGGTGCTTGCAATTACAAATCTTGATCTAATAACTCACAGCAGGGCCCATTCCTGCGCCCACCAAGAGTAACTATGAGGGCCTACAGTCTTGTGGCAACACCGTCCACCACCACCGCCAAAGGCCCAATTTTTCTGCCCTGTTCATCAGGTGCTTGCAATTACAAATCTTGATCTAATAACTCACAGCAGGGCCCATTCCTGCGCCCACCAAGAGTCACTGTGAGGGCTTACAGTCTTGTGGCAACACCGTCCACCACCACCACCACCAAAGGCCCAATTTTTCTGCCCTGTTCAACAGGTGCATGCAATTACAAATCTTGATCTAATAACTCACAGCAGGGCCCATTCCTGTGCCCACCAGTCTTGTGGCTACACCAACATCTAATAGGGCAAATTTCTGCAGAGTATATACGGCAGGCCCCTACTTTCAAACATCCAACTTACAAACGAATCCTACTTGCAAACGGAAATAGAAAACAGGAAGTGAGAGGAAATCTACCCCTAGGAAGGGAAATTCTATCATGTTAGATTTAATTTGGGAAAAAGGTATCTCCTCTCTACTGATGCTTTATCACCAATCCTTGTTTCAATTAAAACCCCACTTTTCCAAAAACATTTGTCATTGGGACGGAAAGTGAGGTGACATGTTCTGAACAGATGTGCAAAGACAGCAAATGTTACAGGGGTGATAACCCCTCCCTATGTTCTCCAAAAAGCATAAAAATAGATTTTTTTGGGATGGAGCTACACTTCATAATGTACCTGTTCAGATTCTACTTAAGAACAAACCTAAAGCCGCAAGTGGTTTTAAATGGCTTCTTTTTTTCCTTTACAAATGTCATTTTGTGCAAGGACAGTTCTAAACACGGGAAACACATGCCACTTCACAGGCATACTTTGGACATCCCCCAGGTACCATATTTAAAGGAAAATTTCACTTTTTTTTTTTCACTTTATGCATCATTAAAATGACTGCTCCCGAAAAAACGTTAGTTTTTAAAAGTTCTTTTTGCATTGATATATGTCCCCTGGGGCAGGACCCGGGTCCCCAAACCTGTTTTATGACATTAACATGCATATTGGCCGTTGTAATTAGCACTTTTGATTTCGAACGTTCGCGTCCATTATAACGTATAGGGTTCGAAAATTCGCGCGAACTTTCGGTCGGTTCGAAGGTTCTGGTGCGAACCGAACCCGGGGGTGTTCGGCTCATCCCTATCCCCGACCAGGGGCAGACTGACTATTCAGGCACTCAGGCACAGCCAGGGCCCCATGAGAGATTCCTGGTTCCTTTATCAAAGTTATCATTGGCCGATTTATAGACACGTGTCCCGCCATGTCTGCATCCCATGATGTGTTCCACCCACTCCTGCCAATTCTCTCCGATTTGCAGGCATACTCACCAGAATAGATCACGCCCCTATCCCCGCCCACCTTTTCCTTAGCGCTGGACGCACGCTGTCTCAAAGGTGAGATGTCAAGGGGCTGTTTAGACCCCTGATATCTCACCAAAGACCCCCCCCCCCCCACCCCCAAAAGAATTGTGAACAGAAAGGTAAAACATTAAATGAAAACTAAAAATTAAGAAATTGTAAAATATATATATATATATATATATATATATATATATATATATATATATATATAATCTGACTAAACCAGACTAAAATTTCTAATCATATTAAAAAACCATGTCCAATATGTGGCATAATTTAGCCACATTTGCAAAAAGTTATACCAGCGCCAACAATGTTATTGGAAAATATCTCTATGAATTTAAGGATATAATTCGGTATAGAACCTACCTATAATTTAGCCACACCCTCTGTGTGCCTTGGCGTGCTATGGAAAGGGCCCCAGTGCATTACTTTGCTCAGGGGTCCATGATGCAATTAAAGTGGCATTGCCCATGAGAGATACCTTTATTGGGTTGCCAGCTTTACGTCTCCTGGCACTCTTCATGTTGCCAAGCTTGGTGTCCCTCATTGCTGGCCTGCTGCATTAATGTTGGTTGAAGCATGGCTGAAGGATTGCAGCCATCTATAAACCTGGGGGCCCCATAAGTTGTCATTCCGCCCCTGTCCCTGCCACACGTAAAATGCGCGCTATCTGCTTTTTATGAGCACCGCCCTCATTAAAGGTGGCCACGGGGGTCATCTGGGGCAACAACGTCCAATCGAACAGCAGCGCACCTGATGACACGTATGGAGGTTTAAGATGAATGTTAATCCTCCTGTCCTCCACTCTCCCTGCATGGTGGTTGTGACAGTGCCACATGTGTAAGGGGGCCAACCTACACCTGCCTACATCCTAATTGGATTCTGCTCTATACGTCTGCTTTACCCATTTGTGACCTCGGCTTCATCCCTGACCTTGATTCAGCTCCTGATTTGGTACTTTATTGCATGCACATTGGTGACCTCTTGACTATGGTTCTGCTCTTTGCCATAGTTGAGTGCCCACCTACCGTATGTACTAATGCAGCTGCCTGCTTCTGTGGGGTACTTGGGCAGGAGATACAAGAGAGGGCGCCCTCGTCATCTCAGTCTCTGATCAAGTTCATGACTGGTTTATATGGATGGTGGAGGGGTAAGTTATTATTGTCAGGTAGGAAGATGGGTTAATGTAGTTTGAGGGAGTGGTATGGGCTCACAGAAAAAGAAGGAAGATGTTACTGCTACTCCTAACAGCCGGACGGGCAGCCCATCTAGTAGTGGTGGTCTGGGCAATGCAGGAAGATCTAACGTAGTAACTGGGGATTCTATAATCAGAAAACTAATGCGGCGTACACACGGTCGGAATTTCCGATGGAAACAGTCCGATGGGAGCTTTTTATCGGATTTTCCGACCGTGTGTATGCCCAACGGTCTTTTTCTGTTGGAATTTCCGACGGACTTTGAATTGAGAACCTGTTCTCAATTTTTCCGAAGGAAAACCTTTCTATCGGATTTTCCGATCGTGTGTATGCAATTTCGACACGCAAAATTCTGACGCATGCTCGGAAACAATTCGACGCATGCTCGGAAGCATTAAACTTCCCTTTTATAGTGCTGTCGAACGTGTTTTATGCCGCTGTGTTATTGACCGTCGGGATTTGGTGTGATCGTGTGTAGGCAACACAGCTTTTTTCCGACGAGAATTCCGATCGTGTGTACGCGGCATTAGAATAATTTGCCAGGATCTTCTCAACTGCCAATCTTGTGCCTCCCTGGTGCTAGCATTCGGCTTGTAGTGGACCGGTTAAACAAATTACTGGGAGGGGCTAGAAGTGACCCAGCTGTCTTGGCTCATATTGGAACCAACAACAGAATACATGGAAGATGTAATTCATTCCAAAGGTGTTCTATTGGGTTGAGATCAGGAGTCTTTATGGACCTTGCTTTGTGTACTGGTGCACAGTCATGTTGGAACAGGAAGGGGCCGTCCCCAAACTGTTCCCACAAAGTTGGGAGCATAAAATTGTCCAAAATGTCTTGGCATGCTGACGCCTTAAGAGTTCCCTTCACTGGAACTAAGGGGCCAAGCCAAACCCCTGAAAAACAAAACGCACACCATAATCCCCCCTCCACCAAATGATTTGGACTAGTGCACAAACCAGGTCCATAAAGACATGTATGAGCGTGTTTGGGGTGGAGGAACTTGACTGGCCTGCACAGAGTCCTGACCTCAACCTGATAGAACACCTTTGAATGGATGAATTAGAGCAGAGACTGTGAGCCAGGCCTTCTTGTCCAACATCAGTGCCTGACCTCACAAATACGCTTCTGAAAGAATGGTCAAACCATAGCTCCCAACTGTCCCTGATTTTGAGGGACTGTCCCTGATTTGCAGCAAAGTCCCTCTGTCCCTCATTCCTCCTCATTTATCCCTCATTTTGGTCTGATCTATATACAGTGCCTTGCGAAAGTATTCGGCCCCCTTGAAGTTTTCAACCTTTTGCTACATTTCAGGCTTCAAACATAAAGATATAAAATTTTAATTTTTTGTGAAGAATCACCAACAAGTGGGACACAATTGTGAAGTGGAACGAAATCTATTGGATATTTTAAACTTTTTTAGCAAATAAAAAACTGAAAAGTGGTGCGTGCAAAATTATTCGGCCCCTTTACTTTCAGTGCAGCAAACTCACTCCAGAAGTTCAGCGAGGATCTCTGAATGATCCAATGTTGTCCTAAATGACTGATGGTGATAAATAGAATCCACCTTTGTGTAATCAAGTCTCTGTATAAATGCACCTGCTCTGTGATAGTCTCAGGGTTCTGTTGAAAGCGCAGAGAGCATCATGAAGACCAAGGAACACACCAGGCAGGTCCGTAATACTGTTGTGGAGAAGTTTAAAGCCAGGTTTGGATACAAAAAGATTTCCCAAGCTTTAAACATCCCAAGGAGCACTGTGCAAGCGATCATTTTGAAATGGAAGGAGTATCAGACCACTGCAAATCTCCCAAGACCTTGCTGTCCCTCTAAACTTTCAGCTCAGACAAGGAGAAGACTGATCAGAGATGCAGCCAAGAGGCCCATGATCACTCTGGATGAACTGCAGAGAACTACAGCTGAGGTGGGAGAGTCTGTCCATAGGACAACAATCAGTCGTACACTGCACAAATCTGGCCTTTATGGAAGAGTGGCAAGAAGAAAGCCATTTCTCAAAGATATCCATAAAAAGTCTCGTCTAAAGTTTGCCACAAGCCACCTGGGAGACACACCAAACATGTGGAAGAAGGTGCTCTGGTCCAATGAAACCAAAATCGAACTTTTTGGCCACAATGCAAAACGATACGTTTGGCGTAAAAGCAACACAGCTCATCACCCTCAACACACCATCCCCACTGTCAAACATGGTGGTGGCAGCATCATGGTTTGGGCCTGCTTTTCTTCAGCAGGGACAGGGAAGATGGTTAAAATTGAGGGGAAGATGGATGCAGCCAAATACAGGACCATTCTGGATGAAAACCTGTTGGAGTCTGCAAAAGACCTGAAAGTGGGACGGAGATTTATCTTCCAACAAGACAATGATCCCAAACATACAGCAAAATCTACAAAGGAATGGTTCACAAATAAACGTATCCAGGTGTTAGAATGGCCAAGTCAAAGTCCAGACCTGAATCCAATCGATAATCTGTGGAAAGAGCTGAAAACTGCTGTTCACAAACGCTCTCCATCCAACCTCACTGAGCTCGAGCTGTTTTGCAAGGAAGAATGGGCAAGAATTTCAGTCTCTCGATGTGCAAAACTGATAAGCCCCATACACACGGTCGGACTTTTTCATGGATTCTGTCCGATCGGACAATGTTGTTGAAAAATCAGACCGTGTGTATGCACCATCGGACAGTGTTCGTCGGTTTGTCCGACGGACAAAGTCTTATCTCCTGCTGGAAAGATTTGCTGTCAACCCGGTCCGATCACACCAAACCCGATCGTGTGTACGGTTGTCCGACCGGACAAAGTGCTACGCATGCTCAGATCACATTACAAGACCAAAGCTATTGGCTACTAGCCTCTACGTTGTCCCGTCGTAGGCAACAAACGTCACCACGTTCAGAATGATCGGATTTTCCGACAACTTTGTCCGACCGTGTGTACGCAAAACCAACATCGGACAAAGTACGACGGACATGATCCGACGGACCTGGTCTGCGGATTGTCCGACCGTGTGTATGGGGCTATAGAGACATACCCCAAGCGACTTGCAGCTGTAATCGCAGCAAAAGGTGGCTCTACAAAGTATTAACGCAAGGGGGCCGAATAATTTTGCACGCCCCACTTTTCATTTTTTTATTAGTTAAAAAAGTTTCAACAATCCAATAGATTTCGTTCCACTTCACAATTGTGTCCCACTTGTTGGTGATTCTTCACAAAAAATTAAAATTTTATATCTTTATGTTTGAAGCCTGAAATGTGGCAAAAGGTTGAAAAGTTCAAGGGGGCCGAATACTTTCGCAAGCCACTGTAGTTGTATATAAAATGCACTTTTTATCTTTCAAAAAGTGTTTCCCAGCGCTAAACCTTTCATCTAAATCCTAAATTGCTGCATTTGTAAATTTTAAAAGCCAATACAAAGAAATAGTATTTGGTAAAATTGTGGATTTAATTAACCTTTTGTTTTTTGGTTAATTCTCATTTAAGGGGGTGTGGCAGGGGGCGTGCCCTATGCCTACATACATTTTGCTAGTTGGTTTCCCTCATTCCCATCTTAAAATGAGGTATAGTCAAACATTCCCATAGACACACTCCTAAACCTTGTGGACGGCCTTCCCAGAAGAGTTGAAGCTATTATAGCTGCAAAGGGTGGGCCAACTCAATATTGAACCCTACAGACTAATGCCCCGTACACACGGTCGGATTTTCCGATGGATTCTGTCCTATCGGACAATGTTGTCGGAAATTCCGACCGTGTGTAGGCACCATCGGACAGTTTCCATCGGATTGTCCGACGGACAAAGTTCTATCTCCTGCTGGATAGATTTTTCGACAACAAAGTCTGATCACACCAATTCCGATCGTGTGTATCGAAGACAAAGTGCCACGCATGCTCAGATCACATTACAAGACCAAAGCTATTGGCTACTAGCCTCTACGTAGTCCCGTCGTACGCAACAAACGTCAGCACGTTCAGAATGATCGGATTTTTCGACAACAAAGTCCGACCGTGTGTATGCAACACCAGTGTCGGACTAAATCCGTCGGACAAAATCCGATGGATTTTGTGGTCGGATTTTCCGACCGTGTGTATGGGGCATTAGACTGGGATGCTATTAAAGTTCATGTGCGTGTAAAGGCAGGTGTCCCAATACTTTTGGAAATATAGTGTATATGAATTGTAGTATTTGATTTAAATTTTACCACAGTTATCAATTGGAAAACATAGCACTTGTCACTTTTTTGTATACTTAGCACTTTAATATAGGGGTGCAATTGTGTTCACAGAGTTATATATAAACACTTAGAGTACTTATGCCGCGTACACACTATCGGACTTTCAAGCGAATGGACTTGGCCACACATGATCACTGCAAAAGTCTGCCGGATTCGAACATGATGACGTAGAATAAGGTAGTTCATAGCCAGTAGCCAATAGCTGCCCTAGCGTCAGTTTTATGCCCCGTACACACGGTCGGAAAATCCGACCACAAAATCCATCAGATTTTTTCCGACGGATTTTGTCCGACACTGGTGTTGCATACACACGGTCGGACAAAGTTGTCGGAAAATCAGATCATTCTGAACGTGGTGACGTTTGTTGCCTACGACGGGACTACGTAGAGGCTAGTAGCCAATAGCTTTGGTCTTGTAATGTGATCTGAGCATGCGTGGCACTTTGTCCGTTGGAATTCGCTACACACGATCGGAAAAAGTCTGATAGGACTTTGTTGTCGGAAAATTTGAGAGCAGGAGATATCGTTGTCGGAAAATCCGATGGAAAATGTCCGATGGAGCCTACACACGGTCGGAATTTCCGACAACATTGTCCCATAGGACATTTTCCGTCTGAAAAACCGACCGTGTGTATGGGGCATTAGTCCGTCGGACTAGCACACAGACGACCGGACTTGAGTCAATTTTGAAGCCAGTCTTATTTCTAGGTCCGTCAGACTTTTGGGAAGAAAAGGTCCGCTGGAGCCCACACACGATCAAATTGTTCGACGGACTCTGGTCCGCCGGATTAAAGCCTCATACACACGATCGGACCTTGGACCAACTTTCCCGTGGATTTTTGTCCAAAGGGCGTTGGCCCCAAGTTGGTATTGCATACACACGGCGGGACTTTTTCAGCCAACTTTCACCAAATCACTTGGTTTTTCTGCTCTTTACCGCCACCTTTGGTCAACTTCTGTATTGTTGTCTGATCTTTTGCATTGGTTCTGCATTGGTTTGTACAAAAGTCCGTTGGTTTTGTGTACACACAGTCGGACTTTGGTCCATCGGACTTTTGTTGGCAGAAAGTTGGTCCGTTCGCACAGCCAACAAAAGTCTGATGAAACCTGGAAAAAGTTGGTCCGATGGAGCGTACACACGGTCGGATGTTGGTCCAAAACAGCTAATTTGCATGTTGGTTGTCAAAAAGTCCGATCGTGTGTACGGGCCTTTAGTCCGCCACAAAGTCCGATAGTGTGTACGCGGCATTACAGTATTTAATTGTGTCCACCTTGACACCAGGGGCAGAAGTTTTTCATCATATACACAGCAATTTATAAAGCAGCGCCACATCCACTTTTTTAATCTCCCACTAATTATGACACTACCGCGGTTGTTGTTTAAGTGGAGGCAGCAGATTTCTGTATAAACATTTATTTTTATTTTATTTGACCAAAGCGTGGAACTACTTCTTCTTAAGTCACTTGTGATAGGTGCACCAAGTACAGTATATAAATAGTCGCATGCTGGCCCACTCAATGCCATGGCACCCTGATGACATTACTCTGGCGTTTGCTGATTCAAATAATGCAAAAGTAGATCGACAGTTACTGAAATGACAGAAGAAATGACTTGGATCAGACAAAAACCATCTACAGGTAATACATACTGTATAAATATCATGTGCACTTGACAAAGAACGATGACACACATGTGAACAACACCTAACTAAACTGTCTAATAATTTGCTAAGTATCTACAGTATGGTGAATGTATCTATGGTTGGATCCTTTGCCTCCAGCTGCCTTTACCGGAGCAGCTGCTTACAAGAAGGTTGCCTCTTCATATAATCACAAGTATTTGCTTCAGCCTTCACTCCCCCGGATCACCAGCAACTGTATCACTCTATATACCCTTTTACCCTATCATGGGATTTGATATCCCTGCAGGGAGTTCTGTGATATCATAAACGGTCCCTTACCCAGGAACCTGTTCAGTGCTGGATAAACACGGCGGGAGCTGACTGACTACTATACAGGGGGTCCCCGGTTTACGAACATGTTAGGGACTGCCCTCCTGTTTGTAATTCGGAAATGCTCGTAAGTCGGCCGCGCATGCGCAGAACGACAATTACGGACATTTACGATGTTCCGTTGAATGCCGTTTTGCACATGCGCGGCAAATTTACAGACATTTCCGATGTTTTTCGAGGCTCCGTCTGCCCGCGCATGCACAGAAACGGCCGATGTCCGCGAAAAATGGCAGAGGGTCCCTGCAGTGCCCGGTTCGTAAGTAGGGGGATGTTTGTAGGTCAGGGGTTCGTAAGTCGGGGACCCCCTGTATACAGTTTTTCAGGCGCTGTTTAAATACCACTACCTATATATTGTATTGACACCCTTTGTTGCTATCAAGATCATCTTTCCTGATTAATCATTCCACATATATAGTTACCACTATATATGACTACCGTATATACTCAAGTTTAAGCCGACACGAATATAAGCCGAGGCACCTAATTTTACCACAAAAAGATTGGAAAACTTATTGACTCAACTATAAGCCTAGGGTGAGAAATGCGCAGCTACTGTAAGTGGAAAAGAGGGTCAACAATGCCCATTTGCCGCCTCACTATGCCCATTTGCATGCCTCACTGTGCCCATTTGCAGCCATAGGTCCCCCGAACTTAAAACTTGGTAGTTAAAGCGGTGTTTCACCTAAAAAAAAAAAAAAAATTTTAAAAGTCAGCAGCTAAAAAAAAAGTAGCTGCTGACTTTTAATAAGTACACTTAACCTCCCAGGGCGCCCGCGATGTTGGTCGTGGAGGCCGAGATGTCCCTCGGCGATCCAGTTCCAGCGACCGTCATCCTCAGTAAGGGAAACGGCTGCCCGTTTCCTACTGCGCATGCGTGAGTCGAATTTGTGAATGGGGAACGCGATGTGTTGTGGGACACAGTTCCCATAACACACCGCGCCCCATTCACTAGAAGACGGCGCTTGGAGCAGAGGAGAGAACATCACCGCGGAGCTGGAAGAGGCAGATTAGGACGATCTGCCTAGGAACAGCCATTTCTGGTAAGTAAAAAAAAATATATATATATTTTTTTCATTTTAAATTGTTATTAACATTTTTTTTTAAGTTTTTCTTTTTCAGGGTGGCCCACCACTTTAAGGGTTCCTAGATGCCCCCTAGCTGCAGCCAAAATTTGGGGTCTCTGGACCCAAAGGATCCTGAAATAACATTGCTGCAGATGGACACAGTTGACCGAATTTGGGGCCCCGTATCCTGGGGTCACTTGGTGCTAGGAACCCCAAATTTGGTGTGCAAACCTAGTGGAACTAGCACAACAACATATCCAATGGGGTTCCTAGCACTAAGGGGCCCCAAAGTCGGTTCGGAAAATGTCAAGCACTTTTCTGCAGCAGAGAATGACATTTTCCGAACCGACTTTGGTGCCCCGTATCTCTATCTATGAACACCATATGTTGTAGTGCTAGTTCCACTGGGTTTGCACACCAAATTTGGGGTTCCTAGTACCAAATGGCCCAGAGAAGTCGGGTCGGAAAATGTCATTCTCTGCTGCAGAAAAGTGATTGACTCCAGTATAAGCCGAGGGGGGCATTTTCAGCACAAAAAAATGTGCTGAAAAACTCGGCTTATACTCGAGTATATACGGTATTTGTTCTTTTCAATACCGTTTAACCACTTCAGCCCCGGACCAATTGGCAGCCAAAGGACCAGGCCCCTTTTTGCAATTCGGCACTGCGTCACTTTAACTAACAATTGCGCGGTCATGCGACGTGGCTCCAAAACAAAATTGGCGTCCTTTTTTTCCCACAAATAGAGCTTTCTTTTGGTGGTATTTGATCGCCCCTGCGGTTTTTATTTTTTGCGCTATAAACAAAAATAGAGTGACAATTTTGAAAAAAATGCAATATTTTTTACTTTTTGCTATAATAAATATCCCCAAAAAATATATAAAAAAAACATTTTTTTTCCTCAGTTTAGGCCGATACGTATTCTTCTACATATTTTTGGTAAAAAAAAAATCGCAATTAGCGATTATTGATTAGTTTGCGCAAAAGTTATAGCGTTTACAAAATAGGGGATAGTTTTATAGCATTTTTATTAATATTTTTTTTTTTTATTAGTAATGGCGGCGATCAGCGATTTTTATTGTGACTGCGACATTTTGGCGGACACATCGGACATTTTTGACACATTTTTGGGACATTTGTCATTTATACAGCAATCACTGCTATTTAAATAGCACTGATTCCTATGTAAATGACAGTTGTAGTTAGGGGGTTAACCACTAGGGGGCGGGGAGGAGTCAGTGTGACGTGTTGTGTTTTTTTTTACAGTAGGGGGCGTGGCTGTACGTCTGACGTCATTGATCGGCGTTCCCGATGACAGGGAACCGCCGATCACTGACAGTCAGTGTAGGAAGCGCGGGGAGAGGTTTGTTTACATAGACCTCTCCCCGTTCTTCAGCTCCGTAACCCGATCGCGGGATACCAGCGGCGATCGGGTCCGCTGGTCCCGCGGTCGGGGTCACGGAGCTCCCGACCGGGTCGCGAGCGCGCCGCTAACGGCGTGCGCGCGACCCACAGGCAGGCACATGCACGATCACGTACAGGTACGTGATTCTGCCTGCCCGTGCCATTCTGCTGACATATATATGCAGTGGCCGGTCGGGAAGTGGTTAATATCTTAAGTCTCTTTTTGATGCTGCTGAAGAAGCGCAAGGCATGTAACATGTAGAGCCCAGGATTTTACTACCATCTTCAATCTGTTCTTATAGCCTCTATCTGAAATTTAATACCTGATTATGGAATGAGTGGTCATCCACCACCAATATTTTCATGTTATCTCCGTTGGCTATGTACAGTTTATATTTTCTTACTCTGTGACATGGACTTTATCCAGTGTTGATTCTAATGTTGTTTCTATGTTTAACTGCCTTGCGACCGCCGGCTGTCAATTGACAGCCAGGCGGCGCAGCTCTCGTGGCGGGAGGGCGTCATATGACGCCCTCCTCTACTCGGCCCTCCAGGGAGAGCGCGATGTCCGCCAGGCACCCGCGATTGCCTGGTAACACAGCAGGACCAAGGATCTGTGTATGTAAACACAAAGATCCACGGTCCTGTCAGAGGAGACGAGACCGATGGTGTGTTCTCATTACAGAGAAACACCGATCGGTCTCCTCCCCTTGTGAATCCCCTCCCCTACAGTTAGAATCACTCCCAGGGAACATATTAACCCCTTCAGCGCCCCCTAGTGTTAACCCCCTTCCCTGCCAGTCACATTTATACAGTAATCAATGCATTTTTATAGCACTGATCGCTGTATAAATGTGAATGGTCCCAAAAATGTGTCAAAAGTGTCCGATATGTCCGCCTTATTGTAGAAAAATACGTATGAGCCTAAACTGTATTGAGGTGGTTAATAAATAGCTTTTTATATCATTAGACCTATGTGGTCTTGCCTAAAAAGTCCAAGCCTTCGTTTTCTATATCTCTTTGTCTAAATCGAAGGACGTGGCACCTGATATTTTAGCAGTATCCACAGCACCACTCTGTGGCGATACGCAGTAGTTTATTCTTGTAGTGCATTT
This sequence comes from Lithobates sylvaticus, assembly GCA_028564925.1. NCBI lineage: Eukaryota > Metazoa > Chordata > Amphibia > Anura > Ranidae > Lithobates > Lithobates sylvaticus. The sequence continues at coordinate 26,575,622 of CM053034.1, forward strand.
GTTGTGGCTAAATACACGGTTCTGTGAAGGTGAGACCCAGCCAGCTGCTAGAAGAAGCTTGACCATTGTAGGGTTCAAGCTGGTTCTTTATTTACCCAAATTCCTGGATCAGCCCAGGAGCCATTCTCTTGGGACTAAGAAGTAAAGTAATAATTTGAACTTTGGTTTGTTTTCAGCTCTGCTGGAGCCCTGTAGACTGGTTTTATGATCACTGTTTATAACCATCACCATTTATATAATCTTGGCACCACTACAGTTATGATGTATAGAAACAGACATGGAATAACTGGCATAAACTGAGTTACCTCTCGCAAGTGGGCGATCCTTGGGATTTTTCTGTAAAAGACGTTTAATCAGGTCACGGAACATATTAGGGCATGAAGATGGAAAGTCATTATCTAGTGAAGCCCACCACTTCTCCTGCATCTCCACCAGATTGTCTTCTGTCACCTCCAGACCTGAAGAGAACATGAACCAATAGTTGTTAAAAAGAAGGCCCATCTCTAGACAACTCAAAGTGTGTATGAGGTATAATGGCATTGTGTCTACTAATAGAAAAACAGGGAGGGCGCATTGACCTTGCGCATTACCAAAGATAGATTTTATTTAGGGCTGTTACTGATTAAAATTTTCATGTTCGATCAATCGATTTTTTTCTTAAATCGATTAATCGACTCATTTCGATTAATTATAAGGCACATACAGATCCAACTACTTTTAGCTGATCTCCTTGCATTGCAACTCTGCATTAGTCAGTGGTAAATGTGGTATACACTATATACAATCACCCGACACTAGTTAGTTTCCACAATCCATGACTTAACTTCACAGTCCACAAATACGTTTTAAATTCAAACTGTAGCACTGACGTGAGTCATTTTATTTTCCACAGTAGCGTGACAATCCCTCCACCTCCTGTCTAACTAATCACTCTCACCTTATGGCATGGACCCCTGTGCAAACAGGTGGTCATGGAAGCGGGTATCAAAAGGGTTAACACAGACCATAAACTTCTCTCACGTCTCCTTAGATCTCAGCAAGGACGCAGGTCATGGGTAGAAAGAAAAGATCTAAGTGCTCACCGCTTAAGTGTAAGATTTAATTTTTGTGTTCAAACACAAACTACTCACATAAAGATGATAAAAACACAGCATGTAAAGCCGACAATTGTGTTAGTTCCGTAGGGCAGCAGCGGGTGACGTCATGTGTAGCTCCTCCCCCGTACACGTTACGTTCAATCAGAACTTCAACGTCACCGGACTCCTCCCCCCTTCCCTTCGTTAGCAGACGGAGGCACTTGGGGAAGGGGGGAGGAGTCCGGGGACGTTTATGTCCGTGACGTCACCGGATCTCCGACGGAACTCCCTGAAGACCCGGAAGCCGGCGGAGAGGTGAGTACCGATCAAATAATTGTGATCGATCAAAAGGATTTTGATTGATCAAAAAAATGTATTGAGGAATTAATCTTTAATTTCCACAGCCCTAATACTCACAAACAAACGTTAAAGAAAAGGCTTAACATTGCTCCAAGAATTCGGAACTGTGTCTTCTAGACACCTGCAACCTGGATCGGGTATTAGGAGGAACCAGATGGTATCAAAAATGGCTTATGCGTTACGAGGGAGTACCCTCTTCATCAGAGCCTCAGAGATAGCCTCGTAACGAGCAAGCCATTTGCTATACCATCTCCTAATACCCGGTCCAGGTTGCAGGTGTCTAGAAGACACAGTTCCGAATTCTTGGAGCAATGTTAAGCCTTCCTGTTTGTCTATATGTTTCAGCTCTAAGGATACCCATTGTTCTGAGGAGGGCAGCAAGACCTTCGACTTTCCATATTTTATCCAAAGGGTTGGCTACACAACTTACATATGGACTAAGCTCCTGAGCGCAGGAGAATGTTTTGTATTGTGTCTCCTAATTACAAGAGAGGAACTCACATATACTCTAGAGTGACTCTCTAGAGCCTATCAAGCAAGTAGTTTATTTTGATCTTTTAGTAGGACACTGGAACACCCAGGAAATTACACAGACATGGATATCTGATCATATACAGTACTGTGCAAAAGAACTTTAGAAAGTCCACAAAATATCTGTCTTATGCCCTGTACACATGGTCGGATATTCCGATGGAAAAAGTCAGATCGGATTATGTCGTCGGAATCCGATCGTGTGTGGGCTCTAGCAGGATCTCAAATTTTCCGACAACAAAATCCGATCAGACTTTTTCCGATCGTGTGTAGGGAATTCCGACGGACAAAGTGCCACGCATGCTCAGATCAAATTACGAGACCAAAGCTATTGGCTACTAGCCTCCACGTAGTTCCGTAGTACGCAACGAACGTCTCCATGTTCGGAACGATCAGAATTTTTGTCCGACCGCGTGTATGGAACACCAGTTTCGGACAAAATCCGTCTGAAAAAAATCGGACCGATTTTGTGGTCGGAAAATCAGACCGTGTGTACGGGGGCTTAGAAGGTTAAGGCTGGGTTCACACTGATGCGAATTGGATGCAAATTTCCCCGTATCCAATTCGCATTACAGGAGAGTGTGACCGACTCTTAATGGAGCCGGTTCACACACCTTCGTGGCTGCCGAAGTGCGAATTGCAGAAGGGTCCTGTGTGTCTTCTGGTCCATTTCAGGTGTGAATTCAGCCAAACATTCGCACCTGATTCACACCTGAAACGGTGAACAGACACACACCAGAACCCTCTGCTGTGACCGGAGTTTTCTGGATTAGCATATGAATAGAAGAAAGTGCATTATCCAAACATTCATATTACACAAAGTGAAGCAATAAGATATCTGAATGTCTTTAACTAATCCTAGCCCCACTTCTAATTAATATTCAGACAAATTTTTCATTATTCAAAGATTTGGATATATCTGAATACCTGAATTACAGTATAAACAAAGTTTATCGAATGCTCCGAATAACGAAACAAAATCATCCAAATTTCTGAAATTGAAATTCGAATCTAATCTGTAAACTTATTTCTGAAATCAAAGACGGTGTGTATTATTAGAGTACCATTTCAAAATAATGTTGTTTTTATTAAAGTGGGGTGCCCCCTAAAAAAATTTTTTTAAAAGTCAGCAGCTACAAATACTGCAGCTGCTGACTTAATAATCGGACACTTACCTGTCCCAGGGTCCAGCGATGCGAGGGAATGAAGCCCCCCCTCGTTCCCCGCTTGCGGCTCCGGCATTCTTACTGTGGGCACCTGGCTGTGGCTTCACAGCCGGGCACCCACTGCGCATGCGCGAGCGGCGCCGCGCGCCGTGATACGACGCTCAGTCATCTGGGACACGTGACAGGTCCCAGATGACTGTGCGGCGCCGAGGGGAAGTGATGTCAGTGTCCGGGCACTAAAGGTGGCAGACTACGAGGGACCCCCTAGCAACAGGCATTTATAGGTGAGTAAAAAAAAAAAAAATTTCCAATTATTTTTTTTATGATTTTTAAGCATTTTTTTTTTTTGGGTGGCAACACCACTTTAAGCCAAAGGTGATTTAAAGAGTCATTGTAATCATTTGATGAAGATTTTTCTTATGTTTGTTCACTTTGCCGTTTCAAAATGTATTGATATGAACATTTCGAATAAAAAAATAAATAAAATTGGTGAATTCGAAGATGCGTTTTCATCATTCACATGTCTAATGCAGCTGCCCAGCCTCGGCCTCCATTCTCGCTTTGGCTTCCGGATGCCAGCTCCAGCCCTCCCCGGCCACAGGCCTGCACCAGAAACAGAAAGGGTGTCCCGATTGGCCAGGGAATCCTAAGACTTCCTGGCCAATGGGGTCTCAGGACCGGCTTCCTGATTGGCTGGGAGGAGAATCAGGAAGACAATAGCTAATATTAATTTGCTATTGTCACACAACTGAGTAGGCTCAGGGCGCAATGCTCTGCACCCCAGCCCATCCTTTTCTTAAGCCAATTAGAGCCTCTGGTTTTAATCATGTGCTTCAAAGAAAAAAAAAAAACATTGAAATTCATGTGTCCGGCGCCCTGCATGTAGACATACATACGATATACATACGACATATATATACGATATACAAAGTTCTGTATTAGGTCGGCTCAGTTTTGTATGCTAGAGAGGGAAAGTCGGGTCATAGACTCACCATGAAAGGGTGGTTTTCCTGTAGCGATTTCATACATCACCACCCCCAGGCTGGAAGAGAAGAGGACAATTATTAACCATTATTTATTTATAAATGATGAATATCATGGCCAACAAGGAGCCCTCTAACCCAGAGTATATTCATCATTAGGATGTCCCAATTCTCTTAGATTCCGGAATCAGTGTTTGGAATGTCTTATCCCAGTGAAATTCTCATCCTGATCACTAGTGATGAGATTTAAACTCAGGTTGATGTCCTGAATTTTCAGATTTTCAGTTTGAACCAAATGTTTCGAACTGCATTAAAGTCAATGAGGAAGAACGTTGTTTCCTGATGACTGGAGTCCAACTTGGATAATTTACAGAGAGAATTTTACCATTAAATAAGTAACATCAAATCAGAAAAGTACACAAAACAATTGGTGTACTGGCTCTTTAGATTTCTGTTTGCCTCTTTCCAGGGATATCAAACTGATGAGATCCAACAATATTAGAACTGGTTGTCTTCAGGATTTTGTCACAATTTAGCCACGTTTACATCCCACGTGTAGCCGCATTTTGCATCTAGAAGCGTTTTTTTTTTTTGATAAAATTAAAAACGTCTGTAAACAAAAACGCTGCTAAACGCGAGTTACTGCGTTTAGCAGCGTTTACAGGCTGTTACAGGCATTTGGCGTTTCAAATGCCTCTGAACATCCGTCCTAAACGCATTTTTTTGCATTCCGAAAAATGCTTCTAAACTCAACTGCCTAAAAACGACTAGGCCTCATGTATACTGAAGCTGCTAAACTCAAGTTTAGGGCGTTTTTTTTAGCAGCCCCTGAACTCTCCTCAATGTTATCCTATGTGTCTATTGTTTATTGTGTCAGTTGTTTATTGTAGTTTAGAGGCAGTTGAGTTTACGGAAGTTTTTTTGAAAGCAGATAAATTTTGTTCAGGATGGTAGTTTACTGGCATTTCAAATGCCAAAAGCTTGTAACAGCCTGTAAACGCATGTAAACGTTAAGACACAGTGTTATTTATTATTATACAGGATTTATTATTAGTGTTATGCCCAGTACACACGATCGGAAATTCCGCCAGGAAAAGTCCGATGAGAGCTTTTGGTCGGAAATTCCGACCGTGTTTATGCTCCTTTGGACTTTTGCTGGTGGAATTCCCGCCAGCAAAAGATTTGAGAGCAGGTCCTCTATTTTTCGGTCGGAAAAAGTTCCGATCGGAAATTCCAATCGTCTGTACCAATTCCGACGCACTAAATTCCTGCGCATGCTCGGAACCAATTCGACGCATGCTCGGAAGCATTGAACTTAATTTTCTCGGCTCGTCGTAGTGTTGTATGTCACTGCGTTCTTGACGGTTGAAAGTTCAGAGAACTTTTGTGTGACTGTGTGTATGCAAGGCATGCTTCAGTGGAATTTCGTTGGAAAAACCATCCAAGATTTTTCCGACGGAAATTCCGCTTGTGTGTACGGGGCATTGGGCTTCATGCACACGGGACGTTTTTACAACCTCTCCTGATCGATTGAACTTGACAGGTAGTAACCGACATTTAAAACGTCAGTTTTGCTGTGTTTAGCAGCGTTTTGCCGCAATTGCGTTTAGAAGCTTTTTTAAAAAATAGCCAAAAATGATAAACGCCTGTAAACTAAACGCGGCTAAACGCGTTTACAAGCTGTTACAGGCGTTTGGCGTTTCAAATGCCTTTGAACATCCGTCCTGAACGCATTTTTTTGCGTTCCAAAAAAATGCTTCTAAACTCAACTGCCTAGAAATGACTATAAACGACCCTGTGTACATGTACTGATAAAATAACATAAGATAACAGGGGCAGCTGGAAAAAACACCCAACTGTTCCTAAACATCCTTTTACCAGCAGCAGTGTACATGAGGTCTTAAGCCGCCCTTTCAGCATATTGATTTGAATGGAAGTCGCATCCAAGTCGGATCATGCTGATCCAACTTTTGGTGCCACTTGTGTTCTGAGGATTTTGAATGGGACCTGCATGCCAAAATTAAAAACAAAAACAGCGTGGGGTCCCCCCCAAGATCCATATCGGGTCCTTTGAGTCTGGGATGGATCTTGAAAGGGAACCCCTTCGGTCTGGTATGGATTTTTGGGGAAACCCCACACCAAGAAAAAAATCCGCCCCCCCCCCCCCCTCCAAGATCCATACCAGACCGTTATCCGAGCATGCAGCCCAGCAGGTCAGGACCCCACACAGTTTTTTTTTTGGTGTGGGGTTTCCCCAAAAATTGGGCCTGGTATTGATCTTGGGGGTTACTGCACACCGTTTTTTATTTTCATATTGGTGAGGGGTTCCCCTGTACATGAGGCCTTATACTGTACTTTCCCTAAATTTCTGATGTAACAGAATGCCAAGGCCGTTCCAATGACAACAGAACACCTGCTCTGGGCTGATTACTCTGTAGCATTCAGGCAGTTCCTGTTTTCATGACAATAGAAAAAATTGCACAATCTGAGGTTTTCTGAGATTGTGCAAGATGAAACTAGTGTTCTCACGATAAATACTTCTACAGTTCATCACCAGGAAATCTACTGGATTGTGGTATTAAAGTGGTTGTAAACCCTTTACAACCACTTTTTACTACAGGCAAGCCTATATATTTGCATGTGCCGACGTCATCGGCACATGCAAACTTAAGCCAACTGAAGCAATGGCACGTACGTGCCGTTGCTTCAGTTGTACTGTGCCGTTATCGGGTGCTGCGGGTGCTTCGATCTCAGGTAAGTAATTCATAATGAGCTAGTATGCTATTCAAGTCCCTGAATGTCACCTGGTATCAGCCTTTTGCAGACCCTGTACAGCAGAATAAGAGAGGGGAAAGAAACACAGGGAGCCAATCAGGTGTGCTGCAGTGCAGAGAGCATGCAGATAGCAGGAGAGCAGTGGCGGCCGCTCATGTAGGGCGCAGTGGTGCCGCCCCCCCCCAATCCATGCGCCTGGCCTCTAATCTACATGCAGGGTGACTAGCGCATGGATTCCAATAGGGTTTTTTTTTTTAAGCACATGATTAGAGCCTGAGGCTCTAATTGGCTTCAAAAAAAGGGTGGGCTCGGGGCCCAGAGCACTTCTAAGGTAAGGCCACTGATCGCAGCTGTCCATCTTCCATGGAGGGACACTGACCGCCGACGTCCATCTCCTACGCGGTGGGGGGGGGCACTGACCGCAGACGTCCGTCTCCTGCGGGGGGGGGGAGGGGAGCAGGTTTGTTTGCCTCCCCCCCCCCAAAATATTGAGCACCAGCCTTCACTGCAGGAGAGAGCAGAGTGAGGGTGATAAACTCACTGGTCTAATGCGTCTCTTTCAGTGTCCAATCACTGACTGGGGGAGGGACAAGACCACCTGTAAAAGGTATGTAACTGCAGCTGAAAATTCTATTCTCCTGCCTTGCCAGATAGGGCTATGCAACTCTTGAAAAGGGTTGAACAGCTCTTGTATATGTATTTCCTCTGTATTTAGCTGTTTGTTTTTAATCCTGATACTGACATCAGTACAGCCATGTAGGCATTGGTGGTTCTATAGATCTTCTTTCGGTAGAAACGACAATTTCCAGGTGTAATTTTCACCTTGCATGGTAGATGGAATGAATTATGGGGTGGAAACCCCACCCCTCCTAAACACATTGGGCAGTATTTACTAAAGATGTGCTATGCTGGCTATGTATCTGCCATTATTGCAAAATGCAAGCATGCAGGTGACAGCGTTTGTAAGCAGAATTTACAAGGGGAGGCCTGTTAAGGAATCCCTTTGGCATCTAAAGGTATGCCTGCTAAAAGGTGACAAGTCAAAAATATTCATGCCTTTCTCTATTTAGCTGATGTTAGCAAAATCAACTACACATACAATGAAGGGATAGAATTACATTAAGTTCCAGTGATTATTTGGATCTCTCCTCACTTTTCAGTCCCAATGACAATGGTGACACCAGGACAAAGAGTGAATTGCCCCAGTGGGGACACAGCAACAAAACAAAACATCACAGGGGTTCTAACCTTTCCACGATCCACGAAAACTGAAAAGTGTTTTTTTCATACAGCATACCATCTCTGATGAAAAAAGGTAGTGACTCACCTGTAAATCTCACTGAGTTTGTTGTACGCATTGATATCTTGCCACGTCTCAGGGGCCATGTACTCCAGCACTCTGTTCTTCTTTCTTGTTGCCACGTTGGGGGTTCTCCGGATGGAAGTTTCTGTCTTGGAGAGCTCAAATCCCGACGACTGGGAGCATCAATGGATGGATTAATGGCATGGCCTATATGACTGTATACATATTGGATGTAAAAGCCTAGTGCATTTTCTTTTTTAAATAGAGGGGCAGAGTCACTTTAGGCAACATTAGGTCACATTGTCCGCCGTCACGTTGGAGCTCATGCACACCATCATGGCGGAGCTTGTCCACACTCTTTGCAGTTACTGCCTTGTGCCCTGGTTGTTTGCAGGCCTTCCTCTCTGATTGCACCATGTCTACTTTATACACATTTTACACGTTGCGTACATGGACAGACAGCACTGAACTACCCTGGTACCCATAGACCCTACTTCAGGAAACATGGACAATGAAAAAACATCTCAGCAGACCCCAACCACATAATGGAACCCAACAATGTTTCCATGTTTCAGCTACAGACTATGACTTTCAGTACTGTTACAATGCAACATATGGTAATAAAGCCTGGTGGCCGAGACTTCTGACTAGTCGCCATGATATTGGTCCAGCCTCCTACTGGATATTCCATTGGGGTTTGTGCTGTTAAGGAAATATCTGGTACCTTCACACAATATGTCCCATCCACTAAATACTTGAAGCTGCTCAGATTCCCATGGAGGATGGCCTTTTCTTCAGTCTGATGTAATCTGGATTAAGAGAAAAAAAAAAAGTAACAACGCATTGGGCGATACTTACATTCCTCAAATTGTAGGTCAATATTTCACTGTGTCATCTCAGAAAAAAATGACAGACATTTTCCAAAAACAATTCCAGCATTGGTGATTTCTAACATTTGATAATGTGTCTCCAGCAGACTTTGACAATCTCCGAGCTAAACCAGCTTGGTCAGATAATTCAGTGCCTCTAATATTAGAATAAATAGAGGTGTCTCACCTGTACAGCGCTCTGGCTGCGTCTAGAGCCATAAGAACTCTCCGATTCCAAGGCAAGTTCGGTTCAATTTGTAACAGTTCCCGTAGTGTCCCTTTCTCACATAACTCCGTCACCAACGAGTAGCAGGTTTCCGGGCCTAAATCAGAGGAGGAGAGAGGATGAGGAAAGAAGCAGAGAGAGGAGACCAGAACAAAGATCTACAGAGAGGAGGAGGAGAGAGGAGGAGGGTGGAAAGAAGAACAGGAGACCAGAACAAAGATCTGCAAAAAGTATGGATGCCGAGATGGGATACCAAAATAGAGCTGAAGAGAGTCTGGATCAGAAAGAGGAAGACAGGGAGAACTGATGTTACCGTCCTCACCTGAATAATCGATACAGACACCGTAGAGTCGTAAAATATTGAAACACTCAAATTTTTTCATTGTTTGGCTCTCAGACAAAAATGTCTTCCGAACGAATCTGTAAAAATAGAGAAAATTGTCACCTTCTGCCTTTCCTTCCATGAGATAGAAGAGGACTGGTCTGCCTCCCATGAGATAGAAGAGGACCGGTCTGCTTCCCATGAGATAGAAGAGGACCGGTTTGCCTCCCATGAGATAGAAGAGGACCGGTCTGCCTCCCATGAGATAGAAGAGGACCGGTCTGCCTCCCATGAGATAGAAGAGGACCGGTCTGCCTCCCATGAGATAGAAGAGGACCGGTTTGCCTCCCATGAGATAGAAGAGGACCGGTCTGCCTCCCATGAGATAGAAGAGGACCGGTCTGCCTCCCATGAGATAGAAGAGGACTGGTCTGCCTCCCAGGAGATAGAAGAGGACCGGTCTGCTTCCCATGAGATAGAAGAGGACTGGTCTGCCTCCCATGAGATAGAAGAGGACTGGTCTGCCTCCCAGGAGATAGAAGAGGACCGGTCTGCTTCCCATGAGATAGAAGAGGACTGGTCTGCCTCCCATGAGATAGAAGAGGACTGGTCTGCCTCCCATGAGATAGAAGAGGACTGGTCTGCCTCCCAGGAGATAGAAGGGGACCAGTCTGCCTCCCAGGAGATAGAAGAGGACCAGTCTGCCTCCCATGAGATACAGTAGAAGAGGACCGGTCTGCCTCCCATGAGATAGAAGAGGACCGGTCTGCTTCCCATGGTATAGGAGAGGGCAGGTCTGCCTCCCATGGGATACAAGAGGACCAGTCTGCTTTCCATGGGATAGAAGAGGACTGGTCTATGTATGCCCAGAAACTCACTCCTCATCCTGCACATTCTGATCCTTGAACACTTTGATGGCCACAGGGCCTTGGTGGAGCTCTCCCCGGTACAAGTAATGGGTAGGTTGATCCTGCAATAGGACTCCACGCTTCAGATCTGTCACTCGGATCTCTATGATGTTCCATTTCGGAGGGGAACCTAGTAATAGAAAGCACAGAGTTACACTTTGCTTTACATTTTCCCAGAGTACTATCAGCTGCCTGAAAGCCTTGTTCACATACTGTCTGTTGAGCTGCATTTTGCTGCACACAATCACATGTGAACAAGATCAAAGTGACAGCACAGTGCAAGCAGCCTGCCTTGTCTAACTGAAACCACAGATTCTCCCACCTAGCAGGGGTGGAGTTACTGAGATGAGACATTCAGTTCACAACATATGTGAAAAGGACAGTATAGTTCCACCTTATGACACTATTCATGAATGCTGATTGTGTAATATCCTTTTTTATCTGAAATATAGCTTTTTTTTATTTTTTATATAATAATAAGGTTTTATTTGAAATATAGCTGTTACCATTTGTGAACAAGAAGATCTGAATTGATCTGCAATCACCATTATTTACCAATCACGACACAGCAGTGCATTGTGGATATTTGGTACTCTCTATCTGCATTTTGTCTTTAAAGTGAATGCCCATTTTTCAATTTTTACACGTCTTGAATTTTGGGTATATAGTATGGCTGCTTAAAGACTGGGAATGTGGCCTATGCCTTCCACTTTCCCATGTTAAAATTGAAGATTGAGGTAATAATGAGCAATTTCTTAGTAGACATGAGTGCCCTTGGCTCTGCTACATCAGGAATTTCTTGACCACTGATCATGCCACAATGTGGTACTGTTCTGGGTACTTACATGCTAAATGAATTGCTGTCATGTTGTCCATCTTGTCCTTAATTTCGGTAGCATGACCTGCATCAAACAGAAATAGAGACAAAGGGGATGATTTACTAAAGGTAAATAAACTGTACATTTTGCAAGTACAGTTGCTCCAGAGTTTAGTAAATGAGCTCTGCTGACTTCCATCATCCAATCATGTAAAAGCAAAAATGCTGTTTTTTTTTTTTTTCATTTTCATTTTTAATTTTCCTTGCACGTGATTGGGTTGTTTATTGTTTTTTAACCACTTCAGCCCGGACCAATTGGCAGCCAAAGGACCAGGCCCCTTTTTGCGATTCGGCACTGCGTCGCTTTAACTGACAATTGCACGTGCAACGTGGCTCCCAAACAAAATTGGCGTCCTTTTTTTCCCACAAATAGAGCTTTCTTTTGGTGGTATTTGATCGCCCCTGCGGTTTTTATTTTTTGCGCTATAAACAAAAATAGAGGGACAATTTTGAAAACAATGCAATATTTTTTGCTATAATAAATATCCCCAAAAATATATAAAAAAATTTTTTTTTTTTCCTCAGTTTAGGCCAATACGTATTCTTCTACATATTTTTCCGCAATTAGCGATTATTGATTGGTTTGCGCAAAAGTTATAGTGTTTACAAAATAGGGGATAGTTTTATAGCATTTTTATTAATATTTTTTTTTTTACTAGTAATGCCGGTGATCAGCGATTTTTATTGTGACTGCGACATTATGGTGGACACATCGGACATTTTTGACACATTTTTGTGACCATTGTCATTTATACAGCAATCAATGCTATTTAAATGCATTGATTCCTGTATAAATGACAATTGTAGTGAAAGAGTTAACCACTAGGGGGAGGGGAGGGGTTATGGGCTGTGACGTGTGTTGTGTTTTTTACATTAGGGGGCGGGGCTGATGTCTGACGTCATTGATCGGCTTTCCCGATGACCGGGAACAGCCGATCAATGACAGGCAGAGTAGGAAGCGCGGGGAGAGGTTTGTTTACACAAACCTCTGCTCGTTCTTCAGCTCTGTGACCCGATCGCGGGACACCAGCGGCGATCGGGTCCGCTGGTCCCGTGGCCGGGGTCACGGAGCTCCCGACTGGGTCGCTAGCGCGCCGCAGGCGGCGTGCGCGCGACCCACGGGCAGGCATTTAAAGGATCACGTACAGGTACGTGATTTTGTCTGCCCGTGCCATTCTGCTGACGTATATATGCAGTGGGCGGTCGGGAAGTGGTTAAAGTGGCGCTTTACCTAATTTACTAAGCTCTAGAGCGACTTCACTTTGCGACGTGCACAGTCTATTTGTCTTTAGTAAATCAACCCCAAAGTGTTCTTACATTCTCAGGCGGGTGAAATCACAACTGAAAACGTATATGGAGAATATTACAGAGCTCCTATTCTTGTCATTGGAATTATCAGTTACCGTATATACTCGAGTATAAGCCGAGTTTTTCAGCACATTTTTTTGTGCTGAAAATGCCCCCCTCGGCTTATACTCGAGTCAATCACTTTTCTGCAGCAGAGAATTACATTTTCCGAACTGAATTTGGGGCCCCGTATCCTAAATTTGGTGTGCAAACCCAGTGGAACTAGCACTACAACATATCCAGTCAGTTCAGAAAATGTCATTCTCTGCTGCAGAAAAGTGCTTGACATTTTCCGAACCGATTTTGGGGCCCCGTATGGTGCATGTAAAAATTTTTTATGAAAAAAATATATATATTTTCTTAATTCTGCAGGCAGAATCCTGACTAGGAATGGTACAGGTGACAATATTACCCCTATCCTGAGTCCTTGCACCCGTTTTGCATAGAATTTAAGATCCTCTTGCTCACCTATAAGGCTCTTCACAGACTTTTATCTACTATTTTGGTCTTCTGTGTGTCCCCCCTACTAACCTACACTTAAAGCGGAAGTAAACCCATCGATTTAACAGTCTAAAAAAAAAATGCTGTGAATGCTAACTGCACATTGGCTGTGCTCTCAACCAAACAGTCAAACCATCCAATGGCTGGTGTCATAACGGATCACATGTGCAGCACTGTGGCAGCTGAAGATTAAACAGAGGCAAAGATGGCAGCTTCCTTGGCTGAAAACGATAGGGGGGTTTACTTCCACTTTAATGGGAGACAGAGCCGTCTCCTGCTATGCTCCTAAACTCTGGAATTCACTTTCAAAGAACATCAGAGAGTCATCTTCTATAAACTCATTCAAATCAAATCTAAAAACTTTTTTCTTTAGACAAGCTTTCACATAATTATCCCTTTTTTTCCTTTATGTTATCCTGTGTATTTCTTGTGTTTTCTTTGTAAAGTGCTTTAAGAAACTACCTTTAAAGGCGCTATATAAAATAAAGTTTATTATTATTATTTTTATTATGGAAAGTGGTGCGCATACCACTTTAAGAAACTCAATTCTACAGTTTTACCGTATATACTCAAGTATAAGCCGACCCAAATATAAGCCGAGGCACCTAATTTTACCACGAAAAACTGGGAAGACTTATTGACTCGAGTATAAGCCTAGGGTGAGAAATGCGCAGCTACTGTAAGTGGAAAAGACGGTCAACAATGCCCATTTGCAGCCTCACTGTGTCCATTTGCAGCCATAGGTCCCCCCAAACTTCAAACTTGGTAGTTAAGGGTTCCTAGATGCCCCCTAGCTGCAGCCAAAATTTGGGGTTTCTGGACCCAAAGTGTCCCAAAATGACATTGCTGCAGATGGACACAGTTGACCAACTTTGGGGCCCCGTATCTCGGGGCCACTTAGTGCTAGCAACCCCAGATATGTTGTAGTGCAGGTTCCACTGGGTTTGCACACCAAATTTGGGGTTCCTAGCACCAAGTGGCCCTTGATATACAGGGCCCAAGGTTGGTTCGGAAAATGTCAAGCACTTCTGCAGCAGAGAATGACATTTTTCGAAACCGACTTTGGGGCCACGTCTCTCTGGGCCACTTGGTGCTAGGAACCCCAGTTTTGGATGTGTTGTAGTTTCACTGGGTTTGCACACTAAATGTGGGGTTCCTAGCAACAAGTGGCCCCGAGATACTGGGCCCCAAAGTCGGTTCGGTAAAAGTCATTTTCTGCAGCTGGAAAATGTGCTGAAAAACTCTTGCCTTCACACGGTCACACCCAATTCCGACAGTATGTAACACAGCGGCATAAAACACGTTCGACAGCACTATAAAAGGGAAGTTTAATGCTTCTGAGCATGCGTCAAATTGTTTCCGAGCATGCGTCGGAATTTTGCGTGTCGGAATTGCATACACACGATCGGAAAATCCGATAGAAAGGTTTTCCGTCGGAAAAATTGAGAACAGGTTCTCAATCCAAAGTCCGTCGGAAATTCCGACAGAAAAAGACCGATGGGCATACACACGGTCGGAAAATCCGTTGAAAAGCTCCCATCGGACTGTTTCCATCGGAAATTCCGACCGTGTACACGCAGCATAAGACATCGCATACTAGCTCATTATGAAATACTTAACTTAGATCAAAGCTGTTGCAGCAGTCCCCGTACACTGCTGTGCCCGCCGACATGTCTACTGGAGTTATTTCCGGGTTCGCGGGCTGTGGCGCTGTGATTGGCTGAAACCGCGATGACGTTCACAGGACCCTGGCCCCGAAGAAATGGCCCGAGCAGGCCGTTTCTTCAGTGCACATGCGCCAATGACGGCGCAAGCATATATGGTAAATATCTCCTAAACCGTGCAGGTTCAGAAAATATTTACAGTACCTACAGGTAAGCCTTATTATAGGCTTACCTGTAGGTACAAGTGGTGTAACTAGGTTTACAACCACTTTAAAGAGGAAGTAAAGCCTCTTAAAAAAAAAAAAAAGACACCCTGCAAGGCAAAGGCATAATGAGCTAGTATGCATAGCATACTAGCTCATTATGAAAAACTTGCCTGAAAACGAAGCCCCCGAAGCCGTCCTTATCCTCGATCTTCTTCGCCGCCATCCAGGGCCGGAGTGACTTCCGGGTCTCGCCGCTCCAGCGCTATCATTCGCTGGAGCAGCGAGACGTCACTCCCGCGCATGCGCACGAGATCGGCATATAGCCGTGTTCTCGGCATCTTCAGTGCGCCCTCAGTGCGCCGCTGTCTACGGCGCATGCGCCTCAGACAGCGATGCCTTTTCATCGCTAAATATCTCCTAAACCATGTAGGTTTAGGAGATATTTATTGGACCTACAGGTAAGCCTTAATCTAGGCTTACCTGTAGGCCAAAGTCATATGGAAGGGTTTACTTCCACTTTAATGCTATAAAATGTATTATATTGTGGCATTGTGCTGCTTCACAAAGAAACAATATAATATAGCATGGCATTAAAGTATTAATGATTAAATTAATAATACAGTATCTCACAAAAGTGAGTACACCCTCACATTTTTGTAAATATTTTATTATATCTTTTCATGTGACAACACTGAAGAAATGACACGTTGCTACAATGTAAAGTAGTGAGTGTACAGCT
The DNA here is from genome assembly GCA_028564925.1 of Lithobates sylvaticus. Lineage (NCBI taxonomy): Eukaryota > Metazoa > Chordata > Amphibia > Anura > Ranidae > Lithobates > Lithobates sylvaticus. Next base: position 26,591,475 of record CM053034.1, read on the forward strand.
TGTATAACAGTGTAAATTTGCTGTCCCCTCAAAATAACTCAAACAGCCATTAACCACTTCAATACCCGCCCATTGTCATATGACGCCCACAAGGTGGATCTACCATCCTGGGTGGGCGTCATATGACGTCCTCGGGTTCCCGGCCGCCTGGGGGGCGCGCGCCCGCGGCATCGCTCGGGACCCGGTGCGAGTGCCCGGCGGCCGCGATGTCCGCCGGGCACCCGCGATTGCCCGTTAAAACAACGGGACCGGGCGGGACCGTGGAGCTGTGTGTGTAAACACACAGCCCCACGTCCTGTCAGCGGGGAGGAGACCGATCATGTGATCCCAGTACCGAGGATCACATGATCGGTCTCCTCCCCTTAAGTCCCCTCCCCCTACAGTTAGAATCACTCCTATTAGGGACACACATTAACCCCTCCAGCGCCCTCTAGTGTTAACCCCTTCCCTGACAGTCACATTTACACAGTAATCATTGCAATTTTATAGCAACGATCGCTGTGTAAATGTGAATGGTTCCAAAAATGTGTCAAAAGTGTCCGAAGTGTCCGCCGCAATGTCGCAGTCACGAAAAAAAAATCGCAAATCGCCGCCATTACTAGTAAAAAAAAAAAAAAAAAATAAATTCAATAAATCTATCCCCTATTTTGTAGACGCTATAACTTTTGCGCAAACCGATCAATATACGCTTATTGCGATTTTTTTTACCAAAAAATATGTAGAAGAATACGTATCGGCCTAAACTGAGGAAAAAAATTGTTTTTTTTAAAAAAAATGGGATATTTATTATAGCAAAAAGTAAAAAATATTGTGTTTTTTTTTTCAAAATTGTCGCTCTTCTTTTGTTTATAGCGCAAAAAATAAAAACCGCAGGGGCGATCAAATACCACCAAAAGAAAGCTCTATTTGTGGGAAAAAAAAGGACGTCAATTTTGTTTGGGTGTAACGTCGCACGACCGCGCAATTGTTAGTTAAAGCGACGCAGTGCCGAATCGCAAAAAGTGCTCTGGTAAGGAAGGGTGTTTAAAAGCCCTGTATTGAAGCGGTTAATGTCTAAACCGCTGGCAACAAAAGTAAGTACACCCTAAGTGAAAATGTCCAAATTGGGCCCAATTAGCCATTTCCCTCCCTGGTGTTATGTGACTTGTTAATGTTACAAGGTCTCAGGTGTGAATGGGGAGCAGGTGTGTTACATTTGGTGTTATCGCTCTCATTCTCTCATACTGGTCACTGGAAGTTCAACATGGCACCTCATGGCAAAGAACTCTGAAAAAAAGAATTGTTGCTCTACATAAAGATGGCCTAGGCTATAAGAAGATTGCCAAGACCCTGAAACTGAGCGGCAGCATGGTGGCCAAAACCACATAGCAGTCGAACAGGACAGGCTCCACTCAGAACATGCCTCGCCATGGTCGACCAAATAAGTGCACGTGCTCAGCGTCATATCCAGAGGTTGTCTTTGGGAAATAGACTTATGAGTGCTGCCAGCATTGCTGCAGAGGTTAAAGAGGTGGGGGGTCAACCTGTCAGTGCTCAGACCATACGCCGCACACTGCATCAAATTGGTCTGCATGGCTGTTGTCCCAGATGATGCACAAGAAAGCCCACAAACAGTTTGCTGAAGACAAGCAGACTAAGGACATGGATTACTGGAACCATGTCCTGTGGTCTGATGAGACCAAGATAAACTTATTTGGTGTCAGATGGTGACAAGCATGTCTGGCGGCAACCAGGTGAGGAGTACAAAGACAAGTGTGTCTTGCCTACAGTCAAGCACGGTGGTGGGAGTGTCATGGTCAGGGGCTGTATGAGTGCTGCCGGCACTGGGGAGCTACAGATCATTGAGGGAACCATGAATGCCAACATGCACTGTGACATACTGAAGCAGAGCATGATCCCCTCCCTTCGAAGACTGGGCCGCAGGGCAGTATTCCAACATGATAACGACCCCCAAACACACCTCCAAACGACCACTGCCATACTAAAGAAGCTGAGGGTAAAGGTGATGGACTGGCCAAGCATGTCTCCAGATCTAAACCCTATTAAGCATCTGTGGGGCATCTTCAAACGGAAGGTGGAGGAGCGCAAGGTCTCTAACATCCACCAGCTCCGTGATGTCGTCATGGAGGAGTGGAAGAGGACTCCAGTGGCAACCTGTGAAGCTCTGGTGAACTCCATGCCCAGGAGGGTTAAGGCAGTGCTGGAAAATAATGGTGGCCACACAAAATATTGACACTTTGGGCCCAATTTGGACATTTTCACTTAGGGGTGTACTCACTTTTGTTGCCAGCAGTTGAGACATTAATGGCTGTGTGTTGAGTTATTTTAAGTTGCACAAGCTGTACACTCACTACTTTACATTGCAGCAAAGTGTAATTTTTTCAGTGTTGTCACATGAAAAGATATAATAAACTGTTTACAAAAATGTGAGGGGTGTACTCACTTTTGTGAGATACTGTATATCTATATGTTATTTTAGATATCAGTAGATTAGGCTATTGTATAGATTGGATGTAGTGGAGGCTAAAAAAGGAACTCACTGTTGAGGGAAGTGCTGAGCTCCTTCAGGTCCTCCTCCCTATCCTTCTCATTCTGCTTCTTCCTGGTGTTCTCTTTGAAGATCTGGTGGATCATGTCCTTCTGTTCAACACCTTGCAGGACAGAGATCTGGATGGCAGCATCTCCCAGGCAGTCGTTGATCAGCTCAAACTCTCCCTTGATGCTATTGGACTTGAGTACCTGTTTCCACCAGGCATGGTGGGAATATTTAATGACCCAACACTTGGCGTTCTCCAGCATGGTGACCAGATCGTCCACCACTTCCAGCAGAGCCACTGACTTATCTGGCTGCTTCTCCAGAGTCTCTGCGGCAGTCATTAAATAACGAATCCTCTTCTTTAGGCGGCAGCATTGCTTTTTGTTGGAGCTGGCCTTGTCGCAGAGGTTATAGATGGTACGAGCAACAGTGAAGACTTGACCCAGCACCTCCATCTCCTGAAAGGACAAAGAGGGTTAGAGAATGATGCATGGATGAGCTTGGAAGGTGCAAGGGTGAAGGCTTGGTCAATAAAGGACGATTGTCCCAAGACAGAGACTGGTTGGTGACCCACCTAGAAATTGAAGATGAAGGTCTGTTCTTTTTTAGAACAAGATCATTCTTGATCAAGTTAAAAAATGGACAGACAGGGCCTTCTCATTGGACAGGGAAATAGCTGTTGGCAAGGCTCATTCCCTAATCCCTAGTAATAAAGTCACATCAGAGGGACACACAGAGAAGGGTTGTCTGGCTAATAATTATAATAGCAGTCACCTTGGGGCGTGTGCATCCCACTATGCCAATACACAAGGAAGGCAATACTTGGTAGATGTTCCCATTTCTTATGAACTGAAGCAATGAAAACTGTCAAGATTACACCATACTGATTATTCTGATTCATATATCTAATTCCAATCACTGAAATCTTATGTAGCGGGGTTCTACCCCTTTTAGGGGAAGAGACTACATTTCCCATGATTCCCCAGGCCCCCGGGCTGCTAACTTCCGCCCGGGAGGCTGCTGGGGGAGATTATAAAAGGGAAGAGCGGAGACCGCCTCTTCCTCTTGGGACACTTCCTCTTCTGAGGCCTGACAGGACTGGCCTGCCTCTGCTGACAGAGCTTGTGACGCGGAGAAGACAGCCAGCAGAGACACCTGTGCGGACCGGAGCTGAAGGCCTGAAGCCTGGGCCTTGCAGCCGATGGAGTGAGACTCTCACCCCTCAGAGTCCACAGCAGCGGAGCGGAGACTTCCCCTTACTGTCGGTCGGACGGAGCTGATGACCGGAGTGCAGGGCTGTGACTGAGGAGACTGGACGCCGCCATTGAAGAGACCAGAGCCGCCATTAGAGGGACCGGAGCTGAGGACGGTATCCAAGGATTGGTGAGAGAGCCGAGAGGCTCATCCTGCATTGACACACACGTTTTATGCCTACTGAACTGCCTAGGCGCAATTTACCTCAGAGCAGCAATGTTACTTTTTGTGGATTACAAATGACACCATTTAAAGCTACATGTGCACCACCTCTACAGATTTATTGCCGGTGAAGAACACTGTACTACTACAAGGACTGAGCTCTGTTGCTAGGGATCAGGCCTGGTCCATTAGGTAGGCGCAGATAGATTTATTGCACCTCAGGGGTGCATAGCATGCGGTCGCCGCGCTTGGCGCTCCGTTTCCCCATTGCTAGTTGATACATATGTGTGTACATGTTTAAGTGCATATTGCAGGGACCTGCTAAAGTATTGTAAGTCATATGTTCAAACGCATGTTGCTATTTCTTTCCCTTACTGACAAAAGTAAAGCCAGTTATTCTTATTTCAGCAGTCTGCTTGTGAGTTCATACCAATTACACTTAGAGTATAAGCTAAGTTTTATGTGTATAGATTCATACCCCTTTACTAACTGTGCCAGAGCGGGTAGAGCCAAATTGCCGGGGGTTGGTGGAGCTGTACTCAGGGACCCAAAACAAACCAGCGGCTCTCTTAACTGGGGGTAGCGCTACACGTGGGGGCTCGTAATCCGGGATCCTGAGTCAGCGGGAAAAGCCGCCAGAAGGTACCGGCATGGACCCGATAGAAGTGGGACGGTGGTCCGCAACATGGGCCGCTGACCCAGCCGCAGCAGCAGTTATTGAACTGCCAGGGATATGGCAGAGAGAGGCAGTCAAGCAGCTCATAATGTCATTATCCCCATGCCAGAAGTCATAGATAATGGACATGAGAAATGATGCTGGGTACACATACGCCTTAATAGAATGGAAGGAAGAGACTCCAGAGAAGTTCAGGAGCCAGAGCATACAGGCACCGAATGGTCAGGCCTACCAATTGCTGCATGCGCTGCCGCGCAAGGGAGAAGGTTCTCCTATGAAAGCCATTCTATCCCCAAAGAAGGAAGAGGAGGCCATGTTGGAAGAGAAACGGGAGAAGCAAGTGATGGGGTCTACAAAACTTCCAGTGGCCACGGTCAGGTCGGCCTTAACCCCTGAAAGAGACACAGAGGTAGATGCCCTGAAGTTGCAGATGTCCCAGATGATGGAGATACTGACATCTCTAGTGGCGAAAGAGACGCCCAGTCCCAAGAAAGAAACAAGCAGGAGGGAATTGTTTCCAGCTGTCCCAGCACCAGCATCCCCACCTGACTACGGTGAGATGATTTGCTTTAATTGTGGAGGAATTGGTCATATTGCAGCTGTATGTTCCAGTCCCAAGAAGAAGAAGGCAGAAAGCCGCCAGCCGGCGGGAAACGCCAAAGGGCCCCGGTGAAGGAGTCAACCGGGTGCCCATCACCTTCAGTGAGCTCCAAGAAGCACAACAGGAAGAGAAAGCGAGGAGACCAAACCCCTCAGAAGGGATCCTCAACCAAGGTGCACTCCAGAGAAAGGGGGCAAGACCCCTCCGAAGAGACACAGCACCCCAAAGCAAGAACCCTTACAAGTGAGAGATAACAATGTCCCTCAACGGGTTCACACTCCCACTAAGAGGGAGAAAATTAATGCATACCAGGCTCAAGAAAGGAGCAAGTGCAGATCAAGTAAAAAGGAGAGGAGTCCAAAGAAGAGGACAGCATCAACTAGGCCCTACCCAGAAGAGCTAGTTGGTCCATCCCCTACTGTACCCATCCAGGTGGAAGGAGTGTACACGAAGGCCCTCCTGGACACTGGAGCACAAGTGACCCTGTTGTACAGGGACTTCTATGACAGATACCTGAGTCATCTGCCAATACAGAAGATAGAAGAGTTGGAGATAAGGGGATTGGGAACTCAGAGTTTCCCCTATGATGGATACTTACCCATCAGATTGACGTTTGACCCATCCGTAGCTGGGAAGTCTGAAGTGTTCGACACCCTAGCAGTGGTGTGTCCCCGCCCACCAGGAACCAGCAAGACGTCCCTGATTATAGGGACGAACACGGACCTAGTCAGAAGGCTTCTGACCCCCCTGGTGAAGAAAGAGAATCTTTCAACTCCCAAGATCCATCCCATGCTGAAGGCGGCCTATCAGCGGTTGGTCCTAGAGCAGAAGACCCCAAGTGAGGGGATAGGAAGGGTATGGAGGCTTGGAAAGGAAGGAGCAGTGTTACAGCCTGGAGAGGTGACCTGCATGAGAGCCACGGTGAAACTTACTTGGGAGCAGCCTGGCCCCTTTGTAATGTTGGAACCTGACCCAATGGAGGGTCACTCAGGTCTGGAAGTGATACCAGAAGTAATCTCACTCAAGGACCTGAAGAAGGCAAGAGGAAGAGTCCCTGTCAGTGTGAGGAACCCCACGGAGCAGCCCGTGGAGATCCCTGCCAGGATGCTTCTGGGACAGGTGAGTCCTGCTGTCCCAGTTGGCTGGTCAGAAGTGAAGGGGACGGGTGAAGGAGAAGATGTCTGGAAGAAACTCTCCATGGAAAACCCAAACCTACCTGGAGCTTGGAAAGAGAGAGCCAAGGCCCAGCTGACCAGATGGGAGAAGATTTTCTCTAAAGATGAGTTTGATGTGGGGTGTGCGAGGAGTGCCACCCACCGAATCCGCATGCAAGAGGACAAGCCATTCAGAGAGAGAGTGAGGCGAGTCCCGCTAGCAGATCTGGAGGATCTGAGGGAGCAGCTTGCGGAACTGAAGAAGACGGGAGTGATTAGGGAGTCCAGAAGCCCCTACGCCTCCCCAATTGTGGTAGTCAGAAAGAAGAATGGGTCATTGAGACTGTGCATTGACTACAGAACTCTCAACAGGAGGACCATTCCTGACCAGTACACCACGCCAAGGATAGAAGATGCCTTACAGAGCTTATCTGGAGCTAAGTGGTTCAGTGTGATGGACCTCAAGAGTGGGTATTACCAAATTCCCATGCATCCAGAAGACAGAGAAAAGACTGCCTTCATAACCCCAGTAGGATTCTTTGAGTTCAACAGGATGCCTCAGGGCCTATCTGGAGCTCCTGCTACGTTTCAACGCCTAATGGAAAGGACTGTTGGAGACATGAACCTCATAGAAGTCCTTGTGTACCTGGACGATGTCATTGTCTTTGGAAAGACTTTGGAAGAACATGAAGCCAGGCTGGAGAAAGTACTGAAGAGGCTCAGTGAAGAGGGACTTAAACTTTCTCCAGAGAAGTGTCGGTTCTATCAGTCCTCTGTGAACTATCTGGGACACATAGTGTCTGAAAAAGGAGTGTCTACAGACCCTGAGAAGTTGGAGGCAGTTACTTCGTGGCCAAGACCCACAACAGTTACAGAACTTCGATCTTTCTTGGGGTTCTGCTCCTACTACCGCAGGTTTGTGGATGGGTTTGCCCGCATTGCCAAACCCCTCAACGAACTGCTGAAGACAGAAGGAGAGGAAGATGGATTGGGGCCTAGGAGGTCCCATGAGTCGGTCCAAGACCAGTGGAACTCAAGGTGTGAAGAGGCTTTCAGAACCTTGAAGAGAAGTCTCACCACAGCCCCAGTTTTGGCCTACGCTGATCCCACTAGACCCTATGAGCTACATGTTGATGCCAGCCATGAGGGCCTAGGTGGAGTACTCTACCAGGAGTATGAAGACCAGCTACGACCAGTGGCCTATGTGAGCCGGAGCCTGACCCCCTCCGAGAAGAACTATCCCACCCACAAGTTGGAGTTCTTAGCCCTCAAATGGGCAGTTGTTGACAAGTTGAGAGACTATTTGTATGGGGCCGAGTTTACTGTAAAGACAGATAACAACCCCTTGACTTATCTATTCACCACCGCCAAGCTGGATGCAACTGGACACAGATGGTTGGCGGCGTTGTCTGGATTCAATTTCAGCCTCAAGTACAGACCAGGGGCTGGAAATAGGGATGCAGATGCCCTGTCCCGAAGATCCCATGTCATGGTCGATGACTGGGAAGACTGGACTCAAGTGGCACCAGATGGAGTGCGAGCCCTTTGTCAAGGGGCTGAACTCCAAGCCAGAGGAGGATCCAGAGCTGAAGAGATAGGAGTTACCACAGTGGGAGTCCCAAAGTGTTACTGTGGGGTAACTCAACTGGCAGAAGAGTGTCTGCCGAAGCTGTCCAAGAAGGAGCTAAGGTGTGACCAATTGGAAGATCCCATGGGGAGATTGGTCCTGGAAGCCCTGGAAGACAAGAGTCCAGAGGGACTTCGCCTTCACCCTTCTAAAGAAGCTCGCCTATTGAGGAGAGAATTGGACAAGCTACAGGTGCATCAGGGGGTAGTCTACCGAAGGGGCCCCTCTGATGGCCCAGAAGACAAGTGGCAGTTGTTTCTCCCAGAGAAGCATCGAGAGACTGTGCTGATTGCCCTACATGACCAGCATGGTCACTTGGGAGCAGAGAGAACCTTCCAACTTGTCAGAGACCGGTTTTACTGGCCCTGCATGAGGGCCGAAGTGGAGGAGTATTGCCATTCCTGTGCAAGATGCATTCAGAGGAAGACTTTACCCCATCAAGCTGCCCCAATGGGCCATCTACAGAGTGAAGGCCCAATGGATCTGGTATGCATTGATTTTCTCTGCCTTGAACCCGATTTGAGTGGATTAGGAAATGTTCTGGTGGTAACCGACCATTTCACTCGTTATGCTCAGGCTTTCCCAACCAGGGACCAGAAGGCCTCTACAGTAGCCAAGGTACTTCTGGAGAAGTACTTTGTTCACTATGGACTGCCACAGAGAATCCATTCAGACCAAGGAAGGGACTTTGAGAGTCGCCTGATCAGGAAGCTACTAGATTCTCTGGGAGTAGAGAAGACTAGAACCACACCGTATCACCCTCAAGGTGATGCCCAGCCTGAAAGGTTCAACAGGACTCTATTGAACATGTTGGGAACTTTAGAAACAGAGAAGAAGCAACATTGGAGTCAACACATATCAGCTCTAGTGCATGCCTACAACTGCACCACAAGTGATGTGACAGGTTTTTCCCCTTACCGACTTATGTTTGGGAGAGAAGCAAGATTGCCAGTGGATTTGGCCTTCGGCATTTCCTTAGACCATGCCTCTGCTGCCTCCCACAAAGGATATGTGGACAGACTGAGGCACAGTCTGAAGATAGCCTATGAGAAAGCTCAAGCGGCCTCTGACCAGAGAGGGGCCCGAAACAAGAGGAACTTTGATTTGAAAGTTAGAGTACAGGACCTACAGCCTGGGGACCGTGTACTGTTACGCAACCTAGGGATCCCTGGGAAACACAAGATTGCTGATAGATGGAGATCAGAGCCATATATCATCTGTAGAAAACTTCCAGGATTGCCTGTCTACAAGTTGAAGCCAGAAGGAAGAGTGGGGCCATTGAAGACCTGGCATAGGAATCATTTGCTCCCACTCACTGAAGCAGTCAGAATGCCTCCAGCAAGAGACGTACCTGAATCTGTTTCCATTCTGGATACCCCCAGGCCTAATACTAGGTCCCAGACCTCCCAAGTTAGGGGTGGACAGGGCCCCCAACCAGAGGAAGAAAGAGGAGAACTTGAATGGCTATGGCCTTCCTCAACTTCAGGAAGTTCCGCCATAGATCTTCCACCTACTGAAGATGTGGAAGATAACACATTGAACCCAGAAGCCACAGAGTTTGTGCCATTCAGTGATGTGCCTGAGTGCTGGGAAGATGTCCCTGGTCTCTACCCAGAACAAGAAGATGATGTTCCAGAACCAGAGATGTTGCCAGAATGTGTTCCTGAAGAAGTTCCAAGAGAACAGAGAGCTCGCAGAGTTGTGAAGCCTCCCAAGAAGTTAACTTACCCCAAGATGGGAGAAAGTTCAGAGGACTCTGTTACTACAGCAAGGAGAAGTGCTGAAAGCCCTGACCCTTCCGCTGTTCATTTAGTGGAGGACAACCCCAGCTCACTCTCTGGCACAGTTAAACAGGTCGCCCACACTGAAGTGACCTGTAGACAGGACAGCTCCCCATCTCATGCCAATTGGTGGGAAGCTCCTCTGTCCAAATTATGTGAAAATGTTGTTCCCGAGAAAGTTTGTAGTTTGAGCACTGTCTTTGGGGACCAAAGATTCAAAGTGGGGGGAGTGTGTAGCGGGGTTCTACCCCTTTTAGGGGAAGAGACTACATTTCCCATGATTCCCCAGGCCCCCGGGCTGCTAACTTCCGCCCGGGAGGCTGCTGGGGGAGATTATAAAAGGGAAGAGCGGAGACCGCCTCTTCCTCTTGGGACACTTCCTCTTCTGAGGCCTGACAGGACTGGCCTGCCTCTGCTGACAGAGCTTGTGACGCGGAGAAGACAGCCAGCAGAGACACCTGTGCGGACCGGAGCTGAAGGCCTGAAGCCTGGGCCTTGCAGCCGATGGAGTGAGACTCTCACCCTCAGAGTCCACAGCAGCGGAGCGGAGACTTCCCTTACTGTCGGTCGGACGGAGCTGATGACCGGAGTGCAGGGCTGTGACTGAGGAGACCGGACGCCGCCATTGAAGAGACCAGAGCCACCATTAGAGGGACCGGAGCTGAGGACGGTATCCAAGGATTGGTGAGAGAGCCGAGAGGCTCATCCTGCATTGACACACACGTTTTATGCCTACTGAACTGCCTAGGCGCAATTTACCTCAGAGCAGCAATGTTACTTTTTGTGGATTACAAATGACACCATTTAAAGCTACATGTGCACCACCTCTACAGATTTATTGCGGTGAAGAACACTGTACTACTACAAGGACTGAGCTCTGTTGCTAGGGATCAGGCCTGGTCCATTAGGTAGGCGCAGATAGATTTATTGCACCTCAGGGGTGCATAGCATGTGGTCGCCGCGCTTGGCGCTCCGTTTCCCCATTGCTAGTTGATACATATATGTGTACATGTTTAAGTGCATATTGCAGGGACCTGCTAAAGTATTGTAAGTCATATGTTCAAACGCATGTTGCTATTTCTTTCCCTTACTGACAAAAGTAAAGCCAGTTATTCTTATTTCAGCAGTCTGCTTGTGAGTTCATACCAATTACACTTAGAGTATAAGCTAAGTTTTATGTGTATAGATTCATACCCCTTTACTAACTGTGCCAGAGCGGGTAGAGCCAAATTGCCGGGGGTTGGTGGAGCTGTACTCAGGGACCCAAAACAAACCAGCGGCTCTCTTAACTGGGGGTAGCGCTACACTTATATAAAATCTAACACAATAATTTCAAAAGTAATTTTCAATCTCTCTGAATCTCCAGCTTCATTAAAATATTCCATGGTGATCCTGCCATGAAGGTTCTTGTTCAGACCTGTCATAGGGTGATAACACTTTGTTCCGGTCTCCCAGTTGTGCTTCTGCGTTGGCACCCCGTCACGTGGGCTTTCCATTTATTTTAGGTCTCACATTAACCTACACCCCCAGACTGTCTTGGCTCAACAGGCAAAGTCCATTCCCAGTTTGAACCTACCAGACCACCACCAGTGGAAAGGCCAGAATGTTCAGTAACATGTTTGAGACTCCTTGAAACTGCAGAGAGTGCATGTTCACCTCCTGACTTATTTCTTCCTCAAACATCACGTTCCACGTTGCGTGTCCACATTTCCAAACTGCCACCCCCCCAAGAAAAATATGATTCTTGATAACTTATCTTGCCAATTTTTGGGGCAGGGGCATATCATGAAATCAGTGGGCCCGTGTGCAAGATCAAAAGTGGGCCCTAGGAGTCAAGAAGAACAACAATGTGGCACGCTAAGTACGCTGAGGCGAAAAGTGGGCATGTCTTAAATTGCGCTAAATATTGGGCGTGGCTTAAAGGGGGTGTCGTCAAATAGAGTATGAGATGAATTATATAGTGCAGAATGTGGTAATAGTAAATAGGGAATGTACAGTGCAGAGTGTACGGTGGTGGGTAGAATGTACAGGAGAGAAGCGTGGAGTGTATGGTGGTGGGTAGTATGTACAGGAGAGAAGCGTGGAGTGTATGGTGGTGGGTAGTATGTACAGGAGAGCAGTGCAGAGTGTGTTGCGGGAGGAGAGTTCAGGGAGAGGAGTGCAGTACCACCTCCTAATAGTCTGTCAGCCACTGCTATACCACCTTAGTGGATCACTTTTCAGAGGAACTACAGCAGGGAGTACAGGAGGTCTGTCCCCCCTTACATCCTCCTCCAGAGTGCACCCTTAGTGCCTCCAGAGTGCCCCCTTAGTACTAGTGTACTAAGGGGAACTCCGAAAGGATGTAATGAGGCACTCTGGAGGAAGTAAAGGGGCGCTCTGGAGGCGGGGCACCCTGGATAATGTAAGGGGGCACTCTGGTGGTACTAACTTAGAAAGAGCCTCCTTATATCCTCCAGAGTGCTCCCTTAGTGCCTCCTTACATCCTCTGGAGTGCCCCTTACATTCTCCTCCAGAGTGCCATTTTAGTGGTGCCTTCAGAATGCCCCCTTAGTACTTCTGTTCATCCATGCTGAAGGATGTAAGGGGGCACTCTTGAAAAAGTAAAGGGGGACTCTGGAGGCACTAAGGGGCACCCTTGAGGATGTACGAGTGTACTCTGGTGGTGGTGGTACTAACTTAGTACCTCCACAGTGTCCCCTTACATCCTCTGGAGTGCCCCTTACCTTCTCCTCCAGAGTGCCTTTTAAATATCTTCAGAGTGTCCCCTTACATCCTCCTCCAGAGTACACCCTTAGTACTACTGTAATAAGGGGCACTCTGGAGGAAGTAAAGGGGCACTCTGGAGGCACCAAGATAGTACCTCTAGAGCGCCCCCTGCAGAGAGCCCTGAAGAGTGATGGCCATTAATCCATGCCATCTCAATGTTAGGAGGAGCAGAGCACACCACCCACCTCATGACCGCCCTATTCTAATCCTGCTTGTCCTCTCCCTGCCACAGCCCGGTACTGCAGCTCCTTGTAGGTGTCACTTCCTGCAGCACATGTCCTCAGTCTTTGCAGTGAAGTGCAGGGAGGAGGGGGGAATGAGGTGTTCCCGGGACTGAAGTCGGGATACTGAGTGCTCCTCTTGGGGCAGCCTGACAGCCTCCGCCACTTCTGCTTTCTTGCTGCCATCGCAAGACACGTCGCCTGCCACTTTAACAGTAGCAGCAGTCGGGCACTTCCATTCCGAGCTGACAGTGGGCAGGCTGACACTGTCTAGATAGTGAAGAAGATCACACCAGTCACTGCTAAATGCCGCTGGGGGTGGGTGAAAAGAGTTGTGCAGCACTAGGCGCGGGTCTCGCTCCTGGCCTCACTGTCTGAGAGTCTGTGACATCACTGGTTGCTAGACGCCAGGCGGGGCCTGCCCTAGCAACCAGTTCTGGAAATGTAGTTAGCAGGGTGGCTGCACTGGCTGTGCTCTCTATTTCACTCCGGGACACTGTATTGTCCTGGAATGAAGGTGCCAGGGACCCAGGACAAACATGCCAATTGCGGGACAATCCTGGGAAATCCGGGACACATGGGCACCCTAGTTCCACAAAGAAGTTACATGTCTACAGCACAAGCAAATATTCCCAACATGCTCCACTTCTTCCTTTACACAAGATACACCACAGTGTTTAAAGTTCTCTGTACAACATTGTGGTATATGTCAGAGCTATATAAATTAATAGTAATAATATTGAGGTTGATTTACTAAGGCAAATACACTGTGCACTACAAGTGCACTTGCTATAGATCTGTGGGGAAGAGCTGAAATGAGGGGAAGCTCTGCTGATGTCTATCATCCAATCATGTGCAAGCTAAAATGCTGTTTTTTTTTATTTTCTTTGCATGTCACCCGCAGATCTGCAGTGACTGCACTTCCATCTGCACTTGCAGTGCACAGTGGATTTGCCTTTAGAAAATAAACCCCTATGTGTGACTGTGGGGGGACATTCAAATGTAAGCTCTTCTGGTGCAAAGACTGATATGACTGGTTCGGTGTTCTATGTACAGCACTATGGTATATGTCAGAGATATATATAGTATCTCACAAAAGTGAGTACACCCTCACATTTTTGTAAATATTTTATTATATCTTTTCATGTGACAACACTGAAGAAATTACACTTTGCTACAATGTAAAGTAGTGAGTGTACAGCTTGTATAACATTGTAAATTTGCTGTCCCCTCAAAATAACTCAACACACAGCCATTAATGCGGGATAGCAGGCGCGCGTGCGTCCACTGCACTGCGGGGGGGGGGGCGATGCTCATGATGGCCGTCGCCGATCGCACGAGAGACAGCGCAGGGACGTGTGTGTGTGTAAAAACACAAATCCCTGTTCTGTTGCATGAATTTATACATTATTCATAGAGGGGGGTGGAGTGACAGAGGGGGCGGCGCCTGTGCGCCCTTAATGGACGCACCGCTACTGGTCAGAGCTATATAAATGTAGAATTGTAATAATATTTTGTGACTATAGTAGGGGGACATATGAGTGTAACCTCCTTTAGTGCAAAGACTGATGTGAGAGACAGAGAGGCTCAGTGTTTCTGTACAGCACTGTGGTATATGTCAGCGCTATATAAATGTATAATAGTGTGTTATTGTGGGGGGGGGGGGGGGGGGCGTTAGGGTGTCAGCTCTATGGTAAGGTATAGAATGAAAATTTCTACTGCATGTCCTCTGAACAATACAGAACGATTACTTACTGCGCCCAGGTGAAGACGTGGATGTGGAGCCTCAGCCTGTCGTCAGCCTTTTTATCCTGGAATTTGACAACTCCCATTTCCTGTATTTGGACACTTCTAAGGCTTTCACTTTCATTTTCTCTGCTGCAGCTACTTAACATTGTATCAGCATTTGTTAATTTCATTATCCTTCCCATTGAAATTTCGATGTGTGGCCTCTGTAGAGCAATCATTAATAATCAGATTATGGGATGTCTGTGTGGAGTAGAATCCATCATATAGCCAGCGATCTGGATCAATACGTGGAATCAATTCTCTATGGAAAATGGAAGGGATGAACTCCCCGATGACATCATCCCAGTAGATGAGACATCACTTTGGTGGTATAGCGCTACCCCCCTTGAAGGCCGCTGGATTTAAAAAGATTCACCATGTGTGAAGGCATTCCAGCCCGACAGCCAAGCAACCAGCATTTGTAACAGTCACTCGCAGTTAGGGAACAGTGAATGGAATTTTTGTTTTTGTATTTATAAGGGGATTTTAACTTGGATAGGGTATGGTAAAGGTGCAGGACACCCTAAGGCCCCTTTCACACTAAAAATAGCGCCTGCATAATGCCTGAAAAAAGCGGGTCCTTTCGAGCGGTGCGCTAGCAGGACGGTAAAAAAAAGTCCTGCTAGCAGCATCTTTGGAGCGGTGAAGGGGCGGTGTATTTACCGCTCCTATACCGCTCCTACCCATTGAAATCAATGGGGCAGCACGGTAATACCGCCGGCTGCTAGCGGGGGTTAAAACCGCCCCGCTATCGGCCGAATACAGCAGCTTAAACGACTGTAAAGCAGCGCTAAATATAGCCCTGCTTTACAGCCGACGCCCGCACCGCCCTAGTGCAAAAGGGGCCTTAATCCATTAACTTTGTGACTCTATCAATTTAAAGTGGATGTAAACCCAAAAAATGTGCATGATATGTAAATCACCTGTCACTCACAGCAAGGGGGAGTTTTTGACAAAGTTTTCAAGACTTTGTCAAGATTTCTCTAACTGAACAATAAAAGAGGATTGCTCAGGCCCTGAGTAAATCTGCGTGGCAAGACTGGGCTCAAATGAAAGGAATCATATTCTCTACATTATGACATCAAAAAAAAAAAAATTGGGGTTTACATCCACTTTAAGTAATCTTCAGACTGCGCAAGAGAGACCTCTCTTATGTGTCACAGTCTCTTTCACAGCAAACTTCACATACAAGTTAGCAACTGCATACTTGCCAACAGTCCTGAATTTCCTGGGACAATCCTGATTTTGGGACCCTCGTCCCGATTTAATTTCCGGGATTTTGCTGACTGTGTTGATGGGGGAAATTGATAGATTTTCTTTCCTGCAACCCAGAGTTGCAGGAATGAAAATCGCATCTATGGCCTGCTTTAGCCTCCCTGACCAAGTACTGCTGAGATAAAATCTGTCACATAGAAGGAGCTTGTTCCAGTCAAGCCTGACCCATAGACTTGCACTGTGAGAGAGAAACACTGTGAGTGATGTCACCTGGTAACTCTGCCCCCTATGATGTCATATACCGACCCTCGGAGGAGACCCCCGCCCCTTTGTTTACTTAGTGTGGGGGGGGGGCGGCATTGTCATTCTGCAAGAGTCAATTGATGAGAGCGGTTGTGTTCATCGGGCGGCGGGATTTTTTTTGTGCGGGACAGCGGCCAGTATTCATTGTGAACACCTAACAACCAGAACAAACCGCACACAAAAACACCTCAAAAAATTTATGTGGATGTAAATTTGATGCGTTTACCTTCAAGTCTATGGACCAAAAAAATCACACTGCATTGCACCAAAGTAGCACAGGACTTCTCCACAAAAGTTGCATTGCAATTGCACTGCATTGATGTGAACGGGCACCACTGGAAGCATTAGCAATGTTATTTCTATTGTCATGGGATTCAGTGCGACCCAAGTGGTTTCTGAAACCGCATCAATGTGAGTCAGGCCTAAGAATCAATTTAAAGAACTAGGCTGCAAGTTGAAGGGAAAGACCACCATGGTTATATTCTCTGGAATATTGCCTGTGCCATTCACAGCACAGGAAAAACAGGGAAGATTAGAGAAAGAACTCAATGCATGGCTAAAGACCTGGTGTAAGGCTGGATTCACACCTATGCATTTTTAGTGCTTTTTGCATTTTGCAGATTTGCACTACAGAACGTGTTCCATAGGAAACCATGTTGAATGGACTGTAGTTCAAATCTGCAAAATGCAAAAAAGAACTAAAAATGCATAGCTGTGAATCAGGGGGAAGGATTTGGGTTTCTAGAGCACTGGGCTGACTTTTCATTGGGGTACACCCTATAAGCTAAAGATGGAAAGTTGGTCTGCTGTGCTTGGGGAGAGGTCTATGGAGCGGCTGGAGGAGTATTTTGTGCAAATTGTCATTGAACTTTGAAAATCAAAGTTGCATGACAAGTCGTTCCCCATGGTTTCCAATGATAACCATTCATATATGCATGACTTAAAGTTGCAGCAACTTCAAAGTAGTTCATGCACTACTTTGGTCTGACTTTCATGCAACTTGAGGGCCATAGAAATCAATGTTAACCCTCAGAAGTTGCATGAAAGTCATACCTGAAAGTTATACAATGCAACTTGTGTGCAACAGTTGTCCATTATCACTGGTAAAAGTCAAAGTCGTATCCAAGTTGCACCCATGATGCATCCAAAGTTGCATCAAAGTTGCACTCCAAAGTCGGCGCAACTTTGGAGTCGTACAAGTGTGAATGGAGCCTAAAGGAAAAAGTGGAAAAGAGACACTAAAGGAGGGTGGAATGATCGGGGGGGGGGGGGGGGGAGGATGTGGCGGGTGATATGGACTTTCTCATGTTACAAGCAGCTATTGGCAATTCCAGTACTATTTGGACCACAAAAAAAGCCATGCAAAGCACAAGTTGGAATGTAGCAATTGATTAAAGGTTTATTCACTAATGCCAGAAGTCTGCCAAGCAAAATAGGAGAGTTGGAAGCCTTGGCACATGAGGAAACTATGATTTCATTGGTATTGCCAAATCTTGGCTTCATTCTTCACACGATTGGCCTATTCTATGATCAAGTGGTAGAGGGCGGTTGGACATGCTGGAAAATCCATCTTCCCCCAACACCTTTATCTGGAGCTGAGCGTCCGTACAGCAATGATTATAATGTAATATAATGGACCCAAAGTCATGAATGATCAAGCTGAATATATGACTTCCATCTGTCCATCAAGATCAACCTATCAATGGATAAATAAATCAAATAAATACATAAATTAACGTATGTTTAAATAGGAATAGAAACAAAGTATTGTCTAGTTGGGTCATCTCCTTGTGATGTAATCAGGATTTTCCCCCCATAGTGACGTCTCATCTCCCGGGATGATGTCATTGAAGAGTTTTTCACTTCCATAGAGAATTGATTCCACGTATTGATCCGGATCGCTGGTTGTATGACAGATTCTACTCCACACAGACATCCCATAATCCGATCCGGATTTCATCGCTCTACAGAGACCACACGTAGGATTTTCAATGGGATAGACCAGTGTTTCTTAACTCCAGTCCTCAAGGCGTCCCAACACGTCATGTTTTCAGGATTTCCCTCAAATCAAACGGCTGTGGTAATTACTAAGGCAGTGAAACTAATCAAATCACCTGTGCAAATAATGGAAAGCCTGAAAACATGACCTGTTGGGGTGCCTTGAGGACTGGAGTTGAGAAACAATGGGATAGACGAGGAGATGCATGACTAGGGCAGCCAGATAACTTACTACCCTTAACAAAACATGTACATAACTTACATTACTATAAATAATGACCATGACACCTGCTTGGATGAAAATGGCCTTGACGGCCTTTTATTAACAAACCAAAAAACATATAAACTCTATTTCCATAGTTTTAACCATTTTAACTATTTTAATTCTCCAGATCTATCCAAGCTAATGGTTGCTGGTCCCTGACGACCCCATTTTCTTATTGAGCCTGCAGACCCTTTAACGTAGCATCTGCCCCAGCCGCAAACTTGCCTCGGGGACACGCTAACTGACCGCGGACCCCCATAACTCATTACCCATAAGGCCGGACTAACACCAGCCAATGGGAAAGGACTCCATAACTGTCATGTGTCCAACATTTTTTAGCCACACCCTTTTAATTTTATTCTTGTAACACTACACCATACCTAATCGTCGCCAAGGACCCAACCGTAACTGCATTCTTTAGTCGACCATCCTCTGACCGATTCTCTCAGGGCGGGCGGGCGGGAACGTCCTTTCACCTTGCTGCCCAGACTGCATGTGACTACCTACTTGCTAATTGCCACGAGGGATCTACTCCTCCCCCCCTTTGCTCCCCACCAACCAATCTGGTAAGTGCAGAACAAAATCTTTTACCCCTCCTATCTTTAACCATTTCATCTCTCTGTTCCTAGCACCCTGTCATGTTTGTACTTCGCCTCATTGCACTGCTGCTCCGTACATGTCTGAACAGCTGATACAATGTGAAGTAGCTGCAGCAGAGTTAATGAAAGTGGAAGTTCAGGAGTGCTGTAATACAGGTTGAAACAGCTGAACACAGGCTGAGAGTGAGACCCCACAGCTACTGCTCTGCCTGAACACCAAGTAAGTGAGCATTTCATTCATTTATAGTAAAGAAAGATTGTGTGTTGTTGCCAGAGGACATGGCATTCATTTTATGCATTACCACAGAGCTTACACTCTAATGTCCCAACAGTGGCCCATTGTTATTATACAGTTATATAGCTCTGACATGTGCCAAATTTCTGTACAAAGAATGCTCCGTCACATCAGTCTTTGCACCAGAGGAGCTTACACTCTAATCTCCCCACAGTATAATAATAATAACGCTCTGACATATACTGCAGTGCCGTACAGAGAATGCTGAACCAGTCACATCAGTGCTCTGCACCAGAACAGTCTCTGTATCCGAGGAGCTTACACTCTAATTTTCCCCCCCCCCCACAGTCATATAATAATAGAATTCTTGTGTGTATGTATGTATATGTATATATGTGTGTGTGTGTGTGTGTGTGTGTGTGTGTGTGTGTATATGTATATATGTATATATGTATATATATATATATATATATATATATATATATATATATATCTGACATATACCATAGTGCTGTACAGAGAACACTCAGCCAGTCACATCAGTTGCTCTGCACCAGAAGAGCTTGCAGTCTCTCCCACCAGTCACACACTATATAACTTTTTTATATAGCTCTGACCTATTCTGCAGTGTTGTACAGAGAACATTGTTTATCTTTTGTGTTAAGGAAGAAGAGATGAATGTGTGACAGGGTAGCCAGGACAAGGGGTGGGCACGATGGGCGGCTGCCCTGGACACTGTGGCATCATGTGAGCTGGGGAGGGGCACCACAAGGAGATTGGGGTTTTTGTGTTGAGAAGAGGTATTTGGGGGGGGGGGGGTAAGATTTGTTCTAGGAGGGTGAATTTGGGAGGTGTGTGCTAGGAGTGGTGACTTGTGTTGGGAAGGGGGGTGGGGAAGAGGATTTGTGCTATAAAAGTATAGTGGTAGAGGGTAAAAAAAAAAATGTTGGGGGGGGGGGGGTTGGAGGGTATTTGTGCTAGGAGGGGACTTTTTTTTTTTTGGGGGGGGGGATAGGGGATCGGGGAGGGAAATTTTGTTGGAAGTGGGGGATTTGGAGTGAGGAGAGGATTTGTGTTTTAGGGGGGATTTTTTTTTTTGGGTGGGGGGTTGTGCTGGGGGTAAATGGGAGGAGATAATTTGACCTGGGGAGGATGGTGGGCAGAGATTTGTGCTGGGAGGAGGGGCAAATGTATGCTTGGGGGTGAGGATGCAGATTAATGGTGTGTTTTTTTTGTTTTTTTTTTTTGTTTTTTGGGGGGGGGGGGGGTTTCTCTCGCACATAATGCTCATACATCTTGGGGGTGGGCACATAGTTTGGCATGTTCACCCCGGGCTCTAGATGACCTTGTCTCAGCACTGCAGGCTAGGAACTTAGTTGGGAGATGGGGAAAGTGCATTGGGACCCCATAACAGGAAGTGCCTGAACAATCATTTTTTCCGTAGCAGGATCACCTGGGATTACTTTAGTGAAAGCTGCAGATTATATAAATGTAAATGACTTTTGAAATGACATCATATTGCCCCCTTTAAAGCAGAGTTCCACCCGAAGGGAAGGTGACCCCCTGACATGCCACATTTTGGCATGTCTTTTTTTTTTTGGGGGGGGGGGGGATACCCTCTTTTTTCAGAGGGTCCCAGCTCCCACTTCCTCCCGGCACACCGCGGTGCCGGAAGCAAGTTCACCTCTTCCCCTCCCCCCCTCTCGGCAATCATCTGGGACACGTCACAGGTCCCAGATTGCCCGGCCAGTCATGGCGCGGCTCGTGCGTGCCCGGCTGTGAAACGGATATTCTTTACCACTTGGTAATAAGGTTGTAGCATTCCTGTGCCTCTCCACTCACCTTCTACAAGGGACTGCTACAACCTTATTACCAAGTGAGGTAAAGAATATCGGTCGGTAGCAGACGGATTTTGGAGTGCAGAGTCTACACAGATTGGATGACTGGATCGGTCCTGGAAAAAATCTTGAGGAAAAGGTCCTGGCTGGGCAATAGCCACAGGCATAATATCTTTGGGCGCTGGTAAGCGCAAAATTCAGATGGTGGTGGCAGTCATTTCACAAAAGTCACCTTTATTATTGCGGATGCCATCATAATTTGAACTGCTATTCAACACTGCACCATTTTTGTGTTTTTAGTTCACGGACACTTTCTTTTGGACATTATCTGTCACAGATCTATTATAAATTTATATTTATACATTTTTTTTTTTAAGTTACTTTGTTATCACATACAAAGTTGAGGTGCATTTATGAATATATTATCACTTACATTTAATTTTGATATTTGTAGGTTATAGCGCAATTTTTTGCTTTCTTAATATTTACAACGCAACTTTTTTGCATTTATTATTTGTGTGTATCTCATGTGGTGTTGCTGCTTTATAGGTTTTAGTTTAATTGCCGTCCAGCGCATTTTTTCCCCTTGCTATAAACCTATGAACAAAACTAATATGTCTAAAAAAAAAATGTTGTGTGGTGCAAGTTTTTATTGTTTCCGTTGCATGAGAAAAGGGAACAAGTGCATCCATCTAGCATAACCTTCCGTGTATTGGCATGGTGGAATGCAGACAGTTCAAGGCGCCTGCTATTGTCGTCATTGGCCAGACAACACCTCCTTGTGTGCCCCTCTGAAACTGGTGTCCTTTTATTACTAGGGGCCTGATATCGGGACTGAGCCTTGCCAACAGCTATTCCCCTGTCCAGTGAGAAGGCCCTGCCTGGACATTTTTTAACTTGCTAAAACTGGCTATACATTATACAATTTTCTTATTCCCTTTAAGTTTATCTTCAACTATGTAATGCGAGGGCCTGATCGACTCCATACAAATTGAAAGTGTTTCAGTTTGACCTATTATATAGTTTTAGTAAATATAAATGAAAATTGGATAATGTATGGCCAGCCTTAAGGAAATCTAAGATGATGCTGTTCTGTGTGTGTGTGTGTCAAAAGACCTTGCCCTTCAATCTCTAGGTGGGTCACCAGTCTCCATCTTGGGACAAGTGTATAGACAACGCCCTGACCCTCACACATCCCTCCATACTTTCTTCTCAAACCTGCTTTGTCCTTGCAGGAGATGGTGGAGTTGAGTCAAGTTCTTACTGTTGCCAATACCATCTACAAGCTGTGTGAGCAGGCTGCATCCAACAAGAAGCAATGCCGCCGCCTAGAGAACAGAATCCGAATGTTGCTGCTGCCTCTTGTGACTCTGGACAGGCAGCCGGATAAGTCTGTGGCTCTGCAGGCAGTGATGGAAGAACTGGAAACCATGCTTGGGAATGCAAGGGATTGGGTCATTAAATATTCTCACCGCTCCTGGTTGACACAGGTACTCAAGGCCAATAGCATCAAGGAAGAGTTTGACCTGATAAATGACCGCCTGGGGGATTCTGCCACTCATGTATCCCTCCTACTGGATGCTGAACAGAGGGACATGCTTGCCCAACAGAAGGAAATTCTTGCCCAACAAAGTAAGGTGCTTGCCCAACAGATGAACATGTTATCTCAGTTCTTTGCAGAGAACACCAGGAAGAAGGAGAACCGGGAAGATCTAGAGGAAGATCTGAAGGAGCTCCGGACTTCCCTCGAAAGTGAGTTTTGTTTTACAGATACTGGATAACCAGGGGCATAACTGCAATGCCTTAAGGTCGGTTTCACACTGGGGGGTGCGGGCGGTGACGGTAAAGCAGCGCTATATTTAGCGCTGCTTTACCGTCGTTTTAGCCGCGGTATGCGGCCGCTAGCGGGGTGGTTTTAACCCCCGCTAGCGGCCGAAAAAGGGTTTAAAACCCCCCGCAGAGCGCCGCTTTGCCGGCGGTATCCCCGCGGTGTCCCATTGATTTCAATGGGTAGGCGCGGTGAATACACCGCTCCAAATATGCTGCTAGCAGGACTTTTTTTACCGTCCTGCTAGCCCACCGCTCCAGTGTGAAAGCCCTCCGGCTTTCACACTGGAGTGAAAGGACCTGCTTTTTTCAGGAGCTATACAGGCGCTATTTTTAGCGCTGTAGCTCCTGAAAAACTCCCCAGTGTGAAAGGGGCCTAACTATAGCCAGTGTAGACTCTAGCATTATATGTAGAAAACATAAATATTATTAATTGAAGCTAGACATGTGCCGTTTGTTTTGTTCCGAATTGAAATTCGGACACATTTTTGGAAATTCTGATGTATTCGAATTTCCAAAATGCAATAGTACCGAATATAAACAAATCTGAAATATGGAAAAAAAAAACAATTGGACGGAATTTGAATAGATTCAAATAGTTTTCGAATCAATTTAGAATAGCTTTCAAATTCGAAGAGTTTTCCAAAGACAATAAAATGTAATAGAAAAATAAAGGAATAGAAAAGAATATAACAGAAAATCCTAAAATATAATAGAATAAAATGGAACAGAATATAATAAAAAAAAAAAGAATATAACCATCCTCTGAAATTCGAATTTCAAACAGAATAAAGTCGAATACATAAGAAAACAATAGAATATAACCATTTCACAAAATTTGAATAAAAAACAATAGTATAGAAAAAAAAAACAATGGAATATAACCATCTTCCAAAATTTGAATAGAATAAATTTGAATTGGAATAAAATAGAATAAACAAATAGAAAAAGAATAGAATTAAAAAAAACAATAGAATATAACAATTTCTCAAAATTCAAATAGAATCATTTGAATAGAAAAGAATGTATTAGAATAGGAAGATGGTTATATGCTTTAGTTTCTGCTTTTTTTCTTTACTATTCTGTTAGAATCTATTTGAATAGAATAGAAAATATTTACATTTTGGGAAATGGTTATTTCTATTCGAAATGAACTTTGAATCAATTCGGATAAGAATAAACTAATCTAATTCCGAAAACGAATTAAACAAATTTTATATAAATAACGAATCAAAACGAAATTAAACAAAGCGCATGTCTAATTGAAGTACAAATGCTTATATA
Organism: Lithobates sylvaticus; assembly: GCA_028564925.1. NCBI lineage: Eukaryota > Metazoa > Chordata > Amphibia > Anura > Ranidae > Lithobates > Lithobates sylvaticus. The sequence goes on from CM053034.1 coordinate 26,615,608, forward strand.
CTATATTCTAATGTTGCTCTGTGAACCAGCACGGGGCCACAATATAATAAATCATCTAATAAAGTAAATCGTAAGTATTTATGGTTAAACTATTGTATTTTAGCTTCTCTAAAGCAGTGGTTCTCAACCCTTTTTTTTTTTTTTTTTAAGTACCCCCAACAAGCCATGTTTGCAGATTTTCCTTTATTTTGCACAGGTGCTTTAAATCAGCATCGATGACTTAGTATTTTAGACTGCTAGTTTATCTTATCTTTTTTCTTGCCCTTGGGTAAAAATTCCCATGCAAAGTGGCCAGCCTCTTTGTACTTGGTAATCAACCCCTTTTGTCTCCATTTGTTTAATGCAGGTAAAGCAAAATTGGAGTCTAGATTGAAGAGCTTCAACATTAACCACTTCAGCCCCGGACCATTTGGCAGCCAAAGGACCAGAGGTCTTTTTTCAATTTCGCACTGCACTACTTTAACTGGTAATTGCGCGGTCATGCAATTTTGTAACCAAACGAAATTTGCGTCCTTTTCTTCCCACAAATAGAGCTTTCTTTTGATGGTATTTGATTGCCTCTGTGATTTTTATTTTTTGCGATATAAACGGAAAAAGAGCGAAAATTTTGAAAAAAAAAGAGATTTTCTACTTTTTGTTATAAAAAAAATCTAATAAACTCAATTTTAGTCAAACATTTGGGCCAAAATGTATTCAGCCACATGTCTTTAGTAAAAAAAAATGCCAATAAGCGTATATTTATTGGTTTGCGCAAAAGTTATAGCGTCTACAAACTAGAGTACATTTTCTGGAATTTACACCGCTTTTAATTTATGACTGCCTATTTCATTTCTTGAGGTGCTAAAATGGCAGAGAAGTACAAAACCCCCCCAAATGACCCCATTTTGGAAAGTAGACACCCCAAGCTATTTGCTGAGAGGCATGTTGAGCCCATTGAATATTTTTTTTTTTAGTCCCAAGTGATTGAATAAAGACAAAAATAAAAAAGATTTTTTTTTTTTTCAAAAAGTTGTCACTAAATGATATATTGCTCACACATGCCATAGTTATATGTGGAATTGCACCCCAAAATACATTTTGCTGCTTCTCCTGAGTATGGGGATACCACATGTGTGGGACTTTTTGGGAGCCTAGCCGCGTACGGGGCCCCGAAACCCAAGCACCGCCTTCAGGATTTCTAAGGGTGCAAATTTTTGATTTCACTCCTCACTACCTATCACAGTTTCGAAGGCCATAAAATGCCAAAATAGCACAAAACCCCCCCAAATGACCCCATTTTGGAAAGTAGACACCCCAAGCTATTTGTTGAGAGGCATGGTGAGTATTTTACAGCTCTCATTTGTTTTTGAAAATGAAGAAAGTAAAGAAAAAAAAATTTTTTTTTTTTCAAAACTTTGTGACAAAAAGCGACATCTGCAAAATACTCACAATACCTCTCAGCAAATAGCTTGGGGTGTCTACTTTCCAAAATGGGGTCATTTTGGGGGGTTTTATGCCATCTGGGCATTCCATGGCCTCCGAAACTGTGATTGGCAGTGAGAAGTGAAATAAAAAAATTACACCCTTAGAAAGCCTGAAGGCGGTGATTGGTTTTTGGGGTTCCGTACGCAGCTAGGCTCCCAAAAAGTCCCACACATGTGGTATCCCCGTACTCAGGAGAAGCAACAGAATGTATTTTGGGGTGTATTTCTACATATGCCCATGACATGTTTGAGCAATATATCATTTAGTGACAACTTTTTGTAAAAAAAATATATATATTTTTTTTTTTTTTCATTATTCAATCTCTTGGGACAAAAAAAAAAAATATTTAATGGGCTCAACATTGCTCTCATCAAATAGCTTGGGGTGTCTACTTTCCAAAATGGGGTCATTTGGGGGGGGTTTGAACTGTCCTGGCATTTTATGCACAACATTTAGAAGCCTATGTCACACGTCACCCACTCTTCTAACCACTTGTAGACAAAGCCCTTTCTGACACTTTTTGTTTACATGAAAACATATTTTTTTTTTGCAAGAAAATTACGTTGAACCCCCAAACACTATATATAATGTTAAAGCAAAGGCCCTACAGATTAAAATGGTGGGTGTTGCATTTTTTTTTTCCACACAGTATTTGCGCAGCGATTTTTCAAACGCATTTTTTGTGGAAAAAATACACTTTTTTTATTTTAATGCACTAAAACACACTATATTGCTCAAATTTTTGATGAAATAAAAAATATGATCTTAGGCCGAGTACATGGATACATGGATACCAAACACGACATGCTTTAAAATTAGAATATAACCATTTCACAAAATTTGAATAAAAAACAATAGTATAGGAAAAAAAAACAATGGAATATAACCATCTTCCAAAATTTGAATAGAATAAATTTGAATTGGAATAAAATAGAATAAACAAATAGAAAAAGAATAGAATTAAAAAAAACAATAGAATATAACAATTTCTCAAAATTCAAATAGAATCATTTGAATAGAAAAGAATGGATTAGAATAGGAAGATGGTTATATGCTTTAGTTTCTGCTTTTTTTCTTTACTATTCTGTTAGAATCTATTTGAATAGAATAGAAAATATTTACATTTTGGGAAATGGTTATTTCTATTCGAAATGAACTTTGAATCAATTCGGATAAGAATAAACTAATCTAATTCCGAAAACGAATTAAACAAATTTTATATAAATAACGAATCAAAACGAAATTAAACAAAGCGCATGTCTAATTGAAGTACAAATGCTTATATACTATATTCTAATGTTGCTCTGTGAACCAGCACGGGGCCACAATATAATAAATCATCTAATAAAGTAAATCGTAAGTATTTATGGTTAAACTATTGTATTTTAGCTTCTCTAAAGCAGTGGTTCTCAACCCTTTTTTTTTTTTTTTTTAAGTACCCCCAACAAGCCATGTTTGCAGATTTTCCTTTATTTTGCACAGGTGCTTTAAATCAGCATCGATGACTTAGTATTTTAGACTGCTAGTTTATCTTATCTTTTTTCTTGCCCTTGGGTAAAAATTCCCATGCAAAGTGGCCAGCCTCTTTGTACTTGGTAATCAACCCCTTTTGTCTCCATTTGTTTAATGCAGGTAAAGCAAAATTGGAGTCTAGATTGGAGAGCTTCAACATTAAAGAACAAGGAATGGTGTGGCCGGTTGAAAGTTGTGTCCAGCGGGGGGAGGAAGAGACAAGTGACCTGAGCGTTAAACTGTCTCAAATTAGTAATGCATGTAAGTATTAAGAAGGCCATCATAGTGACACATCGACAAGAATATTGTGAGTTAAGCCAAGAAATTCCTGATGTAGCAGAGGAAATGTCGCTCAAGTCTACTAAGAAATAGGGATGGGTTGCATGTTCAACTCAAACATCAGCTGTTCGGAGACCAAACAAACATGTGAGGCATTCATGGCAAATTCGAGCGCTGCGGAGCGCCCCATAATGCACTGCGAGATGGCAGTGCATTGATGGCTGCTGATTGGCTAAAGCATGCACCTGACCTGCATGCTTTGGCAAATCACAGCGCGATCTGCTGCGAGAGCCATGATTGGCCAACCATGGCTCAGGGGCCACGCCCCATACTATATAAGGCTGCTGCTTACACGGCGGGCGTATATAGTGAATGAATGGAGATTAGGCAGGTATTGTAGTATGCAGTCAGTATGTGCAGGGCTGTCTTAATGCATGGGCACACCTGGAGCATGGGGAGGGGGCCCCCATCTTGCATTACATCATACTTGCCTACTGTTCCGGATTTGCTGGGCTAGTCATGCTTTTTACTTGGCTCAGTTGGCTGTCCCAGAATGGCAGTGTCCAGGGCAGCATCCTGGAACCTGTACTGTGCCCTCCTGAACCCCCCCACCCTGTACTGTGCCTTTCTGCCCCCCCCTGTAGTGTGCCCTTTTGTGTTGATTAGTCTTTGATTCATGACATATTTTCTTATTGTTAAAAATGAGAATTGAGAGTACTAATATGTTTAAATCGATTATTTATACTAGGTGTAGGTGTGTAAATTGGGGCAGGCTGGCAGTGGCATCACTAGAGGATGGCTTCTGGGGCTATTGCCCCCAGTCTGGGGCCCTAGCCCCGAGTTTATTGCCAGGTGCAGGCAGGGACATATCTACCTCGAGGCCTCTGCAGCATTTTTAAGTGTGGCGGCGCCCTCAGGCAGAAAAGACACTAAGGCTCTGTTGTGCACAGTGACGGAAGGGGATTCCCTATCCTCTCCCCATCACACTGACATCCCGAGGCAGCCACTGGCATAGCGGAGTGGGGGGGGGGGGGGGCATGTGCAGAAATTGTCCTCGATCTGGACCGGTCCCATGTCCCAGCTAGACTCTGGTGTCAGCACTGTCCGGGAACACACACCTTCCAGCCCCACCACCACCTCTCCATCAGCCGGCCTGTGAGTGCCGCTCCAAATAGATGATGTGAGCGATCGGACAGGATGAGTCAAGCCCACACTGGGCATGGACACCAGACATCACCATCGCCCTTCTTCCTTAGACTGGGCTCTCCACTACACCTCCCCTCACCTGAAGATTTAACTGTCATTCGTGCCTGCCCCATGCAGAGTGTCACCTATGTGTTGGGCGCACCTACCCCCCCTCCACACTTCAGTGTGTTTACTTCTCCTCCAACCCAGACAGGGCTGTCTCCTCTATAGGGTGTACATCATCTCCTGCAACACCACACTCACACATTTTTGGGTTTTTCATTTTGGTAGTTCTGCCAGACTACATTAGCAAACCTTACCAAGTCCAAATTTTATCAATGCCACAGTCCCCCAGAGACCCTGCACAGGCCATTAAAGACCCTGAATACCCACTTGAGAAGGAAGGGGTGGGAAAAATTTGGGGGGGGGGGCACCCAATTTTAGTCTTGCCTAGGGCAGCACAAAATCAGAGCTTTAGTCCTGTGGGAACAGGGTTCCTGTACTTTTCCCACAGCAGGAACACCGTTCTTGTTAGCAGCCGTGTCCTGCAAGCTGTGGCAGGCAGTGAGGGTGTGTGTGAAAGGGTGGGCATCCATGCCAACGGGGGATGGTCCACCCGGTGCCACACATTAGGGGGGTGTCATCCCGGCGTGCCCGTCCTACCCTCCCTCGCTCACCCTTCAGCGGCCGCTGTAACCGTACCGCCTCCTAGATCCCAGGAACACTGATCCAATGGTGTGACATGTATTATAGGAGGCGAGACCTTGTAACAGTGGCTGCTGGAGGAGGAGGCCCGAGGGAGGGGAGGATGGGCACGCCGGAATATTCAAAACAAGGATGCATTTGCTAGGCACTAATCAGGCTGCATTTGATGGGCTCTGGGGACCCTGATGTAAAGCGTATGACTTTCTTTACTTCGCTGCTATGGGCTCTAGCCCCAGATCTTTTGTAAACCTAGCAACACCCCTGCAAGCTGGTAGGGGCCCCAGTGTATTACTCAGCATCATGGGCCCCTGGGCAATTAAGATGGCCCTGTGTATATGTATGTACACGCTTCAGAGTATATAGTGCAGTGTGTACACGCACACGTGTGTGTGTGTGTGTATATTAGGGATGGGCCCGGTGTTCGATTCGAACCCATGAACTATTTGGGCCGCTCGCATCAAATTCGTGTGATGCGAGCGGCCCGCAATGCATTGCGCCAGTCGCAGTGCAATGCTGGCTGATGATTGGCCAAGCATGCACTGTGACCCCGCATGCTTGGCCAATCACAGCGCCGGCAGCGAGGAGAGCCATATAAAGGAATTGTCAAAGACCGTCTCCTGTCATTTTTACAATTTTTGACACTTTTTTGGTGAAATACCATTTCACACAGGGGGGGGCCGGGATCTGGGGGTCCCCTTGTTAAAGGGGGCTTCCAGATTCCGATAAGCCCCCGGCCCGCAGACCCCCACAACCACTGGCCAGGGTTGTGGGGAAGAGGCCCTTGTCTTCATCAACATGGGGACAAGATGCTTTGGGGGTCTTAGACCCCCAAAGCATCCTCCCAATGTTGAGGGCATGTGGCCTGGTACGGTTCAGGCGGGAGGGGGGGGGGGCGCTCTCGTCCCCCCCCTCTTTTCCTGCGGCCTGCCAGGTTGCGTGCTCGGATAAGGGTCTGGTATGGATTTTGAGGGGGACCCTACGCCATTTTTTATTTTTTTGGCTGGGGTTCCCCTTAATATCCATCCCAGACCTGAAGGGCCTGGTTATTGAATTTGGGGGGACCCCCACGCTTTTTTTTTTTTTTTTTTTTTTTTTCATTTTTTTTTATGAATGACTTTTTTTTTATGAATGACTTTCAATGAATGACTGTTCTCTGTATTACGGGAGCCAACAATTCATATAGCCGCGAGTGATTTTAAATAGCTTTTTTTCTTGCAAAAATTCAACTTTTTGCAGGGACAGTTCTAAGCACAGCAAACATGCGCCCCTTTACATGCATACTATAGACACCCCCCAGGTACGAAATTTAAAGGAATATTACACTTTTATTGTTTCAATTTAAGCATTATTAAAATCACTGCTCCTGAAAAAACGGCCGTTTTTTAAAAAAAAATTTTGCATTGATACATGTCCCCTGGGGCAGGACCCAGGTCCCCAAACACCTTTTATGACATTAACATGCATATTAGCCTTTAAAATTAGCACTTTTGATTTCGAACGTTCGCATCCATTATAACTAATAGGGTTCTAAAGCTCGCACGGACTTTAGGTCCGTTCGGGGGTTCTGGTGCGAGCCGAACGGGGGGGTGTTCAGCTCATCCCTAGTGTATATATTAGTGTATTGAAATTGTCATAGGGTTCCCCTTAACCAAATTAAGGAAAAAAAAAAATCCATACCAAGCTATAACCTTTTTAGAAAAAATTTGGTGTGGGGTCCCCCCCAAAATCCATACCCTTATTTGAGCAAGCAGGAAAGGGGACAAGCGAGTGCTTCCCCTACCCCCAATCGTACCGGGCCGCTGGCCGTCAACATGGGGAGGTTGCTATAGGGTGCCCCCTTCCATCCTGACCTCCAGGCTGCATGCTCAGCTAAGGGTCTTGTATGGATTTGGGGGGGGGGGGGGGGGGGGGGGGGGCCCACGCCAATTAAATAAATAAATAAGAGAGGAAAAAAATTGGCGTGGAGTTCCCCTTAACTGCACGCAGTTTTTTTTCCTTTTTTTTTTTTTTCATTTATAGTACTACTTTAAATTACACTTTTTTCCTTTTAGAAATGTCATTTATTGCTGTTCTACACATCGCACAGATGCTAACTAAGGGGACCCCCCAGGCATGATATTTAAAGGAATCTTTCTTTTTTTTATTGTTTCACTTTAAGCATTATTAAAATCGCTGCTCCTAAAAAAAAAAAAAAAAAAAAAAAATGTAGTTTTTTTGCATTGATACATGTCCCCCTAGGGCAGTACCCGGGTCACCATACACCTTTTTTTTTTTTTAATGGCAATAACTTGCAAATAAGCCTTTAAAATTAGCACTTTTTATTTTTTTCATGTTCGTGTCCCATAGACTTTAATAGGGTTTGCGTGTTTTGCCTGTTTGTGGTGTTCTGGTGCAAACTGAACCAGGGGGTACTAAGAAAATGCTCATTAAAACTGAGGTCATTATGTCCAAATGAGAAAAGCAGGCAAGGCCAAATCCCTAATCTTTAGGAAGGCAGCCAGGGGCGTAGCTATAGGTCTCAATTGTAACCCAGCCCAAGGGGGCCCATGCGGCTCTCCTGTGCCATAGCGAGGGAGCAACGGAGGGAGTGGGGCAGGAGGGGCAGAGTGAGATGACGGTGTGGTAGTACGGATGACAGCAGCCCCTTGGACACTGACGGCATGGCGGAAGCAGGCATGAGCCAGACTGGTATGTTAATTGTAACCCCATGCCATGTACCTGAGCCTGCTTTGCCCTTCTGTCCCTGAGCCATATACCAATCAGTGTGAGGGGGACAGAGAACCTGTCATGGGGGAGGAAATTCAGAAACTGATAACCCCGCCCCCCCTGTCACTGAACCCACCCTCTCTCCTGTCCCTGAGCCTTATACCAATCAGTGGGAGGGGTAAAGAGGACTTGTCATGGGGAGGGGATTAGAGACTGGTAACCACGCCCCCCGTCACTGAGCCTGATCCACTCTCCTGTCCCTGAACCTTTCACTGGCCAGTGGGAGAGGTAAAGAGGACCTGTCATTGGAGAAGGGATTAGAGATTGATAATCCCTTCCCCCATCAATGAGCCAGCCCTGCCTTCCTGTGCCATACACCAGTCCGTGTGAGGGGACAGAGGACCTGTTATGGGGGAAGGGGATCCAGAGAAGGCCTAATTACAAGTCCCAGAAGAGGGAGCAGAGGAGCCCATGAGGGTAAAAGTATTAATTACACCGACCACCCACTATGACTGACCTAGGTCCAGCTGCCCCTAGATAAAATAAAAGCTACTGCCACCAGTGGTGGAACTGCCAGGGTAGGAAAGGTCGCCCCTGCGACTCGGCCCTGGTGTTCTCCTCCCACCGTGGGGCAGTCCCAAGACAGCAGGAAGGAGGCTCACTGCAAAACATGTGAAAGGGTCCTGCTACGGGACCACAGGAAAGGGCAGCTGGGGGTCAGAGAGGCATCTTCATGGTTTCTTGCATCGGGGACCTGAAGGTTCTAGTTACGCCTCTGAAGGCATCCATACTATATTCTCAACCCAACATTCAAGACGCATAAAAAAATTTGGTGGATGTTCACCTTTATAGGCGAGATACAGAGTGCCAAGTACTCCTAATACACTGTTGCTTGATGGTACAGGAGGTCTTGTACAGAAAATATTGGAGCTTGTAGGTCAACAGCTATGAGCTGAACACACTTGGGTTTGATGAGCAAGAATAAAGTTTGGGTGCTGAAGCTGAACCACATAAATGGGAACTAAATGGGGGGGGGGGGGCTGTTCTGGCCAGTTTATGGGCTAATAGGCAAGAGATTGCCCAGTCAGTGTGGTCATGTCCACATTTAGCCAATGATGTCTCACGGCAGACCACCTTTGCTGAATGACGGCTCATATTGAGCAGCATTTTCTTTCCTCACGGCAGGTATCGAGAATTGTGATTGAGGTGGCTCTGTCACTGGATGACGTGATTGATGGTGGATGTACATTTTTGGTTTTTTTTTTATTTATAAGGATTTCTCAAGCCAAGACATCAGAAGGCAGTGTGAGGCTGGGTTCACACTAAGTGTGGAAGCGGCTCACAGCAGGGGACTGGTGCGTCCCTGTTCTCCATTTCAGGGATGAATCGGGCCCGAATTTTTGCCTGAATTTGGACCTGAAACTGAGCCAAAGACGCACAGGCCCCACTCTGTGGCCACCACGGAGATATGTGAACCGGCTCCATTGAGAGCCGGGCACATTCTCCTGTCATGTGAATTGGATGTGGAGAAACTCTCATCCAATGTGCACTAGTGTGAACCCAGCCTAAAGAAAGGCGGGTTATATATTCACTCAGTACTGAATTCTGGTTTTATAGTTGAGTGGAAAAAATTGTGGAAAACAAAAGCGATGTATGATGCAGAGACACCACCACACTATACAAGGAATGAGTTTCATAGACCATTTACTTTGCAAAGTGTAATTCTTCGCTTTCTATCACTAGGTCTCCGACCAAACTGGAACATCACAGAAATCCTGGTGAAAGATCTGGAGCGAGGAGCCCTATTGCTGGAACGGGCCACCCATTACTTGTACCGGGGAGAGCTCCAAAACAGCCCTGTGGCCATCAAAGTGTTCAAGGATCAGAATGTGCCGAATGAGGAGTGAGTATCTGGGGACACCTAGACCGGTCCTCCCATATCATGAGACAGAAGGTGACAATGTCTGTTTTCCAGATTCATTCGGAGGACATTTCAGACTGAGAGCCAAACGATGAAGAAATTTGAGTGTTTGAATATTTTACAACTCTACGGTATCTGTTTTGATAATTCAGGTGAGGACAGCAACATCAATTATCTCTCCATGTCCCTGTTCTGTCCTCGTTCTGCTCCAGACTCTCTCTTCAGCTCTATTCTGGTATCCCATCTCTGCTTATATTCTTTTAGCAGGTCTGTCCTGGTCTCTTGTCTCATCCTCTTCCTCTCTCCTCCCTTCTGTAGCTCTTTGTTCTGGTATCCTGTCTGTTCCCATCCTCGCCCTCTCTCTTCTCTCTGTAGTGCTCTATCCTGGTTTCCTGTCTCTGTTCCCATCCTCATCCTCTTCCTCTCTTCTCCTCCTGATTCAGGCCCAGAAACCTGCTACTCTCTGGTGATGGAGTTATGTGAGAAAGGGACGCTACGGGAACTGTTACAGACTGAACTGGACTTGGAATGGGATCGAAGAGTTCTTTTGGCTCTAGACGCAGCCAAAGCACTGTACAGGTGAGACATCTTCATTTTATCCCTTAATTGGAGGCTTTGAATTATCTGACAAAGCTGGTATAGCTTGGAGATGGTTAGTCTGCTGGCGACAATTGATCAGATTTATTAAGTGTTGGACACCAGTAATTAACGTGCACCCTATAAATCTGATACATAAAGCCACATTAAAAAAAAAAAAAAACTAAGTGAAACCATTCCGTGCTGTTGATAGCAGTGAAAAGATGTCATGTAATCAATTACAGCAATAACAGTCCTTTATGCTATTTCTTTATGTCGCCACATGTTCATTTGTGATCCTTTTTACAAATGTGCACCTATACTATACAGGGGGTCCCCGGGTTACAAACAAGATAGGGACTGTAGGTTTGTTCTTAAGTTGAATCTGTATGTCGGAACAGGTACATTTTTTTAAGTGTCGCTCCAGGCAAAAAATCAATTTTTAAGTTTTTTAGATAACATAGAGAAGGGTTATCACCCCTGTAACATTTGTTTTGCTGTCTGTGCCCCTGTTCAGAAGATTCCACCTCACCTTCTGTCCCAATGAGAATTGGATTTTGAAAAATTTGGGTTGTTAGGGAAACATGGACTGGTAAAAAAGCATTAGTGGAGACACCTTTTTCCCATATTAACTCTTACAGGAGTGAATTTCCCTTCCTAGGGGTAGATTTCCTCTCACTTCCTGTTGTCTCCCTCTGTTTGTAAGTAGGAGTCGTTTGTAAGTCGGATGTTTGTAAGTAGGGGACCCCCTGTATAGATATAAAAATACTTAAGCGCTGGTAAAAACAAAACCTAGAAACTACTAATCTAAAAGCTGCAACCAATAAAAATGATCTCTCCCTGTGCAAATGTATAAAATGTAAAAAATTAGTGCGCTAATAGAAATAATATATATGCACACAATCACCATGCGACTTAGTGGTGAAATAAAATTATAAAAACTCCTTCTGTTTTAAAACCGAAACACAATGTGTTAAGAACAAATGCCTAAATTCGTGAATTGCGTTGAGGTGCAACTTGCATGCACAAAAATGCATAAATTATGATAAGGTGCCAAAATTCATGAATTGTGATAAGGTGCTAATTACATGTGCTGACAAATGGCTATTCATACAAAATTCTGAATACTTCCGTGTGGTCACGAGTGCTTCCTTACTCTTAATCCATGTGAAAAAACAAACAAATATCCCTTCAATCCAGAAAATGGTAATAAAAAAAATATATAGAACGGTTAAAATGACATAAATAGCAATGGGTAAATAAAATACAATATACTGGTATAAAGACTGAAAAAACAGTGGGACATATACAATATCACATATGTATAGTAATGATGGCCATCTAATTACACATATCACACTGCAAACAGATATTCAGTCCTATTGTTCTGAAACGTTCAGATGCTCAAAGACTGCTGACAATCCAACCAAAGAATAGCTGACCATACACCAGCTTGTGCAAACCATGCAATCCAGCTTACTATAGGTGTAAAACTTATGGTGTGACTCTATTGTGGACCGGCTCTTGATCTCAGGGTATTATAGATAGAGACAATAGTGTGTACCTGTGATAAAGTTCCTTCTGACGTCACTGGCTCCTCACCCATGATTAAGTCACGTGAACAGTGACGCAACGCATCGGGAGGAGGAGCCAGTGACATCAGAAGGAGCCAGCACACACAGCGGCTGTGAGGAGAAATCACTGACTGTTTCCTATGTTATATAATACGATTACATGCTATTTGGCCAGAGGCGGTTTGTGAGTGCGCTAGTGATACAAGTTGCTAGTCCTTGTCCTTTATCACAGGTTCTCTCGCTCTCGATCTCTCTCTCTCGATCCACAATGGAGGAACACCATAAGTTTTACACCTATAGTAAGCTGGCTGGTATTGCACAAGCAAATGGTCAGCTATTCTTTGGTTGGATTGTCAGCAGTCTTTGAGCATCGGAACAATAAGACTGAATATCTGTTTGCAGTGTAATTGGATGGCCATCATTACTATACATATGTGATATTGTATATGTTCCACAGTTTTTTCAGTCTATATACCAGTATATTGTATTTAATTTTATGTCATTTTAACCGTTCTTCTATAAGTGTCAATCACACATATATACATATATATATATATATTTTTTTTTTTTTATTACCATTTTCTGGATTGAAGGGATATTTTTATTTTTATTTTTTTCACATGGATTAAGAGTAAGGAAGCCCTGCTTACCTTCATCATAATAACACTGTTATTAAATGAGGCCCAAAACTTCTAATTACAGGTTACATCAGATTGAAGAAAAAGCCATCCTCCATGGGAATCTGAGCAGTTCCAAGTATTTGGTGGATGGGACGTACTGTGTGAAGGTACGAATGTAATGAGGTTGGACTGATTTTCAGGAGTCTTGGCCAGGCATTATTCACATATGTTGCATTGGGCCAGTACTGGAAGCCACATGGTCTGTAGCTGCAGAATTGCTGGGCAGTGAGTTCCATGAAGTGGTTGGGGTCTGCTGAGATGGTTTTTCATTGTCCATGTTATTTTGAAGTGCTGGTGTTGTCTGTCCAGGTATGTAAAGTGTAGAATGTGTATGAAGTAGACCTAGTGTAATCAGGGAGCAAGGCTTTCCAGACAACCAGTACACAAGTCAGCAACTGTTGGACGAGCTGCACCATAATGATGTGGATGAGATTCATTGTGTCACTCAGGATAAGCTGTATCATGATGGCTGGAATGGGCTCCAAAGATGCTGCTGTGACTGAGCTCTTATGCCGCATATACACTATCGGAATTCTCATCGGAAAAGCCTTGGATGTTTTTTCTGACGGAATTCTGCTCAACACACCAAATTCCGACCGTCAATGCGGTGAAATACAACACTACGATGAGCCGCAAAAATTTAGTTTTAATGCTTCCAAGCATGCGTCGAATTGTTTCCGAGCATGCGTCGGAATTTTGCGCGTCGGAATTGCCACAGACGATCGGAATTTCCACTAAAAACTCCTTCCATCAGAAAAATCAAGAACGTCTCAAACTCAAAATTTGGCCAGCAAAAGTCCGATGGAGCATACACGCGGCATTTTCCGACGAAAAGCTCTCCTCGTTCTCGTCCTCCTCGCTGGCCAAAATTCCGACCGTGTGTACGCGGCATTAGGCTTGATTCATACCTATGCATTTTAGTGCTTTTTGCAGATTTGCACTACAGCCCATTTAACATGGTTTCCTATGGAACACGTTCTGTAGTGCAAATCTAAAAAAATACAAAAAGCACTAAAAATGCATAGGTGTGAGTCAAGCCTCAGGAAGTCAAACTGTGATATCTACTAGTTTTCCTAGTGCTGCCATTAAGGAGTCATTTTTCCTTCTGCTCTATTCTTAGTAGTAGTAGTTCAGAACACTAGCCAGTGTTCCCTTAGCTGACTATATAGCACACAAGAAGGGGGTTAAGAGCACATGTCTATGGCTCATTTGTTGCCCATACTCACAAAATGTCCAGGGACAGCTGGTATCCTCCTTCCAAGTGATACCAGATCTTCAATAGACAGCCCCTTCAGCCAGCTCTTTGTAAAACCAGGGTCACTTTCTCAACTTCAGGTCACCCACCTGAGAACACATGGCAGCAAGTGCCTGGGAGGGGCAGAGTGCCCCCCTCCCACACTGGAACTCTAGTCTCTAGGAAAGACCTCATCCTCTGTGTCCAAAAAAAAATACCCTCTCCTAGCATGTTCAGGGCCACCTTCACTGGGATTGGTTGGAGTGGATGAGGCTCTTTATCTTCTCAGATGGTAAGGCTGCCCATTCCTCTTGGCAAATTCTTGGACTGTCTTGTATGAACTGCATGTTTTGACATCTCCCCAGAGTGGCTCAATGATATTGAGGTCAGGAGACTGAGATGGCCACTCCAGAACCTTCACTTTATTCTGCTGTAGCCAATGACAGGTCGACATGGCCTTTTGGATAATTTTTATTTTTTTGTTTTTGTTTTTTCCTTTTTTTTTTTCTTCTCCTTCAGAGTTAAAAAAAAAAAAAAAAAAAGACCCCAACATTAGTGGGGGGGGGGGGGGGGGGGGGGGGTAGAATGTCCCATCGTTTTTTTTTTTTTTTTCAGTTACAGTAATTGTTGTTTTTTTTTTTCTTTTTTTTTTTTTTTCTTTTTATTAAATTATTGTGAACATACATACAAGTTCTTCCATATCATTTCCAATACAGGAATATAAAACCTTCAAATAAAATGCATACACAATTACATACGAAAACAATAACAGAAAACAGTTAGAGTAATTGTGCCTCATCATTGGTGTTAGTGGGGTGATTAAATGGTTTAGAACAAGGTAAAAAGATGACTGCCCAAAATAACGAGGTACTTCAGATGGAAGCTGTACATGAAAAAGTTACTGTGCTTTATAAAATGCACATAAGTGAACACGCATAGAAAAACAATATTTCAGTTAACATACACTAAGTCCATGAGGGATGCGATCCACCTTGGCAATATCGGCTCTCGTTGGCCCAACACTTTAAAATTGTCCCAATCATGTAGGCCAGGCCATTAATCCATCATTGATGTCCCCAGCTATCAGGATTTGGGCTCCCCAAGACAGAATCTTCCATCCGGAGCCCTTCCAACATGGAGACAAGAAGTAAGGCCAGAGAGCTGGAGTACATCGCCCCCGAGACATGGCAAGATATCAACGCATACGATAAACGCAGCGAGATTTACAGGTTGGTTTGCTTTATGACAAAAAACACTGTAGCCGTTCTGATTGCTTTTACTGTGTAGGAAATTGCCAGATCTAACAAATGATACCTCGATTATTGCTGCAGTGATGACTGCGATATCGCCACTCCCAGCCAAGGAGGTGCAGGTACGTCCTATGGAAAGAAAGGGATTACAGAAAGACCTTTTTATTTTGGGCATGTCGCCTTATAACAGACCCCAAGCACCAGGGCATACATTCTATAACAATCCATCTTTTAAATTTGTCCTTAGTTTTTTTTTTTTTTTGTCAAAAACGTCCCAAGCATTTTTGGTATTTTTTTGTTTTGTTTTTTTGTGCCCATTAAAGGTTGTAAAGGTAAGTGTTTTTTTTTTTTTTTTTCACCTTAATGCATTCTATGCATTAAGGTGAAAAAACATCTGACAATGCCGCCCCCCCCCCCCCCCCCCCCCCCCAGCGCTGCTGTCAATCGCAGCCAATGACGTGGCACGCGGGGGGGCTGGGGCCGAGTGATACAGCGAGCGGCTGTATCACGGGAGCGTGCGTGCAAGTACTCCACACCATGCGAGGGAGCTTGCATGAAGGTGAGAAGTACTTGCAGGGGGGGGGGGGGTGCCGAGACAGCCGCTGAGGGACCTCAGAAGATCAGGATCGGGGCCACTCTGTGCAAAACGAGCTGCACGGTGGAGGTAAGTATAACATGTTTGTTATTTAAAAAAAAAAAAAAAAAACTTTAACTGGCCGAAAAACGAACGAACTGGCCAAATGACTGTGTGTTCCCCCCCCCCCCCCCCCCCGTCTAGTGGTATGGCCAGCATTAGTTTGACCTAAATACAAATCTCATCACTAATAAGGATGCAAATTTCACTGAATAAGACATTTCAAACACTTGTTCCCAAGTCTAATCTATAAGAGAATAAGGCAGACCATGGACCAGGGGTCTCAAACTGGTGGCCCTCCAGCTGCTGCGGAACTACAAGTTCCATCATGCCTTTGCCTGACGGAGTCATGCTTATAAACTGTCAGACTTGCAAGGCCTCATGGGACTTGTAGTTTTGCAACAACTGGAGGGCCGTCAGTTTGAGACCCCTGCATGGACGATGCAATTTTTCTTTCCTCCCTCCCATTGTGGAAGGAAATAAAATTGTTAGTTTTCAAGATGAACTTGGTCAGTGTTGATGGGGGAATACCTCCTGCAGCGCAATTGTTCTGCCGGTGGGGGAGCCTTCCCTGTCGGTAGAACACAATGATCACATTATATTGCATGCAAAAATCGAACAGGCTGGTTGTACTGAAGACTATGGATGAATCGATTTCAGTACAACCAGCCTGCCTATAGATTAATTGAATTCCGTCTGATTCAGCCAAGATTCAATAAATCTGTGGCTTTTGGATGTCCTAGTGGTGAATTTACTCGGGGAAGGGGGGTCAGAGGTCTGTATGATGGCCATGATATGCCTCACCATTGTCATCTGATAATCATTAATCCACTTGCTGACCACAATACATACATATGCGTTGCAGCTTGCAAGTGGTTTACAGTGGCCCAGCCATCACCCTGGTATTTTTTTCACCATGAATACGGTCCGAGGTGGCTAATTAGCCACTGGATCACTTTCAGAAGCAGTGGGAGTGGTCAACTCCCGCCACTTGCCAGTGTTTCTCAGGTTAACCCGGGAGCTGATCTAATGGTTTGGGCATCTGACCATAAAGGTTAACAGAGACCAGATTGTATCTGATAATCTCTATGATCTATGATGCTGGAGCGGCGTCACTTCCAGTCTAGGGCTGAAGTAATCACATTTTTTTTTTTTTCTAGTTCTGATCCTTTGCTCTCAAAGGTAGAGGAAAGATTTGGGGTCTTGTAGACCCCTGATCTCTCCATAAAGACCTGTCATCCCTTATCTCTATTACAAGGGATGTTTACATTCCTTGTAATAGCAATAAAATAAAAATTAAATAAGAATTTTCTTTCTTTTTTTTTCTTTAACCACTTCAGCCCCGGAAAGATTTACCTGCTTTCTGACCAGAGCACTTTTTGCGATTCGGCACTGCGTTGCTTTAACTGAATTGCGCGGTCGTGCGACGTTGCACCAAAACAAAATTGACACCCTTTTTTCCCCACAAATGGAGCTTTCTTTTGGTGGTATTTGATCACCACTGCGGTTTTAATTTTTTGCGCTATAAACAAAAAGCGTCAATTTTGACAAGTATATCGTCGTGTGCTGGTCGGCATGTGGTGAAAGTGTTTGCATAGAGAAGCCAACACATACGTAAATCGCGCATGCATATGTGAACGGTGTTCGCACAACACATGTGAGGTATCGTCGTGAACATTAGAACAAGAGCAGTAATTTTAGCTCTAGACCTCCTCTAACTCTAATGTTTAAAGCTTTGCCTATGGAGATTTTTAAGTATCAATGTTTTGTCACCATTCCGCAAGCATGCGCAATTTTAAAGAGTGACATGTTTGGTATCTATTTACTTGGCATAACATAATCTTTTATATTTTACAAAAAAATTGGGTTATATATTGTTTCATGAATTTTATTGCAAAAAAGTGTATTTCTTCTGAAAAAAACCCTTTGCAAATACAGTGTGGTCTCTGCAAAAAAAGTATGTGTTTTGAGGGTTCAAAGTAAAAATACAGATTTTTACTTATTAACAAAGTGCCAGAAAAGGCTTGGTCCTTCAGTGGATAATTGTCTTCTCTTCCAGCCTAGGGGTGGTGATGTATGAAATTGCTACAGGAAAACCGGCTTTTCACGGTGAGTATATATGACCCAACTTTCCTGTTCTAGTATAAAAAAAACAGAGCCGACTTAATATTACAAAGCTATGCAAAGGATTCAGGCAGTTGTGAAAAAATGCTGCATGGCCGGAATGCTATATAAAAGGAAAATCCACAAATTGTTTTTAAAGTGCAAGAGGCTTCTTGGAAAATACAGTATATAGGGGAGGGGTAGAATGACATGAAATCAATATTTGGTGGGACCACCCTTTTGCCTTTTTTTTTTAAAGATGTAAATCCTAACTGAAGGACTGCGATTTTTGTGTATTTTTTTTTTTTTTTTTGTGTTTTTTATTATATTTTATTAATTTTTTCATTGAAATTTGTCATATTTTGGTTACTCCCTTTTTTACAACGTGGTGCTGCCACCAGGATCCATTTCAATGAAAGATGCAGATTTAAAAAGATTGAAAATGACCAAAAATCGCATTATTTGAGACTTCATCAATGGGTTTGCATCCACTTCACCTAGAAGTAATAATCCTAAAGTTGTGCCGTTTCTGTAGGTCCTCGTGTGGTAGGATATTCTAACATCCTGGAGGACTTGTCCCAATTCCTCTGGACTATGGCAGTCCTCTTCCCTCCTGTCTCTGATCTTGACACTCTCAGTAATGGGGAGATCAAGGCTTGTGTGAGGGCCATACCATCTGTTGTCGGATTCCCTGTCCCTCCTGAAGATGGTTCTCTGAGTTTGGGATCATTGTCCTGCCTCTGAATAAATGTTGGGACTAATCAGACCTCTTCCCTTATGGTATTGCAGGATGGATAAGGATCTTCCTGTATTCTCAACAGGGAGGCAGCCATCAATTTGGACTAAATCGCTAACTCCATGAACTGCAGCCCCTAGCCTCCACTGTTCAGCCAACCATCCATGTACCATTCCTGCCAACGTCCATTCACCTTTCATAACATGTTACACCCGTAGTCTGGGTGTAAAATGTAACCTGTTATGAATGACCTTCTAAAATCCCTAGACCTAGGACTTTGGCGCAATTTTGACGCAACTTTGGATGTGTCTTGTTGTGCCTCTGCAAAGCCAGACCCACTGTTGCATGTAAAACATTCAGGTATGACTTTCATGCAACTTTTAAGGGTTAACATTGAAGTCTCTGATTTTAAGTCGTACATATATGAATGGTTATCATTGGAAAACATGGGGTATGACTTGTCATGTGACTTTGAAGTCCAAAGTCGCACAAGTATGAATGGGGTCTTGCTCTCTACAGTCAAGCAAGGAGTTTATCTGTGTGTAAGCTTCTCTCCTGTGAATAGATGGACATCCATGTTATCTCATACACACGTGTTGTCATACAAGGCAAGGGCCTTCCTTTTAACTATTATGTTTGTTATCTTCAGACCTAGAGGTGACAGAGGGTAATCTGGGGGAGATGCAGGAGAAGTGGCGGGCCTCACTAGACAAAGAACTTCCCTCTTCATGTCCTGATATGTTCCGTGATCTCATCGGACGCCTCATTCAGAAGAATCCAAACAATCGCCCGTCTGCTGGAGGTAAGTCAACTTGTACCAATTATCTACGTGTATTTTATATATTATAACTGTGCTCAATTTACATAAATGGTGACCACTAGAACCAGTGAGGATGAAACCAGTCTATAGGTGTCCATTAGGGTTGAAAACAAACCAAACTTCAATTCCATCTTAGTCCCAAGGGGAAAAGGTTCCTGGCTGTTTTTTAGTGATTGATTTTTTTATTTTTATTTTATTTTGTTTATTTTCTTGAACTGAAGAACCAGCTTATATGGCTTGAATTCTACAATGTTAAAGATTCTAAAAGCAACTGACTGCGTCTCAGCCTCACAGGACCATGTATTTGGCCACTACAAATATACTACCTGGCCCAACCGATGTTGATCACCTTTAAAATAACTGAGTTAGAGGTTTACACTGAAGGGTACTGTTAAAACTACCGCATACAAAGACATTGTAGCCAGTTGTGCTCTTCCAACCTTGTGTGGTAAGGGTGCATCCATGCCTGCGAAAGCGCTCTGCCTCCGAACAGGGTTCCCGTGATTAGCTGTGAGAGGCAGTCCCATTGAAAGCAATGGGAGGGAGGCTGCCGGCTCTTGCAGCTAATTGAGGCCACGCCTATGTAATCTCTCATGCAATGATTACAGACAATCTGCACCCAGGGCCGATCACTTGGTTGTGATTGGAACTAGCATCTAATTGGAGGCAGGGTGCATTTGCAGGTGTGAATGCAATCTAACAGGTTGAGGAAAAACATTTTCTGTTACAGCATGACTGTGCCTCTGTGTACAAAACCAGCTCCATAAAGGCCTAGTCTGACCAGTTTGGCATTGAAGAATTAAATGTCCTGCACAGAGCCCTGAACACTGGAATTAATAGGAATGCTAATGGCGAGCCAGGTCTTATTTAACAGCAGTACCTGATCTCACAAATGACAATAGATTCCCACAGACACACTTCAGAATCTTGTGGAAAGTCTTCTCAGAAGACTAGAGGCTGTTTATAGCCACCAAGAGGGGTCAATTTCCTATTAATGGCCATAGTTTTGGAATGGGTTGTCAAAATCGGCTCCTATAGGTGTGACAATCAGACCTTTGTCCCTTGACTGGCCAGGATTTAGCCCTTCAGAATTTTCAAACTGGGGGCCCATGAACTGGTTGGCAGAGGGATGGGACCTTCAGGACCATAACCTAGATGGCTGAGATGAAATTGGTCCCTTGGCTAGTCCGTTCAGTTCCTTTTTAAATACGTTCTCCAAGAAACCTTAACTAACTTGGGGTTTAGTTAAAAATGGTGACACACACATGTGACTCATTCAACTCTTCCTAATATGTGAACATCATATACATATTCTCCCTGAAGATGGGTGTTTGGCTGATACCCCAGCAATTTCTTCTGTCATTTCAGTAACTGTGGATCTACTCCTGGCTCTTTGGAATCAGCACTGACCAGAAATTCAGCTCTACTCATGGCTCTTTTGGAATCAGCAAATGCGCACTGACCAAGAATTTAGTGACCGAATAAATGCAAGTGTTTACAGCTACCCGACTGGTCAAGGAGGACTCGTGACGTACTGATATAGGAGATGCTACCACCACACAATATGGCAAATTGCTTTCAGTATTTTATTTTTAGAATCCAAAGGTGAAAAAAACATTGAATTTTTATAAGCTTTGTGCTTTTCCCAGGCTTTATAACAGGTAGAAGTGCTGCAATCGGAGGCGGTAACCTCACACAATCGATCTCTACACCTCTTATCTGGGAGGAAAGCGCTGTCCATGTCCAATGCTAAGCTCTGTTAAATACGTCAAGCATTGCTTTGTATTTCACAAAGTCTGGAGTTGAAGTATTCCTCTAGATTAGTGGTCATCAACCCTGTCAGGCATGTCGCGCTTGTATAATTCTGGAGTTCCTCCTGAAGAAGGGAACAAGTCCTGAAAGCCTTCCTTGCTAAGAGCTTTCAAGTAGAATTCCAGATAAAAGAAACAAAACGTTACCCCAGCTCCACTGCCAATATAATGAACGAACTGTCCACGAACTGTGATCCAGTGCTCTAGCCAGAGCATTCAGGCCCCACCAGTGCAATTCTTGAATCCAAGAAGGCTGGCAACTCAAATTCTCTTGGCTAAAAAGTACTTTTATTTGTTACATGGATACAGGCTATCTACTGATGCGTTTAGGCTATGAAGCCTTCATCAAAGCATGCTTTAAAGGCTTCATAGCTGAAACGTGTCAGCATATAGCCTGTACCCGTGTATACACTTAACATATAAAGTACTTTTATTCAAGAGCATCAAAGTTGCCAGCCTTCTTGATTCAAGAATTCAGATAAAGTCTAACTAGCCTTTAAAACTGATCCCTCCCCCCCCCCTTCAACACCTATGCTGCCTAAGCTGTGATTTAAAAATGCCTGGAAGTAGTGATGTCACCCATGGGCTCCCATGTCTGCGGTCCCACCTTTCCCCCCAGGCTAAAGGGATGATGTGACCAGACTATAGCAAGTTGAAATGTGTTTTTTTTTTTTTTTTTTTTTAATATATTCTGATACAGGTTAATCAGCATAGGTGAGAAGGGACATTTTTTAAGATTCGTTAGGTTTAGTTTCTAGAATTTAGGATTCTACCTCCAAGTTGGTCAATTAATGGAATCAATGAAGCCAATGGCTATCATGGTACAAGGTTCTACTGCCGTATTGCACTAAAAGTTCATGTTTTTATTTTTTATTTCTATTGTGAACAATAGTTTTATTTTTTTTCATGTATTGATGTACCTCCATAGAGTCTGTCCAAACAGTATCGTCACCTGCTGACTTGGCACTATCCACAGGCACCGAATTCCAGGTTATACCGAACTGATCTTAAAAATGTTCCCCCAACCCAAACCTATGCTGACTAACCTGTGTAAGAAAGAGGTGTATATACTTGCCTATTCTCAGCTCCTGTCCGGTCATGTAATCCCCAGTGTCAGCCAGCCATGGCTGCAGGGGAGAAGAGATAGTGCTCAGGCAATGGCTCATAAAGCCTGGCGTGGTGATGTCACCCATAGGTTTTAATGGGCCATCCACTCTCTCTCTCTCTCCTTCCCTGCAGCCATCGTTGACTGACCTGGGAGCTGGATCACGTGACTGGAATGGAGGGGGGAGGGGACTGTTTTAAGATTTAGTTGGGTAAAACCTAGAATTCCATATTCACTCTTCAATAAGACACAGAAGTTGAATCCAACTCCATTTTACTTCTGATAATGACAGCGGATGATTCTCCAGTCTTGGGAAGTGT
Organism: Lithobates sylvaticus; assembly: GCA_028564925.1. Taxonomy (NCBI): domain Eukaryota; kingdom Metazoa; phylum Chordata; class Amphibia; order Anura; family Ranidae; genus Lithobates; species Lithobates sylvaticus. The sequence continues at coordinate 26,638,223 of CM053034.1, forward strand.
AAGAGGACAATGGGGGAGATTAATTAAAACTAGTGCAGCCAGCCGTGCATGGTAACCAATCAGCTTTTAACCTCAGCTTGTTCAATTAAAGTGATTTATAAGGGTTTCTGTTATGTTTTTATTTTTTACTTGCCTCCACACTGCAGCTCATTTTGCACAGAGTGGCCCTGATCCTTGTCTTCTGGGGTCCCCCGGCGACTCCTCCCCACATCAGATAACCCCCTCTGAGAAGCGGGCGAGGGGTTACCTTGCAGGCGCCCTCCCAAGGCCAGCATTTGTGTCCACAGCCAGGAATGTCGGACTAGGCCCCGGCACCTGCGTCATTGGATTTGATTGACAGCAGCGAGAGCCAATGGCTGCGCTGCTATCTAATCAAGAGCCGAGACCCCCGGGCAGAGAGACGGCGCCTCCCCGGCGGGTCAAGTTCCAGGGCTCAGGTAAGTAAAGCTGGGGGGCCGGTCACTGCCAGGTGTTTTTTCACCTTAATGCATATTGTGTAAAAGATGATGTTGCGCCGGGTAAAGATACCTAACCTGTCGCGTTTTAAAATTCTGCACGCTCGTTGAATGGCGACAAACTTTGGTACTTAAAAAGGGGGTGCCCCTGAAATTTTTTTTTTTTTTTTTTTAAAAGCCAGCAGCTACAAATACTGCAGCTGCTGACTTTTAATAAATGGACACTTACCTTTCCTGGAGTCCAGTGATGTTGGCAGCTGAGGCAGAGCAATCTCTCGGCTGCTGCCAGCACCATTCTCGGTGAGGGAATCAGGAAGTGAAGCGTTGCGGCTTCACTTCCCGGTTCCCTACTGCGCATGCGCGAGTCGCGCAGCGCAATGAGAATCGTCCGCGCTGTCTCTGCGACCCGTGTGTGTCCCAGCAGACAGCAGGCCGGGACAGGAAGAGGCATAGACTCCCGTGGGAGTCTATGCTCGGAAGTGGGTGCAAATACCTGTCTTAGACGGGTATCTGCACCTCCCCCTGAAAGGTGCCAAATGTGACGCCGGAGGGGAATACAGGTGAGTAAAATGGGGGGGGGTAGAGCTGGGGTGCCAGTTGGTGACAGAAGCGGTTTCACCTTAATGCTCTACACGGGTCATCATAGTAGTGAGGTTTATGGAAATGGACTTCTGCGCTACTACTATACTAGTGTTGAAAAATTTAATGTAAATGCTGCTGAGTCTAATAATGATCACAAATCAATAAAAGTAAATAAAGTAGTGTACTTGGGTGTACATGACTCTGCGCATAAAAAATTGTTTAAAGTGCTTCTTAGGACAATATGAACGTGTATAAATAACTGGTATGTGAGATAATAAAGTGCTAATATTGTCATACAGTACTAATAAAGATAAAGTGCATACCTCATATATAAAGTGCTAATAATATCATTCAGTACTCATACAAATAAAGTACTCATACTAAAGAGTGTATATATTCACAACAGAAATAAATACTTGTGTGCGTTCACAGCAAGAATTAAATACCATAAATACGTGAAATGCTATTTGAAGATAAATGATGTATCCAGTGGAACAGTTCCATACAGATATGACTGTATGTTCAATGTCCAATATGGTGTGCAAATGCACAATTGCTGTAGTTCACTCCAGTAAAGTGCTTAAGTGTGCTCAATTCTTTCAAACGTAGTGATGTGATCCCATCAATAAGTGACTTGATGCTTGTAGACTTTATCGGTGAGGAATCCAAAATCGTGCTCACAGAGCCCTTACCTTCTTGGTGCATACATTACGCTTATGCTGCTAGTTGGTTCTTTATCCCCCACTGGTAGCTGCTTTCTTAGTACTCCTGTGGTGAAAGATCTCCTGGCTCCATATTGGTGATCATAAAAAGAAAGAAGGGTGCTCCAGATGGTGTGTTATCCAAATAAAATACTTTAATATTAAAAATTATACTGCTTACATTAAAATAAGAAATATTTGGCCAGGTATTTAGGCATTACAACAGCGTTTTTTGCGCCCTTCTAAGCTCACTTCCGGTCCGCGGCGCTGACTTCCGGTCCGGGTTTGTTTACATCCGGTTTGTGCGTACCTACGCGTTACGTGACGCTACGCCACCATTTTGTTGAACATATGCCTAGAGACATTATGTTTAGGGAATCCCTTGATTATGTTTTGTATATGTTCTTTGATTCTTACTTTTAACTCTTTGTTCTGCCTACATATTGTAGTTTACAAGAACACTGGAGAACATATACCACTCCTTCTGTGTGACAACTGATAAAATCTTTGATCTGATGTGTATTGCCCGTGCTTGTTGCTAAAAATTCATTCTTTTTGCTTTTGAAATGTGTTTTTTTTTTTTTTTTTAATGTTGGCAAGCAAAGCAATATTTGCAAGGATAGAATCCTTTCCCTTTGAAAAAAGTGAATTGATTCTTGCTAGGTGGGTCTACCACATTTTTCACTATCAGATCTCTTAGTGTAGTTGCTCGTTTGTATAAAATCGCAGGTTGATCAGATAGAATATTTTGTAGATGCTTGTCTCCTTTTAGAATATGCCAGTGCTTCTTGAGTATTCTTTCTATGTCTTTGTGTTGAACATTAAAATCTAGAGTTAAAAGTAAGAATCAAAGAACATATACAAAACATAATCAAGGTATTCCCTAAACATAATGTCTCTAGGCATTTTGCCAATATACACAAAAACGATCCATCAGAACTAACATTTTGGGGGATAGATAAATATAAAAAATCATGGAGAGGGGATCACAAAATCAGATCAATTAGCCAGAAAGAATCTCAATGGATTTACAAAATGAATACTTTGGCGCCAAATGGTTTAAACATTGATTTTGATTTAAATTGTTTTATTAGTGATTTTTAATATTGTTCCATGATGCAAACTTCCTAGTTCAATTCCAGTATACGGCGAATTTATTTTAATATTTTTATTTTTACTCGGATTTTATTATTCCCATATTTTAAATATTTAATGATTCATAACCTATGTGCAATATATATATATAACACATTTTTTGAATTATTTAGAACCTATGTTGTCCTATTCATTTTCATCCACAAGATGGCTTATAGTCGAATATTAAATCAAATGACAGCAAGTACCTAATTTTCACCAGAAGATGTCCTCATAATCAACTTTCATAGTATTGTATACATTAAAGCGGTTCTGCACTGTCTGTATGTTTTTTTTTTTTTTTTTTTTTTTTAGTGCAGTGCAATTGCCTATGAGAGCTAGTTTAGGTACTCACGTGTCCTATTTCTCTAAATCGCTGCTGCCGGTTTTCGTCAGACAAAAGAGATTTATAAAATATCTTGCCTGTGGGCATGTGAACCCACACAGGCACTTCAGATGGCCCAGCATGCACCGCCGTTACTGCGCCGATCTCGTGCGTGCGCAGTAACGGCAAAGTGCAGCTCACGTTCGCAGACATCGCCCGAAATCTCGCGAGATTTCGGAAGATGTGACCGAAATCTCGCAAGATTTCGGAAGATGTACGCACTGACTCCTGGGATCAATGACATCAGATCCCAGGAGACAGTGCGGCGTGACGACGATCGACGCAGAGACCCTGCCCACCGCCGCAGAGACAGAGGACAGGAAGTCAGCGATTACAAGGTAAGTGGAAAAAAAAAAAAAAACACATTTCATTTAGTACTCTTTGCCTGATTTGGAAGGCAAAGAGTTTTACCAAATGAAATGTGTGCAGAACCGCTTTAAGACTTGAAATCCATAATATATTAATGCAAAATATTGATTTTTATTTTATAAATACTAACAAGTATAGGAATACAAACTAGCAACCCTATTGAGTATAATTTTGGGTTTTAACCATTAGTATTAGCGATCTATTATAGACCGCTATCCATAGCCATGATATAGCCTTATGTTCCACAACAAAATGGTGGATCAAGCACTTCCTGTTAACACAGTATAAAGAGATGAAGGCATCATCCAATCAGATACCTTGAAAAAGTCACGAGGGGCGTAGCGTGACGTAACGCGTAGGTACGCACAAACCGGATGTAAACAAAGCCGGACCGGAAGTGAGCGCCGCAGACCGGAAGTGAGCTTAGAAGGGCGCAAAAAACGCTGTTGTAATGCGTATAGCCCTCTGTAATACCTAAATACCTGGCCAAATATTTCTTATTTTAATGTAAGCAGTATAATTTTTAATATTAAAGTATTTTATTTGGATAACGCACCATCTGGAGCACCCTTCTTTCTTTTTATGATCACCAATATGGAGCCAGGAGATCTTTCACCACAGGAGTACTAAGAAAGCGGCTACCAGTGGGGGATAAAGAACCAACTAGCAGCATAAGCGTAACGTATGCACCAAGAAGGTAAGGGCTCTGTGAGCACGATTTTGAATTCCTCACTCATTGTTCACCGATAGTCTACAAGCATCAAGTCACTTATTGATGAGATCACATCACTATGTTTGAAAGAATTGAGCACACTTAAGCACTTAACCGGAGTGAACTACAGCAATTGTGCACTTGCACACCATATTGGACATTGAACATACAGTCATATCTGTATGGAACTGTTCCACTGGATACATCATTTATCTTCAAATAGCATTTCACGTATTTATGGTATTTAATTCTTGCTGTGAACACACACAAGTATTTATTTTTTTCTGTTGTGAATATATACACTTTTTATGTATAGCACAGAATTATTTATGAGGTATGCACTTTATCTTTATTAGTACTGTATGACAATATTAGCACTTTATTATCTCACATACCAGTTATTTATACACGTTCATATTGTCCTAAGAAGCACTTTAAACAATTTTTTATGCGCAGAGTCATGTACACCCAAGTACACTACTTTATAGTAGTGAGGTTAGCGTCAGTAGCAGGTTTACAAGAGTATCACAGCATCAATATGCAATAGTCCGCGGAAAGCCAAAAAAGGAAAACCAGAGTTTTTGCAGGAGAGGCTGGCAAGCAACTGCTGGAGACTGCGTGTGGCGTCAAAGCAATGAGAGCGAGAACACACCGCGTTTCTGAGCGTGCGCAAGGTCCGTGAGGCGCATGCGCCCTCCTTTTTCAAGTGTAATCACTCATGCGTTGGCTGGGAATTCGACGCATGCACAGTACGATCTGGATTTTTGCTGTCTCTACTGCGCATGCGTCGGCCCGGGAGTCTCGGAAATCCCCGGCCGACGCATGCGCAGTAGAGGCCTGGAAATCCCGATTGTACTGTATGTGCTTTCTAATTTTTAAAATTTTGTCTGGCAAAGCTGTTTTTGGACGCTAAATTATGTCACTGTGCAGCTCAGACAGGCAGTGCTGAAGCGATCAGTACGATATTTTCATCATTTTACATAACAAACATATAATATAAGTGAAAAGATACCGCGCTCCTTTTTTCAAGTGTAATCACTCATGCGTCGGCCGGGAATTCGACGCATGCGCAGTACGATCTGGATTTTTGCAGTCTCTACTGCGCATGTCTCGGAAATCCCCGGGCGACGCATGCGCAGTAGAGGAAGACCTGATGTTCACTGGCACCACGTGACCGTTCTGAGGAGAGGCATCGGTCTGCCTCTGTAAACAAGGCAGACCGCCGTTCTGTGAGGGGAAGATGGTGATCTTGTGTGTCTGCTAAGCAGGAACAAGGATCTCTGTCTCCCCCCCCCCACAGTTAGAAATCTCTCCCTATGAGGACATATAACCCTTTGATCCGGATGTTAACCCCTTCCCTGCCAGTGTCATTAGTACAGTGACAGTGCTTTATTTTTTTTTTTTAAGCACTGATCACTGTATTGGTGTCACTGGTCCCCAAAATGTGTCACTTAGGAGATTATTTATGAAAGGTAAATCCACTTTGCACTACAAGTGCACTTGAAAGTTCAGTCGCTGTAAATCTAAGGGGTAGATCTGAAATGAGGGGAAGCTCTGCTGATTTTATCATCCAATCATGTGCAAGCTTAAATGCTGTGTTTTATTTATTTTTTTCCTTGCATGGCCCCCTCAGATCAACTGCACTTCCAAGTGCACTTGTAGTGCAAAGTGGATTTGCCTTTTGTAAATAACCCCCTTAGTGTCAGATTTGTCCGCTGAAATGTCGCAGTCCTGCTAAAAATCGCTGATTGCCATCATTACTAGTAAAAACAATAAAATAAAAACTAAATCTATCACATAGTTTGTAGATGCTGAATGATTTGTATAGCGCTGCAAATGCGAACTGCTCAAGTTTTACGCAAACCAATCAATGTACGCTTATTGGGATTTTTTTTTTAATCAAAAATATGAAGCAGAATACATATTGGCCTAAATTGATGAATAAATTAGATTTTTTCGGAATTTTTTTTATTGGGTATGTTTTATTTTTATAGCAGAAAGTAAAAATATATATATATATATATTTTTTTTTTTTTAATTATATCGGTCTTTTTTTTTTGTTTATAGCACAAAAAATAAAAACTGCAGAGGTGATCAAATACCACCGAAAGAAAGCTGTATTTGTGGGGGGGGGGAAGGACTTAAATTTTATTTGGGTACAGCATCACACGACCGCACAATTGTCTTAAAGTAACGAAGTGCCGTATTGCAAAAAATGGTCTGGTCAGGAAGGGGATAAAATCTTCCAGAGCTAAAGTGGTTAAAGGGACATCTACACTGATTATCAGTGGTGCCAATCAGTGCCCATCATTGCCTCCTCATAAGTGTCACCTATCAGTGCCCAAAAGTGCAGCCTCATCAGTGAAGGAGAAAAATTACCTGTTTGCAAAATTTCATAACAAACTATGAAAAACATATTTTTTTTCAAAATTTTCGGTCTTTTTTTAGTTTAGTAAAAAACAAAAAACCCAGCGGGGATTAAATATCGCCAAAATAAAGCTCAATTTGTGTAAAAAAAAAAAAATCATAGAAATGTCATATGGGTACAATGTTGTATGACTGTGTGATTGTCGTTCCCAGAAGTCTGCACTAAGATACAAGTCAGAGTTCAGGAATCCCCTGCAACAAAAATGTCATTTTTGGTGAGATACTTCCAATAGGAAATCACGTCCAAAGGGTTGTAGACTCTGCCTCATTAGAGCCCTGCAGGTGCAGGTTGATAATTAAGAAACCACTCCCATTAGATTCACGATTTTGCCACATTTTGCATTTCCCGCGGCCGGCGGTCAAAGTAATTAGAGTGTACATGAAGTCTAAGTTTTGGGCAGCACATTGTAACAAGGACATACAGTAGGTAAGGGTTCAGAGGTGGTAAATAAACAAAAAAAAGATGAAAATCGTATTAGTGGTGAAAAATTTGAAACAACTGTACATGTTCAGTTTGAAGAAAAGATGTTTTAGAGGCGGCATCAGTTGCACATGCAGGAAAAAGGATTCTTCTATCAGTTTAGGAAGGGGGTCTTCACAGTAAAGTGGTTAACCAGTAGAATGTTTCCTTTAAAACGGTTGCACATTGACCACTCTAGACCAGAGTTTGAATGTGATGGGCATCAGTCTTTTTCAGCCTTATTACTTGAGAATGATGCAACTAAGGCCCCTTTCACACTTATACGACTTGTCCCACGATTTGGGACTGCAAAGTAGCATGACAAGTCGTTCCCCAATGATTTCCAATGACAGCCATTCATATTAGTACGACTTCAAGTTATCCCGACTTCAAAGTAGTCCCTGCACTACTTTGGTCCGATTTTGATGCCACTTATACAGGCATTCCTTGAAGTCGTGAATAGCAAAATCGCGTGACTTTGAAGTCGCACAAGTGTGAAAGGGGCCTAAATGGTGGTTGGCTTACTGACTCTCCATAGCTCTGGTGCTGATGGGCAACATTTAATCTCCACAATGATCGATTGGCTTATAGAGAAATTCTTTCTCCTCCATTATTAATTTCTCCACAGATTCCTGTCATCCCAACGAAAGTACTGAGGTGACATTTGCTGATTTTTGTGTCTGTAACTCAGAAAAATTTCTATCACATGAAGCCATCATCTAGTCGTAAGTCCAAAGTGACCAGCTACACAACTATGACATTACCAACTCGGTGCTTCTACTAGCAAACCCCAGATGGATCAAAGTCAGATGGATCAAAGTCAGTGAAGTCTACACTGGTAAAATGTGTACTAGAAGTTTTCCACCGAGTCCTCCCGTCCTTGGTGTCCGAATCTCGTCTCTTCCGTCCCTTTAGCAAACTCACAATTTCTGCAATGACAGAAGAATTATATGGGATCAGTCAATGGTCATCTCTGGATATAATTCCTGTATCACATTCTCTGTACAGGAATTTCTCATACAGTAGCTAAACATAAGCTCCCATCAGGTAGAGACAGATTGTATCAGAATGTGTTCAAGATTAGCCTGATTGTCGCAAGCAATATGAGGGAAGGGTGAAGTCTACCTTCTGTCATTACAAGGCAGTAAACCAGACTAAAGCCTGGTATACACGATCAGATTATCGGACGAATAATCGTCCGTTTTTTGTTGCATGCTAGTCTCATATCGAAAATAAAGGGGTTGTTTCTGAAAATTCTTGTACGACAGAATACAACTTCAACAGTGATGTAGTGTGTTGAATTGTTTTGTAATGTATTCTTTCGTTTCCAAGCATGCGTAGTCTTGCTCTTACGATTTATTTCGGACGAAAACTGTACTAATTAAACGAAAATTGGACATTGTGTTCACATATGATAAATATTTTATAGCATGCACCTTCAGGTTTTGTCATCCGAAAAGTTGGAATTGTCTGTCATAAGCACTATACTAAATACTTTGTCACCCTCAAATGTACACAAGGAAACACTCCTCAATACCTATGTGAGAAAATAAAACATTACATACCCAATCGCAGCCTCCGATCAACAAACCAAAACCACTTCCTCATCCCCAAGTCCCGCTACAAATCTAAGGGAGAACGAAGGTTCGCAGTCCAAGGACCACGGCTATGGAACCCTCTACCCACCAACATCCGCATGGAAGAAAACCATCGGGCCTTCAGAAAAAAACTCAAGACCCACCTCTTCTAAGAAGCAGGACAACACAGGACAGACCAAGCGCCTTGAGGCGATTCAGTTCGCATTTGCAGCGCTATACAAATCATTCATTCAGATAATTGGCCGATAGTTCGTTGTACACAATTTTTTCTGTTTAAGTGTCATATGCTGGCCCATTGCATATGACTCTAGGTTGGGTATTGATCTAGGTTGGGCATCATGAATGGAACATGCTTTCCCATCTTATAAAAGTCAGTGTTGGACCAAATAAGACATAGGATCTACGTGGGTGGGATGGCAAGCCAAGAGACCACACCCTGAGCCAGCTAGGATTTTCACTTTGGAAGATATTCTAAAGTCTGGTTCACCTACAAACTCTGTGGGCCCTTCTGGCCAGCTTCACCTCAGAGTCTTTCATTGCAGCTCTCTCCAGTTATGTAAATTGAGAGTGCAGTTTTGGCATAATCATCTGATCACCACTCCGAAGTTATGTGAAATAATACGGATGAGTTTAGTTACCTCCGGCGGATGGACGATCCAGAGGATCCTTCTGAAGAAGCGATTTAATGAGATCACAGAAATTCTGAGGACAGAGCGAGTGCAATTCATCATCCAGTGAGGCCCACCATTTCTCCTGCATCTCCCCCAGATTGTCCTCGGTCACCTCCATGTCTGAGAGAAACAAGAAATAATATTTGTGTCATTCTATGGCAGAAAATCCAGGTGTATGAAGTATAATATAACTCTGACATATTCTGCAGTGCTGTACAAAGAAAACTAAGCCAGTCACATCAATCTCCGCACCTGAGAAGCTTACACTCTAATGCCTTGTCTCAGTCACACATGGTTATTATTATATATATTTATATACCGTATTTATCGGTGTATAACACGCACCCCAAGTTTAGGAGGGAATTTTAAGGAAAAAAACTTTTAGGAGGGAAGTTTAAGGAAAAAAAACCTTACATTTAAATGCCCATCAATGCAGCCTCATCAGCGTAATTTGCAGCCTTGTCAGTGCAGCCTTGCCCCAGTGCAGCCTTGCCCCAGTGCAGCCTTGCCCCAGTGCAGCCGCCACATCAGTCTCTTCACCAAAGAAGCTTGCAATATACTGTCCCCACCCAAGTCACATGCGCCCTTTAGGGCAGAAGCCAATACACTTTCGGGTATATTTTTGGATTATGGGTGGACATCAGGGTTGCTGAAGGAAACGCCAACAAAACATACAAATTATAAGAAATTGAAGATTTTTCTCTTCCAATCTGACTGTAGACCTGAAATTGGGTATTTTATTTTATATTCCCTATGACTGGATGGTTAGCTCAGATGTCATGAATGGGGGAACTCACCGCGGAACGGTTGTCTTTTGGTAGCGATCTCATACATCACCACTCCCAGGCTGGAACAGAGAACAACAATTGACTCTCAATTATTTATCGTATCCTAAATCTGACATGATACCTGTACATTACATTTATAAGATTTACTTCTCCAAACTTTATCAAAATATATCAAAATATGTACAAAGTGCAGTGTTAATCAAAAACAATCAAAATCTTTCCATCAGTAAAGATCTTTGGGCTAGAATCTCTAGGAGAAGCAGATTGGTGGCCACCATGTCTACCTGGGGTAGCCAATGCACTCAATGCCTGGCACATACAAGATGGCTGGAGAAAGTGAGGCATGGAATGGAAAGAAAATAAGTAGTGCAGGGCCGGGCATGACAGTGTGCAAGGGGAGACAACAAAGGGTTAACAAAAGGGTAAAACAGGAAACTGTAACAGGAACGGGGTTGGAACAGTTTGAGAAAGGCTGAGGGGGTGGAGCATTATTTAAGGGGGAGGCAGGGACTTCCAGGCAGCAGAGGAAGAGACAGAGAGGAGGACGTAGTTTACACACGCTGCTGTCCTCAGACATTATGACCAACATAGACCTCCTTCTGGCGCGGTTGCGGGTGGCTGCCACGACTCGAGGACTGGAATCAGGGTGGGCAGCAGGAAGTGAGGTGTTCCCACACGCTCGGAAGTCTAGGCCTCCGGAGCGTTTCTCGCCAGGGCCCTCTCCCAGAGCTGTGCGCCACAGGACCCGTCGGGCACCCCCGACGAAGCGACCATCTGCCTGGAACGGGGGGGGTCGGTGTCTGCCATTGAACAGAAGTTGGCTGGTCTAGCCTTTTTCTTCAAGTTACAAGGCATGGCGGATTTCACAAAGGATTTTTGGGTACGACAGGCAGTTAAGGGTTATAAGAAGGTACATAGGCACAAGGACACCAGGCATCCAGTTTAATTTTCGAATCTTTAGGCCATTTGTGGTCATTTAGGATCCTTGTGTACATCGGATTACGAGGTATTTTTATTTAGTGTGGCGTTTTTTGTTAGCGTTCTTTGGGGCGTTTCATATTGGGGAGTTAGTAAGCCCGTCTAAGGGAGTAGCAAGTGGATTGATGAATGAATGACTTGTATAGCGCTACCTATGCGAACTGAATCGCCTCAGGGCGCTTTTCCTGGCCTGGGACATGAATTGTGTGGATGACAGGGTTTTGTTACGAACCAAAAGGAAAAAGGAGTGAGTGTGCAGTTGTTCCCATTGCTGGGTTCCCCTGGTTTGCCCGGTGGGGACAGTAAGGGAGTTCTTGGCAGTTCGACCAGGCATAGATGTGCCATTCTTGATGCACAGGGATGGGTCCTATTCATCGAAGTTTCAGTTTGTTGCAGTTTTTCGGAAAAGCCTTCAGGCAGCAGGTTTGGATTAAACACAATACGCCTCGCACTCCTTCCGCATCGGGGTGGCCCCAGAGGCTGCCCGGTGTGGGTTGGACGATTCGGCAGTAAAGAGAATTGGAAGGTGGGAGTCTAAGAGATTTCTGAGGTACATCTCATTGCTGCTGATCTCCCCCAGCCCCATTGCAGCCAGGTCTACATGTTCTCCATCAAGGGCTGCATGGCATTTGTGACAGACCCAACCAGGACAGGGGCATTTGGAGGGGACTGCAGGGTAGCTTCTTGCCTACTGACTATGGGACCTGGCATTTGAGGGAGCTAAAAGGATTCAGGAAGATGTTATAAAATGCAAGATGACATTACCACATTTAACAGTCAAGGAAGCCATGAGGGTCTCTGCCAACTCAGTTTGAATGTGAAAAGAAAGCTGGTTAATGAGATTTGGACAGCCCTGTGTCTTCTTTAACGTTAATGCTGGACTGTCTGGGGTGGACTCCCTGACTACATAGTTACATAGTTAGCTAGGCCGAAAAAAGACACAAGTCCATCCAGTTCAACCATAAAAATAAAAGAAATAATAAATAAAAATAAAATATATCGCACACTCCAATAAACCCCATTCTATACCCACAGTTGATCCAGAGGAAGGCAAAAAAAAAACCCAAAAGAGCATGCTCCAATCTGCTACAGCAGGGGAAAAAAATTCCTTCCTGATCCCCCTAGAGGCAATCGAATTTTCCCTGGATCAACTTTACCTATAAATGTCAGTACCCAGTTATATTATGTACATTTAGGAAAGTATCCAGTCCTTTCTTAAAGCAATCTAGTGAGTTAGCCAGAACCACCTCTGGAGGGAGTCTATTCCATATTTTCACAGCTCTTACTGTGAAGAAACCTTTCCGTATTTGGAGATGAAATCTCTTTTCCTCTAGACGTAAGGAGTGCCCCCTTGTCCTCTGTGTTGACCGTAAAGTGAATAACTCAAAACCAAGTTCACTATATGGACCCCTTATATATTTGTACATGTTGATCATATCCCCCCTTATTCTCCTCTTCTCAAGAGTGAATAAATTCAGTTCCTCTAATCTTTCCTCATAGCTGAGCTCCTCCATGCCTCTTATCAGTTTGGTTGCCCTTCTCTGCACTTTCTCCAGTTCCCCGATATCCTTTTTGAGAACTGGTGCCCAAAACTGAACTGCATATTCCAGATGAGGTCTTACTAATGATTTGAACAGGGGCAACATGATTGATCAGGTGCCTAGCTGTTGATTAGCTTACTGTTAACTAGGTCACTGTTTAATTAGGTTACTATTAGCTGCTACCTGTTCATTAGATGTACTTATGATATTAATGTTTAAAGTTTGCATTGTTTTGGATAATATGATCAAGCTCTTATCTAATTCTGTGCGGTATAAATTCTGGGTGAATTTACAATAAAGTGAGTTCCAGTTTGCACCTAAGCTAGTGTTGTCTAGTTCTTGGGTGCAATTCTCAGCTATAACACCTGGTTTCTGGCTCCAGAGTGGAGGAAGCTGTACCTTGGTGGAGGCACCCAAGTGGTCTGTCACAGCATTTCTCAGGGCAAGTTTTCTGATGGTGACAACATGCCTGTGTAATTTGTGTTGGAACAGCCACTTGTAGTCTCCATTGGAAACCTATGTAACAGGGTGACAACACTGAAGCATATTTGGGAGATGGGGATAGAGAGTTGTCACCCTATCACAGGAAGTGCCTGAACGCAAGGGACTGTTTTGATTAAAGCTGCAGATTGCAAATACTGAAAACTCTTGGTGAAGAAGAATCAACCTATTTCCCTGATGCCTACCACCCAACTATATTTACAGACAAAAATTTCAAATTCCTGAAAACATTAGATTTGCTTTTTTTCCATATATTTTGTGCTACTGAGAAGTTAGAACACCCCAAGGTGGGTGTGAACAGAGCTAAGAAATATGGGGCGTAGACTGGTGCAGTCTGTGTTCTCCACTGCAGGTGGCGCTCAACAGCAGCGGCAATGCAGTTGGAAGAGAGGGTCGAGAGAAACTGTTTTTTTCTATGATTTCCTCTGTCAACCGAGCCAGTAATCTGATTGGATGCTCATGTCTCAAGTGACCCTGGCGGCCATCTTGGGTCAGGTAGAGTCTATTCAAGACTCTGGCCCCTGGGTTTGGCGTGATTTATGCGAGTGTCTGGTGTAGGTTCTCCATCTGGCAGGGACAGTGCTAGCAATAGGGAAAGGTTTCTGAGGAGTAGGGAGAGAGCAGGGACCAGGTCTACCTTCTCAGAAAGCTTCCCCTTGGGGATGGACTGGCCAGGTTGTACTCCACACCTTGTGACAGAAGCTGACAGCATCCCTATGTCATCTTTATCTCTGAGCTGTGCAAGTGACACCAAACAAGTGAGCCCCCCCTCCCCCTGTTTGTACACTTGACCTGCTGTTTCAATACATAGTTCATTGCAAATCGAGAGTCTGTGTGCTTACTGCCAACCACACCACGCTGCACCTACCCAACAGGAAGATATCACCTCTGGAGACCCCAAGAGATTTAGGAAGTCAACAGGTAGTGAAACCTACCAGACTGCACCTAGATCTGAGATATGATTGGTTTCTGCTGTAGTGGGTGTCAAAATTATCAAAAAAGTGGACAGAATTGTCATTCCTCACCTGTATATTTCACTGCATCGATCATACACGCTGATATCCTGCAACGTCTCGGGGGCTACATACTCCAGCTCTCTGAACCTTCTTCTTCTCTCCACATTAGAGGGTTTACCCATGGAATATTCTTTCTTGGTGAGCTCAAAGTTAGCAAGCTGAATTTATCAAAAGCATTATTAATATTGTGGTTTGCAGCCCATAGGACCTAAAGGGTCTGGTCAAGCAAAATGTATATTTCCATTTTTTGTGGATGGATGAAAGTTATTATTATTATTATTATTATACAGGATTTATATAGTGCCAACAGTTTGTGCAGCGTTTACAACATGAGGGCAGACAGTACAGTTACAATACAATTCAGTACAGGAGGAATCAGAGGGCCCTGCTCGTTAAAGCTTACAATCTATGAGGGGGGGTCAAGTGATACAAAAGGTAATAACTGTGGGGGATGATCTGATGGAGAAAGTAAAAGTACAGTTGTTAGGTGGAGGCCGGATAGGCTTCTCTGAAGAGAAGGGTTTTCAGGGATTGTCTAAGAGCAAGCAGAGTCGGACAGATTGGGGTAGGGAGTTCGAGAGGATGGGAGAGGCTTGGGAAAAGTCCTGGAGGCGAGCATGGGAGGAGGTGACGAGGCAACTAGAGAGCAGGGGGTCTTGGGCGGAATGAAGGGAACGAGTAGGCTGGTGTTTTGAGACTAGGTTAGTGGTGTAGCTGGGGGCAGAGTTGAGGATGGCTTTGTAAGTTGTTATTAGAATTTTGAATACAATTAGTTGGGTGAGTGGAAGCCAGTGGAGGGATTGACAGAGAGGGATAGCAGACAGCGATTGGTAAGGTGGATGAGCCTGGCAGCAGCATTCACGGTGGACTAAAGGGGGATAGCCTGTGTAAAGTTAATCCCGTGAGGAGGTAGTAGTCGAGCTGGGAGATTACCAGGGAGTGAACTAGGAGTTTTGTGGTGTCGTTGGTTAGGAAGGGGCGTATTTTGGAGATGTTGCGGAGGTTGAGACGGCAAGATTTGGAAAGTGTTTGGATGTGGGGTCGGAAGGATAGTTCCGAGTCCAAGAAGTGGACCTAGAACCTTGGCATGCAGGGATGGGCTGATAGTAGTGATTTTGATTTTGACAGAGAGATCAGGGGCAGAGGCACGTGGGGGAGGAAAAATCATGAGCTCAGTTTTGGATAGATTGAGTTTGAGGAAGTGGTGTGACATCCAGGCCGATATGTCTGTTAGTAAATTAGTGATACGTGAGGAGACTGAAGGAGTGAGCTGAGGGGTAGAGAAATAGATTTGGGTGTTGTCAGCATAGAGATGGTATTGTAAGCCATGGAAGGCTATTACCTAACCCAAGGAGGAGGTGTAGATGGAGAATAGGAGAGGTCCAAGAACAGAACCTTGGGGGACCCCAACAGAGAAAGGGAGGGGAGAGGAGGCAGTAGAGTTGTAAGTGACACTAAAGGTGCGGTTGGATAAATAGGATGAGAACCTGTGAAAAGTACAGTCATGGAGACCAAAGGCATGGAGTTTTTTGAGGAGGAGGAGGGGGTGGTCAACTGTGTCAAAGGCAGCAGAGAGGTCTTATGCGGCGTACACACGGTCGGAATTTCCGATGGAAACAGTCCGATGGGAGCTTTTCATCGGATTTTCTGACCGTGTGTATGCCCAACGGTCTTTTTCTGTCGGAATTTTCGACGGACTTTGAATTGAGAACCTGTTCTCAATTTTTCAGACGGAAAACCTTTCTATCGGATTTTCCGATCGTGTGTATTCCGACGCGCAAAATTCCGACGCATGCTCGGAAACAATTTGACGCATGCTCGGAAGCGTTAAACTTCCCTTTTATAGTGCTGTCGAACGTGTTTTATGCCGCTGTGTTATTGACCGTCGGAATTTGGTGTGATCGTGTGTAGGCAACACAGCTTGAGCAGAATTCCGTCGGAAAAACCATCAGAGTTTTTTCCGGCGAGAATTCCGATTGTGTGTACGCGGCATAAGAGTAGTAGTACAGAATAGAGTCCATTGGATTAAGCTGTTAGCAGATCGTTTGTGAGTTTTAACTAGAGCAGTTTTCATGCAGTGTTGAGGGTGGAATCCAGACTGAAGGGGATCAAGAAGGTTATTCTTAGTGAGGTGATCACTTGGTTGTAGACCAGGCGTTCAAGGAGTTTGGATAAAAAGGGGAGCAAGGAAATGAGGCGTAGGTTGTTAAGATTGGTGGGGTCTAGTGAGGGCTTTTTAAGAATGGAGGTGACTAATGCATGTTTTAGAGCATTTGGGAAGCTGTCTGAAGAGAGGGATAGATTGAAGATGTGAGTTAGGGAGTGTAGAATAGAGCCAGAGGGTGAACGTAGCAATTGTGAGGGAAAAGGGTCCAGGGGCCAAGTGGTAAGGTGGATGTTATAGAAAGGTTTAGCAACCTCGTCTATGGTGGCGGGGTTGAATGAGGGAAGTAATGATTGTACCTGTGGACAGATCTCCTCGCCAATTGCATCAATCTTATGTTTGAGGTGATTGGCGATCTCCTGGGCAGTGCGTGAGTTGATGGGTGGAGGCAGTGGAGGATGAAGTAGAGAGTTGAAGGTAGAGAAGAATTGACGGGGACGAGATGATAAGTTGTTAAAGCGGGGCTCCACTGCCCCTGACATTTTTTTTTTTTGTAAGGTCCTTATTTATTAACTCACCAGTCCGGTTTCCAGCACTTGTGCCTTTCTTTTTTTCTCTTCAAAAATCACTTTATAAAAAAGCTTGTTCCGTTCTTCATCTTGCCTGTGGGCGAGTGAAACCTCCAGGCGTTCTCTTCCTGGATTTCACTGACGCCCATTCATTGTAATCTCGCGCATGCGCCGTCAGCAGCTCCTGTTGCCATCACAACGGCGGTGGCGTTGAAAGTCCCGCCCCGTTGTGATAGCAGAGACCGAATGTGACTGTCGTGATGACGTCACGTTCGGTTTCAAGTCTCGCGCGATCTCGGGCCAGGCAGCCGCACTGACTCCTGGGAGCTATGACACAAGCTCCCAGGAGACAGTGTGGGCTAGGGGATATTACAAAATAGCCGGAATATCCCCGCCCATATCCGAGGGAAGGAGAACCAGGAAGTGATGGAGGGCAAGAAGAAAACAACTAAAGGTAAGTAAAAAAAAAAAACGGCCGTTTCGGATCGAGGAAGGTGAGTACTATTTTTCATATATAGGTCTTAAAAATGGGTGGTGCTCCGCTTTAATGAGAGTTACAAAATAGGTCTGTTTAGCAGTGAGGAGGCAGGAATTGTATTTTTGGAGAGCAGATTTATAATGGTTGAAATCTTTCTGAGACTAATGCCCCGTACACACGATCAGATTTTCCGACAACAAATGTTGGATGTGAGCTTGTTGGCTGAAAGTCCGACCGTGTGTATGCTCCATCGAACATTTGTTGGCGGACTTTCCGCCAACAAATGTTGGCTAGCAGGTTCTCAAATTTTCCACCAACAAAACAAGTCCGACGCACAAAAGTTCACGCATGCTCGGAATCAAGCAGAGTGGACCAACACTATTGAACTTCATTTTTCTCGGCTCGTCGTACGCCTTGTACGTCACCACGTTCCCACGTTCGTAATTGTTGGCCAACATTTGTGTGACCATGTGTGTGAACAAAAATCCACGGTTTTGTTGTTGGAAACTCCAATCGTGTGTACGGGGTATTAGTCTTACGCCACAGGCGCTCAAGTGCGTGGCTATGTTTTTTCAGACATCTAGTGCCATCTGTTTGCCATGGTTGTAGGGGATGCGGCCTGATTCTGTGTGTAGTGAGGGGGGCGAGCTTGTCTAGGGAGTATGACAGTGAAGTGTTGTAGACAGAAGTGGCTAAGTTAGGACAGGACAGAGGTGAGATTTTGTAATAGAGGTGGTCAGTAGCAGAGTAGAGAAGAGAAGGGTTGAGGGGGCAAAGGTTTCTACGCGTTACTATTAGATGGTTGGAGGGAGTGGCGGTGAGAGAGAGAGAGAGAGAGAGAGAGAGAGAGAGAGAGAGAGAGAGAGAGTAACTAATAAGGTGGTGGTCAGAGAGAGGGAAAGGATAGTTGGAGAGGTTGCACGGAGTGCATAGGTGGGAGAAAACAAGGTCAAGGGTGTTTCCGTCAGAGTGTGTAGAAGCATGTATCCATTGCTTCAGGTCAAAGGAGGAGGTTAGAAAGGGGAGTATTTTGGAGATGTTGCAGATGTTGAGATGGCAAGATTTGGAGAAGTTTGGAAGTAGCAGAAGTGTTATGCCCCGTACACACGGTCGGAAAATTCCGACGGAAAATGTCCGATCGGACCATGTTGTCGGAAAATCTGGCCGTGTGTGGGCTCCATCGGCCTTTTTCAGTCGGAATTTCCGACAAAAAAAATTTGAGATCCTGCTCTCAAATTTTCCGACAACAAAATCTGATCTGACTTTTTCCGATCATGTGTAGAGAATTCCGACGGACAAAGTGCCACGCATGCTCAGATCAAATTATGAGACCAAAGCTATTGGCTACTAGCCTCTACGTAGTTCCGTCGTACGCAACGAACGTCACCACGTTCAGAATGATCAGATTTTCCGACAACTTTGTCCGACTGTCCGTGTGTATGCAACACCAGTGTCGGACAAAATCCGTCTGAAAAAATCAGACGGATTTTGTGGTCGGAATTTCCGACCGTGTGAACGGGGGCTTAGTATTAACAAGAATGTTGAAGTCACCGAGAATAATTGTGGGGATTTCAGAAGAGAGAAAGTATGAGAGCCAGGCAGAGAAGTCATCAAGAAAGGCTGATACTGGTCCAGGGGCCTGATGGATCACAGCTATGCTTATGCCGTATACACACGACCGGACTTTTCGACAGCAAAGGTCCAACGGTTTTTCCAACGGACTTCCGACTGACTTTCCGTTTAATTTTCATCAGTCTTGTTGTGTATTGCGGAACTATAATCACAATCTATTCCTGTTACTCTGCCCCTGGACTCTGAGGCTCGGTTCACATATATGAACACTTTGAACCACATCCGACTTGGGTCCTGTGTGTTTCTCAGTCAGGTTTAGGTGTGATTTCAGAGTCAACTTCACACCTGAATTGCACCTGAACCTCTGAATGGAAACTGCACTGGACTCTGCACCGAAACTGGACCCGCATATATGTGAACCCAGCCTGAGTATTTTCTGCCGCTGCACCACGCTGCCCCTACCCACAAGTCTCTATCTGAAGGATACAGGGGAAGCATAAGGGGTCTAAAAATGTCAGCACGGTATATTATATACGGAGAAGCCTAGTGGATACCCAATAGTGGGCTAAGTGTTGCTCAGAATATATTTGTTACCTTCACACAGAATGTTCCATCCACCAAAAAATTGGAGCTGCTCAAACATCCATGTACTGTAGGCTTGGCTTCAGTCTGATGTAACCTTGATATGAAGAGAAAACTGCAATTAGAGATTTCGGGTCAGATTTATCCCACACCACAGGTCAATGGACAATCCATGGGAGATCCCGATAGAAGGTGTGCTTGAACAAGTAATACAACAAAACCAATGTACTGTAAACTTGTGGGGAGATGCAGCATAGTGTGGCAGCAGTAAACACTCAGTGTCCTTTTGCAGGAACAGAATTTGTATTAAAGTTCAGTAATTCACAACAAGCCCAGCGGAAAGGCACCCAACTGGGAACACTTACAGAATGCACAGTGATATATAGCAGAGCAGGTCTTGGGTGTACGACAGCCTCTGTCTTGAGGGTCAGAATACGGCCTGGCCAGTCCGTGCCCAAATGGCGAGGTCTCCAGGAAGTATGTTGTGTCCCTATCCTTTCCCTACTGGTCTGGAACTTCTCCCTGCCACTAATCACTGTCCCTGTCAAAATGGGTTACCAGTCCATATACTACCCACGCATGAAATGCGCTACAAGCCTGGGAGCTAGGGCCTTAAATAGGCTCTGCCTGACCCAACTTGGCTGCTAGAGTCACATGGGGCAGCAGCATCCAATCAGATAGCTACCACAGGGATCCAGGAAATCATAGAGGAACCATTCCTTCAATGCTGCCTACAGTGGAGAAAATAGGCTGTGCCGGCCTACAAACAGTTGATTCCTAATAATTCTCAGTACTACAATGAACATAAACCTTTAAAAAAATACTGCTGAATGATTATTCCTTCCAGTTGGCATTAAGTAATAAGAAATTCACTATATTGACAAAAGTATTACGACGCCTGCCTTTCTTCTGAGAAGGCTGTCCACAAGGTTTAGGAGTGTGTCTATGGCAGGGGTCTCAAACTGGCGGCCCTCCAGCTGTTGCGAAACTACAAGTCCCAGCATGCCTCTGCCTGTGGGAGTCATGCTTGTAATGTCTCATGGGCTGTCCTCCTTGCAATGCCTCATGGGACTTGTAGTTTTGCAACAGCTGGAGGGCCACCAGTTTGAGACCCCTGGTCTATGGGAATGTTTGACCATTCTTCCAGAAGCGCATTTGTGAGGTCAGGCACTGATGTTGGACGAGAATCCTGGCACAGCGAGTTTGGGGTGGAGGAGCTTGACTGGCCGGCACAGAGTCCTGACTTCAACCCGATAGAACACATTTGGGATGAATTAGAGCGGAGACTGTGAGCCAGGCCTTCTTGTCAAACATCAGCCTGACCTCACAAATGCTCTTTTGGAAGAATAGTCAAATATTCCCATAGATACTCCTAAACCTTGTGGACAGCCTTCCCAGAAGAGTTGGCGCTAATATAGCTGCAAAGGGTTTGGCCAACTCAATATTGAACCCTATGGACTAAGACTGGATGCCATTAAAGTTCATTTTTACATAAAGCCAGTCTTCCCAATACTTTGGGCAATTTATATTTTGTCAAACTTTTCAGACATACAGCATGATAAGGTCTGTTGTCTCGTGGGAGCCCACACATGTATACCACTTGCCCATTCAATAGTATTGTCATGACTACAAAACTCTGGAACAAAATAATTTTTTACTTTAAATTAATTTTAGCTGTGGCAATTAACAGATTTCTTTATATATTTGGAAACGTCAGTATCCAAATGGCATGAGGGAGACTTTACTATTCTAGGGTGGAATTATATTGGGATACTCTTTGGCCAGGAGAGTGTTGTTATACCCTTTACAGAGGCGGCTCTAGGCTTTGTGAGGCCTAAGGCCCCTTTCACACTGGGGCGGTTTGCAGGCGCTATTGCGCTAAAAATAGCGCCTGCAAACCGACCCGAAACAGCTGTTGGTGTGTGTTCAGTGTGAAAGCCCGAGGGCTTTCACACTGAAGCGGTGCGCTTGCAGGACGCTGGAAAATGTCCTGCAAGCCGCATCTTTGGCTCGCTGTAGGAGCGGTATATTTACCGCTCCTATAGCGCCCGTTCCCATTGGAAACAATGGGGCAGCGCTCCGAACCCGCCCGCAAAACGCCGCAGCAGCGGCGGCTTGCGGGCGGTATTGACCCTTTTTCGGCCGCTCGCGGGGGGTAAAACCACCCCGCTAGCGGCCGAAATGCGCCGCTAAAACGCCGGTAAAGCGGCGCTAAATATAGCGCCGCTTTACCGCCAGCGCCCCCACCGCTCCAGTGTGAAAGTAGCCTTAGGCGAAACTTACATGAGGCCGCATTCACGCCCGTAATAGGAAAAAAAATACAAGCACACAGAAAAGAGGAGGGGGGGGGAGAGAATCAGTGACTGAGCACAGGCAAATCTGGAGGCTGCGAGGCCCCTGTGAGTGCGAGGCCTTAGGCGACCGCCTAATTTACCTAATTAGAGAGCCGCCTCTGACCCTTTATTACACTGTACTATTGAGTATAAAGGTAAAATGAGAACAAATGAAATCACATAACAGATCTTTTTTTAGATTATCTATGTCTTTCCTGCTCAGAAATATCTTCAAGAAGGAACACCACGATGATCTGTTACATAGGTTGTAGAATTAGGACTTTTGTTTATTGGATTCTTCCCAACCAACCTTTGCACTGCTGACTCACCAATTAATGTTCGTAGACATGAGATGTCATACCTGTACACAGCTTTGGCCACGTCTAGAGCCATAAGAACTCTCTGTCCCCAAGGCAAGTCTGGCTCTGTCTTGAGCAGTTCTCGTAGTGTCCCTTTCTCGCATAACTCCATAACCAGAGAGTAGGTTGTTTCTGGGCCTTAATCAGAGGAGGAGAGAGGATGAGGATGGAACAGAGACAGAAAACCAGGACAAAGTGATAATGAGAAAATGAAGATGGAAATAGAGACAAGAGAGAAGAACACAGAGCTGTTTTGGAACCCCAAACAGAGGAGGACGGGGGAGCAGAGGCAGAATATTTCAATGGCGTTTAGCCTAAAACTGAGAAGGAGGAAGGA